>OZ053305.1:17144961-18344961 GCA_964056655.1 Arabis hirsuta
TAAGCACGAGGTACACTTGAGAGTGGTTCTGGAGAAGCTGTGCGAGCAGAAACTGTAAGCGAAGTTGAGTAAATGTAGTTTCTGGCAGAGAGAAATGAGTTTCCTTGGCCATGTGGTGTCTGCAGAGGGAGTTTCTATGGATCCGGCTAAGATTGAGGCTATTAGAGGGTGGCTTAGACCGAGGAATGCCACCAAGATCCGGAGTTTTCTCGGGTTGGCGGGTTATTATCGGAGGTTCATCAAGGGATTTGTGTGTATGGCGCAGTCAATGACAAAGTTGACGGGGAAGGATGTCCTTTTTGTGTGGTCTTCAGCTTGCGAGGAGAGTTTCGGGAAGCTGAAGGAGATGTTGACGAGTACACCTGTATTGGCGTTACCCGAGCTGGGTGAGCCTTATGTGGTGTATGCAGACGCTTCGGGAGTTGTTCTGGGTTGTGGAATGATGCAGCAGGGGAAGGTTATTGCATATGCTTCGAGGCAGTTGAGGACGCATGAGTGCAACTACCCTACCCACGATTTGGAGTTGGCTGCGGTGATTTTCGCTTTAAAGATTTGGAGGTCTTATCTTTATGGCGGAAAGGTGCAGGTGTTCACAGACCATAAGAGTCTGAAGTATTTCTTCACTCAGCCGGAGCTAAACCAGAGACAGAGGCGCTGGATGGAGTTAGTGGCAGACTACGATCTAGGGATTAGGTACCATCCGGGTAAGGCTAATCTGGTTGTAGATACGTTGAGTCGGAAGAGGGTTGGTTCAGATCAGGAGCAGGATATGGAGGCTCTGGTGAGCGAGAGTAGTATGTTGAGATTGTGTGTTATCTCACAGGAGCCGTTGGGGTTAGAGGCAGCTAACCAGGCGGATTTGCTGAGCAGGATTCGATTAGCTCAGAAGAAGGATCAAGGTTTGATTGATGCTTCTTAGGTGGCAGGTTTGGAGTATCAGGTCTCGGCGAATGGGACGATACTGGTGAACGGGCGGGTTGTGTACCCAAGAGTGAGGATCTGAGGCAGGAGATCCTGAGGGAGGCTCATTCGAGCATGTTGTCGATTAATCCGGGAGCGACCAAGATGTATCGCAATCTGAAGCGATATTATCACTGGGTCGGGATGAAGAGGGATGTCGCTAAATGGGTTATTGTGTGCAATGTGTGCCAGTTAATGAAGGCTGAGCATCAGGTTCCGAGTAGTTTGTTGCAGAATTTGCCTATTCAAGAGTGGAAGTGGGATATGATTACCATAGATTTTGTGACGAATTGCCTGTGTCGCCGACCTACGATGCGATTTAGGTGATTATGGATCGTCTAACCAAGTCAGCACATTTTCTTGCCATCAAGAAGACCGACGGAGCGGTAGTGTTGGCTAAAAAGTATGTGCGGGAGATAGTGAGGCTGCACAGGGTGCCAGCGAGTATTGTGTCAGACAGGAATCCGAAGTTTACTTCAGAGTTCTGGAGAGCGACCAGGCTGAGATGGGCACTAAGGTGCATATGAGCGCAGCTTATCATCCTCAGACGGATGGGCAGTCTGAGAGGACGATTTAGACATTTGAAGACCTGCTGAGGATGTGTGTGCTGGATTATGGTGGTCATTGGGTGGATCATCTGATTCTGGTAGAGTTTGCATACAACAATAGCTACCAGGTGAGTATTGGGATGGCTCCATATGAGGCTCTGTATGGGAGGCCATGTCGTACACCATTATGCTGGACTCAAGTGGGGTAGAGGAGCATGTTTGGTGCGGATTTTATTCAGGAGATGACGGAGAAGATCCGTGTCGTGAGGCTGAACATGAGGGAGGCTTAGGATCGGCAAAAGAGTTATGCCAATAAGAGATGGAAAGAGCTGGAGTTTGAGCTGGAAGATCTGGTGTATCTCAAGGCAGCGATGTTGAGGGGTCCTAACAGATCCATTTAAGAGAATAAGCTAAGTCCGTGGTTTATGGGTCCATTCAAGGTTTTGGAACGGGTGGGACCAGTAGCTTATCGGTTGGAGTTACCTCGGAGTATGAAGGCTTTTCATAAGGTCTTCCATGTGTCAATGCTACGGAAGTGTCTACATGAGTCTAAGGAGGTGTTGGCTAGGATTTCGGAGGATCTTCAGCCCAACATGATGTTGGCGACGAGGCTTGTGAGGATTCTCGAGAGGAGAGTAAAGGTGCTGCGCCGGAAGAGGATACCATTGGTGAGAGTCATGTGGGACTGTGACGGTATTGAGGAGGAGACTTGGGAACCAGAAGCGAGGATGAAAGCAATGTACTCGAAGTGGTTCGAGAAGCAAGCGGTAGCTTGAGTTGTCTTTTTCTGGTTTTCAGAGGTTGTATAGCATGTTGCTATGAGTGGATGTATTTTTTGTTTTGTATTGTAACGATTATACATTGTTGAGATTTAATAAGATGGGTTTTCTTATTAAATGTGTTTATAAGATGTGATTCTTATGGTATGACTTGTGGAGTTATGGGTTGTGATGACTGGTAGGTCATGTGTTTTGATGAATGGTGGGGGTCATGTGGATGGTCTATTGATAGAAGTTCTTTGGTAGTTAGAGCTTGTCTATCGGCTGGGGAGCTAGAAATAGAAGTTCTAAGTGAGTAGGACTGTCTATTTTCTAGTGAGGCTAGGAATGGAAGTTCTATGTGAGTTAGAGCTTGTCCATGTCCTAGGAGGAGTATCTGGGGATGGAGGTTCCATGTGAGTTAGGACTTATCTATTCCCTGGATGGCGCTGCGAAATTGAGGTTTTATGTGAGTTAGAACATGTCTATTTCCTAGGGGAAGTCAGTCTTATGTGAGTTAGGACTGTCTTTTCCAAGGACTCTGATGGAACACCCTCGTGATTGGCTTGTTCGGATGGCCTGGTGATTGGTCATGAGGTGATATTTCGGGATAGGGAATATTGTGATGAAACCACATGAAGTGATTTTTGGTCGACAGGTACTTATGATGCACGTTACAGAGTGATTGCTCCAGGGAATAGTGGATTTCCTGGATATACTTGAGGGGACAGTGAGGTTCTCTCCAAGGGATAGTGGGTTCCCTGTATATACTTTGAAGGACAGGGATCTCTCCAGAGGATGTGTGATTCCTCTGCAGCCGATAGCTTGACGGACTGTGTGTCCCGAGAGTGGGAGGGGCTGGAGCATACCGAGAGCTGGATGGACGGCGGTCCTGAAGGTGGGAGGGGTATGATATACATCGAGAGCTTGAAGGGTGACGATCCTGAGAGTGTGAGTGGTGTATATAGATATGAGTATGAGCAATAGTGTCTTTAGTGTGATTTTAAGTATGAGACTAGATGAGCTTCAGGGATTGGGAGTGGATCTCAGGTGGTGCTGACTGGGTTTGGTCAGGATGGTAGCCGTAGTGAGACAATGTTATGTGGTTGAGATCTAGAGATGATCTCAGGTGGTGCTGATCGGGTTGGTCAGGATGGTAGCCGTAGTGAGACGGTGTTATGTGATTGAGATCAGGAGATGATCTCAGGTGGTGCTGACCAGGTTGGTCAGGATGGTAGCCGTAGTGAGATGGTGTTATGTGGTTGAGATCGGGAGATGATCTCAGGTGGTGCTGACCGAGTTTGGTCAAGATAGTAGCCGTAGTGAGACGGTGTTATGTGATTGAGATCGGGAGATGATCCCAGGTGGTGCTGACCGATTTTGGTCAAGATTGTAGCCGTGGCGAGATGGTGCAATGTGGCTAGTATGAGATTAGTGGAGCTCAGAGATCGGGTGTGATCTCGAGGGGTGATGGTCAGGTGGCCAGGAGTGTTGATAAGGATGTGTAATTGGACATCTAGAATAGGGTTTTTACTTGCGTTCGGAACCTCGGATCAGACGACCCTGGTAAACATATGTAGTGGCTTGGATCGTGCATGTTCTTGTTTGATTGTTGCGCGATCAATCGGGCAACCCTAATCTGAATCGGGGAGCGTTGCAATGTTGATGTTTCCGGGAGAATCCGGTCGGGTTTCGGACAGGAGTATCAACTGTAAGGTGACGGTGTCACGTGATTCGAGGTTGAATCCGTGTTAGTGGGGGAGAATTGTAACGACCGTGAACCAATTTTTATGAATTTTGGTCGTGCGTCGATCGATGCAGGTGGTGTGCATCGATCGACACAAGATTAAATCGAACCGGATCGGTTCGATTTAAGTGTCGATTTGCGACCCGGTTTAGGGTGAAACCCTCGGGTTTCCCTATAAATAGGGGTTGGCCGTATTTTGGGACTTTTCAGAGTTCCAAAAAGTTCCAGAGAGTTTCCAGAGAGATTTGTGAGAGCAGATTCGTCTGGGAGGCTTGGGAGATCGTTCTTGGAGTGATTTCTCGTGAGTGGAGTGTAGATCTCAGTGTGGGGGAGTCGTTCTTTGCGTTCTTCATCCTCTTTTCATCCTTTTCCTTCCAGATCCAAGGTGAGTGCATGACCATGGCTTATCTCGGTAAAAGGAATGATAGGATGCGTTTAATTGTTGTTATTTGGTGGATTTCGTGTTGTTTTGAGTGGATTTGTGCAGGAGAATCGTTTGGAATCGGGCCATGAGAGGATAGACTCGATTTCCAGGTTTTGTGTCGATGCGTCGATTGACACATGGGGCTTGTGTCGATCGACACAGAGTGCATCGATCGACACATAGTGCTTGTGTCGATCGACACAGAGTGCATCGATCGACACATAGTGCTTGTGTCGATCGATGCCGTCAGTTTGACGTATTGATTATTGTGTGATAGTTGGTTATTGTTTGGTGTTGTGGTTTGTCCCTTATGCATGTGTGTATAGCCAAGTAGATGGGATGACCGCGTCACTGAGTATTTACGATAATACTCACGCATCTCGTATAACCATGTGATGCAGATAAAGACAAGGTGTGATCGTGGAATCGTGGCAAGGAAGAGGAGATGGCTTAAGGACTCGGTTTGAGTGGTTATTGTTGTTAGAATTGCTAGGGTGTTAATAATTTTGGAACAGTATTGGATTGTTATTTGGTTGTTGTTTCGTATTGGTATTGTTGAATTGAATTGGTTGGTTTAGTTTCAATAAAGTATGAGATTTATTGAATGGTATTATTGTTTAATTGTTGTATTGTTTTCCGTGTGACGTGATGACCCGTTGAGAATTATT
This sequence comes from Arabis hirsuta, assembly GCA_964056655.1. Lineage (NCBI taxonomy): Eukaryota > Viridiplantae > Streptophyta > Magnoliopsida > Brassicales > Brassicaceae > Arabis > Arabis hirsuta. Next base: position 17,150,067 of record OZ053305.1, read on the forward strand.
ATTTGTGATAATAATAATCCGAAAAGAAAAAATATTAAATTTTTCGGGTTGGGTTGTTTCAATATGTGTGCTATTTAATGTGTTTTTATAAGTTTGTTTTTGTATGAAAAATATTTTTGGACAGTGTTTTTAAGTATTTAAGACGACGAATACCCAAATTAGTGGTGGACGGTTGTGAAACTTTCTGTAACAAATTCAAGATATTAACTGGTAGCTAAAAATGAATGAGATTACTAGGGAGTAGGGATGGGCAAATTTCTCAAACCGAATCGAATACCAAATTACCGAATTAGTTAACCGACATTAAAACATATGTTAATATTAGGATTTGTTATATACTGATATATCATAGTTTTTACCCGTTTTTGACCATGATATAAGTCTTTATCATAGAGTCTTTTTGGTGTTTTCCTATTATTTTAGAGTCGTTGTAGGTCAATGATCGATTGGAGCATAATGAGAGCTTTTGGGAGATTTTCGAGCATTGTGAAAAGAGAAGCCAAAGCGATCAATTCGGATTTAACATGTTTTGCCTTGTGTCGATCGACACAATAGACTGTGTCGATCGACACACACATGTTTGACGAGAAAAAGACTGCAGAAAGGTCAGAAGTTCGGCACTCGTTGGAGAACTTTCAACCAATGGATCGACCTGGAAATTTGACACAATATAGAAAATCGAGTTATCTTCTGTTACGAAGTTCTTTGAGGTTATTCCAATGGTTGGATCGAAAGTTATGCAAGTTTTAATGACGACAAGTCAGCCAGCCCTTAACCGACCGGTTCGCTGGAAAAAAAAGGAAATTGCAGTTTTTCCTATTTTGATTTGGTTTTGTCATAGAAATTGAACCAAAAACGTGATTAGACCTATTTATTCTAGTTTTTAGCCATTGTTTAGGATATATCTAGTTTTTAATTGAGACTTGAGAGAAGAGATTTGGAGAGCTTTTAGGAGATTTCAGACTTCCGGATTTCATCGTTTTCGAATCTCTGTATCACTTACTTTATCTCTTTTATGCAATTTATTTCATTCGTAATGTTTACTGCATCTATATCTGAGTAGTTTGCTTGTTAGGTTTAGGGTGATTCAATGGTTTGATGAGAAATTGATAGGATTGATAACCTGTTAGGATTTATCTTTATGTTCTTCATCTAGATTGATTTAATTCTGATTTTAGGATTGATCAACTGAAATTGGATATCCTAGGTTGCTTTAATAGATGCGAAAGTATTATTAACAACCTGATATAATCTTAGATGAGCAAAATTATCTATTCGCAAAGAAATTTGGCTTAGTAATTTTGTGAACAATTGAACCTGAATTTAATGCTTGATTAAATTTCACTAAGTTTGCAAAGAAATTTGGAATTTAGGGATTTAGTCATAGATAATCTCTGCAACGAAAGTTGATTGGTTTTATATTCGTGTTTGAGTTCTAGAACTGTGCTTAACAAATCCTACGGTTTATTATCTCAGTGTCGATCGACACAGACATCCGTGTCGATCGACACGATCAATTTTTGAATCATTTCTGCGAATTACCCATAGCCTAACTCCTTGTTTAATTGATTACTAGAACTTGATAACCATTCACTGTTTACATTGCTTGCTATTTTTACATTACATTCATACTTATTTACTTAGCAAAATTTGAATTCACTAATTGATTGTGTGTTTAGATTTCCTGTGGATTCGATCCCTAAGTACTAATACGATCTCTTAATTTGAGAGAGTAGCTCAGGGCAAATTTGAGCATATCATATACTGTTAATTACTTTTAATTATTGATCATAATTTTATTATATTTAATAGTTTTTAATTTATTAGGTATAAATTATTTTGTACTTTTGAAGATCAAATCTTTAATTTGGAAGTAGCGATACCTCTAGTTGATATTTACGGATTTTGACCGCATAATGTTTTAGAGCATTTGAGAATAAAAAACACGAAAAAATTACTTGTTTTAAGAGTATATAAATGTTAGAGTCTTGTTTGGTTTAAACGTTGCATTTATTATTATGAAGTTGTGTTTTCTATTCTCAAAAGCAACTGATATATTGTTAACAAATGAACAAAAATTAATTGGGTAGTTGCTTCCAACTGAAAGTAAAAAACTAGATTCAAATTGGCATTCATCTGTTTGGAGTTTCAACATTTTGTTAAAAAATGTTTTGGAGTTCTATTGAAACTGAAGAGTGAAAAAGGAATCATATCCAATGGAAAGGAATCATATCCAATGGAAAGATTACAATTTGTAGGAATGTGGAAACAAATCTAATTGATATGCACGATATTGTACAATTAGGTGTACATGGTGACAGTGGACAAACGGTGTACACTGTAGTTTAAGGTGGACATAGATGTGTACACCACCGTATAAGATGTAGTGTATAGGATGGTGTGGCGATGTTCAAGATTGTGTATATTCTAGTGTATGGGATGAAGTTTGAAGTGGTGCATAGGACGATGAAAAGTTAGTTAGTGTTCACGGGGTTTATACGATGGTGTATGCGATAATCTACATGTACACCGTGATTGTGATTACGATACTCTAAAGTGAAATGTACATTGTGGTTTAGTTGGAAACGGATGTGATACGCGGTGTACATAGTGGTGTATGTATACCGCATTTTACGACTTATACGATGGTGTACGGGATTGTGTACACCACTATATAAAATGCAGTGTACACGATGGTGTACGGGAGTGCATACACCGTCATATAAAATATAATATGGTGTATAAAATGCTATGTACACGGTGGTGTACGGGAGTGTGTACACCGTCCTTTAAAATGCAGTGTATATGGTAGTGTGGCAATGTGCGAGCAGAGACGGCTCAAAGAAACAATGGGTCATGTGCCATATAGTATAATGGACCCTTAATTATGCAAATAATTATTTAATATTAGTTAAAAAAATGTGAGATTTTAACAAGTCACGTGATGTAACACATGTTTATCTTCTTCTTCCATTATTTGTAGCCTAATGTTTCCTCGAACATTTTTTCAGCAGTTTCTGAAATTTCTGACACTTTTTTTTTTTCTAAAAATCAGCCCTCTCTTTAAAGAAAAATCAGCCCTGTGCACCTTCTGCACATCCTCAAAACCGCCTCTATGTGCGAGGTGGGTACATGATAGTTTATGAAAAGTATGACGTGGTATATATGACAGAATAATTAGTGCACATGACGTGTATAGGATAGGGTACGAGGTGGTGTACGCAGATTGTTATGTGGTGTACATCATGAATTTTTTGATATTGTGCGCATCAGATTATGGGGCGGTGTACAGTGAAATGTACGAGACAGCGTATATAGTGGTCAATCAATAATACGATGCTCGCTTATTACTCTTCAATGTTGTTCTCATTTCTCTATCGGTTATTTTAGAATTTTCGAACAAGATGTCATTTCTATCATCTTTGACTTAAAAAAAATATAAAACAAAATTTGAAGTTTCGTATCTTGATTAATTTCTTCTCATTTTTGTTTACAGTTGATATATCATGGTTTTTACCCGTTTTTTACCATGATATAAGTTCTTTTTATAGAGTCTTTTGTGGTATTTTTTGAGTCTTTTCGAGTCTTTGTAGGTTGAGGGACAATTGGAGCTTAATGGGAGCTTAATGGGAGCTTTTTGAGCATTTTGGAACATCAAGGAAAGAAGAGCCGAAGTGATCAAGTCGCAGTCGATTTTACATGTTTGTGTCGATCAACACGGTTCAGTGTGTCGATCGACATGATCGTGTCTAACGAGAAGATTGAGGAAATTCCAGTTTTGCTCAAAAAACCCAGAAATTATACACAAAGTCCGATCCGAATTTGACAGATTATATATAGTTTTTTCTTAGGCTTTTATGTTTTTATCTAGTTTTTAATTGAGACTTAGAGTTGGAGAGATTTGGAGAGCTTTGGGAGAGATTTCGCTGACTTCAGACCTTCGTCGATTTCAAACCCTTTTGTATCACATTCTCTATCTCTTTTATGCAAATTATTTATCTCATGATGTTTTCTTTATCTATGTCTGAGTAGTTTGCTTGTTAGGTTTAGGGTTATTCAAAGGTTTGATGAGAAATTGATAGGATTTAAACTCTGTTAGGATTTATCTTTTTGTTCTTCATCTAGATTGTTTTAACTCTGATTTTAGGATTGATCAACTGAAATTGGAAATCCTAGGTTGATTTAATAGATGCAAAAGTATTGTTAACAACCTGATATAATCTTAGATGAACAAAATTATCTATTCGCAAAGAAATTTGGCTTAGTAATTTTGTGAACAATTGAACATGAACTTAATGCTTGATTTTATTCACTAAGTTTGCAAAAAAAATTGGAATTTAGGAATTTAATCATAGATAATCTCTGCAACGAAAGCTGATTGGTTTTACATTCGTGTTTGAATTCTAGAACTGCTCTTAACAAAATCCTAATCGTTTTTATCCTTGTGTCGATCGACACGTACTTCTGTGTCGATCGACACGATCATATTTCGATTCAAACCTGCGAATTACACATAGCCTAACCTTTTGTCCAATTGATTACTAGAACCTTTATCATCATTCACTTGTTTACATTGTTGTTTATTTTACATTCACCACTATTTGCTTAGCATAATTTGAATTCATTGTGTGAATTGATTCCCTGTGTATTCGACCCTTAAGTATTATATCGATCTCTTAATTTGAGAAAGTAGCTCAAGGCAAATTTGATCATATCAATAGTTGCCTGCATTGTATGATCAATAAGACCTCATTCTACAGTTAATGAGGATCATGGAAAGTAAATTATGAGAGAAAAGAGGAAACCAAGTATTAAATCCTTGTTGGTTAGGATCCAAACTTGACTATAAAGGTTTACGTAAAAAAAATTATGTATTTTTATGTGTAATCTTTTGCATAATTCTTCTAGTGAAGTCTTTTTGGATGTATATAAAGTGTTGCAATGTTACCTAATTTTGTGTTTATAAGGAAATTGTAACTGAAGTTGTCTTACTATGTCTATTTTCTTGTGTTGGGATGTACATAAATCTCACTCTCGTTGGATTTATCAGCGAAATTCTGTCTATCTCAAGCACATTTGGTGGAGTTACGTTTCTTAGAGGGCATGCTTACTAACTGAAAGCCTCACATTTAGTCACCTTTATCACAATAACTATAAGTTCGATGCTTAGGCGACACATTAAAAGAGGATAGAAGCAGCACATGATTGTCTCGAGTTCTCTAATCATTTTCACTTCTCCCAAGCTTCTTTAGCCATATAATAACCCAAGAAAAACTCATGGCTCTTAAAGATCAATAATACATCAATACTATAATTCTAGGTAAGAGAAAATCTCATTGGCTCTTGTCTCGCTGTCCAAAAACAATACAAAAACAACAATTGGAACCAATCAAGCAACCATTTTGGGAAACGTGGTCACATTTAGATGCATATCAAAAATCAAACAATACAAATTAGTAGCATCCACAATCAAATATGGATACATGTTCATGAAGTTCAATCATCTTTTGCTCACCTTCGTATAAGACAATAAAGTAAATTCATAAAACCAATTATAACACATCTCTAGCTGATATGCACGAGATGGCAAGAACATTAACAATACAAATTTAAGAACTCTAATTCTCAGCTTCAGATCAGTCATAATCTTTACCATCACCGTAAAGAATGCACAAGAAAAATCCCTAATCAAAATCATAATTTTTTTTTAAAAAAGAAAAATTCAGAGCAAAATCAAACGAGAATTGAACCAAAACCTTAACTTCGAGATATAGCAAACAAAAGAAGAGTATAGGGAAAAAAAAACAATTACGTTTCTCTCGCAATTCAAGAGTTTTTTTTGGGTGTTCCGATTGAATTAGTGAGATGGAAAAGGAATTCCCCGCCGTGCTAATCCGGAAAATCCTGGTGGCGACCTCCTAAGGTGGATCTCCACGAGACAAAGGCCTTTGTTAACTCTCGTCGGTAAATCGAATAGCCGCTGAAAATGGAGATTAAGCTTCGAGTTCTTGGAAACTCATTTCTTAAATCTCTCTCTACCACTTAGGAACAGAAAATGAAGAAGATGGGAAGAGTTTTCCTTCCGGAAAATCATTCCGTCGAGACCGATGGTGTGTCTCTCTCCGCCGATTTGGTTCACGAACAACAGAAAGTTAGGGTCGAGAGATGTAAGTGGCCTCAATGGCATAGTTGTTATTTTGATATAAAGTTGGGGGTTATGTGATATTTCAATTCCGTGAAAAGTTAAAAATGTCTAAACTTCTTAATATAAATAGGGAACTTCCTAAATAGCAAATAAGATAAGTTAAAACTGCGGCCAATTTTTTCTAAAAAAATATATATTTAGAAAAAGTCATGCGTGTATACATAGGTATAGGGGCGGATCTACCTTTAAAGTAAGGGGGGCAGCTGGCCCCTATGAAATTACTAAAATCAGTTCTAATTGTTGAAGAAATCCTTAAATGCCCCAGGTCAATTGATATCATTGCGCCCATATCATTTACGATTCTTGTATTTCCAAAACAAAATCACTTCATTCCTTTTTTGTTTGTGTAATGATTAAATACGTTTATAAACTCATTGAAAAGTTCCAAAATTTATACTCCCTCTGTTTCAAAATAGTTGTCATTCTAGATTTTTTCACACATATTAAGAAAATATATTAAAAGTCTATTTTACCCCTAATTAATACAATGTTTTATTTGATATGAGTAATTAATAAGTTTAAAAGTAGGGATAAAAATGGAAAAATTAGTCATAAATGTGCATTGAAATTGCAGAATGACAACTAATTTGAAACAAAAAAAATAAAGCTAGAATGACAAATATTGTGAAACGGAGGGAGTATATGCTAGATTTCATAACTTTTAATATTTTATAGAGTTTAATTATCAAATATCTTTGTTTACTAATATAATTGGCCATTATGGACGTGTTAAGTGGGAAAAAAATCCAGATTTTCATAAATTTGGCTTATTAGTCTAAGTTTCAGTCTAATTTTTTTTTTCTAGCTAAAAAGTTTTGTTAGAAAAATATATATATATTTTTAAAAGGCATGTTATGTTGTTTGGGGTATTATTTTTTATTATTTTATTTTATATAGTGTTTATTTTTTTGTGAAGTCTTTAATACATTTTGTCCCGATAAAATAATTTTCGGGATCCACCACTGGATGTAGGTGTTCAACTAGTTATGACTTATGACTAATCTTTGGGATGCAAGGAATATGAGGCATTTTGTTCAAATTATGTTTTTCATTTTTCATCTAAAATATTATATTAATCTTAGTGAAATAAAAGGTTGGAATACATTTTTGGAATACAAAGGTAGTTTACGAGTGTGGAATACGAGGGAGGATCCATACCGAAATCCTCAAAACCAAAAGACAGAACCGAACAACCAAAAGACAAACTATACCTAGGAAAACAAGCTAAATCCAAAGAAAAGGATCCAAAGATATCTCCATTCCGACAAAGGTAAGTGTCATCTTCCATTGAGCCCCCAAAGCTTGAATCCCATGCTTCAAAATCACGGTAGCGATAAAAAGGCAAGGGAGCTGCATACCCACTCGAGACGAATTCACAGCCCAATTTAAAACCAAGTAAAGGTGACAAAGACCAAAATGAACCTAGAAGAAGAGATCACCACCAAGCATGATTAGAACCCGAAAAACACCCACGTTTCTTCACATTGATACACAACCCAGTACACAAAGGCATGGTGTTGGTATGCATAACGCCAATAGAAGAATATTCAAACTGCGGATAGAGAGGAAAGTAAGCAGCAAGGCGAGGAAAGAGAACCTCGAGAACATCTTCTTCACCAAGAGATAGTCACACTTAACAAACAACACCAATACACAGCCTTAAGTAGGACCAGGAGACAACAAAAACATAGGCACAAAAACCAGCCGAAGAGGAGATAGATCTTGGACCAAAACTCGGGAACATAAGCTGTCCTAGGCAAACACTAGTCAATCATTAAAGCAAACTAAAAAAATTATGTGTCGAGTAAAAGAGATCTCACAGACTATCAACAAGTATAAGACTCCTTCACATACACAATCAACAAGGACAACAAGCAACAAGACTAAAAACCACCTAATACCAAACTAATTTGGTACCAAAAGACCCAATCTCAATCGATCCAGCCTTGCTAACTATGCACATAGAGACAAATACCTGAGAGGCCCATTGCCTAGAGCAAGAAATTCAAACCCCATAGACGAACCAGTGTTCTAAATCTCAGCTTGACGAGCCACACTAATCACCTTCTCCAACAATCAGATGAACAAAGCCTCGCCCAAAAAGTTCGGTTCTCTGAGCCACCAGACGAGAAGACGCTCCACCAATAGCCTCACTGGCCATCGAGCCGACGCAAGGAGAGAAGCACCGGCCGAAACTCCACTCTCACCGTACCAGATCTCGAAATCACCTAACCCAAACACGAAAGAAACATCACCAAATCTAAAAAGGCACACTACAACGACATCTAAGAACTAATACCCGACCGACGGCAGAGCTAAAGAAACCTTCGACTATCGGCCGAGCCAACAACACAAGATTGCCTTTTCTCTCTTTAACCAGCGGCTAAGGCGACAGTACTTTTCTGTTTTGTTCAAATTGTGTTTAGAATTAGCATTACATTAGCACACTATTATAAACGGAATTACACAAATATACACTACATTTATATCTTTAACTTTAAAAAATAAAATAAAACAGAAATATATACATATCAAAATTCTCCAACGAAACCCACATATTACGACGGATCCATCCATTACATGGAAAACAAAAACTACATATAATTAATTTCAAAAAAAAAAGAACTATATTCCCTATAAACAACACACGATACAAAGATTTGACATACAAAGTCAAAGTCCAGCGTTGACCGGTACTCCCGCCGCCGTAATCCAATAGTTTCCGTCCAAGAAATTCTCCACCGTGAATTTCCCGGCCTCCGTCGCCGTCTTTATAACATGATATCCCGGCCACTTAACTCTACCGGAGACACTTGCTCCGGCGCCGGTATTACCATACTCGCCGTAATAAAGAGTTTTAAGAGCAAAACCTCCGTTCCAAGGCAACCATCCCGCCGGACTCACAAGCCCTCCGATATTACACTTTATGAAAACCGTCCTCGAGTACTGTTTCCACGGCCGTCCTAAGTAAGTCTCGGCCGCCGTAGCAACTGTGGAGCTCTGGATGACGAAGCCGGTGCTTTCGTTCGGATCATTCCGAGATTGGGCCGTGACGGTGTTTTTCTGGCCGCTCATCGGCTTAAGAGCGTAGATGTTACAGTTTTGGAGGATTGCGGTTGCGTCTCCGAAGACCATATCGACGGTGCCGTAGATGTTGCAGTTTCTCAAGAACTGACGTCGAGAGTGAAGGTAGAGAGTGTCTTGATAGCCTTTGAAAGAACAGTCATAGAAGACGGAGAAATCTGAGCCTGATCGGAGAGCCACCGCTTGGTGTTTTTCCGGTCCCGCCGTGTTCTCGAATGTTATGTATTGTGCGATAAAACCGTCGCCGGAAACAGCTGGTTGTTAAAATGATAGTCCAAGAGTTATATACTTATATTTGAAGAGTAAATTATATGTTGACGAAAAAGTAATTTATGTTGGGTTGATTATAATAACATAAAGTTATAAAGTTTTTTTTTACGGTAAGAAAGAACGGTCAATGCAATAGTGAAACATAATACGGTTAGAATTTTGTACCACTTTTTTCTCTTTGTGTAGTATATTCGATCTCTTCTCATTTTATCTTAGAGTTTTATCGATTATTCATAATAGGAGCAATGTAAAAGTTTTAGCGCAGTGGTAAAAGGTTACTAATCACACTATTTGCTTAATTCAAAAGTAGAGTATAACTAAATGTATAGACAACGTACTTTTGTTTTAATAATTTTTCAATTAGCCAGACTACAATCTTATTATTATCGGAATCGGATGAGCTTAGAATTATTTACAGTAATATTGATTTTAATATAGTTATAGAAATATGTGTGAACAATTGTTATAAATTAAATTAAATTTTACTTTTTAAAAGGATGTTTTGACATTTCTCAATCATAAATATAGCACGGACGACGTACCAAAAGTTGCAGACCTAAACGTCGTCGTGCCATCTTTAACGTTCCTATTTCCGGTGACAGTGGTAGAGTCGATGCCGTCTCCGATAACCATCACGTTCTTGATGGATTTCTTGATCTCCACGTTTTCTTTGTAAACGCCTGCTTTAACGTATATCACAAGTCTCTTGTTTCTCCGAGGAAGTTTGGCTGCTGCGTTTACGGCCTGTTGAATACTTGTGTAATGACCCGAACCGTCCTTAGCCACCACAAGATCGGCTTTAGACGTAGTTTTCGAATCTTCTAAAAGCTTCCGGTCGCGAAGAGGGAGCCACGAAGGAAACTTCTCGTCGGAAAACATCAATCTCCGACCACTACCACCTCCTCCTTGTTTGCTGAATTTAGTGAACGCCGCCGTCGCTTTACGCTTCTCGGCAACCGCCTCGGCTTGAGCTGCAGCCTTAGCAACCGCCAAGGAGTTGCTTACTGACTTAGTGAGATTCCGGTGAATATGTATAGGAAAATATTTTGAATACCAAGAAGTCAAATTAAAATCTTTAAATCCGTTTCTGCAAGTGTCTTGATTCGCTATGGCGGCGCTTAAAGAGGTCAGTCTATCATGTGCCGAGTAATCTTGACCGTACAATCTCCGAGAGTGGTTGAATTGGTCTATGGTATCTTCGTAGAGCTCCAAGCAGTCAAACAAAGCTGACGTGGCGTGTTTGTGGAGAGAACGACGTCGTTTCACGGTAGACACGAGGCGTTGGAGGTGAACGGCTTGTTCCATGGTGGAGCTAACCACAAGGTCGTGGAAAGTGAGACCATCGGTTTGGTCGTCTAAATTTTTTAGAGGTGAATCGAACAAGTGGTGGGCGCAAACGCTAGGGTATGGAGTTTGTTTGCATGATGTTATGAAATGGGCATTGTTATGTGAGATTGATACGAAGTAAATGATTGTTACAATATATTTGGTGTATAAACATTTGGGAGGAGTAAGTAGGAGTTTGGAACCCATTTGGGGATTTGGTGAGTATCAATAGAGTTTTTGTTTGTTTTTTTTGTCACAATAGAGTTTTTGTTTGGCTGATGAATTGCTCTCTTAGGAGGAAGGTAGTTATATATAATATATACACACAATGTATGGATACTCTCTCTGATGAGTTTAATAAATGATTGTATATGCAGCCACGTAAGAGTGATTTATGCTTGATTTTTGAGGAAAACATGTAACTTCAGTTTGTATATATATTTCTTGTTTTTTTTTTGTTGAAATACATTTTTTCTTATTTATATTTCCTACTTTTGATTTGTTTCCTACTCGAAGTAAACATTTTAAATTAAGAAAAAATTATATAGCTAATAGAATCCAAGTTAGCTACGGCCATTGGATCGAACTTATGACATAAACATTGATCATAACATAAGAGCTTTATGTGAATCATACAACTACGTACGAAAGGGACTTTAGATTCAAAGTTTCAAACCAATTACAGATACTAAATTTATTTCGCAAGTGCAAGAGGCTAATGGCTTGCCACATGTAACAAAGCCTGTAAGGTCGATTAGTGTGAAACAAATATAACATATAAAAACGAATGGAACAAACAGAGTAAACAAAAACAACCTATTTGAAATAGTAAAATATTTAGCAAATATAGAAGACAGAAACGAGCGGAACATGTTAGAAAGATTTACATTGGAAATGAGATAAATATGAGTTATAGTAAAAATGCAAATGTAAAAAATATTTGTCAAATTAGATTTAAGTTGAACTATAAAACTTGAACCTATTTTAGAGTTTGACCAGACGTCGGTCCAACCCAAACAAAAGTTGATTAAATTTGAAAACGGTCTAATATATTTGACATGAAATTGATTGTGTAATGAGATTTCGTGGATATGAATGGTCTGAAAAACCATGATCAAAGCAGTCCAACAATAACATAAAAGAGTTTTGAGCTAATCCATTCAATTGATTTTGGAGTTAAAATTCTATGAAATTTAACATAACAAACATAGTAAGTAAAAACAAGAGAAATTTACTAAATTAAAACTGATTATGTTTCAATACACCTTTATCTTTATAAATATGTTCTATTAGGATTTAGTTTTAAAACATTTCATTTTTAACCTTAATTTATATTAACAAACAGTTTTTATTGATTTTAAAAATAAATAAAAACAAAAACAAAAAAGGAAAAACGTGAATACACAGAGTTTTGAGCTAATCCATTCAATTGATTTTGAGTTAAAATTCTATGAAATTTAACATAACAAACAAACTAAGTAAAAACAAGAGAAATTTACTAAATTAAGACACATTAAAATTGATTATGTTTCAATACACTTTTATCTTTATAAGTATGTCCCATTAGGATTTAGTTTCAAAACATTCCATTTTTAACTTCAATTTATATTAACAAACAGTTTTCATTGATTTTTAAAAATAAATTAAAAAAAAAGGAAAAACGTGAATACACAATAAGTTTGAAACTACTAAATTTAATTATTATTTTTAATATTGTATTTTTATTCGCCCTTAAAAATAAGCTTTCACCTTGAACAAAACAATTCATCCTCTGAGTCGAACTAAACTGAGCTTATGGTCTCTAATGTAAATAAAAGTTTGCAAGAATTATTATAAAAACCAAAAAAATTAAGTTAGCCCAATCTATACAACAAGGTGATCGAAATGGCTGGTTGGCTGGTATGCACGAGGAAACATGAAATTAACAGGGACATTAGCCCGATCAAGATCCCAACGCGAAATAAAATCTTTTTTTTTTTTGTAATTTTGGTTTATTTCATTAAACCAAACCAAGTGATCCTTCCTTTTACTCGTACGATATTCATTCACCACATATCACATTGATATACAACATATCAATCAAAATAAAGAAACTATATACAAAAAAATTCAAGAAACGAATAAATAAGACTAGGAAATATGAAGAAACGAAGAAGAGGAGAGGAAGCGAAGATGAAGAACGAAGAAGAAGACTAGAAACCATAACTGAAAACATATTTTCTAACACTCTATATTAGGAAAATATAATATTTAAGTCCTAGATTTAGGAAATTTTAAAACTAACTTTGTAGAAACTACATTCTACACTTGGTAGATGATAGATAATGTGGTAGAATTTATATTCTGGATATGATAGAAGATATAGAGAATGGTAGAATGCGTATTCTGGATTTGGTAGATTTTTGTACAAATGATAGAAGATATATTCTGCGGAAATGTAGAACCCAAATCATGTAGTAGAACACAAATTCTACACTTGGTAGATATAGTTGAAATCAGCAAAACGAATAATCTACCAATCCGTAGAAGCAACTTAGTCGTAGAACGTAAATTCTGCAAGGCGTAGAAGAAAACAAAAAGAACAAATTTAAACATTTTTTTTAACTAAAACAACATTTTAATATATAGAAATGATTATTCTTTACGTTTTTATTATTTTTTTATTTTTAAAAAAAATTAAAAAAATTTATCTGTTATTAAATAGATTCGTTTAAGGATAATAATGGAAAAAATGGTAAAATATAAAAAAGGTGTATTGGAACATAATCAACTTCAATATGTCCTAATTTTACAATTTTCCCTAAAAACAAATTGACCAATAATGTGAAATTACATGGACTTCTACTTCAAACCAATTTACAAAAAGGTTAACTATCTATATCACTTATACATAACACAAAGCCCCATCATATACCCGATGTGAGAATCCTAGCATCTTCACGCAAAGGTCATTATATCGCATATTGAATTATGTTCTTGTTCTTTTTCTAAAGGAACGCTTATATTGGTAACAGTGCAATTTTTTGTGAATAATGATGAATGTCAAGTTATTACAACTCTGTCTCTCCAACCAAAAAAAAAGCATATATCACCAATAAGAAATCCAACATTTGTTATGATGTGAGATCTACCAACCAAGCGTTAGGGCGTTTCTGAGAAAGAGTTTTAAGTAAATATCAAAATCAGGGGGTCGAAGGCTTTCACATGAGTTTCGTGTGAGCTTGACCAAATTAAAGTATCTGAAAAGTTAAATTCAGTCCGTCTTTTGTGGAAATTATTTGTTTCCTCGCTGAAGAAGTTTTCTTACTTTATCCTTTAATTAATGTGTTTAGGTCTATAAAAACGACATTTTTATCTACAATTTTCTGTCACGTAACTGGATCATGACAATTAATCATGGGTTTAACCAAACAAAAAAAAATTATGTAACTCATACGGCTAGTGTTTAAATTCTAACATACATTGTTGACAACAAAAATTGGAAAAAAAAAATCTAACTTACATTTCGGTATTGTTGAATAGTAAATACACTTCCATAAAAACAGACACAGTCAATTATGATTCATTTACACAGTTTTCACGCATTTCTACATTCATATGCGTCGATATATTCCATGATTCTAGATTTGGTATACAACGTACGAACATTTAGCGCCAAAAAAAACAATTATAATCCTATGATTGTGTCATATATATTTCATATCTAATAATGAATACTACAAAAGAAAAAGAAATAGAATGTGAGACAATAGGTTGTGTCGCTTATGGAATACTACACTAATGGAATGAATCTGTGTCGCTTATGACAATAGGTTGCAACAAAATTTATCTAATAGCAGTGACATATTAATTGGTGATGCTGTTTGATCTATATCACAAATACAAGACTTAAATCTCTTATTGTTATTAATAAGAGAAAGAAAGAATGAATTGTATTGTCTTATTTTATCAATAATAGAGAGTATATATAGGATTACAAATACTTGGAGAGGAAGTACAATTTGGAGAACAAGTAATTCTAGAATGTTCTAGAACATGGGCCTATAATGGACATCCACCTAATGGGTTTATAACACTCCTCCTTGGATGTCATTATAGTAAAAATAATCATAATGCGCATAAGATGTTGCCTCATTAAAAACCTTACTAGGAAAACCCAATTGGAACAAAACCATGGCTAAGGAAAAAAGAGTGCAACGCGCTATTTTTCCTCCTGATGAATGCATTACTTGATATCTTTGTGACGTCGTATCCAAATGTTGAATCTTGAAAGTACTAATTGGAAGTGTCTTGAAAATAAGTCCGCCAAAGCTTCACTTGAACGAATCTGTTGAACATGTACATCGCCTTTCTTTTGCAACTCATGGGTCTTTTAGATGATTTATCTTAATCATTCTCTTTGTTTCTCTCAATATCATTCAAGTATATGATATTCATTTGGAAGATTGATAGACTTTCATATATCATTGTAATGATAACATTTCTCTTTAAGTGTCTATCATATGCGTGTCCTTTGATGTCTCGTTAAAAACTTTTTCAAAGAAAAACCCTATGAGATAAAAACTATGATAAGAGAAAAAGAGTACATTCACGCTTATCATTATATATCTCCCCCTCAGAAAAATCTTCTTCGGGAGATGAATTCCGATCTTTCAAAATTACTATAAACATAGCCTTAAAACTCATATAATTGTCATATGATATCTCAGATGATTGGACTTCTGGTCCATACCATCTTTTCCTCTAAGGATTTATTGAGATAACATCTTTTGTGCTAGATGTTCAACTTGAGATATCTGAAGATAAATTTATCTTTCGGAGGTATATTCTCAAATTTTTTCTTCAAATATTAATCTTAAGGAGTTCTAGTGGTGTTCAAATCATCACATACATTACTATTATAGCAAATCATTTACGAAATCTCTTTACATTGAATTCTTCTGGGACTTTCATAAATGTCATTATCCACTGATCATTTATCATATATTATCATCGTACTACGTGTGATAACTCTGCTGGAGTTTTGATGATCTTTAATTTAGAATCATTATATCAAAATCTTTTGATAAAAACATGATTATACCCCATGTTACATATTTTATATTCATTCGATTGAGTAGAGTTCTCGGGAACATAATTCTGATACCCTTAATCCGTCGGGGATTATATCTTTCACATCTTTCAAGGATTGCAATCATATCTAACTATCCAGTGTTCAATAACATATTGCCAGACTTATAAGTATTGCATCCACCACAAGAGAACATATCCCTTCATAAAATATTTCTTGTCTTTGTTATCATTTCACTATTGTTTCACACAAAGACTCATTTATCTTCCACTGGTTTTACACTTCACGTGCATAGACTACTGGTCTAATTCTCTGCAAGAGATTATACGTCTATTTTTTTTTCATTCCATTTGGCCAATCATTACTTTGTGTACACTTTTCAATAGACTTTCATGATACTCTTCTTATTCATAAAATCAACTGCTCATAGCATGCAAAATATTACGACGTCGATTTGCTTTTTGGTTCCATCTTATTTCAAACATGACATAGCTAGCTAGCTCTCTTCATTGTCAAGTACTTGAATATTTTTATTCGTCATGTTTATGTCTCTTCTAGAGCTCATTCGATCTCTTTTGGAGATCACTCAAAATCTTTCTTTCCTCGATCTGTCATTCTAATTATCTGCTCATTTTCTTTTACAAAGATTCTTATATTTTGAACCAAATAGGTCTATCACGCTTCATGCGATCTTTAGACTCACTAGCAGTCTGATATTGTCCTTCTAGGACATTAATTCTAATTAGAGCATATACAGTTGGATAGGTGATTTCATCACTCTATTTGGGTCAGTAAACGTGTCTGGCAATCTATACGCTAAACTTGGAATTATCTTTTGGACTTCTAATTCTCATCCTTTAGTCCGAGGATCATTGATAATTCATAGATACTTATATCTTTTTCCAGCTATTTTATTTTCTCCCCCAAATGTTGGAAAACTGACTCATTAAAATGAATCTTCAAATCGAGCCTTAAATAAATCCTTAGGGGATGGCTTTAGCCACTTACTTATCATTCATATCCAACATATATTATTATCCTCCTTTGAGGTCCCATCTTAAAGTGATGTGGTAGAGCACTTTTCACATTCAAAGATTCATATAGAAACTTTTTGATTTCTGACCCTAAACCAATATTGATGGGGAGAACTATTATTTATTCATTGGCTTGATGCGAATCAATGGTACTAAACCATTTTTGTGTATTAATATGAATTTCGGGATGTTCAACACTTATTCCAGTGGACATAAAATAATCATCAAAGACTTGAGATGTGAATTCACCATCATTATCAAATAACCTTGCAAACTTCACATTGCAGTTTGATGACAAGGATAAATGTGAATATCTAGTCGATGCATCTATCGACTTTATGTGTCAATCGAGTCAATGCGTCTACTGAATCGATGCGTCTATTATAACCATAAGGAAGAAAAATTTCACATGGTGGGTGATCAGCCCATAACCATTTCCTTGTATATATTTTACATTACTGTTAGATTTCAAAATATTTTTTATCTGGTGAAAGCCACATTATCATATTGCTTTCTTAGCAAGCAACCTATGATAAATCATTAAGAAGAAACTTCTACTTCTTCATGAAATGTCCACATAATTTTTTATTTTTTTTCGCATCATCCTTAAACTAGGATGACCAATCCGGTTAAGCCAAACATATAAATTTTTGGTAAACATCTGGTTTACTCTTCATTCTTAGTAAATTTTTTTTTACTTTGTATCACTAATCACTTACTCCCTTAAAAGTCCAAAGCTAATGTTGGGAGTTGTCAGAGAACAGAAACTGAGGCTATCACTTAGTAATCACTTTCTCGGTGATTTTATCTATTTGGTCTTTATCATATTCATTTCAGAGAATTGACCAAAATAGTCATACATGAGTCATGATTTCTCATCAATAACTCATTATTTTCTCAGCCTTAGAATACTAGATATAGTTTAGTATACTTCTTAAATTTCTTGTTCACGACTTTGTGTCTACATGACAACATCATAGTATGACTGCTTTTCAATTTTTTTTGCATTAGAGATATTCTCTCAACATAACTGAGTTGCATTCACTTATAGACTTTCAAGTCTTGTAATCTTAAATATCGACATCTGGTGATCACACTTTTCCTTTGAGAATTGTTCGAAGAACTTAGTGAACATAATTTTCTAGATATGTCATTTATTGTATATGTGAGATTCTCTAATTCTCTCCCTCGAAATGGTGAAACTTCAGGTTCATCAATCTCGAATTGCCACTCTAGAATCAACAACATTCTTTAATACTTAACTTTTGAGATTTGGGAGAGTATAACGAATCAATGATTTTAAATTGCGTTCTCATAGGCAAATTTTATATCTGCTCTTCAAGAGCTTTCACTCATCTATACACTTCTTAATATTTTATTCACACTAGATTCTTTCATCTAGAAAAATCTCTCTTATCTCTTACCATTTTTATCCCGTAGGAAGTACTATCTTTATGCTCTTATGGAGCATTCATATACATATATTCTTCTTAAGCATTCAATATGTTTCTTATACTATCTTGTATAGTACCATCTTTATTTTCTCACTTCTGGTGAAAATATGAGTTCTTGATAGAAACTCTTTGATCTCAATATTGACCATTCAGGACAATCTTTATAGCCACATTCTTTGGCTTAGTGCTATTAGTGTGATCTTATGTATAAGACATCACATTCACTTTAGGGAATGGACCATAATCAACTTGCTATTATTTTCGTTTCACACTTCTAGTGAGAATTTAAGTTCATGAAAGAAACATCTTGGTCTTAAACACTTAAGACAATTTTTATAGCCACTTCTTTGGCTTAATGTTATTAGTATGATCTTTTCTTTTTTTATATAAGATTGTCGCATTCACTCCAGAGAATGGATCATAATCATCTAGATGTGATTTTTATTATAAAAATCCAACATTAGTGGATATAAATATGTTACATTAAGCATCAGAACTTGATTCAAAATTCACTCTAATAATATGATACTACATGATCGATTAAAACAAATTTTTTTTTTATGATATAACCAAACAATATTTAATCAATCAAATAATCACGTATCAAAACAAAGAATCATCTAGGAATTAACCCGTTAATTCTGGGCTAATATACTTAGTCAATAAAACGACAGAGATCAAGTTGTCAATTTTAATTTATAAATCATGTTACGGTTTTGGTAAATCAATAAGTTGAAACCAAGCAATCGAAAAATGTGTCTATCTAATCAATTAAAATTGTAAACAATATATCAATTTCCAAAAGAGAATAATGTCTAATAGTAAGAACATATTGAAATAAATTGACCAAAAATAATAAACTATATGAATAATAAGTCAAAATCAATTTTCACATGTTTCATTAAAACACTAAACCAAAATCGATATACTAAAGTTTTAGTCAACAATCGATTTACTAAAGCATGAGATAATTTACCTTGATGCTAATCGAAAACTCAGTCGGAAAATAGACGAAGATGTCGCCTAGACTTTTCTGTTTCTTTATAGAAATATATTAAATCTGCCATGAAAACATGATCGATGGTAAATTAACAAAGTTCTAACAAGAAAATAATTAATCATAATCATAATTAAAAATATCAAAATAATAAAGCAGTCTATACACATGATCGATGCATCAATCATGCTCAAGCTTAAATCATGAATCAATTTATGGATCAAACCAATAACTAGACAATAAACATGCTATTATTTTAATTTATCATTAGCATGACCATTCTATCAAAATAAATTAAATCGAGACAGAGACATAATACAATTCAAAGTACAAAGATAGCATATGCGACAATATTTAAACGATTAGGTAATAAAGCATGCATCATGAATTATACCAACAACGCAATAACTAAACATGTGTCGATAGTTTATGTATCTATTAAACATGTGACTAACGATCTTAATAAACATGTTTTGGTTTGTAACGTAATGATGCCATGAATTATTAACCAGATCCAAATAATATGATAAAATATTAGAAGCACTTATCTTGATGGAATTGGGACGAAGACAAAATCAGAAACGTGAGACGGTATTGTTAAAGATTTGTGGTGATGGCCGTAGAAATTGTTTTGTTTATTCATACGGCTAGGGTTTTAGACCATTAGGGTTTTTATTCAGTGGCTAGGGTTTTGTGCTAAGACGGTTAGGGTTTCGTGCTGATAACGTGTTATGAATAAGAGAAAGAGAGAAAGAATTGTATTGTCTTATTCCATCAATAATAGAGAGTATATATAGGATTACAAATACTTGGAGAGGAAGTACAACTTAGAGACAAGTAATTCTAGAATGTTCTAGAACATGGGTGTATAATGGACATCCACCTAATGAGTTTATAACACTTATACATTATTTGAGAATTGAATTGTGAGAAAATACTTATTTGTTATCTTCACAATCACTCTCAACAAAATAATTGTGACATGGTAAATGTGAATCATAATTTTCTTCAACTAAATTTATATTTATTTCCATAAATAAATCAAAATAAAATTTAACTAATATTTTATAACATTTTCGTTTTTCATTCAAAAATGTTTAAAATTGATTTTTATCACAATAAAGTTTTACGACACTTTTTCTATAAATATATTTTTATTGAAATTTATAAATAAAAACATAAAAAGAAAAAAAAATTAGAGTACTTGATTTATGTAGTATGAAAAATTTATTAATTTTTCTTTGTTTACCAATAGTTTCTCATATTAATCTTTTCATATTTCGATCTCGAATTCAATTTTTTTTTTTTATCAATAGCATGTTATTAATTTTTATTTGATTTTTTATTTATTTTAAAATGATCAAATAAGGGTTAAATCTTTTATAAGAGGATTCTCAATATTTTATAATAGATTGTACACTCCAATGTATTAAATTATTATACATTTGATTTGACACGTTTACATATATAATAAATTATGAAATAATAAAATGGTAATATTAAACTTTCGAAAATTCATATTATTAACAAAAACAACTTTTAAAAAAGAAAAAATAAATTAACAACAATGTCTCTAATAAATATAAAAATAGTACATATTTTCAAAATTTTAAAATGTAAACTTAAAAATAAAATAATAAATAATTTATTCGCGTGTACGCGAGCTAGTTATAGTATACTATGTGAAGTTAAAGATAGTGATAGCGTAAGCAATGGACGATAGCTGACAACATTAGTCGGCTTGAGATATACAAATCCGAAGAATTCATAATATATATATATATATATATGAATTTTCTGATATGGGGGATAGGAAAAATTTGTATGTAGTGATATTTTGTGCCGAAAAAATCATAACAATTGTTTTTGTCATCAATCTGTTACTATATTTTGATAAAGATTTTTGGTCACCCATCATTATATTTGCGTAACTTGTGACTATGATATTGGGGGATATATCCAAAAAATATAAAATCAATTGATAGCTGTGGAATTTCCATACAATATTAATAAGAAGGAACGTATAACAAATGGAAGTGATTAAGCTACATTTTCATAGATATTACCAAAGCCTTATCCCGAATTCAAAATGACTAGAACATCGAGGTTTTAAGAAAAATATTATATCAACTTTGGACATAACATAAATTAAGAGTATAAGTTATGGGAAAAAGGTAGTAGTAGACAAATAGCTGAAGTGTAGAGATGATAGATTTGGTAGATACTATTGGGAGTGGGAGTTTGTCTTCAATCAATTCGTGTTGCATGTTACGTAGAAATCGATTAGATATTGATTACTTCTTCTTTGATTCTTAGAAGTGGTTTTGAGTCAATATAGACTTTGTTTTGCTTGTTGGGTATAATGAGAGTGATAGACCGTAGTGCGGGTATGTAGTGGTAGTTCGTTATATCGATGAGTTTGGTGCTTTCGAACATTATCAACAAAACATGCTAACTCTCTCACTAGCTACCTTTTATATTCATGTGCATAGCTTTTTTGGAGAAATTTCTATTAAATTTCATTTTAAAATAGAGAACAACGATATTAAAATAGAGAACAACGATATAATTGTTTTTTCTTTGAATAATCGGGGATTTCGGTCTTGTGGCCAACCATAATTAAAATTGCAATGAGAAGATTCGAACTCCAATTTGCTCAATTTTAATGATTAAATATTCCAAAGATTTGAACTATGAGCTGGTTTATGTTTCATGAAAGCATATTACAAATTTATATGGTTATAGTCCAATTTCTGTTATAGATACACACATGCACGACCACTCAATTATGCACATGGATGGTATTGATAGATCCCAAGATGTCTGAATTTGGATCTGAAATATCCGATAATCTAATGATACGCATTTTATACTAAATTAAAAAGAGAAAGAAATGGAGCATGAGAAAGATATACTTACACGAAATTAAGCATAGTGTGTTTTAAGTGGAGTCGAAAGGTGAATGAAGCTTGTTTCTAAAAATGGAAGGTCCGGTGGGAGAATTCGGGTTGTGTACGACTCTACCAATCTTGGGCTCAGGTGCTTCCAATTAATTTTCTATATTCATTACGAAAGCAACTCAAATATATTGGAACGCTTCAACTCCTCCTTTTTCATTTACCCTTTTCAAATCCTTTACTCCCCTTTCGACTTTAAGATACGACATCTCTATTACTTTTATTTGTCAAATAAAATGGGAGGTTTGGTTTAATAATCCAAAAAAATTATGAAATTTGAAAATTAATCAATGTTTTTAAGTTTTTGAAAACTAAAATAATAAAATTTTATAAAATTTTAGAATTTGTATTTAGAAGAAATTACTTCAAAATAGATTAGATAAATTGTTGACCACTACTACTCTAAATGACTCTCAAACTAGCACCAACTATATTGTTTTTGTCGTTGAGTAGTTGCAAAGATTAAAATATAATAGAAACGTAAAATCGATTTTTAATCGAGCCTATAAAAATATATTATCAAGTTGAATTACTAATGTACAATATCTTACATCAACAAACATTCCATCAATTGTCACTAGAAAAATATTTTATGCATTTGTTAGAATCATCAATGACTCATGTCTCTTATGATTGTGCATGAATTCCACCTTCACTTTAACTATGTGTTGGTTAAGTTCACATTTTCAGATTTTTTAATTATTTTTTGGTATCAAAGACTACAACTCTCTTTGAGCATGGATAACACAAAACTATTTCTTATAGTAGAACGAAAATTAAATCAATCAATCATTTATTATTGTGCGAAAAAATTAGTTTTCAAAATTTTGAGAACATGGGTTATTTTTCAAATAATACAAATTTTTTGTAATATTATTACAAATTTCCTCAAAATAAAAATGGTTACTTGTTTATCTTTGAAGTAATTATGATATAACTAAAAAACATATATGTTGGGGTCAGATTTCACCCCATATAGCGACGAGGTCAATCTAGGCCCAAAATGACATTAAACCCATAAGCAAAATGGGCTTAATTGAATAATGGGCCTAAATTAGATTTATTATTTGATGGGCCAAGCCCATTTTATTAGTTGGCCCATTTTGTATATTTCACTATATATAGCTCATTGTACTCACCCAAAAAGGGGATCCGCAACTTTTCGCACAAACACTACGCAACAAATCAATAAAGCTTTCCTAACGCTATTTTCGTGTTTTTGTCTTTGTTCTTAGTTGTTCTTGTGAATTCTTTCCAGAGATCTCCTTTCCTTAAAAACCCTTGACAAATTCAATTGAGTTGGTTTCGACTTCCACAATTTGGCGCTGTCTAAGGGGAATTGAGACTCTCTTACACAAAAGAATCACCCAACAACAGATCTGGCAGAGATGACCACCGACGACGTATCCGAGATTCCCAGAGGAGATCGACAAGGAGACAAGGACCCAGCGGCGGAGAGCAGTGGCGCCAGCAAGAACGGTGCCGACAACCTTGGAGCCAACAACGACGGTGCCGACATGACCAGTACGGACCATACGGGCGTCGAGAAGGATGGTGCCGAGAACCCTGGAGCAAGCCAAGCCGCTGGGGCAACGCCGGAGTTCCTCACCCGGATGCAAACGATGCTGGAAACGTTGATGAAGAGGTCAGCAGAGCAGGACGCACGGAACGCAGCCGTAGACAACGGCAAGCCGAGCACAAGGAGGAGGATCGGTCCCGACCCGATAGTCCACTGGGCGCCTTGACCCAACGGCGTTGAACTTCTCGATGCCAACTGGCGAACAGAGGATCTGTGGACTACCACCAGTCCACGGCTCCCTTCCTACTGCCGAACATAGCCCAACCGCTGACGTCCCTGCCGCCGACAAGTCTTCCCTGGTGATCAACCTAGACGACCACCAGAGCAATGAGTACGCCTCCGGAGACCATCGCGAACCTCGAACGCACGCCCCATCCAGACGAAGCAACACTCGACTTGGACGCAACCGAGACTTCGCCGACGAAGGAGAAGAGAATGTTTTCTGGGTGGAGCAGTCGCAACAAGACGACAAGCGTGCAACGCTAATCAAAGCCCAACAGGAGGCGTTGGCCAAGATGCAAGCAGCGATAGAATGAAATGCATCAGAGATGAAGGACATGCGATCGCAGATACATCGAGTATCTAGCAGGGCCCCTGAGATCGACCGAGTTCTCGAAGAAGCCCAGACCACTCCTTTCACAGCGCGGATCGCTGAAGCAAACATATGCGATTACGGAAGGGTGAAAGTCCCAACTTACGAAGGAAACGCCGACCCAAAAGAACATCTACTGGCATTTGCGATTGCCATGGGACGGGTCAACTTTAGAGCAAACGAGAAAAACATAGGCTAGTGTCTCTTGTTCGTCGAAAGTCTCAAGGGACCAGCTCTCCAAAGGTTCTCAAGACTTGAAAGAAATTCGATCGACAGTTTCAAACAACTCTCTGCTGCTTTCCTAAAGCATTATGGCATATTCACGGCGCGTGTAACCTCTGATGTCGACCTCTGGACGATGTCACAGGGACAGTAGGATATCCTTCGGAGCTTCATCAAAAGATTCAAAACAGTTCTGTCGAAGATAGAAGGAGTCACCGACAAATCTGCACTGGACGCCTTGAGAAACGCGTTATGGTACGAGTCGGATTTCCAAAAGGAAATGTACGTCAACGCGCCTTCAACAATCCAGGATGCCCTCCATAGGGCAACGGGGTTCGCAAAGAACGAAGAGGAGTTCGCAGATTGGCCCAGAAACATGGCAAGTCGAAACATGCCAACAATCCCATCCCGGCCGCAAACCCACCAGCGACAAAGAAAACCAATCAAGGTTCGGATTTTGTCCAGCACAAAGGAGGATTCAAAGGCGCTCACAACTTTCAAGTCGAGTCGACTAGCACTGGTCGAGGTCGAGGACGAGACCGAGGCTGCAGACGAGGTCCCTGGAACAACACATGGGTAAGAGGTCAAAGCAACTTTGACGAAGCTGCATACTGCCATCTCCACCGTATATTTGGACATTCGACTGCCAACTGCCGTGTCCTAGGCCAAAAACTAGCCGCAAAGCTAGCAGCCGACACACTTAAAGGGGATATAAGTCTCAAGGACTTTGAATTAAAAGAAGACA
The DNA here is from genome assembly GCA_964056655.1 of Arabis hirsuta. Lineage (NCBI taxonomy): Eukaryota > Viridiplantae > Streptophyta > Magnoliopsida > Brassicales > Brassicaceae > Arabis > Arabis hirsuta. The sequence continues at coordinate 17,175,603 of OZ053305.1, forward strand.
CAGAACGTCCTAACCAGAATGATAACGAGGCCCAAAAGAAAGGAAGACGGAACAATGACCAGGATCACGGTGGTGCTCGCCAACGAATCAACTTTATCATTGGAGGATCTCACCACTGTGCCGACACAGTGTCCGCAATTAAGGCATACCAACGACGTGCCGATGTCAGCGCAAACTGGTCTACACTGTCAACATTCGCCAATGACATAATCACATTCGAAGAACGTAAAACGGAAGGCATTGATCGGCCACATAGCGACCCTCTTGTCATTCAACTAATCGTCGATGATCGCGATGTGGCATGCATACTGATTGATACAGGCAGTTCCATTGACGTGATCTTCCGAGATACCCTCCAACGGATGAGTATCGACCTCTCCCAAATCCATTCCTCACCCAAACCAATCACATGATTCTCTGGCGAAATCACAATGACTATGGAGACGATTAACCTGCCCGTCCGAGCTGGCAACCTTACGAAAATTGTTGAGTTCTCCGTCTTCAATAATTCGGCTATTTATTACACGGTCCTGGGAACACCCTGGATCAATTCGATGCGAGCAGTATCGTCAACTTACCATCTATGCATCAAATTCCCAACTCTTGAAGGCATCAAAACAATATGGGGCAGCCAGAAAGAGTCACGTATCTGCTTTCTCGCTGAGCACAAACTCAGGAATCCAGCCGGCGATCCTACGAAGGAAGAAAAACAAAAGAAGATGAAGATAGACCGCGATCAACTCAAGGAACAAGCCCGCTTCTTATAGCAACTACAGATCGACGAAGATCACAGGAAGGAGGGTCCTGTGCCAAATTGCGATCCCGCCGTCTCAGCCTGCATCGACGATGAGCACCTGGAATGATGCGTGGAAATAGGCGCCAAACTTGACGACCAAATCAAGATTGGGCTTGTTTCCTTCCTCAAAAAGAACATCAACAACATTGCTTGGGCCGCCGAAGATATGCCCGACATCGATATTGGCATCGCTAACCACGAATTGCATGTCGATCCAACCTTCAAACCCGTCAAGCAGAAACAACAGAAGCTAGGACCTGAGAGGGCCAAGGTAGTAAATGACGAGGTGGAAAGACTTCGGTGCGTCGGATCGATAATGGAGGCCAAGTACCCCGACTGGCTCGCAAATCTAGTTGTCATAGAAAAGAAAAATGGCAAGTGACGCGTTTGCGTGGATTTCACCGACCTGAACAAAGCTTGTCCTAAGGACAGCTTTCCTTTACCACACATCAATCGTCTGGTCGAGGCAACCGCTGGCAACAAACTCCTATCCTTCATGGATGCATTCTCAGGGTACAATCAGATCTTCATGAACCCCGAGGATCGCAAGAAAATGGTGTTTATCACGGACTGCGGAATATATTGCTACAAGGTGATGCCATTCGGTCTCAAGAACGCCGGAGCTACTTATCAGCGTCTGGTGAATAAGATGTTTGCTCATCAACTCAGCAAAACTATGGAGGTGTACATCGACGATGTGCTCGTCAAGTCATCAAGAGAGGAGGATCACATAGCCCACCTAGAGGAATGCTTTCAGCAGCTCAACCAACACAACATGAAGCTTAACCCGACAAAATGTCGATTTGCAGTAACTTCCGGAGAGTTTCTCGGTTATATCGTGACCCACCGCGGCATCGAGGCGAATCCCAAGCAGATCGATGCCCTCCTAAAAATGGCCTCGCCGAAAAACACCCGTGAAGTGCAGAGATTGACTGGAAGGGTGGCTGCTCTTAACAGATTTATTTCTTGTTCCACCGACAAATATCTGCCTTTCTACGATACTCTTCGCGGCAATAAGAAATTTGAATGGACGGACAAATGCGAAGACGCTTTTCAGCAGCTGAAACAGTACATGGCCAGTCCTCCCGTACTCGCCAAACTAGTGGAAGGCGAGCCTCTATTCTTATACACGGCAGTGTCTGACACAGCAGTTAGTGGAGTGCTTCTTCGAGACGAACGCGGCGAGCAGAAACCGGTTTTCTACGTCAGCAAAACTTTAACAGACGCCGAGACACGATACCCTCAGATGGAGAAGTTGGCACTATCTGTTATCATGTCCGCTCGAAAGTTGCGACCGTATTTTCAGTCCCATAAAATCGTCATTCTAAGCACTTTCCCACTGCGCTCTGATATATCATGGCTTTTACCCGTTTTCAACCATGATATAAGTCTTTTTTCATAGAGTCTTTTTGGTATTTTTCTATTGTTTTAGAGTCTTTGTACGGTAAATGACGATTGGAGCATTTTGGAGCATCGAAGAAAGAAGAGCTAAAGTGATCAAGTCAAAGTCGATTTTACATGTCTGTGTCTATCGACACGGGCCTATGTGTCGATCGACATGATCGTGTCTGACGAGAAGATTGAAGAAATTCTTCATAGGCCCAAAAAGCCCAGAAGTTTACACCAAGGCCCAATCCGATTTTTAGATAATATAAATAGTTTTCCTTAGATTTTCATGTTTTGATCGGGGATTTTATATTGAGACTTGGAGGAGGAGAGATTTGGGAGACCTTCAGACTTTTAGAGATTTCGAAACCCTTTTGTATCTCTAACTCTATCTTTTTAATGCAATTTATTTCATTCATGATGTTTGTTTCAATCACCATGTTAGGGTTTGATGAGAAATTGATAGGATTAAAACCCTGTTAGGATTTATCTTTATGTTCTTCATCTAGATTGATTTAACTCTGATTTTAGGATTAATCAACTGAAGTTGGATATCCTAGGTTGCTTTAATAGATGCGAAAGTATTATTAACAACCTGATATAATCTTAGATGAGCAAAATTATCTATTCGCAAAGAAATTTGGCTTAGTAATTTTGTGAACAATTGAACCTGAATTTAATGCTTGATTTTATTCACTAAGTTTGCAAAGAAATTTGGAATTTAGGGATTTAGTCATAGATAATCTCTGCAACGAAAGTTTATTGGTTTTATATTCGTGTTTGAGTTCTAGAACCGTGCTTAATAAAATCCTAACGTTTTTATCTCTGTGTCGATCGACACGATCGATTTTGATTCATTCCTGTGAACAACTCAATGCCTAACTCTTTTGTCTCATTGAATTTTAAGAACCTTAATCATTCACTTGTTTACTTGCTGTTTTTATTGCACTAATACATATTCACTTAGCATAATTTGAATTCACTAATTGATTGTGTGATTTGATTCCCTCTGGATTCGATCCCTAAGTACTACATCGATCTCTAAATTTGAGAGAGTAGCTCAGGGTAAATTTGAGCATATCACGCTCTATCTTGCACAGTCTAAGTCAATCCGGCAGACTTGCGAAATGGGCTATTGAGCTCAGTGAGTATGACATTGAGTATCACGCCAGGGTCGCTGCCAAATCTCAAGTGTTGGCCGATTTCCTCATCGAACTCCCAGACGAGGATTGCGTCATCGAACATCTAAACCTAACCTGGCAGTTACTCGTTGATGGATCCTCCTCCAAGAATGGTTCCGGAGTCGGCATCCGCTTAACTTCCCCGACAGGCGAAATTCTCGAACAATCATTCCGCCTGGGCTTTAGAGCATCCAACAATGAGGACGAGTACGAAGCCCTCATCGCTGGCATGAAACTCGCCCAGGGCTTTAAAATTGACCGGGTGGAAACGTTATGTGATTCACAGTTGGTTGTCAATCAGTTCAACGGGGAGTATGCCACCAAAGACGATCGTATGGAAGCATATCTGTTGATAGCACAGGAGTTGGCAACACAATTTAAGTAGTTCAAATTGACAAGGATTCCTTGGGGCGAGAACAGCAACGCCGACGCATTGGCCACCCTCGCCTATACGTCCGACCCAGACTTCAGACTAGTTATCCCGGTGGAATTCATCGAATTTCCCAGCATCGCTCCGCCCGCTGAGGTAAATGTCCTTACTAGAGCCCAAGCGGCGAAGAAGAAAAAAGAGCAAGAAAAGGCAGCGGCTGCGGGAACAAATAACACAGAAGAGGAGGTAACTTCCAACTTACCTCTGTCCAGTCCGGAAGAGACACTTTCGCCAGCGATCACACGTCCAAAAACTCCCGAGGCCATTGTCCCCGCTAAACAGCTCATAGATACAGAGCCACCTGCAGCCCAAACGACACCTCCCGTTTCCAACAACGACACAACTACTTCTGCCCCTCCACTCGACGACGATATCATCATCGCGAACGATGACTCCAAAGCCACCGAATATGGTTGCAATATCAAGTGGCTGGACAGAATCAGAGAGTACATCTCCGATGGCACATTGCCAACAGACAAATGGGAGGCTCGCAAACTTCGGGCGCAAGCCACTCGTTTCATTCTCCTCGACGGCAATGTCTTCAAGTGGAGGTTCTCAGGACCATTGCTTTCCTGCGTCGAAGGACAGAAGGCGCGCGAAATAATGAAATAGGTCCACAGCGGCTCTTGTGGAAACCACTCCGGTGGCAAGGCTCTTGCTATTAAAATCAAGCGTCACAAACATTTTTGGCCGACTATGGTCAAGGACTGTGAGACTTTTTCTGCGAAATGTAAGAAATGCCAGCGTCATGCCCCAAAAATCCACCAGCCCGCCGAACTCCTTTCTTTGGTCACATCGCCCTACCCATTCATGCGATGGGCTATGGACATCGTTGGCCCCTTGAACCCATCTCGCTAGAAACGATACTTATTGGTCTTGACGGACTATTTTTCCAAATGGGTGGAAGCTGAAGGGTTCGTTCGCATTCGCGATGCTCAAGTCGAAAGCTTCGTGTGGCGCAACATTATCTGGCAGCATGGAGTCCCCTACAAAATCATCACAGATAACGGCTCTCAATTCATCTCGGCCAGATTCGAAGCTTTCTGCAAAAAATAGAAGATCCGTTTGACCAAATCTACCCCACGCTACCCACAAGGAAACGGGCAAGCTGAGGCCATCAACAAACTGATGATCGGCGGCCTTAAGAAACGCCTGGACCAAAAGAAGGGACTATGGGCCGACGAGCTCGATGGTGTGCTTTGGTCCCATCGAACGACTCCACGGCGGGCGACTGGAGAAACTCCATTCTCTCTCGTCTACGGCACTGAATGCGTCATTCCTTCCGAAATACGATTTCCCGGCGTCCACCGACGACTTTTATCGGGTCAGGAAGCACTCAATCACCTTTTGATGCTTGACGAACTCGACTTCGTCAACAAACGATGCGGCCAAGCTTTGGTTCGCATCGCAAATTACCAACACACCGCCGCAAAATACTATAACTCCAATGTCCCACCTCACACCAATGTCCCACCTCACAAGTTTTCTGAAGGGGACTTAGTGCTACGCGAAGTCTTCCAAAACACAGCAGAACGTAACGCCGGAAAACTCGGAGCTAATTGGTTAGGACCCTACATCGTCACCGAAGTGGTCAAACCAGGCATCTACAAACTCGCCCACATGACTGGCGAACCAGTCCCGCGTTCCTGGAATGCGCAACATCTGAAAAAGTATTTTCACTTGGATACTTTACATTCACAACATGAACTACGAGACGGGTTGATCTCTAAAACAGGGTACGTAAGCAGCTCATCTTCGGGTGGGTTCAGCTGTCCCCCCTCCTAAAAAGGGGGGAGTGGGTACGTATACTCGTATACTCCCAATTCTTGTAACCACTTTTCATGTTTAATCAAAAGCATGATTTCGACTAAACTCGTCTACATCCTTCACGGATTCTTTAAGTCTCACAAAAACAGACATACATTTATCACATCCTATACGGATCAGTTATCGTCTTAACTACAATCAGACATTTTACACTTACTCTCGTGCTGCTGGCCACAGTGACGAATCTATCCAAATACTACAGATCTGACAAACACATCCTTCGCAGGATTAAAAGCGCGCTATACAAATAAAAATGTTCATTATCGAGCGGATATGTTCAAAGAGGAACATATGCGTAACCCGGAATGATCATTCTCTAAACCCAACTCACAAATCGTTGGTTCTATCGCATATATGTTCATTATCGAGCGGATATGTTTAAAGAGAAACATGTGCGTAATCCGAAATGTTCACCTTAAACCCAACAAAAGAAACGTTGGTCGCTACGCGATACATGTTCGGCTTGGAGCGGACTTGTCAATAAGGACTCGTCTGTAAACCAAAATGATCATCCGAAAACCCAATAATCTGACTATTGGTTCTACTCGTAAACCAAAACTCGGAGTCACAGAATAAAACCCAACTCACAAAACTTTGGTCGCATCACAAATCAGACATCTAAGTTATTTTTGGAGCGGACTTGTTAATGAAAACTCGTCCGTAAACCAGAATACTTAGCCCGAAACCCAATACACGAGCTATTGGTCGCCTCAAACATCTAAGTTATTTTTGGAGCGGACTTGTTAATAAGAACTCATTCGTAAACCAAGATACTTAGCTCTAAGCCCAGCACAAAACAAATCACTGGTCTAAATTCAGTGTTCATTGCTGGAGCGGACTTGTTCGCAGGAACATATCCGTAAATCAGAATGTTCGTCTCAAAAATCCAACAACTTAATCGTTGGTCATTATGCAATAACGTGTTCATTCTCGGAGCGGGTGTGTCAACGAAGGCTCGCCCGCAGACCAAGAAGTTCATCAGAAAACCCAACAACTTAGTGGTTGGTAATTATGCAATAACGTGTTCATTCTCGGAGCGGGTGTGTCGACGAAGGCTCACCCGTAAACCAAGAAGTTCATCAGAAAACCCAACAAAATAATCATTGGTCATTATGAAATAACGTGTTCATTCTCGGAGCGGGTGTGTCGACGAAGGCTCACCCGTAAACCAAGAAGTTCATCAGAAAACCCAGCTAACCTATCGCTGGTCTAACTCTAATATAGTTGAATTTGGGAAACGAACAATTTAACGACAGCATGCCTCAAAACCATACTCGTATATCACCCCTTTCGAAATAGGGTAAGAATCCACGCTGAATCAAATACAAAATCCAAAGTAAAAAAAAATGCGAGAAAACGCCAAAACAAAAAAAACCATAACTAAGGCGCGGTCTCGTTAACATCGTCAACAATCTCGATGGTCTACTCAGAAGGAATCGCTGCCACAGAGTTTGACAAATCATCATCGCCTGACGAATTAGAAGAACTCGAATCCGAGTCAGCCTCCTTTTCAATGGCATTAGCGTCCAACTCCTCAACTCGATCACCAGTCGCGATAACCGGCAAATCCCTAAGGATCCCTTCAAGTTCGCGCACATGCTTAGCAAACACCTCGTCTGCGAGTGATAGGTCTACCTCCTGCTTCTCAAGCTCAACGAGCTCTTCACCAAGATCAGGCGCCTTGTCACTCTGAAGCAATTTTACGAACCCAATGTTATTCCGGACTTCAGCAAGATCAATTATGTTAATCCTTGGTTGGCCATTGATCACTCGAATCTTCTCCGTAGCACAAACGATCCTCGCCTCATACTTCACCGCCAATTCGCTCTTCGCTTCGTCAATAACTCGTTGCACAGCCGCATCTTGCAGTTTGGCAGCAACATCTAAGCGGGTGGTAAGGTCAGAGACTTCCTTCTGAAGACGCTTCCTCTCGGATTCAGACTCTGTAAATGTCCCATCCATCTCGCGACGCCTATCCTCGATTTCCTTCATAGCACCTTTGAGAGTAACAACGCGATCCTCCGCGTCCCTTTTCTGTTCTTGTGGTCGTCACAAGCCTTCTGAACGTTAGTAAGCTGACGAGTCAGTGAGCGAGCAGTCACCTCGTAGTCAATCGCGACCTTATTAAGCGAAGAAAGGAACTGCCAAACAGAGAAACAAATCATGCAAAACAAATTAAAAAATCAAAAGAAAGAAATTGTTATCCCACAAGAGTAGCCGCGAAGTCTTACCGTCATGCAGTCAAGGGCCATGTTTGAGTAAGCACTCTTCTTCGACATTTGTTCAGGAGGGGGAAACTCAGTGCCTTGGAAGACGATCTTGGACAGATACGACGCCGCCAGCTCGGCACTGTTAAAAGATCTTTTCGAGCCAGAAGGAAAGGATGAGTCCGTCGCCACGTGATCACGTCGAGGAGTCGATACGCGCCTTGATCTGCATAGGTCTTCTCCGCCAGCAATATCTTTTCCCCTATCTTCTCGGGAACGCTTACGACTTGCCCCAGCATCATCATCTCTTCTCTGCGCATCATCATGACGCCTATACGAATGTTCAGATCGACGATCAGTGATGACGACATCATTTCGCTCCAACGCTGGACGACGCTGCCTGGGTTCCAGCAATGCTTGCTCTTGGAACTGACACTCTCGCGTTGTATCCTCTTCTGGCCTCGGCAGCTCTCCTCTCACGTGCAGAGGGTTTCCTCTTGTTGTCCGACATCTCTGGCAAAGAGATCTGCAAAGTAACTCCAAAGCGACGAGCACGAGTTTATCTGACTCTGCGTAAAGAAAAGTCTTCCTTCCAGCTACACTTCTCAGTAGCAAGTATATCGCGAAGAACGAATAAGTCACTCGGCAACCTCTCAATGCGACTCAAAGCTGCAAAAACAACAACAAGAGAAAATGGTTAGAATCGCGAACCTCCGTATGTAGGCAAGCAAAGAAACGGTGACTTAAAAAACCATCAAGGAATGGTAAGCTAAACACAAAAGCGCGGTAGGGTCTGCTACCGCGAGTCCCCCATATCTTTCGAAGCACATCCAGATGATCGCAACCAACAGATGCTTCATTGATTTTCATAAAAAAAAACTTTTCCGACCAAAAACGATCTATGTTAGGAAATTCCCCGACGACTTGGAGATCCTGTTTGCCCTTAAGGATATACAGGAGTTTGTCCTTGGAGCCAGTTTTTCTAACCTCTAGAAAACTCAACAGATGGTCAACTCCGACTTCGTAGCCACACTCATAGCTGCGTACCATAATCCCGACCAAGTGGCGCATCCCGCTAGGCGTAATCTGAGCAACAGCAAGGTTGGTCCTCCATAAGAAGTCAAGAATAGCGCCAGGGATCGGGAACCACAGGAAGCACGCATAAAAGTATGCTTCATACAGAGTGAAGTAGCCCTCTGGAGGATGATCTGCCCGTGCATCTGAACTTGACTCCGTCGGGAAAACCAAAGCAAGCATTGAGGGAATCCAAAGATTTCGGAGCTGACATGGTGGATCCAGGCGGATCATTTTCTCTCCGCTTTGCTCTCGGCTTCTTGGCAGCCGGACGAACAACAATCTCATCGGTAATCTCATCAACCGCGACTAAAGTGTCAGAGTAGACCGGTTTCGACAAACCATTCTCCTTCTGAGAAGGAAGGGATCAGCGACCATCTCTCCGGAATCATCTAAGTCGCCCGAACCGTCAAGCTACGAGTCCGTGGAATCATAAACCATCCTCCTAAATTCACCTCTCCGCTGTACCAAAAATCAACGTTCTAAATCAATTTCGCTCCACAAAGTCAGCCTCGCTACCAAGTCCCTGAACCAAAAAAAAAAACAAAAAAAAACAAAAAAACAAAAAAAAAACAAAAAAAAAATCGGTCAAGTCAACTCAGTGAGTCAGCTCGACCGAGTCAACTCACTGAGTCAACTCGGTCAGATCTCAAACCACCGCTTTTTCTCCCCGATCTCTCCTCGCCACACCATCGGCTTGCCGAGATGCCCGAAATCACCACGGCTCAGTGGTAGAAGCCTCTCTTCTCCCTGCAGCGCCGTCGCGAGATCTCGATCTTCACCTCGCCACCACCTTGCCGATACGACGAGATCTCGATCTCGATCTTCACCTTCACCTTGCCGATACGACGATTCACGAACCAAGAACCACGAACAGGAAGATGGCGAGTCCGACGATAGCGACAGCCGGCAGCGACGTTGACAGGAGGCGGCAGCGCGGTTCGAAAAAAAAAAAAAAAACAAAACCCTACAAGAAGAATAACAATAAAATAAAGAGGAAGAAAAGAGATGATTTTTTACCTTGTGCTTAGGGAAAAAGTGAATTGGTGGAAAATAACTCCAGGGAAGCAGACTTATTTATACCTGGAGAATTTCCTAAAATCACTTTGTTTTTGGAAAATTTCCTGATATTTTCCAGCAGGCCTCAAAGCCTATTAACGCAACAAGACCATCAACCTCCTCAGTCTCCTAAGACAGTAAAATAGAAAACAAGCCCAGGAAAACACGCAGACATCAGCTCGATGTGGAATAACAAGAACTTCCCGAGTTCGATGACAAGACGTCCACACCTGGCAACTTCGCAGTCCAACATATCGATCTTAGACTCCAGAAACTTTTACCTTGGCATCAACATAACTCGATACTACCAAGCTGGAGGGCTAATTGTTGGGGTCAGATTTCACCTCTTTGAGATCAATATAGCGACGAGGTCAATCTAGGTCCAAAATGACATTAAACCCATAAGCAAAATGGGCTTAATTGAATAATGAGCCTAAATTAGATTTATTACTTGATGGGCCAAGCCCATTTTATTAGTTGGCTCATTTTGTATATTTCACTATATATAGCTCATTGTACTCACCCAAAAATGGGATCCGCAACTTTTCGCACAAACACTACGCAACAAATCAATAAAGCTTTCTTAACGCTATTTTCGTGTTTTTGTCTTTGTTCTTAGTTGTTCTTGTGAATTCTTTCCACAGATCTCGTTTCCTTAAAAACCCTTGACAAATTTAATTGAGTTGATTTCGACCTCCACAATATACAATATGCAACATCACCACTATTCTATATAAGCAATTGAAAAAAGGGTTAATTAGATGAATATTACTCTTGGGATAGATAATTAGGTAAATAACATACTGATAATTGGAATTAGGTAAATAGGAGAGATGGGAAAAAATGTGACAAAATTGTCCTTACGGAATTTAGTAAGGAAAAAAAGTTAAAAAATAATCTTTAAGTATTTGTTTTCAAATAAACGTATCTTGTTTTCAATAAAATCATTTTTGGAAAGCTCTTCAACAAAAATCCACATTGATGTGGTGATTGATTTTGACGAATCCAGACGGTTGTAACTGAGGGAAAAATCTTCAGTGATTGGATATTATTTTACGAGAATATCAATATGTAGTTTTTCTCAAGAAGCTTTATCATATGCAAAACACTAATCATCCTCCTCTCATCAGACCATGATAAATCATCTCCTCTAGATCGTCAACAGGTAGAGTATATGTCATATTTACCTGAAACAAAAACACATGTGAGTAAACACCAGACGATGATATAACTACCGAGGCATCATCTTTAAATAGTTAACTATTCTTAGACCATAGTTAACTATTAGGATAGTTGACTATTAGGTTAGTTGACTATTAGTAGAACATCGTTAACTATGAGTAGAACATGGTTGACTACGCGATATAAATAGATCACTATTAGAAGAACATAGTTGACTACATGATGTAAATAGTTAACTATTTGGAACATATATAATTAACTATTAGTAGAACATATATAGTTGTAGAACATAGTTAACTATGAGTAGAACATGGTTGACTAAACGATGTAAATAGATCACTATTAGAAGAACATAGTTGACTACATGATGTAAATAGTTAACTATTTGGAACATATATAATTAACTATTAGTAGAACATATATAGTTGACTACATGGAATATGTTGTTGTAATAATAAGAATAAGATAATGTTACCAGGTGTTCTTTGTCTAGCTTTCTAACTGAGAAGAAGATAAGAGAAAGAGAATACCGGCGAGAAGGATGACTGAGAACAAGAAAAAGGAGACGGAGGAGGAGAGGGAGGAGCTGACGGAAAAAGAAGAGGAGAATGAGAAGGAGAAGGAGACGAAGAAGAACGAGGAAGAGAAGGAGATGAGCAACGGTGAGAGATTTAGAGAAGATGGATTTTAGAAGAGAGAGATTTTAGAGGAGACGGCGTAGACAGGTTTAGGGTAAGTGATAATTAGATTAAATGTTTTTTTTTTTACTTTCTTATTTTCTTAAGTAAAAAAACAATTAGTCAAATTACATGGGGGGTACATTAAGAATTCTAAGTATTCTAAGTGGCTAAATATTAGTTATTTAAATTTATTTTAGCACTAGTTAGATAACATATATTTTAGATGAATACACTAATATAGATGCCAATTTCTCTTGAAAAAACCCGAGTTAGATTATGCTGTATGTATTCTTCTTGGTTGGATTAAATATTTCTATTAAAACAAAAAAAATTGTAAGATTTGGTGAATTCATCATGCACACTTCGTTCACTTCTGGAAGCCAAGGCAAACCAACCCTAATAAACAATGAAAATGCTTATAGAAATGCAATAACAAATGCTAATCATATAAAAGATGGAAACAAGAGAGAACAAAACCCAAAAAATAACCAAATCCGTATAAGCTTCACGAAAAACTCAGGAAAATGGGTCAGGAATGTTCAGAATTCCGACAGGAAATATAGTCTCCCTGAGACTAATTATTCGTATAATGAGAAGAAAGCATCCCATAGATAGATGCATACAAAAAGTGTATGATTTGGGTCATTGGACTTGACCGTTCTTATGTTATGACGGTGGGGGCTGATCGGCCGGTGAACTCCTGCATCTTGGACAGCTTCAGAGCTAAGTCAACCTGAGAAATCACACATCGACAATAATTCCACGATTAGATGAGAGAGCATAACCTCTTGGTGTTAGTTCAATAATTTATGGGTTAGAAATCTGACCAGAGGAGACAGAGCTTCCTGGGATTCTCGGCCGGTTTTGGAAGGATCCTTCTCGTACTGTTCAATGTAAACCCGGATGGTTGCTCCTTCTGAGCCAGTTCCAGAGAGACGGAATACCTTCATATGGTTTTACATAGAACAAGAGAGTTTTTATTAGTTTTGCTTCTCCTATACGTTAAGCTATATGCTTTCTAGATGTTTTGATAGTCTTCAATAGTTAGTTTTTTATTCTACAACCCGACAAAGTATGACGATTCTTACAGATTCTTGGGTTATAATATTTCTCATTTTATTCTGCTTGGAATGCCTATAAGCTCCAAATCGAAGAAAAGATGTCTTACAAGTCGTGATCCATCCTCAAACAAGTAATGGATTCCCTGGTGCTTCGAGATGGAGCCATCAACTGGATCTTTGTACTCAAATTCATCTGCACTGGAGACATTCGCCACATCTGAACGAATTCCTTTCACAGTCCTGGATACAAAGCGAAAGAGAAGGAGGTTAGGGGAACAGAGTACCAAAACGATGAGTACGATCAAGCAGAGAAGCGGAAGTGTACGTACTTGTTGACTTCAGGAATTAAAGATTGCAATTTGACCAAGTGCTCCATCAGTTCCTTAGCTTTAGCTGCGTCTACATTCTTTGGTGACAAATTTTAATTTTTAAGATATCACTAATTAAGGGAATTTGTGTTTGTTCCGCCTAATATGGTATAATACATTCACTAAACTTAGCAAGTTTTACCTCATAGTCGTAACGAGTGTAATAGTGACGGCCATAGGTAGCCCAGTGCTGGCGGACAATGTCTTCAACCGTCACTAGTTTACTGTTTCCGTCAAGATTTTCCTTGTTCTTGTGAGCAAGTATAGAAAGCCACGCAAGAACTGCCCAGATCCCATCTTTCTCACGGATATGATCCGAGCCTGTGAAAGAGCTTTATTTCAGAACCTTATCGGTTGTTTTAAGGTTGTCAACAGATATGTAAGAGTAGCAATAGACACTAACCAGTTCCAAAACTTTCTTCCCCACAGACAGAACACATCCCGGCATCCATCAGATTACCAAAAAACTTCCAGCCTGTTGGAACCTGATATGTGATTTCATTGTATAGGTGAATTACTATATGAAGTTAGGACGAAAAGAAGCTAGAAAGAAGTTGCACGGTGACATGTACCTCAAAGAACTTCAAATTTAAGCTCTTTGCAACGACATCAAGAGCAGCTGAGGTCGGCATGCTCCTAAAACAAAGAAAGTGGAAGTTAAAAACATGCGAAACATATCATCTTAAAACAGCTGTATACACAAAATTCAGATTCTTTAAAGTTGCTCGAAGCAAATAAAGAAACAGCCCAAGTGTATAATACCTTGCAACACCTTTCAAACCAGAGCTGAAGTACGGTATGGCCCCAATAGCATTTGCAGCAATAATGGCGACTGAATCAGAAGGAGTTACAAAGAACCTAAGAAGAAGAGATAATTTAAGTTAAAATTACTTGCTATACCCGCTACATGTATGTATCCCACTTAAAAGAAAATTAATAAGCTACCTTTTACCGAGGATCATGTTACGATCTGCATCACCATCAGCTGCAGCACCAAACTCTGGAGGTTCAAATCCAGTGTCAGATTTACCCAATCCCATCCGTGCCACAAGCTCCTTAGCATAGGTCAGATTGGGATCTGGATGCCCTCCTCCAAAGTCCTCCTAACAATTGTTTATCATGGAAAATGGTGAGGCTGGAAGTACATTTGTAATCATTTAAGCAATAGTAAATTTTGGTTAGACAAAAATAAGACCTTTGGTGTGCAGTTCAATAACGAATTTTCTTGTGCACCGAGTTCTTCTACAAAGATGCGGTGCGCATAGGCTCCAGCAACTCCGTGCAATGCATCATAGCTTCATAGAACAAAACAAAAATAACACTAAGACTATGGAATATGTGTTAGCAACTTAGCTCTGATGAAGAAGGTTTGGGAACCAATGTATGCTACATACCAGTATGTAAATTTTGGAGACGAAAGCAATTTCCGGATGGAGTCAAAGTCGAAGATAGACCTTGAAGGCACGAAAAAACATTTTAGAAGAGATTGCAGATGAGCATATTCTGGAATCTTGCTCTTAAACTGAGGGAGCACTCACTTCATTAATTTAACGTAGTCATCTGCAGAGTCAAAAACTTCAACATCAAATTTTCCTTCAGGTCCTTCAAAACTGGTGACACCAACAGAAGAAATATCAACCTGTTGCATTAAATCACAGAGACCAGATCAACTATAATTCAATAGAAGACAGATGATGGTAAATATGTTGCCAAATACGAGGATTTTTCAAAATGTTTAGATACATTTGGTAGATTTTCTGCTATTGGGTACTCCTTGATTGTCTTAGTGTTCTCATAAATCTTATCAGTGATTGATTCAGGAGCAGGTCCTCCGTTTTCCATATTGTATTTGATTCCAAAATCCTATAATAAGGGACATGGATCAACTCTTAGTCACGTCCACTTAGATATATAATTTACTACAATGAAAAAATAAAGGGATACCAAACGAGCGGCTCAACTGAAAGGGGCAGAGCACAATAGAGCCAGAACAGGAAGAGAACGGACCTCAGTAGGGCCACCAGGATTGTGACTTGCTGTTAAGATAAATGCTCCCGTGGCTTTTGATCCCTGTAACGGAGACTGGGATTAGTCTCTCATCACCATCATTACAATTTACGCTCATGAACGAACTCAGAGAACAACCAATAATACAAATTTGAAGATCACTACAACCATGAGATGATATCAGAGAAAGATATCTCACATCAGCCCCTGCTCGTTCACGAATCACAGCTGAAACAGCAGGAGTTGATAACAGAGTGTTTTTACCAACCCACACACGTCGTACACCATTAGCTGCTGCCATCTTAATTATGATCTGTCAAAATAGGAAATAAATTTGTATAAACAGCTATCGTCCAGTGGAATAGCAGGAACCAGATTTGAACAGGAGCAGGTCAAACAAACCGAGCTCAAGAAAACTTCCGAGAAAGTTTCAGAAATCTGCTTCAAAGACAAACATAACCTTAAGCTCTAGTCTCTCTAGCTGTTCTCATGCAAATTTTAGAGATAAAAAGAAAGATATATGTTTGAGACATTGATAATGGCAGGCCTTCTTTATTATGCTTATCGCAAACATGAATCATTTTATTGATAAATTTGATAACTTAAGGTTCATTTTCCAATGTAGCAAGTAGCGACATAACACATGAGTTCCTTTCAATATATTGTAAATACATGAACATTAATCATTCGCTAAGTATTAGAAATTACATTGAGACAGAATAAGAAGAAAAGGGATCACATTGGATTCACCTGAACAGCATCCTTTGAGTAATAACGGCCATCACCAGAGACCACGAGTGTGGCACCTGCAGAGACGAACAACTCATGAATTTTTGGAATGAGCCGCTATCTAACTAAGAACTGTATTATTTTAACAAACATCCACTTAAATATCAATCAAGATGAATAAGATAAATCCCACCTTTGACTTTCTCTGGAGTAAGAGCATTGAAAGTTGCTTGAACAAAATTCTCTAGGTAATTTGGTTGCTTGAACACTTTCACCTACACATATAATAACAATCAAAGATACAAAACGATGCTAGTTTGATGTCTGCATAGAGTAGACCAAACAACAGACACTAGATTGATAGGATAAAATGACCAACCCAAATTTATTTTATAGCGTACGATTTCCTTAGCTATCACAAAAGATAATTTGTACTTAACATCAATGATAGAATTTTTCCCTATTCTGAAGAGAGAATATACAAAATTCCAATCCATATAGTGTCGACTTCGCTACATCAATCCAAACATGCAACGGCGAGCTCCATGTGTATATAATTGTATCAGGTTCAACATTCACCGCATAGCAGCTTCCCAAATATACACTCAAATCGAAGCGAAAAACGTGATCTCGAAGTTGATCCAAATAAATCAATACTCAAACAAACAAACAAAAACGATCCATTCACTTGTCTACAAATGCATAGATCAAATTCAGCAAAGACGATCTAACTATTTCCATATGAACGGAACAAACGAAAAAGATGGGATCCACGATCAGATGCAAAAACTCAGGAAGCCAATTTCGTTCGATTCAGAAGAACAAATGGGAATGAAAATCGAGAAATCGGAGGTCGGCGAACCTTCTTACGGAGACCAGAAGTTCCAGGTTTCTGGCCATCGATAGGTGATGTGGAGACGAGAGAAACCTTGAAAACCATATCCGTCTTGGAAGAGAAGAAGATCAGAATTCGAGAGAGGATATAAAAGCTCTTTTGGAGAGACAAAGGGACTAGCAAAGACGCAATCAAGTTGCTTAAGCTAAACGAGACCTCGACACGTGTGGCGAGTGAGTGAAGTGGAACGTTTCTCTCCTTTTTTGCCTTTTTTACAGACACGGTAACAATATCTCTGCCCTTATTGGTAAAAGCATCATTTACTAACTTTTTTGCTTGCGTAACATTCCAAAAGAGTTAATACTTCTAACTCTTCCGAGTACTTCTCAAAGAGTTAATACTTTTTTGCTTGCGTAACAGTCCAGAAGAAGCTAATCGGAGTACTATTTGCGTCTTCTAGATCTTCAAAATATGCTTATTGTATAGACGTGCTACGTAATCCGATTATTTTGAAATTTTTTGTAGAAATATCATTTTTGAACTCCTACTTTTCTAAAATATTACTTTTTCAAAAATTTTGCATCACTTTTTTAAAATTATTTACTCATTATATCATTTATATTTGAGTTAACTATGTTGTATTAAAGTTTAGTTTTCAGGGTTTAAAGTTTGTTAGGGGTCAAAATATTTTTTAGAATTTAGAATTTTAAAACTTAAGGTTTTAAATATCCATAATTAGTGACTTTTTTGCAAATGAATAATCCATAGTGGCATTTTTAAAAATATACACCCTAAAAATGGTATTTTTGCAATTTAAAAAACAATAGACGTATTCTTTTGAATTTTTTAAACACAAACACAACACAAATAGTACTATACAAACCAAAACATTAAAAAAGGTTTTGTAACTAACTCAAGTTGCAATGTTTTACTAATTTTTTCTATAGCATTCATTCTTTAAAAGTTGGAGAATCATAGTGATCTCTTTGCTCTTCTTTAAAAAAAAAATTGAAAAGACTATATATATGTTTCAGGCTGGTGTAAATGGTAATGGATTAATTGACTACATCTACATCAATATTATCTCAGCATTAATGCATACATTTACATCAATATTATTTCAACATAGATGTATACATTGACATTAAATCAGATGGTCACTTATTCAAAGCCATATAATATTTTACAAAGACAACAACAAATAAGTTTGATCCATAGAAGAGTGGCGAAAACATAGACTTAGAACTTTTTTAAGCCATCAATGTGGATTTAGTCAACACATTTTATCGGAATTGATGAGTTGGTTTAATAATTAAAGAATATGGTGGAGATTAAGTTAACATCAAAATGTATTACTTTATTTATAATTTAGCATATACTTAATTTCATAAGAAAAATTATTTCGCATTTTAACAATATATATAAATCTTTACCTAGCTAACTAAAACAATTTTATATTTCACAATAAAATTTGAAATTCATTTCATGTCCGCAAGTATAGCAGGCGAATCACCTAGTTTGTTTTATTTTTCGTGTAAAAAAATAGAAAAACATTTTAGTATATGGACCGCTCAAATTTTATAAAAAAAAACGGACGTTTCAAGCATATAGAGGATTATTCAATAAAGTCCGTGTTATAAAATGAATGTTAATTTATCATTTCGATAAATATAAATAAAAACAAAAATTTTATACCCGGTAGGAATAGTGTACTGACAAATATAAGGGAAGAAAATCTTATTATTACTCTTTTATATCAGAATGAATCGTATTGAAACAACGATCGCAACGATTGTTTATATAGACGTGAAAAAGATAAGTTACTGTGCATGTATAGTGATGGTGGGCTCCACACAAATAATATTTTACACAGATCATTTAACATGTGCTGCGTAAATTTGTGACTACAATGATGCCTCCTTTGTTGACTATTATAACACTCCCCCTTGGAGACCAGTGTCACTATTATCTCTTGCTTTACGTATTAGGTTCCTCATTAAAAACTTTTCCAGGAAAACCTTGTGGGAAAAAACCATAGTAAGGTAAAAAGACTACAATCACGTAAGCTCCCCCTCAAATGATCAGGTGTCATCTTGTAAATCACGTTGATGACGCATTCCAATGTTATGGATATGTTTCCGGAACGTAGTGGTAGGTAGTGATTTCGTGAAGAGATCAGCGGCATTATCACATGATCGAACATACTTGACTTCAATGACTTTAGCCTTCTCAAATTCCTGAGTGTATGAAAAGAATTTTGGAGGGATATGTTTGGTTCAATCACTTTTGATATATCCTTCTTTTGTTTGGGCAACACATGCAACATTATCTTTATATAAAACGGTTGGTTCCGTATTTACGTGGATTCCACTGCTTGATTGGATGTGTTGGCTTATTGATCTAAACCATACACATTCTCTACTTGTCTCATGGAGCGCAATGATTTCAGCATGATTTGAAGAGGTTGACAGAGTGTCTGCTTCTGAGAATGCCAAGATACAGCAGTGCCTCCGATCGTAAAAACGTATCCAGTTTGTGATCGGACTTTATGTAGATCTGATAAATATCATGCATCTACAAAACCAATCATTTGACCGTTTGAATTTTTAGGATAGAATAAACCTAAGTTAATAGTCCCTTGAAGATAGCGGAAGATGTGTTTAATCCCATTCCAATGTCTTTTCATAGAGGACGAACTGAATCTTGCTAAAAGATAAACGACAAATGATATATCGGGCCTTGTACAATTCGCTAGGTACATAAGAGCTCCAATGGCACTGAGATATGGTACTTCAGGACCACGTATCTCTTCATTCTCCTCATATGGTCGAAATGGATAATTTTTGACTATTAGTGATCTAACGATCATAGGAGTATTTAGAGGATTTGCCTTGTCCATGTTGAATCGTTTTAGTACTCTTTTGGTATATGTGGATTGATGCACAAATATACCATTTTAAGAATGCTCAATTTATAGGCCAAGACAGTACTTCGTCTGTCCGAGATTTTTTATCTCAAATTCTCCTTTCAAGTAATTTGAGCCTTATGTATTTCCCCTTGAGTTCCTATTATGTTTAGATCATTAACATACACCACGATAATCACAAATTCGGATGTTGTTTTCTTGATGAAAACACATGGACATAAAGGATCATTTACATATCCTTCTTTTGTTAGATGCTCACTCAGACGGTTGTACCACATGCGTCCAGATTGCTTTAACCTATATAATGATCTTTGCAATTTTATTTCACATAACTCTTTAGGTTTGGAACTTAATGCCTCTGGCATCTTAAACCCATCTGGAATTCTCATACAGACATCAGTATCTAATGATACATATAAATATGCTGTAACGACATCCATGAGACGCATCTCTAGATTTTTGCTAGCCGCTAGAATCATTAAGAATCTAAACGTGATTGCATCCATAACGGGGGAATATGTTTCCTTATAATCGATCCTGGGTCTTTGAAAAAATCCTTGAGCCACAAGGCGAGCTTTACATCTTATAATTTCGTTTTTCTCATTTCATTTCCGAACGAAGACCGATTTGTATCCGACCGGTTTCACATCTTTGGGTGTGAGTGTAATAGGTCCGAATACATTTCGTTTATTAAGCGAATCAAGCTCGACTTGTACATCATCTTTCCATTTCATCCAATCTTGTCTGTTTTGACATTCATATACAAACTTTGGCTCTGGATCATCGTTTTCCTCATCTATCTCCCTTGACACAAGTTATGAGAAAACGTCATCGACTACATTCATTTCATTACGATTCCATATCTTTCCATTATGAATATAGTTTATAGAAATCTCATGATTTCCTTCATGATGCTCTGTATTGTCGTTAGTCTCATGATTCGTTTCTTCCAAAATACTTTCAGTGATTTTGGGATCATTATGCTTCTCAGCTTCCCTTCGTTTTCTAGGATTTTTATCCTTAGAACCAATAGGTCTACCACGCTTCAAGCGTTTTCTAGACTCACGTGTATTATCTACTGTTTCAAGTTCATTTGGTATCTCAATTCGAGCAGGGGCATTTGTAGCCGGTTAATGTGATTTTGTTATCTTTTTTGTATCAGCAAATGCATCAGGTAGCTGGTTTGCTATACTCTGCAAATGCATAATTCATCGAACTTCTAGTTCTAATTGTCTTGTAGGAGGATCAAGGTGTAGCAGAGATGGCACACACCATTCTATATCCTTTCCTACTTGTTTATTTTCTCCCCTAGAACCGGGAATACTTTTTCATTGAAATAACAATCGGCAAATCGTGCCGTAAAGACGTCACCAGTCTGTGGTTCTAGGTACCTTATGATTAATGGGTGATAGCTCTAAGTTTTACCCTAGAAAAATCCCCGCAAGTGCACAAATGCGCAGTTATAATATAAAGAGTTATCGTATCCCAAGAGACCTAATGTTGCTCAACAAATTTTAATTTCAAATTAAGCTAAGTGAGTAAATAAAATGACTAACGAGAACAATAAAGCAAATTGGATGTAAACGAGTTTCTAATCAGAGACAAACGCTAGGCTTTCAGGAAGTTCGCAAGAAACTCAAAATTGCAGACAAATTAAAACGGTAGGGGGATTATAAGAGCCGTTCTAGAACATGAAACTCTGTAAAGCTAACCAACTTCCGTTGTGAAAACTAATAATGTCTAATTTTTTAAATCCCAAATTTCTTTGTAAATTCAATAAGTTAAACAAGCATTAAACACATATTCAATTGTTCACAAATTGTCTAAACCAAATTCCTTTGAAGATAGATAATTTGCTCATCTAAGATAATTCCGGTAATTATCAATACTTTTGCATCTAATAATTAACCTAAGATCTTAATTTTAGGTGATCAGGCTAGAACTAGCATTAATAACAATCTAGGTGAAGAACCAAGTGGTAATCCCTAACAATTCTAATAGATCTAATGATTTCTCATAATCCTTTGAAAATCCCTAAGCCTAACAAACAAACTACTCAGACATGGTGAATGAAGCACACATCATAACTGAATAAAATTGCATTAAAAAGATAAAAGAAGAGATAGAGAGGGTTCGAAGAATTCTCAATGGTATGAAGTAACACTTGTCTCCCTCAAAGCTCTCTCACAAGATCTCTCTCTAAGTCTTAATAAAAAAACAAGATATCTCTAAAAAAAATGTCTAAAACTCAATTTATATTCATTAAACACGAGTTGGGCTTCTTTGGACTTGATGTGAATTGCTGGACTCCTTTTTCGAAGAGTAAAAATCTTGTTCGCCTAGTGCGTCGATCGACACACTCTGCTTGTGTTGATCGATGTAAGCCTTCAATTCGTGATCTTCGTTTTCTTTCACGAGATCCTCATTCCTCTTTGATTGCTTTGACTCCATAATGCTCCAAAAAGCTCCAAATCCACTTAACTCGTATTATGACCTGTAAAAACTCAATAACACTCTAGAAACACTAAAAAGACTCAATAAAACAATGGATATCATGGTTGAAAATCCGTAAAAACTATGATATGTCAATGGGGAATCATAGCCAACATATATTCCCATTCTTCTTTGTGGTCCCATCTTTGTACGTTGTGGTGGTGCTATAGGCACATATACCGCACAACCAAAGATTCTTAGATGGGATATATTCGGTTCTCGACCGAAAGCTAATTGTAATGGAGAATATTTATGATATGCACTTGGTCTTATCCGGATGAGTGCTTCTGCATGCAAGATGGCATGTCCCCATACAGAGGTTGGGAGTTTTGATCTCATGATCAATGGTCTTGAAATTAATTGCAGACGTTTAATTAATGATTCAGCCAAACCATTTTGTCTATGAACATGAGCTACCGGATGTTCAACTTCTATTTTCGTAACCATACAATAATCATTAAAAGCTTGGGACGTGAATTCACCAGTATTGTCTAGTCTAACTTTCTTAATAGGGTAATTAGAAAACTGGGCCCTTAGTTTGATTATCTGAGTTAGAAATCTCGCAAATGCCATATTTCGAGATGATAATAAACAAACGTGTGTCTGCTAGATGCATCAATTAACACCATAAAATAGTGGAACGGTCCACATGATGGATGTATTGGTCCATAAATATCGCTTTGAATTCTTTCAAGGAATTTTGGTGATTCTTTATCAATTTTGGCTGGCGATGGCCTTATGATCAATTTTCCAAGAGAACATGCAACACATGTCATTTTATTCCCCTGATATATCTCTTGGATTTTCAGTGAATGACCATGTGAGTTCTCAATAATATTGTGGTGCCTGGGTGACCGAGGCGATCATGCCATAGTGTGAAATCTTCTGGATTTTTTTTAATCACTAGATGCGATTCGACTGCACTTAAATGAGTATGATGCAATCCTGAAGGGAGTTTTGGAAAAATTTCCAGTACCTGCTTTTTTCGGGATTTATCGAAAGTTACATACATATACTTTTTTCCATTCTCAGTCGCGGACTGAGTATCATATCCTTGAAGGTATATGTTTTTGAAACTCAACAAATTTCTTTTAGAATTTGGAGAATATAAGGCATTGTTTATGGAAAACTTGGTTCCATTAGGCAACATAAAGTTGGCATTGCCACTGCCTTTGAAACGACCTAACCAGTAAAATTTAAAAAAATTTCCCTTTCGGATTATTATTAACACAAATAATAATCCTCAACGGGCCAATACAAGCAATGCGAAAACAAAACAACGGTTAAACCAACATAACATTCAGTAAATCTCATACTTTACTAAATCTCTAACCAATTCCAAATTCAATTCCAATAACAGTAAACAATCTCAACAATCCAGATAATCAAAGCACAACGTTCCAGAATCACTACATCCTAGCAATTCTAACACAACCACGAAATACGAGAAACTAGATCATCTCCTCTTCCCGGCCATGATTCCACGATCACACTTTGTCTTTACCTGCATCACATGGCAAAAAGAGATGCGTGAGTATTATCACAAATACTTAGTGAGACGGTCATCCCATCTACAGGTTATACACACAGGCATAAGAATCAATAAAATACCAGGGTGAACACACAACACGCAAAGCACGAACAAAACACAAAAGTTTGCCTCGAACAGACGTGCGTCGACCGATGCAACCACCATGCATCGATCGATGCATCACTAGTGTGTCGATCAACACGCAACCCCGGTGTCAATCGATGCACTGTCCGCGTGTCGATTGACGCAGAGTAACTGCGTTGATCGATGCAACATCACATAATCCAGGATCGAACCTATCCTCTCACGGATCAATCCTGGATCAAATTACATCGATTCCTACACGTAAATCAACACGAAAACACACCAAAACAACAGAGTAATCGCATTCTATCAACCCTTTACCCAAATAAACCTACGGTCACGCACTCACCTCGATTCTGGAAGGAGAAAGGAATGAGAACCACGAAGAACACCATTCTTCAATCCCAAAATTCTCACTCAAACTCGCACAAAACACAGCCAAACACGCTCCTAGATCCTCACAATCACGAAAACCCAGCCTCCAACGATCAGAAACAACCAGAAATCTCACAAACACTCACAATCTCTCCAAAACTCTCTGATTTCTTATTCTTCCCAGAAAAATCGGCCAGACTTGTCCTTTCTGCCTTTATATACCAACCCTAGGGTTCTTTAAACCGACCCGCCGAACCAACAATTGAAATCAAACCGGTTTGGCTCAATCCAACTTGCGTCGATCGACGTACACCACCTGAAGACAGTCTTTCTAACACCCGCCTCATCAATCAGGATCTGATGGTAATCCAAAGCCAAGTCAATCTTGGAGAACCAAGTAGCCCCTCGCAACTGATCCGACAACTCATCAATCCGCGTCAAAGGATACCTGTTCTTCATAGTGACTCAGTTAAGTCTCCGGTAATCAATGCACAACCGAAAACTCCCATCCTTCTTCTTCATGAACAACACCGGCGCTCCCCATGGTGAAACACTAGGCCGGATGAATCCCTTACCCAACAAATCATCCAGCTGCTTCTTCAGCTCTGCCATCTCTGCTGGAGCCATACGGTAATGCGCCTTGGATATAGGAGTCGTCCCAGGCTCCAACTTAATCGTAAAGGGATCCGACCTCGACGGCGGTAATCCCTGCAACGATTGGAAAACATCCTGGAAGTCCTAAACAACCCAAATATCCCCAACTACAACCTCTCCAACAGTCTCTGTCATCACTTTCGTCGCCAAATATGCCTCGCAGTCCTTCTCAATCAGTTGCTTGGCCTGAATGGCCAAAATCACGAGACTTCCAGAAGTCGGTCTCACTCCCTGATAAACCAACCTCCCCACCTCTCGCTCGAACACAACCCGTCATCGATGATAATCCAGATGGACCCTGTACCGATCCAGCCAATCCATCCCGAGAATGACATCGTACAACTCCACCGGACTAATGATCAGATCTGCTGGCATCAACTCTCCCGTAACCAGAATATCCACACCACAAACCCGCCCGAAAGTAGCCAACGACTTGTCCCCAACAACCTTAACTACTCCCTGCTGCTTACCGAAATCGCTCCGGATACCTGATGTGCATAAAACTTCTATGTAGGGTTTATGCAATTAGGTGTTTAAATTTATAACCCTAGGGAACTGCAAGTACACAGTTAAGACAATTGTAGTACTTAGGGATCGTTCCACTGAGGACTAAGTGATGAATGCACTACAAACCTATATGATTCGGATTAAGCTAAGGGAACATATTATTTGGTTTTTGGGTTTTTTTATGGAAGTAAATAACAAAGCAAAATAAATAAAGGGATAGATATCAATTAAGATTAGAAATCAAGCAATTCACTAAACATATGCAAAACACAAGCAATCGATTTAGGATCTTAATACTAGTTGTTCTAGAACTTATATCACTAAGGTAAGATCATCCCACTATCGTGAAGTAACTAACCATCTACGTTTTGCACCCTAATAAACTCAACTATTGCAGGTTATTACAAGGTGAAAACATGCTTTATGCTCAAGATTGATTGTTCATTAGACTCCTTAACTAAGCTATCGAATTGTTAAGACGCCTAGCTCATCGAAGACTAGGTCCGGATATATAACAAGCTTTTGGAGAGTATATCAACCTAAGATCACTCCTTGGGTAGCTAAGCTATATCGTGCTTTGAGTATAAATAACGATGAAAAATCAATTCTAGAATAAAACTCTAAACGATTAAATGCGTAAAGATATAGAATTAAGAAAGTGCATAGAAATCAAATCAAAGCTATAACTCTAACATGTTTTGCAACACGTATCAGCAAGAGTAAAGCACATAGACAGTATAATTTGTTGATCTATCTAAGCGTAAGGAGTTAGATCTCATCTCTTTGCAATATGGCAAAGTCAATCTATCATTAAAGGCTTCTAAAATCAAATAAACATGAAGAACAAGAGAAAAATGAAATACATTGTTTAGGTATTGATTTAGGCTGTTAAGGCCGTATTCTTGAGTTCCTAGATAGGTTAAAAGCAAGTATATATAGGGGTTTAAGGAGGCTTAAGTCGGCTAGGGTTTCTTTGGGCAAAAACGTCCTTTTTGGTCGAAACTGAGGCAATATCGGTCCAAATAACGGTCATCTCGCGTGACCGGTATTAGAAGCTTCCATGACTCTTCTAGAAGGTCATACAAAGGCTGGATATCGGCCCATGTCCTGGCCCGGTGCTTGGCTCCATTTTGCACTAACTTCACTTCGAAGGCAGTTTGACATGTCCTCAGTGTTTCAGGTGTATCTTCTAAAGTACAGATCCAATTGATGAAATTACAACTCCATTGGAAAGAAAACTCAAAGGGCTATCCTCGTTCCAATTTTCATTAAATTCCCAATTGATTTGATCCTCCGTTCGTCAGAGAATTTATGGCGTATACGTTCTGTCCAGTTTGAGAATGTGCATTATCTTCAAGATAAAATGACTTAGCTTGGTTCCTTTGTCTTGGATGAGTAGCTGCATCATAGATGACACTCCTTTTGCTTCATTTTACATCCCTTTGATGATAAAACCTGTTAAGATCTTAAAATCTACATATACAAGAAAACTAACTCTTTTGGTCCAAAAGCTTTATTAATATAGGTAAAAACCATAGTAAAATAGATAGTAAAAGTGGTAAAACATAGGGTATATCAACTCCCCTAGACTTATTTTTTGCTTGTCCTCAAGCAAACAATCGTCAAGAATTGAGAAGAGGTTTGAAATTCGGAGGAACTCACATATCCTTTGGATTGTTGCATCAAATTCTAAACCTGTAATCCACATGAAACAAGATTAGCTCATAAACGTTGTCATCTTCTTCCATCACAAATTCGCAACATGTCCATATTCTAAATCTCTGTCCCTGCAAAAATCTCAACTTCAACTCAATTAACTCTTTCTACTCTCTTAGATTTAGTGAAAACTTCCCATCAAGAATATCATTCAAGGAAGACGGGTTAGGTATTGGGAAAGGCTGATTTTAGTGGTGAGGTTAAAAGTGTTTAGGGTTACCATAGACTCCGGGTGCGAGATATTATGCAAAATCGCAAGAGAGAATGGACCTGTTGATGTCCACAATTTCCCAACCACTTCTTCACGTCTTTCTCCCCCATACTTAGATTTTTCTCCGGGAATCACTTGAAATCTCTTCTACTCGTCTCTTCTTTTGTATCATGACATTCCTTGGGTATTCTTTGGCCATAAGACTCTGAGAATTACCGTTTCCCTTTCCCTTAGATTTTTTTTTTCTTTTTTTTATTTTTTTTATTTTTTTTATTTTTTTTATTTTTGAAATGAGGAAAACGGTATCTCTTTGATATAAATCAAGTATGGGCATGAATTGTTACCATGTTTTAAGCATCCAAGGAACGGCCAAGCTCTTTGTAATTCGTTTTTTGTACTCCACCATTCTTTACCAAATCGTTACATCTCTATTGATTGGAAAATTGCGTCGATTCTTTTCTCTCCGACGTTTTTGCACATATCTACAAGTATGAAACTAAAAGAGAATGCATGAGGTCTGAAAGAAGGTAAAGGGTTTTAGGTAGGGTACCAACTAAAGATGAGCTGACCATTCATGACAACAAAGAGTGGTAAAAGAGGATACGATGTCATGAATGTGTGATTCGTTTCCTTGATATAACATCCTTAATAAGAAGGGATCAAAAATCATATTAGTAGTCCAAATATAGAGTCAAAATCATATCCATCAAAACAGATGCAAGTAGAAATTTTCTGGACGGAAGCTCCTATCATGAGGTTTCTGAATCGATTGTCATGAACAAACCCTGCAACAATGGTTACATAGTCTTCGAAATCAAAACGTCAATCATAGGAAAGTGTCATAATTCCTATCTTATTATTTTTAATAAAAACAATTTTTTTTATTTATATATTTTTTTTATTTGAAAATAAATTTTGAAAAATCCTTTTAAAAACATAAAAACCAAACACTAACAAACGTGTTAGTAACAACAATCCCCCCAGACTTAACTTACACCGTCCCCGGTGTAAAATTAAATCAAATTAAGGGAGTAATGATGAAAATTTATTTGAAAGAAGAATCAAAAAGATAGAGAATAGAATGATAGTACCGGTGAGCTGTAGATATTTCCGGCAAAAATCTGAGGTTGTCGCGATCAATCTGAGATCTTCTTTGTTTTTGACCAGTAGGTATCCCGTATGAATCAAAACCATGCTTTGTATTTCCAATGTCTTCTCTTTCTATCACATCTCTTTTGAATGGTGGATAATGCTTAAGACGATTGAATTGTGCGTTCACAATGAAATCTCTTGGAAATCATGTTTAAGAGCATCATATCCTTGCAAAAACACTTGAAATCACTTGTTAAATTCATCCTGGATCGTAGTCCTCAATACAATTGGATTGAATTCCAAGTCAAAGGGAAGGAAAAATAGATATTAAACAAAAAAAATCAAAAGAATGAATCCAAATTATCAAAAACTATCAATCTAAGTGAAATCAATGCATGAATATGTCAAGATGTGAAAATCATATTTAAAACCATTTAAATCTAACCAATATGTGAATTATTAATACAAAAATTCATGAATCAAATAATTTTTAGTTAAATAATCATGAATATGCAAAAATAGATTGGTTTTTAAAAATTATGTGTGAAAAATGGTTGTAAAATAATTAAAAAAGTGAAAAGGAAAAATTAACTTCTTTGGACCAAACGGTTAGGTGGTCGGGTCGGTGGTTCGAAGCGGTGGTTCAGTGGTCCATGGCTCGTGACTCCGGTTATGTGGTGGTTGATGGGGACGCGGTTTGGCCAAAACCGGTCGAGGTGTCGGGTGGCTAGTCGCGGTCAAGGAGGGCGAGTTGTGGCTCGGGTCCTAGGCGAGACGCGGCACGAGACGGTGGTCGGATGGGTGTTGAGTCACGGGTCGGGGCAATTTCGGTCGTGGTACCGGGCGGCGGTGTGGGCCGGTATCAGGTGGGACGAGTCGGTCGTGTGTCACGGGGTGATGCGGGACGACGCGGTAAGGACGCGGGATGGTCGAGACAAGACGGGCGGGATCGGATGTCGCATACCACTCGAGATATCGGATCGTGTCGTGAAGTGTTCGAGATGCGTGATGGATCGGGACGGGATAGGCGGTATCGGGTCACGTGTACCGGACCGAGTTTCGGTCGGCTTGTCTGACCGGTACCGTGTCGCGGGAAAGATGATCGTGTTGTGGGAAGGTGTCGCATACCGGTCCGAGTACTGGTCGGTTCCGCAGTCCGAAATCGGGACCGAAACTTACCATGGGTCGAGGCAGAAAATGCGGCAGGATTTGCGGTGGGGGTGCGGCAGGATTGCGGTAGGGGTGCGGTGGAACTGCCTCGCGGTAGGATGCGGTGAGATTGCAGCAGGGTCGCGGCATATTTGCTCCAGTACCGGTCACGATTTATGACCAGCACGCCTGACCGGTATTTGGTCACTCATGTCACAGAATGGTCGGAACGCGATACCGGTCGAGGACGTCGGTCGATATTTGGTCCGGTATTGCCTCGTGTCGCGGTAAGGGTTGGATCGGTTGTGGTTCACGCGATTTTGCGTCGAGTTTTTTCTTCGTCTATACACATCGGAATTAAGATTTGAAAGATGCTACGAATTCATGAGAACGAGATCTTTCCAATGGTATAAATATTGTAGCCTGGTACGTGGTGGCTTGAACTATGAAAAAGCTTGAAGATACGGCTTCGTAACCTTCCTAGACGGTCTTGTTCAATCGGTCATAACTTGCTAACCGTAATAGCAAATCATTTTCTGCTTTTTCCTATAGCTTCATAAGACTATCTCCTTCATGTATACCAAATTTCAAAAACGTCTGGGCTGATATGGTTCTCCATTCATTCCATGAACTGAACAAGTCGTGTTCTATCTTCTTTTCATCGTTCTTCTCAAAAACACATTTGTTTGTATTTTAAATTTTTTTGTAAAATCCTAAAAAATTTATAAATAGATAAAATAATGAATGACAATATTTAGAAAAATCAAATCCAAAAACTTATAATTAGCAAATTAAAAATTAAAAACATAAATATGGGTTGCCTTCCATAAATCGCTTGTTTTAAGTCTTATAGCTCGACTCCTTGGGGTTTTTAGGATTGTGGAAGGTATTCTAAAGGCTTGAGGTTGCCTTTAGCATGTAAATGAGGTCTCCTTAAGTCGTGTTTTTCATAAGCTTCACAAGGTAAATACATGTGATTGTACCGGTTGTTGTGAGAAAGTGGCGGTTGATGGAATTCATGAGGCATGGGGATATAATCTCCAACTTCTTCATGAGGGTAAGGGCTCGCCATTCTCCTAGGATTGTAATGCTCCATTGACGAATCTCTGAAACACACAAAAATTAAAAACCAAAAACAAAAAGGAAAAATTAAAAAGAAGGGAAAATCAAAAAGGAAAAACAAACTTGGACTTAATCGTTATCAAAAAAATTTGCAGGCAATCAAACAAAAGTCCCCGACAACGGCGCCAAAAAACTTGATGTGCATAAAACTTCTATGTAGGGTTTATGCAATTAGGTCTTTAAATTTAGAACCCTAGGGAACTGCAAGTGCACAGTTAAGACAATTGTATTACTTAGGGATCGTTCCATTGAGGACTAAGTGATGAATGCACTACAAACCTATATGATTCGGTTAAGCTAAGGGAACATATTATTTGGTTTTTGGGTTTTTTTATGGAAGCAAATAACAAAGCAAAATAAATAAAGGGATAGATTTCAATTAAGATTAGAAATCAAGCAATTCACAAAACATATGCAAAACACAAGCAATCGATTTAGGATTTTAATACTAGTTGTTATAGAACTCATATCACTAAGGTAAGGTCATCCCACTATCGTGAATTAACTAACCATCTACGTTTTGCACCCTAATATACTCAAATATCGCAGGTTATTACAAGGTGAAAACATGCTTTATGCTCAAGATTGATTGTTCACTAGACTCCTTAACTAACCTATCAAATTGTTAAGACGCCTAGCTC
The DNA here is from genome assembly GCA_964056655.1 of Arabis hirsuta. Classification (NCBI taxonomy): domain Eukaryota; kingdom Viridiplantae; phylum Streptophyta; class Magnoliopsida; order Brassicales; family Brassicaceae; genus Arabis; species Arabis hirsuta. The sequence goes on from OZ053305.1 coordinate 17,206,926, forward strand.
AACGAATACTAGGTCCGAAGATATAACAAGCTTTTGGAGAGTATATCAACCTAAGATCACTCCTTGGGTAGCTAAGCCAATTCGTGCTTTGAGTATAAATAAAGATGAAGAATCAATTCTAGAATAAAACTCTAAACGATTAAATGCGTAAAGACATAGAATTAAGAAAGTGCATAGAAATCAAATCAAAACTATAACTCTAACATGTTTTGCAACACGTAGCAGCAAGATTAAAGCACATAGACAGTATAATTCGTTGATCTATCTAACCATAAGGAGTTAGATCTCATCTCTTTGCAATAGGGCAGAGTCAATATATCCTTAAAGGCTTCTAGAATCAAATAAACATGAAGAACAAGAGAAAAATGAATTAGATTGTTAAGGTATTGATTTAGTTCCTATAGAGGCTAAAAGCAAGTATATATAGGGGTTTAAGGAGGCTTAAGTCGGCTAGGATTTTTTCGGGCAAAAACGTCTTTTTGGTCGAAATTGAGGCAATATCGGTCCAAATAACGGTCAGCTTGCGTGACCGGTATTAGAAGCTTCCATGAATCTTCTAGAAGGTCGAAAATAGTCTGGATATCGGCCCATGGACTGGCCCGATGCTTGGCTCCATTCTGCACTAACTTCACTTCGAAAGCAGTTTGACATGTCCTCAGTGTTTCGGGTGTATCTTCCAAATTACAGCTCCAATTGATGGAATTCCAACTTCATTGGAAATCTAACTCAAAGGGATATCGCCATACCAAGTTTGATTAAATTCTCAATTGATTTGATCCTCCGTTCGTTAGCGAACTTCTAGCATATACGTTCTGTCCAGTTTGAGAATGTGCATTATCTTCAAGATAAAATGATTTGGCTTGGTTCCTTTGTCTTGGATAGGTAGCTGCATCATAAATGACACTCCTTTTGCTCCATTTTACATCTTTTTGATGATAAAACCTGTTAAGACGTTAAAATCTACATATACGAGAAAACTACCTCTTTTGGTTCAAAAGCTTTATTAATATAGGTAAAAACCATAGTAAAATAGATAGTAAAAGTAGTAAAATATACGGTATATCAATACCGCTGCCCTCTGCACACTTCGGAGTAATGAAACTATTTGTAGTTCCTGAATCAAACAAAACGTGGGACTCACATCTGCCCACTACTAAAGTCCCTGCACAAATCCCATGTGCTTAAGAACCCTAACACTCTAGCACAGACTCACAATCCCAAAACAGACTAAAATTCAAATATCACAAGAATTTAAAAGTCAAGTCCGAAAATTACCTGTGATCGGTCTGGCGCTAGAACCACCCGCCTCCGCCAAAGTGAACACCCGCGGTACCGCTGCAATCTGAGCCAATGGCTACACTGCCGCCACTGCCATCTGATGCAGTCTAGGACATTTGGGCTTGATATACCCCGACTCTCTGCAATGGAAACACACATGTGTTCCCCGCGTCTCACTCCTCTTCGGACAACTGGCCACCTTGTGATCCATGCTCCCGCACCCGAAGCATCCCGAACCACCCTGTCCTCTCTGACTCGGCCCTGAAGTGCTCTCCCATTTCCTCTTATATCCTTGCGTAGGCTTGCCGCCCTCGCTCGGACCCACCTGCTGCTGCAACCTCCTCTGCTGCTGTACCGGTGGACTAACCACCACAGCCTGCTCTCTGAGGTCCTCCTCAATCGCAGCAGCCGTCTCAACCAGCTCCACCCTCGTGGCGAACCTACTCGCTCTACAGCGAGTCCTCAAATCAGCTCGAAGTCCCCTCATAAACCTCTTCACCTGGGCCTGCTCGTCCTCCATGCCTCGACCCGCATGCACCAGAAGTCGACTAAACTCCGCGTCGAACTCCCTCACTGACCGGTCCCCCTGAGCCAACTCTAGAAACCTTAACTCCAACCGATACACCGCCTCCTGCAAGAAATACTTGGCGTTAAACTCAGCCAAGAAATCCTCCCAAGCCATCTTGTCCTGCACCCTCTTGGCCTCAACACCTCTCCACCAGAGATGCGCATCACCCTCCAGATAATGCAATGCCAGATCCACCTGGTATCCCTCCAGACATTTGATAGAGCGAAAGTTACGATCCAATCTTAGCCGCCACTCATCGGCCTCCTTAGGCTTGGCACCTCCGAGAAAAACCCAGTGCCAATCCTCTACATCTACTCCATCATCCTAAGATAGGATTGAAGCTCTTCGGCAACCGCCACACCCGGCTGCACACCAGCCACTCCCGACTGAACCCTAGTCACTCCCGGCTGACCACCAGCCACACCTGGCTGCACACCAGCCACACCACGCTGCACACCAGCCACACCTGGCTGCACTCCCGAAGCCTGACCCGGAGCCGGCACCCCACCTGGTAACCGCTCCAAAATCAACTACAGCAAACCCGCCAAGCGATCATCTCGATCCTGGATAACACCTGCGGCAGCACCCCCATCTAGACCCACCGCACCACCAGCTACACCGGGACCCACACTAGCCCCTCCAACCCTCACGTTGAAACTCATAACGGCCAAACCCACGGACCTCTCCTGAAACACCTGCGAGTCAGCCACCTGCTCCTGTGTAGTCTCCTGGGCCACACTCGCGACATCAGACTCACTCTCGAGTCCACGCCCCCCATGACCTCTACTTCTAGCCACTCTAGCCATCACTCTGCACTACCCAGCAGAAAACTAAGTACTAGAAAAATAGAAAGTCAAACAACACATACCGTGGAATCTCAATGAAGGCTCGAAGAAGATAATCTAGGACTCCAAACCCACAAAACAATCAATAGACTAACTAACATAATCAATCAATCATTCACCCGCCCTAGAACCATAAGGGCTCTGATACCAAAATGAAACAACCCAACCCGTAAAATTTAAAAAAATTTCCCTTTCGGATTATTATTAACACAAATAATAATCCTCAACGGGCCAATACAAGCAATGCGGAAACAAAACAACGGTTAAACCTACATAACATTCAGTAAATCTCATACTTTACTAAATCTCTAACCAATTCTAAATTTAATTCCAATAACAGTAAACAATCTCAACAATCCAGATAATCAAAGCACAACGTTCCAGAATCACTACATCATAGCAATTTTAACACAGCTACGAAATACGAGACACTAGATCATCTCCTCTTCCCGGCCATGATTCCACGATCACACTTTGTCTTTACCTGCATCACATGGCAAAAAGAGATGCGTGAGTATTATCACAAATACTCAGTGAGATGGTCATCCCGTCTACGAGTTATACACACATGCATAAGAATCAATAGAATACCAGGGTGAACACACAACACGCAAAGCACGAACAAAACACACAAGTTCGCCTCGAACAGACATGCGTCGACCGACGCAACCACCATGCGTTGATTGATGCATCACCAGTGTGTCGATCGACACGCAACCCCGGTGTCGATCGATGCACTGTCCGCGTGTCGATCGACACACTTGTGACACAACATCACAGAATCCAGGATCAAACCTATCCTCTCACGGATCGATCCCTGCACGCAAATCAACACGAAAACAAACCAAAACAATAGAGCAATCGCATTCTATCAAACCCTTTACCCAGATAAACCTACGGTCACGCACTCACCTCGATTCTGAAAGGAAAAAGGAATGAGAACCACGAAGAACACCGTTCTTCAATCCCAAAATTCTCACTCAAACTCGCAGAACACAGCCAAACACGCTCCTAGATCCTCACAATCACGAAAACCCAGCCTCCAACGATCAGAAACAACCATAAATCTAACAAACACTCACAATCTCTTCAAAACTCTCTGATTTCTTATTCCTCCCAGAAAAATCGGCTAGACTTGTGTGTTCTGCCTTTATATACCAACCCTAGGGTTCCCTAAACCGACCCGCCGAACCAACAATTGAAATCAAACCGGTCTGGTTCAATCTAACTTGCGTAGATCGACGCACACCACCTGCGTCGATCGACGCACGACCAAAATTCACAGAAATTGGTTTGCGGTCGTTACAGCCTTTAATCAAGTATGTAGGACCTGATATTGTATTGACAATAATGTTTGTCAGTTTCAAGTTAGAGAAGTATCTCTTGTCCTTCAGAATAGTGTGTGTTGTTCCACTATCCAGTATACAAATTTCTCGAACCACTTTCTTGGGTATCGATTCATCCATTTCCGAAATTAACAAAAAATAGATAATAGAAAGTAAATTTCATTTATTACAAAATACGCTTAATAATTATGCATTACAATATTATAAAAAACCACATAATTCGTTGAAAATAGAAATACATAATAAGTAGATATGGCATAACTGGAGACCATTCAGCAGTTTCATTACAAGCATTTTTAATTATCCGCTATGGCAGTCTCGTCAAAGTCATTCGCAAAGTCGAGAGAATCAAGGTACGATGTACCCTCAAAGTGTTTCGTGAGGTTCACTTCTTTCCCTTTGCCTTTGGCAGACTCTTGGTATAGCTTGGAGAGATGGTCGGGAGTTCGACATATATTGGACCAATGTCATTTGAACCCGCATCTGTAACTGATGCTATCACGCTTCTGCGCGGTAGTCTCTTGAATATCTTTTCCTTTGGGGGTTTGTTTAGAACGAACCCATTGGAAAGAATTTCTCCCACGTGAACTGTAATTTCTTCCACGCTCGCGATTGAATCTACGGCCACGACCCCGATAGGTTTGACTTTTCTGCTCCGGATTCTTAACATCCATTGCATTCACTTCAGGAAATGCTCTGGCTCCCTTAGGACGAGAGTTTTGATTCTTTATGAGAAGATCATTGTTTTTCTCTGCGATTATGAGTGTTACAATCAACTCAGAGAACCTTGTGTATCTGCAATTTCTATACATTGCTTGTAGGACACTGTGTTCTTTGTGGAATGTGAGGTATGTCTTTTCGAGCATTTCTGCTTCGGTGACATGTTTACCACAAAATTTTAATTGTGATACAATCCTCAACATTGCGGAGTTATATTCCTCCACTTTCTTAAAATCCTGAAACCTCAGGTTTTTCCACTTTTCCATCGTATGAGGGAGATTTCTAATTATCGAACCTGCCTTTCAGAGCTTTCCACAGCTCTGCTGGGTCTCTAATGTGCGCATAGTCATGCATCACATTTTCATCCAAATGTTTCCGCAGAAATATTATTGCCTTTGCCTTAGCTTGGGCGGATGATTCTTTTCCCTCTATGATGGTGTCGGATAAATTTTTCGTTTCCATATAGAGTTCTGCATCGGTTGTCCACGCTATATAATTATTAGCTCCAGTAATTTTGAGAGCTGGGAATTTAAGCTTCTCAACGTTGGCCATTTGATTTCTGAAAACAAAATCGAAAATATTATTAGTAGAAATATAATATAATTTTAGAAACCTTTTACATTAATCATAACAGCAATTACAGTAAACATTAATGCATAAAAAAGTAAACCAATATTTATGATAAATTCTTCGCGAGTAAACTCTCCAGCGAAGAGACCATAAATAGAAGTAAGAATTACACCGATAATAAAAATCAAAAACCAACGAAACATTTTTCATACAAAATTAGAATCAAAAATATTTCTTGTAAAAGTGTTTGAAAGAAGATAAAATGTTTGAGTGATTTTGAAAGAGTGAAATATGAGTGTATTTATAGATTGAAAATACTGTTCATAGCCGTTGGAAAAGTAGGTAAATTTTTGAAATTTTTCATTGTGACCGTTGGGGGTAAAATATCTAAGAAAAAATCAATCTGAAAAACTTTAATGAGCAATCAATTATATTTACCAGTTTCAGATAAAATATTTATATACAGGTGACTGAATCTTCTTGTATAATATTCATAATATAGATAAATATTTAACAGTGATATTGTGGTAACAGAGTCATCCACATAAATATAGTATATGTAATATAAAGCGGCTTTAGCCGACCAATGAGTATATAGTCATGGTGCATTAAACAACCATGATATAAGAATAGTAAAATAATACCGAGTGAAAACCGCCTACAGTAAAATTAAATTAATTGTGGTGTTTTATACAACCACTGAAAAATAATATAATATTTATGGAGACGACATACCGCCCACTATAATAAATTATACAATATAATATGTATACATAAATATTTAACATAACTATAGAGTGATCGTGCTGATAAAGTGTTATAAAAAGAATGTTAATTTATCATTTCGATAAAAATAAATAAAACCGAAAATTTTATACCCGATAAGAATAGTGTACTAAAAATATAAAGGAAGAAAATCTTATTATTATTCTTTTATATCAGAATGAATCGTATCGAAACAACGATCATTTATATAGAGGTGAGAAAAATAAGTTACTGTGCGTGTATAGTGATGGTGCACTCCACACAAATAATATTTTACACAAATCATTTAACATGTGCTGCGTAAATTTGTGACTATAATGATGCCTCCTTTGTTGACTATTATAACAGTCCCAACATTATTGAATAAACTACTCGTATAACTTGAAAACGTTTCAAGCATCAAGAACCAGAGATCTCATTTGATTCAAGGAACAACTTCTCTCAAACGGGCAAATCTCTGAGTAACCGAAGAGCTTTCTTCCACTGTGGTCTCTGAGACATAACAATCCGTCTCAACACTGGCACAGCTCCTGCTCTTATTATGGCCGTGTGGTTCTCACTGTCCATGCTCAGGTTATACAATACTGACAAACTCGCTTCAACGCATTGCTCGTTCCTTTCTTCTAGAAGCTTTACTAGCGGCTCGATACCTCCCTGTGAAGCAAGAGCTTGGGTCGACTCTGGAACTCCCTCAGAGACTATCCTGTTCAGTTCCAAAACCGCTGCTTCTTTTGCTTCTGGAGATGAGGAAAAACTCATCTGTTCCACAAGTCCCGGGATCGTCTTGTACAGAGTTACCTTTTGATACAAAAGTAAACAAATGGTTATTCGGAAAAAATGCAAATACAATGTAGCCGTGATCCAAACTAATACGCTAACATACCTCAACGTTGATCGGATTGTTGAGGGATTGAGAGGGAGAGGAGAGAGAGGTGAGTTTGACAAGACAAGAGGCGACCCAGTCTTTGTAGTGTAGAGGGAGGTTTGATCTTAGGATCTTCCTGAGTAATTCTGTGAAGACCGCCACATCCATTGTTTGACGAAAGGACTCAGAGTCGAGAAGTTTTGTCAGTAGCCTTGAAGCGGCGGAAATCGTCAAACCAGCTTCTTCTAGCTCAAGTAGATGCTTCTCTAACTCCTCAGCTTCGTTCTCAGGTTCTGCATATACAAAAATCTCTCATTATCTTTTTATGAATATTACAATTGCTTGGTGTGAAATCATTAGAGAAAACCATTTGTATGACTTTAAACAGTTATATCAAAAGATACAAGTCATATGTACCTTCCAGGACTTTCTGCCGGAGAGCAACATCCAGAACAGATGTGATGTCCTCAGAGATGATAGTGTCCATGTTTGGATTAATGATTGTGCCAAACTCGATGACGGAGATTGCCTTCCTTAGCAGGTTCGGAGAGGCTGTTTTCGCAATCTGGACGAGCCGATAAATAACAGCAGAGTCTAGAACTTCCTTTCTGTTCATTTCCACCTAATATTGAGTATTTGATACTTATAACAGATCAAAAAGAATGAGCTGAAAAAAAGAAAACCCAGAAGACTGACCTGGAGTTCGCTTTTGATCCATTCACCGGCCCCTCATAAAACTGGTAATTGTATAGAGAAATAGTTTAAGCCATATATGAGAACAAATTTTGCGCAAAATGATAAGGAAAATAAACGCACCTTGGATTCCATTTCCTTGCTAGGATCTAAGATATGAGCAAGTATATCCAGAATCTGCAAGACATTATTCAGCAAAGAACCATTCCACGTCCAGTTATTCCATTATAGCCTAGAAAAAGATACCAAAGAACGAAGGAGAAAGAAAATTAAGTCAAGACCTGTTCAGTGACACTTAGTGAGATCTCTGGCTGCTTCAGAAGATTAATAAAAAATGGTACTGCACCTTCAGCTTCAATCCTCTGGCAAACAGTGCGGCTGCATTTGATCAAGTATAAATAATCACAAACTCTGAGAAGAAACTGCGCAAGTAAAAATGTAGAGAATACTAAAAAAATAAGCACCTAAGAGATAATTGTTTCAAAGCACGGATGACGGGTAATTTAACAGCCTCTTTGTTGTTTTTGGCTAAAAGCTGAACCAAAGGCTTTACAGCTCCAGCTTCCATGAAGGAAACCCGCATATCCTCGTTGATAGATGCATCAGCAATTGATTCTGCAGCTCTTGTCACTGCCAATTCATCTGCTAATCCTAGCATCAATACTAAACGAGCCACACCATCAACACAGGGAAGAAGAGTAAGCTGCTGCTGTGATTTCCCAGGCCCATCAGATTTTATTTCCTTCTCAAATTCAATTGCTCCAATACGGGCAAGGAACTGCTGATTTGTCCTCCCAACTATTGCTTTCATTTTGGCTTCATCTACGTCATCAACATTCTTGTCAACATTTAAACCAAGGAGCAGCTCGGAGGCACCAAATCTGGAAGGAGCTTTTGCTGTCTGCTCGATCTTTATACCATCTGGTAAACTAGGCCAAGAATACAGATCCGGTCTGAAGGACTTGTACGCGTCTGCACCAATTATGGGAATGGATATCACACCCTCCTCAATGACAAGAATTCTGTAGTACTCGTCTTTGGCAAGCTCCAATAGCACATTTCTTGCTTCTTTTTTTAAAACTTTAGACCCTTTGTTCTCTGTATTATCGCTCTTCAACAGTTTTGCCTGGATTCCAATTGGAAAGGTAATAAGCAAGCTGAAACACAACCAATTTCTTTCCATATAAAATACTGTTCCCCTAAGCGATTCTCAGCCAATTCCGCATCCTTTCAGATATTTTAATTCTCACCTTGACTATTAACAATCACTTAAGTCTAATGTGCCACAGATAAACTGTAATAAATACATAGTAGACTGTTTGATTCTATCAAGAACAGAAAGTAAAGGTCTTACCAGTTTGGGTATGACTCCTACTTCCACCATAATCTTAAGGTTCGAGCAGCTAAGGGCTAGATTGGCCAAGACGCCACCAGCTGCTTCCTTTACGTTTACATCGTCATCTTCAAGGAAACTAATGAGTAGCTTAAGAATATCAAACTCAGCAACTTTTTCCCTAATTTCTTCATCCACTGTCAGATTCCACAGAGCGCATATGCTTTGTTCTTTCACCTGTAAAACCAAAACTACCCAACAATCACACCTCAAAATTTCAAATCCATCAAAAACAAAAGCATACTACTTTTGGAATCATAATCCTTCATACCACTGTAGCTAACGAAGGCCGGCTCAACAGAGCGGTTATCTCTTCCAACGCTCCACTCTGAGCAACGGATTCTCTGTATAGATTCACAGAAGCTATAGACCGTATTAGCCCCGCAGCAGCTTTACAGGTGGCGGTAGACTCTGACTTGAGAAGATTAACAATGAGATTCAAACAACCATGAAACTGCATTATCGCATCAACGCATTTCTTTCCACCTAAAGAGTACTTCCATAGTGCCTCTATGGCTTGTTCTCTATCAAGAGGATCGTTGTCTAAACCGAGCATTCGAACAAACAAGGCTACATAGCTATCACCAAGACCTGAAGAGCTTTCACTTCTCACTTGTTCACCATCTTCAAACTAAGCTTATACAGGAACAAACAAACAAACAAATATCATAATCTTTCAGTATATCAACCAGGACACACAAAGTATGAACCTTTAACTATAATCGATGTCCGAGAAATCAGGACTTACAGAAGCGACGGAACCTTTGTCCGTGGAATCGGAGTGACCACTTTCTCCACCGTGGGCACTATCGAAACTCGAATTTGGCTCGGAGAAGCCACGACGGAGACGATGATTCGAGTGGATAAGTACCGGAAAGGGGGTGAGGGAAAGCCCTCGTCTTCTTCTAACTTGTTCTCTGGATTCGACAGTGAGAAAGTGGATTTGGGTACTTGAGATTGGGAATAAACGGAAATAAGGAAGCTCGAGAAGGCCGACACCGGAAGATACTGTAGAGAGTGACATGAAGAAGCGAACCAGTTCGAACGTTTCGCAGGAAGCTCTGCTCGATGTTTCTTTTTATTTTGGCCAAAAACAAAATCCTGTCCTGTACCTAAAGAAAATAATATATGGTCTAGAACAGAGTTGAAATGGAAATTTGTAACGACACTGAATCAGTCGCGATCCAACGACACTACTCAATCATGAGTGGTCATGATCTGCTTGAGCATTAGATACATATGATTTGTGTATCCTCAACTTCTCTTTTATCAGACTTGTAAAGCTTCACAATTGTCAAATGTCATTTAAAATCTTTTGCAGGCCGACTTTTGTGGGATCAGCTTCAGAAACTTCATCAGTAGACAAAACTTCAGGCGAAAAGACTGCATTTCGGGGACAATGTTTGTGCTTCCGATGAAATAACTGAGCTATTACTATGTTGAACTTGGGTACAAGAACATAGTGTCAGTTAAGTCACCATATTCCATGAGTACCAAATTAACATAAGATCAAATTGAAATATAACTTTATTGTTCCCGAAAAAGAGAGAAACGAAAAATAACAGAAACAAAGAGCGAAAACCGCCATTATCTCAAATTAGAAACAACAACTTCTACAATTTGTGAGCTTTGTTTGAACAAACTCCCACAAATACGTGATTATAAGGCACAAACCTCCTCTTCTCACTCATTACCCTAACCTCCCCTAATTCCGGTCAGGTTTCAAAACTTTGTAATCAGAGAGCATAATAAAAGGCGGCTTTTCAGGTATTTCTCTACACGACGATAAGGAGACTTACTTTCCCTTGCTTATCGTCCCTCCCACCACGTGTTTTCACATTACTTCTTAAAGGCCGCCATTACTGACTCAGTGAATTCGTTGAGGTCCCACGACTCCACCTGGTTCTTCAGCTCGGCTATAGCCTCGGGGTTGAAAGACAGAGCAGCAGCACCGGCAGCAGCCAGAACTGAAACAATAGCTATACCTTTGATCCAGCCACTGCCACTGGAAAGTTTCCCAGAAATCACTTTGCAGCATTTGTCAGCATCTTTGTAAAGGGAATGGCTTGCACCATTGGATCCTCCTTCAGCAAGAGCTTCCTCATTCTGTAGTTTTCGTAAAACATCATCGGATAAGAAACGGTATTAGCAGTGAATGGGGGAGTAAATCACTGGCAGAGAGATATCAAAGATGGGAAAATTAGTTTGCAACCTTTTGCCTCAAGCTCTTCATTGTAAGGTTGAGAGTGAGGGTATCACCAGGAGTCAGCTTGACAGAACGCTCCTTCCACACGTCTATCAGTTTTTTAAGAACAGCAACACTAGCTTCCAAATTGTCGTTATAGAGATTCTCCTGTTGACCCAACCCACAAATCGGAGAGACACCAATAAGTAAAAATCAAGTCACAAATGACTCATATCTGGGAAAAGAAAAGAGTGAAACCTACCCAGTGCTTGCAGCAATCAACGTTTTGGGTGAGAGCCCAGATGGCGATTACAGCCGCTTCCTTAGCTAATACGGGATTTCCTGTACCCAGACATATTACAAATTTTAATTCCACTGTCTTCTAGAGGACGTGAGGGTAGGAGTTTAGAGACGAGAGTTTTGTCATACCTTCCCCTGCTGCTTTCAGAGCAAAAGTGAATATTTGCTGTGTGACTTGCTTCATTGCCTTGCTTCCAGGTGCACCAGCAAGAGACACCTCCTTCAGCAAGGGATATATTGCCTCAAACCGCTCTGTAGCCTGCGTGTCAAATTATACTTGAGATCAAAATCAACCCTCATTCACCAAAATATTGTTTCGAATTCCAAATATTACTCTACCTTCACTCTTGCAGATGATGAAGGGAATGTAAGTCGAACCAAGATCTCAAATGAAGGAGGTGGGACCAATCGCTCTCCCTTCCTAACAGCTCCATTTACAAGTATGGCCCGGGCCTTCGGGTTGGATAAGATCCTAGAAGAAAAACACAATAACCAAGATTAGATTATCATCACACATAAACAGGACATCTTCTGGAAAAAATTAACTCACCTCTCAACCAACTGAAGGATGAGATCCCTTGACTGAGGATTGCAACTCTTGCTACTGACAACCGGTAACAAGTTGTGCGCCCACGAGTACAAGCCAACTGATAGATCACCTTGGGAGGCCTGTGCATAGTTGCCAGTTAAGAGAATGTGAATTTCGGAATCTCCATCGTATGAAAAAAACAGACGTTTTGTAATCTTGGGTCATTAATTAAGAATAAAACTTCACACACCTGAGCCATCATCCAAACTATAACTGGAAGCTTATCCTGCCCCTGATACTTGGGATTCTCCCTCAAAGTTGGTAATATATTAGTTAGTGCATCAGGTTTCTTGCGCAATACCATGGCAACCACCACAAATATAGCAACCTATGCATCATACAAATTCAAAAATGATGAAGTTAGTAACGCAAATGGTAACTGATAACAAGTACAACCAGATCAATAATAATAAATTGCCAAAAGAAGTGAGTACTGATCAGTATGACCAAAGACCAGAAAGTCGAAATTTGCATCCTAAAAACTTATCAAAATTAATTGGTGTCATTCAGAGTAACAAGTAACAAAGACGATAAAGTTCAGTTACCATAATACCTGAGATTTCGAAGAAGCGTGTTGTGCACCCTTCTTACCGCCCTTGGCACCTCCTTGTTGAACAACCAAGTCTGCAAGAATACAATCCAAGGCCCACAATACAAATTTTCCAAGTGCCTCAATGGGACGTTGGTTGATCCAATCGGCTGATGTTTTACACACAGCTTCAGGAATATGAGTGAGTGGAATCTGTATTGAACCCAAAAAAACAAAGATATCAGCTTTATGAAAAAAAAAGGAAACTCAACAGAAAACTATCATATGTCTAGACAAGACACAAAAACACAATGACAATGTTGAATCTTTGACTTGATTCGATTTACAATGCCAAAATACAGTCAGGTCGAAAAGATCACTTGATGCATGACCCAATTTTTGGACAGAATTTTTATGTTACTCACATCGATCAGCTTAGACAAAGGAGACTCCTTGAACGTTTTCACCCACGGGAAATGCGCAGATGATACTCCGGAGAGTGCTCTCCCAAAGTAATCAGCAAATCTCATTAGCTGAATATCTGGCTGACTCGCATACGATTCCTATTATCAAACCATTGAAATTCCCATTAGATCAAAAGCTAACGGATCGAAATCGAAATCGAAATTCAACTCCATGCACATACCGAAGCTTCGATGAGGAAAGCTGCGAGATTTGAATCGTCGATTTTAGAAGCAGCTTCTTGTAAAGTCACCTTAGGCTTCTTCTCCTTCTTGGGTTTCGGTTTTTTAGTTTCCTCCACCTTCAAATTCTCCTTCCCCACCGCGATTTCACTGTCGCTGTCGTCAAAATCATACCCTTCGTCGCCGTAACCGTTGGATCGGGGTTTAGATCTCGTCAGATCGGAACCGCCCGACGCATCAGCTGCTTTCTTCGCCGCGAGGATCTGTCGATGTCGATCTTGAGCCTGTTTCTCAAGAGAACGGAAGACGTTATCTCCGTTCGCTAAAGCTCCATTGGGAATGGTGACACCATTCGCCGTCGCTTGATCCGCCGGTTTTTGCTTCCGATTGCGTTTTGGGTACACTACCTTCTTCCATCCATGGTCGGTGTGAGTGTTACCATTGGTGGTCTCAAAGCCATTGTACTCCACGGATTCGATCGGATCCATAATCGCCTTGAGCTTTTCGAAATTTTCGATTTTTTTTTTCTTGGATTTCTTTTGAAATGTTTTCCGGCGACGACGACAAGGAGAAGACGGGATTGACTGGACGGAGAGGTATAAATAGGTTAGAGGTGGAAAATGGAAATATTTTAACAATACAAATACGTTTTTTTTTGGGTCAACAAAATACAGATAACATTTTTTTTTTGCTAAAAAAATACAGATACAATTTAAAAGTTAGATAGAGATAATAAATACATCATATAATATATATATATATATATATATTATTTTTTTTGCTAAAAATCATATAATATATTAACTAATATTTTTGAATTCTAGATTCTAATAGATAGATACATCATGTTTTTGAATATTGAAATTTTTTGAAACTACTTTTCAAAAAATGTTTCTTTTCAAATTTTTTGTAAAATTACTATTTTTTCAAAATTATTTATTCATTATATTATTAATATTTGGATTAATTATGTTGTATTACGGTTTAGTTTTAAAGGTTTATAATTTGTTAGGGGTCAAAACATTTTTTAATATTAAATTTTTTAAGATTTAGGCTTTAAAAATATATAATTACTGGTAAATAAACAACTCATTGTGATATTTTTGAAAAGTGACATACCAAAAATAGTATTTTTATAATTATTCCTTTTTTAAATAAGGTTAATTTAGTTATTAATTAAAAAAATTTTCTAAATTCAATGGTTATGATTTTGCAGTAGTATTAAGTTTTTTTTTTTGGTTATAGTAGCAATTTTCGTAAGAAATAACAATGATCCTGCAAAAAAAAAAATTTCTAAAAAAAAGTGACAAATAAAAAATAATCAAATTACTTATTTTTATTTTTACCAAACGCATAAAATTAACGAATCAATAATTACTTCTTTTTTCTTGAACCTATCAAGTTTTTTTTTTTTGTTTGAAATTTGAACCTATCAAAAGTAATTTTTAAAAATTATTACTTTTCAAATACTATTTTTCAAAAATATATACATCTAAAGTCATATTTTTACAATTGCCTTTTTTTTTAATGGCTTTTTAATGATAAAGACCAAAATGGAAAGTAGTGCCGGTGGTGGTTTTTTTATTTTTATTTTAAATGTGGTGGTTTATTGGTGGACAAGTTCGTGCAATAATATTACGAGAGTCAAAACAAGTGCTTTCCCATTAATAAAGTCAACGGAAAACAGCCAAAACAAAACCATGCAAGTTGTTAATTGTTTTTTTTTTTTTTTTGATAAAGACAAGTTCTTAATTTTTGTCTTTTCTTTATTACTAGTTACGTTTTGTGACAAATTAATTAAAATTTATTAGTACGTGAACGTAACGTGTTAATAAGTAATAACAATGCCTGCAATTCTGCGATGACGCTTACATGTTTGCATGTTGGAAAGCGATTTTTTTAGACACTCTTATCCAACGACAACGAACAAAGAAAGAAATCGTCTTGTGATCACCATATTGCTTTACAAATTTTTTTGTTCAAATTTAGGCCCAATATTGGTTGTGACACTAACACCCATTACATCGAGACTTTAAGCCTGTATGCATACTGTACTTCTTCTATTGAATATTCACGTGAACACACCTATAGATTTAAGTTTAATATTCCCTCCGTTTCAAAATATTAGTTGTTTTGGAGGTTTTTTTTGTTTCAAATATAAATTGTTTTGACAATCCTAGGTATTTTTAACTTTATTGAATATTATGTAACCACTAGTATTTTGCAGTCTTTTGTGTGATTGGTCAAATTATTTTTATTAAATATATTAAATGATACTTTTTAGTAGAAAAGTAGTTTTTTAATATGCGTGTTTTTAGCTAAAACAACTTATATTTTGAAACAGAGGGAGTATATACTAGATTTTTGATCCGTACCAAACACGAAATTATAATTTTCAATTTATTGTGCGATGAAATTTATTTTGCAAAATATTGAAAGGATATCCTCTTACTATTAAAAGGGAAATGTTTTTATTAGTTTAGCTTAGGTGTTACATAGATACTAAATTTAGACTAATTAAATAAATAAAAATCAAGCAAAAAGAAATGAAGAAAAACATTATATACACAAGTAGTCAAATCTCCCCCCATCACTTAACATTTCAGATTATTCTATGATGTTGGAGATTATTTACTAATTAAAATCTTCTAAATCAAGAATATTTAACTGATCAAATACAAATGTAGCACAACAGATACATGAGTGAATTGAATCGAACACTACGATTATACCGTTTAATTACGTAAATGGAATTTTGATTTAAAATTTAAAATCAAACTAGGATTTACCTTTGACCCAAAAAAAAAGGATTTACTTAAAATAATTTGTTCATGATAGAAAATAGAATTGAATACAGATATTATTTCCTCTTAGAAATTATACACGAGTAACAATAAATACATGGTTATAAGCTATCAAATTAACTTAAATCCTAAAATATCGGTTGGTTCATAAAAATTAAAAAATTATACAAAATTACGAATATTCTCGATTTAAATCCTAAAAATTAAAAATTTCAGTATATTTTGTTAAGATTTGATTGTGATTTGCAAGTTTATTACTTAAATAAAAATCGAATATTACTCAGTTTAAAATATTTGAATAATTTTCTTCCTCATATACGAGTTGTTATAATTTTAAAAATTGTCACAAAAAATGGAATTTTACAAACCGAAAATTACGAAAATACTCTAAAAAAGATTAAATTTTTTAAAAAAAATAGGCCACATCTTTTATAATTTAGAAAATATGCCATATTTTTTCTTGTTTTTTTAGTATTTTGGGTCTTCATAGGTAAATTTATCAAAAAAGTTTCAAAATGGAAAAACTATGTGTTAATCATTTTCATCTCCAAAGACCAAAAGCATCATTCCAATGACAAACTCAAAAATTATGCACATTTCTAAGATAGACAGAATAGAAGTACCATATGTTTACCCTTCGATGGAGGTCTTAGACAGCTTACAATTGGATGAAAATTGGTGATGAGATAGGTTTTTGAGCTAGCTTTCTAATTAAAATGATTTCAAGTCATTTAAAGATGTGGTTGAAGAGTTTCATGCGTTTTACTGAAGAAATGTCGGATTCGCTCGAAATTGAAGCCTACCCAAAAATGAACCAATACCGGTCACAGAGATTCCAAATTCTCTAGTTGAGCTTTTGTTTTAATTTACCTAATTTTATCTTTAAAAAATATTAAATTTTTTGTAGTTAATTTCAGAATGAACATTTCTCACATAAAGACTATTTTTTTAATTTTAAAAGATTTAGTCTATTTTTTAAATTTTCACTAAAATTTGGTCTATTTTTTTAATCGTAATATCATGGAATTGTTTTTTTTGTTTTTTTTGCCAAAGTCGCAAAATATTGTTTTCCTATCGAAACAACTTTTTCTGACGAATTTCTTTTTCGCCAAACCGTTAATCAAGATTTTGGCAAAAATATTGCAAAAAACCATTTTTCAACCAAAACTAAAAAATCGCAGAGTTGCATTTTCCTGGCAAGTTCATAAACTTTAACAACCAAAACCTCGAAAACGCAATTTTGACCGAAAACTTGTGGAATACTGTGTTTTGGAGACAAAATTGTAAAATCACAATTGAGAGTTTAACACCAAAGGATTAACTTACATTTGACAAAACCGTAGGACTCTCTACATAATCGAAATAGACTTCGAGAGAAGCACTCTGATCTCCAATTCCTTGAACCACAACTTTTTGGCATTTTTTTCCTTGAGATCGTAACTGATGTAATAGAACGGATTCATAAAACTGTACGGTGAAAATATAAGCTCACCGGTACTAAGTGTACCCCTGAACCTGAATCCATGATTTCTTACTAAATCTGTCCATTCTTGAAGGAACAATGAGAGAAACTTGTGACCATTCTTGTTTCCTGGCATCAACTAGAACCCATAGCTGAAGTGTACTGCCATTGTAAACCTGGGTGCTTAAAGCTATCTTTCCGGTGTAGTTCACTAGGGTTCGGATGTCCACAGGTAACTTAATGACACTAAAATCTTCAGAACTCAGATCAAAGCTATTCAAAGATCCTTTATTTTCGATCCAAGCATAATAATACACAACCCCATTAATACATATACCTTTAGTTAGAGAAGGAGGAAGATGGGGATGCTTACATGAGATCATTCTCCATTTCTGATTAGCTTCTAGAGTGTAAACTTGATGCTCCTCGGATACAACCCGTAATCCACGTCTATGTTGAACTTGCAGTACCGTCATGCACATCACTTTGTATGCATCATTCACCGGATCATATCCAAAAAGGAGTATATACCTCTTTTCCTAGTTTTGACACTTGGTAAAGTTAAGAACTGGCCCGTGCTAGGGTTTCCAATCATCATTTTAGTATCGTATTGACGGCAGATCAAGCCGCGTAAGGAGAAAAAGCATACACATGCCTTCTATGTGGAGTTATGTTTAGTCTATCATGATGATCAGGAGATGGATCCTCCTGGAAACATGAGTGTAAGAACTGCTGCTTCATATTCGAGAGACTTATGTAAATAACATATAATATATTACTATATCTCTAATTATGTTAACATTCCATAATACCTAGGGTTAGCTTGAAACTTATACTTGTATATAAGCTACTCATATGGAATAAGAGACGGCAGAACATTCTCTTCACTATTTGTCATGGTATCAGAGCGATCCTAGAAAACTCAAAACAAACTTTCAAATCAAAGCATAGAAGAAAGATGGTGGGAGGTGGAAACAATGAAAAGACAACAAAAAGTGGTGATACGGTGATTGTGAAAAACAGTGAAGGAGACATGCTCGCGGAAGGCGGCAACAACATGATAACGATGGCGGAGAAGGCTGCTTTGTCACCGTTCTATCTTCATCCATCGGATGGGCCTGGAAACTTGATTACAAAAGTTCAATTGAGAGGAGAAAACTATGAAAATTGGGCCAAGCATGTGCGGAACGCCTTGCGAACGAAGAGGAAGTTAGGATTTATCGATGGCACGTTGAAGAAGCCAAAAACAGAGGAAGAAATTAAACGATGGGAGGTTGTTAATTCGATGTTGGTTGCTTGGATAATGAACAAAATTGAGCGAACATTAAAGACTTCGATCTCGATGGTGGATGAAGCTCGTGATTTATGGGATGATTTGAAGCTGCAATTTTCGGCAGGTAATGGACCACGTATCAGTGAACTACGAGCATATATTGCTAATTGTCGGCAGAATGGAGATACAATGATGGTTTATTATGGGAGACTTAAGAAAATGTGGGATGAATTGGCCGTGTATAAACCAATTCGATCATGTAGTTGTGGAGAACTAGTGAAACAATTGGAGGAAGATCGAGATGAAGAAAGGACAAATACATTTTTGAATGGCTTGGACTCGACGAGGTTTGGAACAGTACGCTCGACTATTACAAGCATAGAGCCACTGCCCAAGCTTTCTCAAGTCTACCAACGTAATATTCGAGAAGAAAGACAACAATCAATGGTGCAAAACAGAGGACTCCCACCGAAGCGGTTGGTTTTGCGGTTAAAGCTGGAAATAGATTCTCTCACTCTTCGTTTCATCAACATGAGAAGGATATGACTTGTGTGTATTGTGGAAAGTATGGCCACCAAAAATCATATTGTTTCCAGTTGAATGGATACCATGAACATTGGGGTGAAAGAGGTCGCGATTTTAGCGATAGAGTAAGAGCAAGGTTTGGTCATGGTGGACGTTTTGGTCGTGGTGGTGGTACTGCTGGTCGTGGTGGAGGAAGAGGAGCGTATGTTCGTGCTAATGCAGTACAAGGGGCTCAAGTTACAGCCGATGTAGTAGCCGTTGCGGCTAACGTGACAAAGAAGGAAGGTGAATACGATCTTTGCCACAGTTGAGTGATGATCAATGGACAGCCCTCCTAAGCTTCCTTTCTTCACAAAAAACCAAACCTAACGAGAAACTCAATGGTATGATAGAATATGGTGAATTTATTATTGATACAGGTGCATCGCATCACATGACATGGAATCTTGGTTATTTGTGTCGTGTGACTGACATTCCTCCATGTATGATCGGATTGCCCGATGAAGATAATGCGATTGCTACTGAATAGGGAGACTTATGTTTAGGGGGAGACTTGTGGTTGAGAGTAATTCTATATTCTCCAGCATTGACATGTTCTTTGATCTCTGTTGCAAAGTTATTAAAAGTATGCAAGGGATCAATAACATTTACTGATGAGTTATGTGTTTTGCAAGACCGTATTACGAGGACGGTGATTGGAGCGGGTGAAGAGTGTGTGGGTGTGTACGTGTTTAGAGGAGTGATTGGCACGAAGATACACAAGACTGTGAGCTTGGATTCATGGGATTTATGGCATCATCGTATGGGTCATCTGTCAAGTCGTGTTATTTCATATTTATCAAGTCATTTGAATGTTGGGAAACAAGTGAGTTCCAAAACAGTTTGTGATATTTGTTTAAGGGTCAAACAAACCCGTGATTGCTTTCATGAAAGTTCTAATAAAGCCGCTGAAGTTTTTGATTTAATACACTGTGATATTTGGGGTGCATACCAAACTTTGTCTACATCAGGTGCTGCTTATTTTCTAATGATAGTAGACGATTATTCTAGAGCGGTGTGGGTTTATTTGTTGTTGGAGAAGAAAGATGTGGCTACGAGTCTTAAGGATTTTTTTTAAAATGGTCGAACGTCAATTTGATAAGAAAGTTAAAGTAGTACGCAGTGACAATGGTGGCGAATTTATGGGTATAAAGTCATATTTTTTGTCTGAAGGAATTATACATCAAACGTCATGTGTTTATACTCCTAAAAAAAATGGTCGAGTTGAGAGAAAACATAGACATATTCTCAATGTCGCTCACTCGTTAATGTTTCAAGGAGGAGTACCGATTCGTTTCTAGGGGGAGTGCGTACTCACATCATGTCACTTGATAAATCGTACACCATCAATTATTCTTCAGGGAAAGACACCATATGAGATGATTTATGGAGTTGCACCAGATTTTTGTTCTTTACGAGTGTTTGGAAGCTTGTGCTTTGCTCGAAAAGTAGTACGTGACAAAGATAAATTTGGTGAAAGGAGTCGACGTTGCGTTTTTATGGGTTATCCTTTCGGTTAAAAGGGATGGAGAGTCTTTGATATCGAGAAGAATGAATTTTTTGTGTTACGAGATGTGGTGTTTCAAGAAACCATTTTTCCATTCCTTACACTTGACGATACGCGTTTACCGGTGACGGAGTTTGTTCCGCAGCCAACTATAGATTACGATGAGGATTTCTTAGATATTTCGAGAGAGAATTTACTAGTGGATCTTGTTGAAAGGGGGAGTACGTCTATGACTATCAACGAAAGAGAACCTGTGCTAGTGAATCCACACGTTGATGATGCTCCAACTTTGGTTGACGATGTTTTTCCTAATGTAGAAGTGGCTCAGTTGGGTAAAGGCCAAAGAGAAAGAAAGCAATCAACACGTCTCAATGATTATGTTTTATACACGACACGTTGCCGTACCGATCCCCCATCACTCTCGCCTGATTCAATTCCATCATCGTCCTCTAACCAAGGTATGGTCCAATATCCTATCTCAAACTATGTGAATTGTGATAAGTTTTCTCCTTCTCACAGAGCTTTTCTTGCGGCTATTACGGTTGAGCATGAACGTACTTCTTTTGGAAAAGCAATGAAAGATAAAAGATGGAAGAATGCAGTTAAGGGTGAAATTACGGCTTTAGAGGAAAGTGGAACATGGGATATTACCGATCTTCCACCGGACAAGAAAGCTATTGGTTGTGGTTGGGTTTTCACAATAAAGTATAAGTCGAATGGTGATATTGAACGTTTCAAGGCCAAATTGGATGCGCATAGATTACGATGAGACGTTCGCTCTGGTGGTAAAGATGACAACTGTTCAAATGTTTCTCAAAGTTACAGCGGTAAAAGGATGGAAAATTCACCAAATAGACGTACATAATGCGTTTTTACATGGTGATCTTCAAGAAGAGGTTTATATGAAGTTACCTCCCGGCTTTGAATCCAACGATAAGTCGAAAGTATGTAGACTGAAAAAATCGTTGTATGGTCTTCGACAAGCACCAAGATGTTGGTTCTCCAAACTAACTGCAGCTCTCTGAGGTTATGGTTACATTCAAAACAAATCAGATTATTCACTGTTTACCTTGGTGCGTGGGTCAATGCAATTGTATGTTCTGATTTATGTAGATGACTTGTTGATTGGGGGAAACGATGCAGAGGCAATCACAAAATTCAAAGGCTATCTTAGCCAATGTTTTCATATGAAAGACTTAGGGTTTTTGAAATACTTTCTTGGCATCGAAGTTTCGAGATCGGCCGAAGGAATCTATTTGTCATAAAGGAAGTATGCACTGGATATTGTCAAAGAATGTGGTTTGTTGGGGACTAAACCAGTTTCGACTCCTATGGAACAAAATCATATGTTGGCTAAAGCAGAAGGTGATTTTTTTCATGATCCAGAACGATATAGGAGATTAGTCGGCCGCTTGGTATATCTCGCATTCACGCGCCCGGGATTGGCATATGCGGTACATATGTTAGCACAATTTATGCAAAATCCTCGTTCAAAACATTGGGATGCTGTAATAAAAGTGGTGAGATATCTTAAGGGATGTCCGGGTCAAGGGATCTTTTTGAGCTCGAATTCGGATTTACAAATTAAAGCATATTGTGATTTAGATTGGGCTGCGTGTCCTATAAGTAGACGTTCACTTAATGGATTTATTGTAATGTTGGGTGATTCTCCTATTGCTTGGAAGACAAAAAACCAAGACGTTGTATCTTTGTCTTCAGTTGAGGCGGAATATCGGTCAATGAGTTTCACTGCAAGAGAATTGGAATGGAATCGTGAGCTTCTATCAGGTTTTGGTATTTCTCATGGGCAAGCTATGCACTTATATTGCGATAATAAGGCAGCTTTGTATATTGCAGCTAATCCAGTATTTCATGAACGGACAAAACACATTGAGTCGGATTGTCATTTTGCCCGTGATGAAATTCAGAATGGCTCGCTTGCTACCTCTCATCTTCGTACAACAGAGCAACTGGCGGATATTTTTACGAAGGCGTTGGGTTCTCAACAATTCACTTATCTAAGAAGCAAGTTGGGCATTCGAGATCTTCATGTTCCAACTTGAGGGGGAGTATTCAAGAGACTTATGTAAATAACATATAATATATTACTATATCTCTAATTATGTTAACATTCCGTAATACCTAGGGTTAGCTTGAAACTTGTACTTGTATATAAGCTATTCATATGGAATAAGAGACGGCAGAACATTCTCTTCACTATTTGTCACTTCATGTAGAGACAGAAGACTGTGGAAAGAAGACGTAGCCGGTTTGAAAAACGAGCCATGTACAAGTTGGTGAAATCTTTGCCTCGGATAAACGATGACCATTGTTTTGAAACGAAGACGAGCCTAGCTATGGATTTAACCGGAATTTTGAGGAGAATCTCTACTATCAGATCCAGAAGAAGAATCTAAAACGGATTGGTTTTTTGTTTCTTAGACATCGTAAGACATTGTCGGTTTTTCCCGATCGCCTCTTTCCTTTTCATGTGCTTTTCAAATCCTATTCCCTTTTTCCTTCTTTTTAACTCTTAACCCTAATAACAATTTCAGTTCCTCCCCGTATTATATTTGGGGATTTGTTGTGACCAACAAAAAATATATGTTTGGGGATTTGCAAAGTGATCCTCTTATTTTAAAAGTTTGACAAAAATCTCGACTTTTTTATATAATTAAGTTTCGTAACAATACTTATCTTTCTTTTTTAAATTATCAGAAGATTCTGGACCGAAACCCATAATCCCCCATACTCGAAACCACAACATATAATATTCCTTTCGTCACACACTTTTGCACTAAAAGAATGTGATTTTGCTGTCGGGAGAGCATACAATGCTCTTCGGTGCAAGATGTCAAAGACAGTGTTTGTCACGCATTCAGACATGAAAGCTTTTACTGCAGACGATGTCATGTAGAGCTATCAAATGGGCCTTTGACCTGCGGACCAAGCCCAAGTAGGCCCATCATGGTGCAAGCTTGGACATTATTTTCTAGGCCGTTTAAAAACAGGCCTCGTGGGCTTGCCCGTTACGGCTTGCAGGCTAAGCGGATTTATCCGTTGCAGATTTGCGGATAATCCGCCAAACACTAAACTAAAATATGATTTGTGAACATTTTGTTTGAAGTAAAAAATTTTAAAGTACTAAATTTCTAATAAAACCCCAATTTCTTTATGATTGTGTTTGTTCCAAGTAAATTCAAAAGCCACTCACGAAAAAAATTTAAGAGCCACGACATAATCACAAATTTATAGAGGCAGAATTAACATAGAAGAGAGCCACATTTAACCAAAAGTGGAAACTCGTCATGTTAAATTTTTGTTTTAATTCTTCCTGATTCAAGTTAAGAGCTTGAAATCAAACTCTGCAATGATTGTTTGTTTCTTTCAATAACAAATCCAGTTTCGTTTTTTTAATATTTTTCTTCTAAAATTGTAAATACCAGAGATAAGTTCGATACTTATAGAAAATATCAAACTCAAAACAATTGGTATTATCTAAAATTCTGAATATTTTTACAACTCCTCTCTACTCTCTTTATTTCAAAACTTTTCGATTTTTAAATCTTTTTGACTTCTGGATTTTCTCTGTTTGAACTTTGTTAGAAGTTTAGAATGAATATTAGAAGTTATTATTTCTGAAATTGCTAACAGATTTGATGAGTTATGGCTTACGGCTCTTAAGTTATAAGAAGACATGATGTGTAAATGAAGAAACTATGATTTAGATAGAGTTTTTGACACATGAATGCTTTTGCCCGCGGGCTAGCCCGCTAAACCGTCGGATAATGCAGGGCGGACTTGGACATATAATTAGAGACCGTGGTCCTTTTGAAAATCCATCGTGGATAGCCTGTTTGGACGCGGATCGGCCCGTTTGACAACTCAAATGTCGTGTATTTTGGTTAAGGATTTAGTTTGCTAGGCTTTCGAGATGGGTTTATACCTGTTTAACACAAGGTCGACCCTGACCTAAAGCTGGTAAAACTAGGGCTTTAGGCATCACAACAATTTATCAATTTAAAAAACATTATTTTAGATAAAGTTTCTTCTGATGTAGTGGTTGTGGACGTGTTAAGATGGCTTGTAGTGCTGAGTTCGAGTCTCAAAAATCTGGTTTGAGTGATTTTTTTATGTTTAAAATTTTCTGCTGGTAAATGGGCTAAATTTTTTTTTTTTGGTTTAAGCACCACATTATATTGGGCCGACCCTCACTTTAACATTACTCAATTTTTAAAGGAGTGATCCACATTTTCCATTCACACAAATAAGTTTGTTGAGTTTTGAGCTTGATTCCTTTTTTCTTTGATATATTCATCCTCCTTTAAATTTTCAGGGTGATTGTTTGGCCTGGTCAATCCGTACTATGTTTAATGTGATTTTTTTTAATTGTAAACAATTCTATTTCAGATTGGACACCAATTGTGCCGTTTTATATAATGAAATGTTTGGTTGTGAAAAAAAAGGAACTGATACGTTCTCCTCCAACTATATAAGTAAAATTATCTAGTTACTGAAGAATGAGACCAATACACTTTTCTCTAATACGTCTAAGGCCTTTCCAGATTTGATGCACCTCGGGGTCTTGTATTGACCAATGAAAGCATCTTGTGAGATAAAGTAATCCATGAGAGAATCAAAAGTCCCATGTCGCACCACCTTTATCTCCAATGATCCTATAGATTTGTTTGTAAACCGACATCTCTTGTAAACGTTGTCAAATGAATCCTCCATTACTAAACAACACTCCGAGAATGTCTTGTGATTGAGCTCCATGTGCTTCTTCGTATTCTTGTCTTCTTTTTGGTCTTTCACTTCCCAATAAACCACGTAATGACCCGGAACAATGGAGATATCTGCATAGCAAGTGAAGTCTATCAGCATGAGATCTGATGAGTCAAGGATGAGTTTTGCCCGATTCACTGCGTTAAACATATCTTCTTCATTAGTCTTGTCCGTGTCAATGCTTAGAACCACGCTATCTCTTCTTATAAACCTAAACTGGGGTGCTTTGTTGTAAAAACCAGTTACAAGTAGAATATCTCCGACTTTTATTATATACAAGCCTTAAAGACAGAGAGAAAGATACTAAAAAAAACAATTCACATTCCATCATCAAAGAAAAGGATTTAATTTTATTAAAAAACTTAATTATTTAGTGAGAGACAATTTGTTAACTTACCTGAGAAATTCGTGACCACAAGTTCATAAGAACATCATTCTTAAAGTCAACAACATCCTTCTTTTCTCCATCCACTGGTATAAACTCGAAGTAGGAAACATTAGGCATTAACGTGTAAGAAACATCTTCAGGCTTGCACAGAGGATTGAGATTTAACCTGAATGTAGTCTCAGAAGAAGCGTAAATTTTTGAAACGAGAGGCAACATATCATTACAATAATAGTTTAATGTGGGAACATATTGCACCATCGAACCTGTAACAATAGTTTCAATATATTTGGTTCTTGGCCAGAGTGTTGTGATTATACCCTTCCAACACTTTTGCTTGCATATTTTTTTGATTGTTTCCGCCAATTCAGGGTGGGGCCCGCCAAGAACTATAGACACAGAATCTCGACAACTAGTATTTGTGATCCACTCGCTGAGCTGACCTGATCGGGTGTTAGAAGACATCTCCTCCCATGAATCTCCAAGAAACTTAATTGCACGAACTATGACTGAAGCGAAGGTAGAACCTATTCTCGTAACCTCGCTTCTTTGAACCAAACCACAAAGCAAACGACAGTATAGAATCTGTTTGTTGTCTGGACATAATATGACTTCATCAAGGCTAGTGTAAGAGTAACACCAGTTAGATGGACGGTTCTTGAAATAGTTGCTCTTTAGATAGCTACTGCTTGCGACTCGAGCGGGCAAGCCAGATGGAGTGATAGATTCGAGTTTAGTGAAGTAAAACATCATGGCCTTTCCTTTCTCCACCCCTTTCACATTACTAGACAAAACAATTACGAATATATGATTTTTCTTTATTTTATAAGCAAATTATATCATCATGGTTTTGGTTCAAAGCTATGGACTTACTTGATTATAATTTGCATCCGGAGATCATACATGAAAGTAAAGTTATCCAAATGCTTTTCATTCCATGGCATCATCTTTTGTGCTCCCCCTGAAGTTCCCAAGCTGAAATCAACACTTAAGGTATTAGATCCATGATTTTTTCACATTTTCAATTTACAAAACTATTTTGATTTCGCAATATAAGTAAATTAGATAATTAAATAAAAAATTAAAACCAATTACAATAAAGCAAGTGGCAAACCAGTTTTTTAAAATCTGTTGAGAATTTATTGAGTAAGAAACGATACTCATTCTCTTTCCTCACTTTTTTATTTTTTAAAATTTTTAATGTGTAAATACTGAAATAAAAACTACCGATAAAAAAGCTTTGAAGACTCCCATTGGAATATCTAAAGTGGGTTTCTAATCCACAAAAAAATATAAATTAACAAAAAAATGAGAAAAAGAAAAAGGAGAAATTCTTAAATGAGAGATTCTCTCACTTTTTAATTCATTGGTTTGATATATTTGAGAGATTATGGGTAAGGAAAATTGTGAGTCTATATATAGAGAGAGACAGAGAAGAATAATCACGTGACATCATAATTTTAAGTTTTGACGTAATATTTACACTTGGAATAATTGAATAATTGATTTTCTACCTTTTACGGTGGCTCCTAAACTGGGGTGCTTTGTTGTAAAAACCAGTCACAAGTAGAATATCTCCGACTTTTATTATATACAAGCCTTAAAGACAGAGAGAAAGATACTAAAAAAAACAATTCACATTCCATCATCAAAGAAAAGGATTTAATTTTATTAAAAAACTTAATTATTTAGTGAGAGACAATTTGTTAACTTACTTAAGAAATTCGTGACCACAAGTTCATAAGAACATCCTTCTTAAGGTCAACAACATCTTTATTGTCTCCATCCAGTGGTATAAACTCGAAGTAAAAAACATTAGGCAGTATCGAATTACGATGATGCCAAGATAAAAGTTTCCGAACTCTGAGATCGATATGTTGGACTACGATGTTGCCTGGCAAGGACATCTTGTCACCAAACCTGGGAAATTTCCATTATTCCGCGTTAAGCCAATATCAGCGTGTTTTTCTCGACTTATTGGCTTTTTATTTTATTTAGAGAACTGATGATTTTGCTGCGTTAGTAGGCTTTGAAGGCCGCTAGGGATTTTCTAGTATAAATCCCTTTCTTCTGCTTATTAATTTTTTTTTTTACCTCGTTCTTTGAAGTAAAAAAGTAAAAAATTTGCTTCCCCTCTTCTCTCTTTTTTGTTAAAAAAGATTTTTTATTTTATTTTAAGGTTTTTTGTTGTGTGTGCGCCGCCGCCGTCTCCTTCGCCGCGTCTTCAAACTCCTTTGACCTTGCTCGATTTCTGGTCACGGCAGATGGGAGAGAGATCCGACAAGTCTCCTTCGGCGAAGTGACAGTGATGAAGCGGCAAGTCGAGGTGAGGAAGCGGCTGTGACGAGGTGATGGTTTGTGTTGACATCGCAAGGTTCCTGCGACGACGACGTCAAACTTCATTTTTGTCGGCGACGACTAGGTGAATCACTGGTCAGATCGAGGTAAAACAGTGCATTTTGTAGCGAGATTCGTGAGTTCCAGCTTCGCGACAATGACGTCATATTTCGGCCTCGATGACACCGACGAGGTGACACGTTGATCCAGCGACGAGGTGAGACACTGGATTTTTGTTCTACCGCTGACGACAAAGTAGCGGTTTGAGGCGACATCGCGAATTCCTGCTTTGCGACGTTGACGTCGAATTTCAGCTTTGGCGACACCAACGAGGTGACACGTCGATCCAGCGGCGAGGTGAAGCACCATATGTTGGTTCTGCCGACGGCAATGAGACGAATACTCAGATGCTGACGTCGTGAGGACTCGATCGGCGAGACGGAGACTTGATCGACGAGGTGGAGTCTCGATCGATGAGGTGGAAAAAACGTCGGCATCGCAAGGTGAACCGCGACGAGGTTCCTTATTTTGACGAGGTGGACATTGACCGAATGAAGACTGCATCACGAGGTAGAGACGTCGTCAACGTCGCAATGTGAACCTCGATGAGGTCCCTGACTTCAATGAGGTGGACGATGATCGAGGGGAAGCTTGCGTAGTGAAGTGGAGAGGACGACGACATCACGAGGAAAATTGCAACAAAGTCTCGTGAACATCAAATTTGACGAGGTGATTGATCGATGACACGAAGTCACCGAGGTGATTGATCGACAAGGTGATTGATCGACAACGTGACGTCGACAAAGTGATTGATCGACGACGTGATTGATTGATGACGTGATTGATCGCAGAGGTAAAGTTGATGAGGTGATTGATCGACGAAGGTGATTTGGGCTCGTCGTGGAGCGGAGAGACTCGACGATAAGTTGAATCCAAAGGGATTTAGTGACGAGGTGATGATGTGACGAAAAGAGATTAATTTATGGATCCGACGCCGAGGTGGACTCGTGTTGACGATAAAGTGATCGTGTTTATTTGAAGCCAAGGTGGACTTGTTTTGACTTGACACCAAGGCAAAATCGTGCTGATGTCGACATGGTGACCTCGTGTTGACGACGAGTTTAAAGACGACAAATTCATCTTTTCACTCAGCGAGCTTGAGCGAAGTGGATTTGATCGTAGCGAAACCACAGCGAAGTCATCGATTTGAAGAATTGAAGTACATTTTGCGAGGTCAGAGCTTGGTGAAATCGCAAAGTGAAAAATTTGTTCCTGACTAGGTGAAGCTTTGGAAATGGTGAGGTAAAAAGAATTGTTTCGGACTCTTCGAATTCTTGGTTATGCCGTCAACATGATGTGGATGTTTTTGAAATCATCTCAGACTTGGATGATTCTGAAGACAATGTCTGTCCAGTGTTTCGTCTAAGAGATGTCGTGGGATCAATGGGACATTCACAGAATTCGAATCAGAGAGAAAACGCCTGAAGAGGGAAGCCTCTGACATTACCAACTGCTTAGATGTCACCGCAAGCTTTGGGATGCGGCTGTGTAGCGGGTTGTTAATGAAGCGTAGCGCGAAATGGCGGAGGACAAAGCTGGAACCATTGTTATTCTTTTTTGTGGTAAGAGGGTTTGTGGTCTGCGGTGGATCACTTGTCTGCTTGGACTTTCCTAGTTTTTGAAATAGTGTGCAGACTTCCTCTTCGCTCTTGGCAAAGTCTGTCCAACGATGAAGGACGTGCTGGATGGTTGCCGGCTCATTTACGGTCATCTCTTGACGAAAAGGGGAGGGACACCATAGTGCCCTTCTCAAAGTTTCCTGTGCGGAGGTGTTGTTTAAACCTTCCACTTTAGATAGTACCATTTTAAATGTTCTCATGAAGGTTTGTAGACTCTCGTATTCTCCTTATTGTATAGTCCATAGATTAGAATCGAAGATTTTTTGCTCCATGAATATACTATAGTGTTTCACGAACATTTCAGAGAGTTGGTTGAAGTTGTCAATAAAGTTCTTCTCTAGCCTGTAGAACCAAAGGAAGGCAAGTCCAATGAGGTTTTCCATGAACAGTTTGTAGTACCCGATATCCCTTTCTTCTTCACTGAATTTAGCTCTTCCCATGGCTACGGTCAATGCCATAAGATGGTCTTTTGGATCGGTATTTCTTTCGTAGGGTTGCATCTTAATTCTTTCAGGATCAGAGATCTTTGCTCTCGAGATAAGTTAAGTAAAGGGTGTGTTCTGTGTCTCCTCGAGCACACGGTCGATTTCGGGTGCTTTGCTGTTGACTCAGTGCATCTGGGACTACGCAGCTCTGAAGTCAGAGGTGGCGCGCTCCAACTATGCTTGCATCTTGGCCATCTCGTCTGAGTTTGGAGGAGGGCCTTGCGTTCCTGTTCGAGTTCGAACTGTTCGGTCGAGTAGAGACTTCCTTCTTCGTCAGCGAGGTCCTGGTCGCATTCGATGTCTACGTTGTTCCGACGAGCCTGGGATCGATCTCTCCTTGCTGGTGTGGTGCGATTTTGTGAGGTGCATATCTTATGGGGGTTATTGTCTGTGCCGACCGTCCGCACGATCCCTCCTGAAGCAGCTTGGCATTCCTCCGCAATCCCTCCTGAAGCAGCTAGTCCTATGCTCGTTGTTCTGTTGGCTCGCTCCAGAGTTGGATCCGCTGTCCGCAGCAGCAGCAGTGGTAGGTCACCTCGGGTCCGCTGAGGGTGTGCTGTCTGAATCGCCCCGAGTGATCACCGCGGTCCGCTAATTCTGGTGGTTTTCTTGCGGGTCTTGCTCACTGTTGTAAGAGACTTCAGTTTGTCTTCATTATTTCCTTTAGTTCGTTCGAGGTTGCCGAATTCCTCGCGGTGACATCGACAGCAACGTCGCTTTCCTGGCTACCTTTGGCGGCCGTGTTGTCTGGCCGTGACGCTGAGGAGTTATCGCTGCTGTTGCCACTACTATTGTCGCTACTGGTCATCTTCTTCCGTCTAATGTGCAAAGTGATTCTTTTGTGTCAAAAAGTCTATGTCCCCTTAGACGGCACCAAACTGTGGGAGTCGGATGTACACAGTTAAATTTGTCAAGGTTGTTTGGGAGTAGGGAATTCTATGTCGCGAACACACTTCGAACAAAGACTGAGAATATGATTTCTTTATTGTTATTTTTGTTAAGCTGTGATTACAAGAGAGTTTCTCTACTAAAAGTTCTGAACCGCTTTTGGGTGAGTACAATGAGCTGTATATAGGAATAAATGTCTCCCAAGCTCCTGTTGACTAAGTCAATGTCTGGAAAGTTCCAGTTGTACTATATGGTTTTTTCCTTTAGTTGTACCAAATAACTAGTTGTACCATGTCTCTACAGTTGTATTAAGTTGTACTACAATCTTAATAGTTGTACCAAATAGTATCATAGTTGTACCATGGTACAACTGTTGTAGTGAGTATTACTACCCAAGTTGTACCATGGTACAACTAGTTGTACCAAATCGGAGAGGAGTACGCTAGACTATTGAGGAGTATGCCTGACAAGAGTACAAACAGATTGGAGTAAACCACACATTTGTCTTATATATAGCTTTATTAAGTAATTGGGTCAACTAATAAAATGATCTTAGCCCATTAAACAATATATCTAATTTAGATCCATAATTTCACTAAGCCCATTTTGCTTATGTGTTTAATGTCATTTTGGATATAGATTTAGACTGGCCCTTTATAAACTTGATCTGATTTCGTCATGACACTACTGAGTTGATCTCGTCGCTATATCGATCTCATAGGGATAAAATCTGACCCTATAATGGATATATAATCTATGTAGTAGGATTGATAATATGAAAAAGAATTGTTTCTAAAAAGATAATCCTTTTGCCAAGAAAGATACTCGAGGAGAAGTCAAATGAAAATAATGAATATGCAACGTTGAGAACCAAAAGTGGATTTTTGGTAGGTGTATCGATCGACTCAGGGTGTGTGTCGATCGACATGAGTGTTTTTGGACTTGGGAGAAGTTGGATTTTTTGGTGTTGTGTCGATCGACAACAGTTAAAATTGAACCGACATGTTTGGTTTTTGATCGCTCGGTTTGGCGATTGGTTTAGGGAACCCTAGGGTTCCAATATAAAATGTGAACAGTCGCGCTTTGGCTGAGTTTTGGTGGAGAAATCAGAAATCAGAGAGATTGGGAGAGTTTTTGGTGATTTTGAGAAGGATTGATCCTTGGAGGCTCGTTCTTGAGGCTATTGAGCGAGGAGGATCGTTGATGTGGCTGATTTGGTATCGTGGGATAGGAAATCAGTGGGATTTCGGCTTGGTAGAGACTGTTTTGTCATGTTCTTCGTGTTCTTCCTCTTTTTCGTTCCAAATCGAGGTGAGTGCGGGACCGTAGGTTTATCTGGGTAAAGGAATCGATAGAATGCGATTGATTGTGGTTGTGTGGATTGGATTTCGTGAGTTTGTTGGTGTATTCGTGCCGGAGATCGAAGGATCGCATTAGGGTTTGAGCCATGAGAGGATAGGCTCATTTTCTGTTTCTGTGATGCCGTGTCAATCGACACAATTGCCTTATGTCGATCGACACAAGT
The DNA here is from genome assembly GCA_964056655.1 of Arabis hirsuta. Taxonomy (NCBI): domain Eukaryota; kingdom Viridiplantae; phylum Streptophyta; class Magnoliopsida; order Brassicales; family Brassicaceae; genus Arabis; species Arabis hirsuta. The sequence continues at coordinate 17,239,910 of OZ053305.1, forward strand.
GCATCGTGTCGATCGACACAAGTGCAGTATGTTGATCGACACCTAGTGGTTGTGTCGATAGACACAATGCTCCTGAACTAGTTCATGTTTGATTGTTCGTGTATGCTTGTTGTTTGCTCACCCTGGTATTGTATCTCTTGCTTATGCTTGTGTGTATATCCTGTAGATGGAAGGATCGTCTCACTGAGTATTTATGATAATACTCACACATTTCTTTTTGCTATTTGATGCAGGTAAAGAGAAATCGTGATTGTGGAATCATGGCCGGGAAGAAGAGATAATCTAGTGTCTCGTTCGAATGGATGTATTGTTAGAATTGTTAGGTTGCTAGTAAATTCTAGAATTATTATTGATTGATATTGGAATTGAATATTGTTTTATTGGTTGAACGGTTTAGCTATTTGATAAGTATGGAATTATTGAATGATGGTTGGTTTAATTGTTAATTGTTGTTGTTCCGCATTGCTGGTGTTTGGCCCATTGAGGATTATTATCTATGATGATAATAATCCGAAGGGAAAATTTTAAATTTTTGGGCCGGGTTGTTTCAGTTTGGTATCAGAGCCCTTATGGTTCTAGGGCGGGTGCAATTGATTGGTTATGTATTTTAGTCAATTGATTGTTGTGTGGGTTTGAAGTCCTAGATCATCTCTTTCGAACCTTCAATGAGATTCCATGGTATGTGTTTTATGACTTTTATTTTTCTAGTGCCTATTAGTCTGCTGGTTAGTGCAGAGTGATGGCTAGAGTGGCTAGAGGCAGAGGTCGTAGGGGTCGTGGAGGTCGAGGTGGTCATGGTGGGCGCGGGCGAGGACTGCAGAGTGAGTCTGATGCCGTTAGTGTGGCCTTAGAGACCACGCAGGAGCAGATGGCAGACTCGTAGGCGTTTCAGGAGGGGTCAATGGGTGTGGCTACTACGAGTGTCAGTGTGAGGGCTTATGGGGCTGATGTGGGTCCTGGTGTAGTTGGTGGTGCAGTGGGCCCAGGTGGGGGTGCTACTGCAGGTGTGGCCCAAGACCGAGATGATCGTTTGGCGGATTTGCTGCACTTGATTCTGGAGCGGTTACCAGGTGGGGTACCGGCTCCGGGTCAGGCTCCGGTAGTTCAGCCAGGTGTGGCTGGTGAGCAGCCAGTAGTGGCTGGGGTTCAGCCAGGATTGGCTGGTGTGCAGCCGGGTGTGGCAGTTGCAGAGGAGCTTCCATCCTACCTGAGGATGATGGAGCAGATGCAGAGGATTGGTACCGGGTTTTTGTTGGGAGGTGCCAAGCCGGAGGAAGCCGACGAGTGGTGGTTGAGGTTGGAGCATAACTTTCACTCTATCAGGTATCCGGAGGGATACCGGGTTGATCTCGCGGTTCACTATATGGATTGTGTCGCGCATCTCTGGTGGAGAGGTGTTAAGGCTAGGAGGGTACAGGCCGAGATGGCTTGGGAGGATTTCTTGGTTGAATTTAATGCCAAGTATTTCACGCAGGAGGCGGTGGATTGGTTGGAGCTGAGGTTTCTGAAGTTGGCTCAGGGAGACCAGTCAGTGAGGGAGTTCAACGCAGAGTTCAATCGACTTCTAGTACATGCTGGTAGAGGCATGTAGGGCGAGCAGGCCCAAGTGAAGAGGTTCCTGAGGGGACTTCTGGCTGATTTGAGGACTCGCTGCCGGGCGAGTAGGTTCGCCACGAGGGTGGAGCTGGTTGAGACGGCTGCTACGATTGAGGAGGACCTCAGGGAGTAGGCTGTGGTGGTTAGTCCACCGGTTCAACAGCAGAGGAGGTCGCAGCAGTAGGCGGGTGCGAGCTGGGGTGGCAAGCCTGCGCAGGGTCAGAAGAGGAAGTGGGAGAACACTTCAGGGCCGAGTTAGAGAGGACAGGGTAGTCCGGGATGCTTCGGGCGAGGAAGCTTGGATCACAAGGTGGCCAGTTGTCTTAAGAGGAGTGAGGCTCGGGGTGCTCAGGTGTGCTACCACTGTAGAGAGCCGGGGCATATTAAGCCCAAGTATCCGAAGCTGCAGCAGATGGCGGTGGCGGTAGTGCAGTCTTTGGCATAGGTTGCAGTGGCGCCGCTGGTTTTCACTTCGGCGGAGGCGGGTGGTTCTAGCGTTAGACCGATCACAGGTAATTTTTTAGACTTGACAATTTTTCAATTCTTGTGGTGTTTGAATTTAGTCTGTTTGGAAATTGTGAGACTGGGCTAGAGTGTCGGGGTCTTAAAGCACATGAGATTTGTGTAGGGACCTTAGTTGTGGGCGGATGTGAGTTCCACGTTTTGTTTGATTCGGGAGCTACGAATAGCTTCATTACTCCAGAGAGTAGCGGTATCCGGAGCGATTCTGGTGAGCAGCCGGGAGTAGTTAAAGTTGCGGGTGGCAAGTCGTTAGCTACTTTCGGGCGGGGTCGAGGCGTGGGTATGCTGGTGGCGGGAGAGTTGATGCCAGCAGATTTGATCATTAGTCCGGTAGAACTGTACGATGTCATCCTCGGTATGGATTGGCTGGATTGGTACAAGGTCTTAATGTGAGTCGAGTTTTACCTCTCAACTAACTACCTGCAAGTGCACATCAATCACGATTAGTATAGATAAGGGATCGTATCCACAAGGACTTCTTAACCACACTTCAAATTGTAATGAATAAAACTAAGCTAGAACAAGATATTTTTGTCGTTTTTGTGATTGAGAATAAAGTAAGCAAGCAACAAATGTGAATTGTAATGAAAATCAATAAAAGAAAAGCGTTACGACTTAGGTATTTCGCAGAGAATCATGCAATAATAAAGATTGATTGATTTTAGGGACTTAGGAATTATGAACCTTCTAGAACACAAAGCACTGATTTAAGGTCATCCCACTATCGTTACGTAACTAACCATCTACGCTTTAGCACCATAATAGACTCAACTGTCGCAGGTTATTACAAGGTGAAAACATGCATTAAAGTTCAAGTTTGATAAAGTTCACCGCACTCCTTAACTAACCTTTCGAATTGTTAAGACTTTTGGCTCATCAAATACTAGTTCAGGCAATATAACAAGCTTTTGGAGAGTATATCAACCTAAGATCAGATCGCTAAATGCACGGTAAAGCAATCATGCATTGAGTATAAGTAAAGATGAAGACTCTAATGTATTCCCTAAACAATCATCAATCAATTATCGAATTATGAAACTCATTGAAAACCTAAAACCTAACAAATAAGATTACTCATACATGATGCACGAAAAAACAGAGATAAATGATGAATTCATGATAAAAAAAAACTTGAATTAAAGAGTAAGGGTAAGAGGATTCTTCTCTATATCGAGATACAAAGCGAGATCATCCACCGGATTGCTCTAAAATCCAAATCTAATGAAGAACACCAAGAGAGTTCGTGGTGGCTGCTCCTATATGATAAACTACTCTATTGTTTCATGGTCATTCTACCTAACAAAAGGCTAAAAACAAGTATATATAGGCTTAGGGTTTTCTAGGGCTTCATTTAGGAAAAATCGGTCTTTTTACGTCAAAACTGCTCCAAAGTCGGTTGGGATTTCGGCCTAGGAACACGACCGGTATTGGGCCCAAAGTACCTTGATTTGTTCTGGCATCAGTCCAGAATATCGGTCCACGAGCCGGCCCGGTATTTTGATCGATTCTGCACTTGCTTTGTTTCTGAGGTAGCTTGACGTATCTTCACTAAATTCAGTGTAACTTCCTGCTCACAGCTCCAAATGAGATGATTTAACTTCATTGTAAAGCTGACTCAAAGATCTATCTTCACACTAAGTTTCATCCAATTCCAAATCGATTTGATCCTCCGTTCACTGCTGAACTTCTGGCATATATGTTCTGTCCAATTTGGTAGAATGTTGTTTCTTGTGAATTCTTGGTTCTTGATGGTGTTTTTGGCTTATGAAAATTGTTGTAGCTTGGTTTACACCTATTTTGGCTCTTTTTGCTCATTTTCCTTGATTTCCCTGTTAAGACTCTAAAACTACAAATACGAGAAAAACTACCTTTAAAGGTATAAAACCGTAGATAAATGCATAGAAAACATAGTAAAATATATAGTAAAATAGGTAAAATATGGGACATATCAACAGGGTCCATCTGGATTTTCATCGAGGGCGAGTAGTGTTCAAGCAGGAGGCTGGGAGGTTGGTATATCAGGGTGTGAGACCGACTTCCGGAAGTCTCATGATTTCAGCGATACAAGCCGAGCAGTTGATTGAAAAGGGCTATGAGGCGTATCTGGTGACGATAGTGATGCCAAAGACTGTTGGAGAGGTTGCAGTTGGGGATATTCGGGTTGTTCAAAATTTCCAGGATATATTTCAGTTGTTGCTGGGATTGCCGCCATCGAGGTCGGATCCGTTTATGATTGATTTGGAGCCTGGGATGACTCCTATATACAAGGCGCCTTACCGTATAGCTCCAGCAGAGATGGCAGAGCTAAAGAAGCAGCTGGATGATCTGTTGGGGAAGGGATTCATCCGGCCTAGTGTTTCACTATGGGGAGCGCCGGTGTTGTTTTTGAAGAAGAAGGATGGGAGTTTCTGGTTGGACATCGATTACTGGAGACTTAACCAAGTCACTATGAAGAACAGGTATTCTCTGCCACGGATTGACAAGTTGTTGGATCAGCTGCGAGGGGCTATTTGGTTCTCCAAGATCGACTTGGCTTCGGATTACCATCAGATCCCAATTGATGAGGAGGATGTTAGGAAGACTGCCTTCAGGACGAGGTACGAGCATTATGAGTTTGTGGTGATGCCGTTCGGGATGACGAATGCGCCAGCAACATTCATGAGATTGATGAATGGGGTGTTCTAGGAGTATTTGGATGTGTTTGTGATCATCTTCATTGATGATATACTGGTGTATTTGATGTGGGTCAAAGTTTTAACCACTATATATAACTGCAAGTGCATAGCAATCACGGTAGTATTTAGGGATCGAATCCACAGGGACCTCGTAATTGTACTACAAACTTTTAAAAATCAAATCAAGCTAAAACAAGAAATATTGTTTTGGTTTTTAAAGAGAATAAGGCACGAAAATACTAAGTAAAGAGATTAGAATTCAAGGTAAACAAACGTTAGGCGGGTAGGTTAATCGCACAGATTCATGAATCATTAAACAACGTGTCGAATTTTAGGGACCTTTTAGAGAGATGTGTTCTAGAACTCAAATCACGGATGTATATTCCTCCCACTGTCGTGGCTCAGATTACTATGTTTTAACTTCCTAATAGACTCAACTATTACAGATTATTTCAAGAAGAAAACACGCAATAAGTTCAAGATTCAATTGTTCACTAAACTCCTTAACTAACCTTTCGAATTGTTAAGACGCCTAGCTCATCAAATACTAGTTCAGACAATATAACAAAATTTTGGAGTGTATATCAATCTAAAATCAGATGCTAGTTGATCAGAAAAGCAGTCAGCATTACGAACAAATAAAGATGAAGAACTTAATAGATTATCCCTGATTCATTCGATAGAAGTTAACAATTCATGAACTCTTTGATCTTCCTACAACCTAACAAATAAAACTACTCAAACATGGTGCACGAAAAACACAAGAGAGTTGATGAATTCATAGTAGATAAACTTGAATTAAAGAGTAAAGGTAAGAGGATTCTTCTCTATATCGAGATACAAAGCGAGATCATCCACTGGATTGCTCTAGAATCCAAATCTAATGAAGAACACCAAGAGAGCTCGTGGTGTCTGATACTTATGATAAAAATACTCTAAATATTTCGGCACACTTCTAACAAGAGGCTAAAAACAAGTATATATAGGCTTAGGGTCTTCTAGGGTTTCGTTTATGACAAAACGGACTTTTTACGTCGAAACTGCTCCAATATTGGTCACGGGTATCGGCCCAAATTCGTGACCGGTACTGGGAGTTAAATGACCTCTCTCGTGTGCTGACAATGGCTGGAATATCGGTGCATGGTGCAGATCAGTATTAGGCCCGAAATTGGACTCGCTTGAGGTTCAAGGTAGTTCGACATGTGCTTAGTAATTTGGATGTATCTTTCTACTCACAGCTCCAATTGAGATTATTCAAACTTAATTGTGAAGCTGACTCAAAGGTCTTTCTTCACACCAAGTTTCATCAAATTCCAAATCGATTTGATCCTCCGTTCACTGCTAAACTTCTGGCATATATGTTCTGTCCAGTTTGGTAGAATGTTGTATCTTGTGAATTCTTGGTTCTTGATAGTGTCTTTGGCTTATGAAAGTTTATGTGACTTAGTTTACACCTATTTTGGCTCTTTTTGCTCATGTTCCCCTAATTTCCCTGTTAAAACTCTAAAACTACAAATACGAAAAAAACTACCTCTAAAGGCGTAATACCGTAGATAAATGCATAGAAAACATAGTAAAATATATAGTAAAATAGGTAAAATATGGAACATATCAACTCCCCCAGAAACTTATCTTCCCTTGGAGTACCGGACCTACCCTTTCAACTAGTAGGCCACATAATGCATAACCAACTCAAAATCAGACCACCATGTACTTCTCTATAGACATTTTCAGCCTTCCAAGTTCATCCACGACTTCTCAACATAACCCGCTAGTCATCATTGCTGGGTCTCGTCCCAGATCTCAATACCAAGAACATTCTAGACTCATTCCCATACTATACCATGACTAATGAACCATACAACTCTTGGTACTCTTTCTCTCCCCCAGACTTATTTGATTTTCTACTTTTTTTTTTTAGAATGCTGAGACTCAAAAGCAGTGCTTTCACTACTGTTGTTCCTTGTGAGAAGACATGGTCGTGAGATCGCTCGTCCTCTACATCCGTTCTAAGGGACTAAGACTGCTGCTTTTGAGCTCCTGGTGATCATCTTTTGAGTACTGACTCACTGGAATTTTATTTCCTCATCTTATATTCAATAACTATCATATCACCCCAATCATATATTTTTTAGAACAAGAGAGAGAAGTACTGTTGGGGTCGAATTTCACCCGACCGACATTAAAGTCCAAAACCATGCGCGCGCAGCGCGCAGATAAGCTGACACACTAATGTACAAGATGTATGTCATCCCCTAAGTCATTTTCCAACGAGAAGACGAAGCAACTTTCCTCTCCTGAGTCTTCTCCGTCCAAGAAGGAAGCCTTCTGAGTCCTCTCTACTCGTAACAATGTTAGAGAAGTCACAGTGCCGACGATGTCTCCAGGCCAGAGATGTCTCTTTGGCGACAACGTCGCGCTGCCAGCAATGTCATACTGCCGGAGATGTCTCTTTGCCAGCGATGTCTCCAGGCCAGAGATGTCTCTCTGGCGGCAACGTCGCGCTGCCAGCAATGTCATGCTGCCGGAGATGTCTCTTTGCCAGCGACGTCTTACTGCCAGAGATGTCATGTTGCCAGCAATGACATTGGCCACCGAAGACCAGACTGACGACAAAGACCAGAAGGCTCTCCGCGGTAAAAGCCCAATTCGACAACAAAGCCCACTTCGATGTGGCCGACATGAAGAAAAAGGAATCTGCGAAGATTTAGGAAAGTTAACATTATCTCTTAGGGAAAGGCTTAGCCGACTTAGGGGGCTATATATATCAATGTAAAAACTCTTGAAAGAGGTATCTGCAACTTTGCTTACAAACACTTTCACAACAATAACATACATCTCTTTGCTCATTGTTTTCGTAGCTTCGCATATAAATCTCTGCCTCCTCTCGAAATCCTTACAAATCTAATTGTGCTAGTTTTGGCTCTCACAATTTGGCGCCGTCTAAGGAGACTCTAGAGAATTTCTGACACCAAAAAGCTACGTTACACACCAGATCTGAGAAGATGACCAACGAAGAGAAGAAATCAAGAAGAAAAGAACTCAGTCGAAGCCCCTGCTCCCAACGTCGCTGCAAACCCAGATGAGATGACCGAGGTCAAACAGATGCTGCAGACACTTTTCGAAGAATCCCTGGAGCAGAAGAAGTTCAACGAAGCAACTACGAACGAGCTGAAGGCTCTTTCGTGAAGGAAGCGTGAAAGACCCGATACCACAAGATCCAGAAGTCGCTTCGACCCGCATCACCTCAATTTCTCGACACCTTGCTCCGCTCGAAGGAATTCTGATGACCTACCGCCACCACCGCTACAACGGGAATCAGACAAAACTCTCGAACGTTTCTTGGAGACCTCGGACGAAGACCAACCAGCTCCACAAAGACGTGCGCGAACAGACACCGCAGCTCGCAGCCCGCGAGAAACGCGCACGTCGGACAGTCGGAGCGGATCATCGTACTCCCTGACGGAGGCTACGCAGGACACCTTGAGGCGCGATGACCACCTCGGCGCTCGCGATGAAGAAGGACCTTCCCTAACAGAGATATACAAGAGAGATCAAGACCATAGGGCGCTGCAACGTCCTCAAAATGGGAAGGTCACCGAGTTGAAAGCTCAGATGGAACGGGTTATCTCCGACTTGAAGACAACCCAATTGCAGATGTACCACAGCGCAGGGAAGGCTCCTAGGGTTGCCTACGTACTCGAGAAGGCACGGAACACTCCCTTCGCCGAGCGGATCGCGAGGACCAAAATCTCGAATCCCGGAAGAATTAAGCTACCAATCTACGAAGGAACACTGACCCTGTAGACCATTTGATGGAGTTCGAGGTGGCTCTAGGGAGAGCAAATTTCAGAGAAAATGAAAAGGACATCGGCTACTGCAAGCTGTTTGTGGAAAGCCTCAAAGGGCCTGCTCTCCAATGGTTCTACAAGCTGGAGAAGAAATCAGTTCACACCTTTCACCAGCTCTCAGAGATGTTTGTGCAGCACTACAACATCTTTGCGGAACAAAAGATCTACGACGCGGAGCTATGAACTAATCGGCAAGGCAAGAATGAGAGTCTACGGTCTTTCATGACAAGGTTTAAAAATACGCTGTCAAAGGTTGACGGCATCAGCAACACGTCCGCGTTGGAAGCTTTGAGAGGAGCGCTCTGATGCTCGTCGTCGTTTTGGCATGAGTTGACTATCAACCCGTTGACGACTATTCAGGATGCCCTTCACCGTGCTACAGACTTCGCTCGGAGCGAAGAGGAAGTCCGGGCTAAAAGGGGCAGAAAAACCAAAAAGGTGAGCAAACCCACTTAGGCTGCGAACCCAGCTACAGCGAAAAAGGGCAATCGCAACTTTATCCAGCATGAAGGAGGAGCCACAGGAGCTCATAATTTTCAAGTGGAGTCATTGGGTTACAGCCGAGGTTGAGGCCGCGGCAGAGGAAACTACACCTGGACTAGAGACCAGAAGGAGTAAGATGAAAAACTGTATTGCGAGTTCCACAAGACAAGCGGTCACTCGACGGAGAAGTGTCGCGAGCTGGGACAATAGCTGATAGCTAAACTGACTGGTGGCACTCTCAACGACAATGTCAGCTTGTCTGATTTCAAGACAGAAGAAGTGAAGGCTCTTGCTAACACCAAACCGGAAGCAGCGAACCCCAAGCACCAACGCCGCAATGACAATATAAAAAACGGAGGCCCGCATGCCACCATCCACGTGATAATGTGGGGATCGCAATACTGCGCGGACAACGTTCCTGTGATCGAAGCATACTAGCGACGCGCCGAGGTCTGTGCCAACATATCTACACCCGCGAAGTCTAAACTTTCCAGCGACCCTATTACCTTTGACGAACAAGATGCTGAGGGTCTCGACCAGCCGCACAACGACCCCCTGGTGATCAACCTTACGGTCTACGATTTTAACGTCGCTCGTGTTCTCATTGACACCGGAAGCTCAATGGAGGTCATCTTCAAGGACACGCTGAAGCGAATGAAGGTTGACCTGTCTACCATCAGAGGACAGCCCAGGCCTATAACAGGCTTCTCTGGGGAAACAACCATGACGATGGGAACAGTTTATCTGCCCGTCCAAGCTGGCAACGTTAAGAAGATGGTTAACTTCACGGTTTCTGATCACCCCGCGATATATAACATGATTATGATAACCCCATGGCTCAATCAGATGCGAGTTGTGCCTTCAACCTACTAGCTGTGCCTTAAGTTTCCGACGAGCCTTGGTAGAAAAACGATATGGGAAAACCAGAAGGACTCTCGTATGTGCTTTATGGCCGAGCACAAGCTGCGCAACCTCGAAGACAAGAAGGACAACGTCGCACATCAAGGGTCACAGAAGAGAGCCAGAACCAGCCCTACGCAAATCAAAGACCTGACCGACCTCTTGTAGCAGTTACAGCTCGCGGATGGTCGCGTAGATGAAGAGCGACCTATCTGCGAACCTATAGTCTCTGTGTGTATCGATGATCAGTACCCAGAGAGATGTGTCGAAATCGGTGCTACACTTGATGAAGAGATCAAGAAATACTTGGTATGTTTTCTCCAGAAGAACGTCAACACCTTTGCCTGGGCCGTAGATGATATGCTTGGGATTGATATCAACATCGCCAGCCATGAGCTCAATGTTGATCCAACATTCAAATCCGTGAAGCAAAAGTGGAGGAAGCTGGGTCCTGAGCGAGCAAAGGCCGTGAACGACGAGGTTGAAAGACTTCTACGAGTTGGATCGATCACCGAAGTCAAATACCCCGACTGGCTCGCCAACCCAATCGTAGTAAAGAAGAAAAACAGGAAGTGGCGCGTTTGTGTGGACTTCACAGATCATAACAAAGCCTGCCTGAAAGATAGCTTCCCTCTTCCCCACATCGACCGGTTGGTAGAAGCAACGGCGGGAAATAAGCTGTTGACCTTCATGGATGCCTTCTTCGACTATAACCAGATTTTAATGCATTCTGACGACCGCGAGAAGACAACATTTATCACAGACCGCGGAATCTACTGCTACAAGGTGATGCCCTTCGGCCTGAAGAACGCTGGTGCAATATATCAACGACTAGTGAACAAGATGTTCCAAGACCAACTAGGGAAGACCATGGTGGTCAACATCGATGATATATTAATGAAGTCCCTGGATGAGAAGGACCACATCTCTCACCTTGAAGAGTGCTTCAACCAGCTCAATCTCCATAACATGAAGCTGAATCCAACGAAGTGTAGGTTCGCGGTGACTTCAAGAGAATTCCTGGGGTATCTAGTTACCCATCGGGGAATTGAAGCTAATCCTAAACAGATCGACGCGCTCATTCAGATGGTATCGCCAAGAAATAAGCGCGAAGTACAACAGCTGACTGGGAGAGTGACTGCACTCAATCGGTTTATCTCACGTTCAACTGACAAGTGCCTCCCTTTCTATAACACGTTGCGGGGAAACAAACAGTTTGAGTGGATGAAGAAGTGTGAAGACGCTTTCCAACAGCTCAAAGAGTATCTGGCGACACCGCTCATTCTCGCTAAGCCGGTGACTGGAGAACCTCTCTTCCTCTACATCGTTGTCCCTGACATAGCTGTCAGCGCCGTGCTCGTCCACGAAGAACGAGGCAAACATAAGCCAATCTTTTACGTCAGCAAGACTCTTTCTGATGCTGAGACAAGATATCCCCAGCTGGAGAAGCTAGCGCTATCCGTTGTTATCCTTAGCACCTTTCCCCTGCGTTCAGTTTTACACAACCCAAGTTAATCTGGCAGGTTGGCTAAGTGGGCCATAGAGCTCAGCGAGTATGAGATTGAGTACATAGGCCGAACATGCAACAAATCAGAAGTACTGGCAGACTTCCTCATCGAGCTCCTAGAGGAAAAAGCCCCGGAGGGCGTACAGCCCGAGATTTGGGAGCTACACGTCGACGGTTCCTCTTCCAAAAATGGGTATGGAGTAGGCATATGCTTAGCCTCACCAACTGGCGAGATCCTTGAACAGTCCTTTCGTCTGGGCTTCAAAGCCTCTAACAACGAAGCGGAGTCTGAGGCAGTCAGCGCTGGCAAGCGACTTGCTCAAGGACTTCGCATCGAGCACATCCGCGCGTTTTGCGATTCACAGCTGGTTACTAGCCAGTTAGCGGTGAGTATGCAACGAAACACGAGCGTATAGAAGCTTATTTGAAGATAGTGAATGATCATGCTACAACATTCAAGGAGTTCATGCTTACACGAATTCCCCGAGGTGAAAACGTTGACGCCGATACATTGGCCAACCTTGCCTCCGCGTCAACTCCCCTATGCCATCCATTTTTGCAGTGGGTTATACCCGTCGAGTTCATCGAGTTCCCTAGCATTTAGCAAGATGCGACACTTGCTATCTCTACGCGATCTCAGGTCGCTAAACGGGCACGCGCCATCGCAGCATCACCTGCAGCAGGCAACAAAGACTTTGAGATGGCAGATGCAAATGAAAACGCAGAACCTGAGCACTCGCCATCAATGGCGGAGCCCAAAGTCTCCATCACCGACATTGCTGGCCCTAGCGCTGACGTCTCCCGTGATGATGTCTCCACCGTCGGCGGCTCCAGCCAGCGCGAAATAGTTTCTCCCGAAAACCTCCCATTCAATCCCATGACTTAGGATGTTTCTATCCCAATGGATGAAGATATTGGAGAACCAATGTATGGTTGCGACAAAAAGTGGATGAACCAGATTCGTGAGTATATTGCTGATGGGAAACTACCAGGTAACAAGTGGGCAGCTCGTAAGTTGCAGAAGCAAGCTGCTCGGTATGTCCTACTGAACGGCAATGTCCTCAGACAGAGATTCTCTGTCCCTCTGCTCATATGTGTGGAGGGAGAGAAAGCCATACAAGTTATAGAGGAAGTCCACAGCGGGTCTTGTGACAATCATTTGGGAGGCAAAGCATTGGCGATTAAGATCAAGCAACATGGTCACTTCTAGCCTTCGATAGTAGCCGACTGCGTGAAGTTTTCAGCCAAGTGCGAGAAGTGACAGCGACATGCTCCAAAGATTCATCAGCCAACCGAGATGCTCTCTTCTGTCACGTCTCCCTATCCATTCATGAGATGGACCTAGAATATCGTCGGACCATTGCATCCCTCGAAGCAGAAGCGCTTCCTACTTGTTCTAACTGATTATTTTTCAAAGTGGGTAGAAGGTGAAGCTTTCGCCAGTATCAAGGATGTCCAAGTTGAGAGTTTCGTCTGGAGGAACATCATATGTCGTCATGGGGTACCTTACAAAATTGTTACTGACAATGGCACCCAGTTCGTCTCCAACCGGTTCAAGACTTTTTGCACGAAGTGGAAAATTCGACTTAGCAAATCTATGCCCCGCTACCCTCAAGGCAATGGTCAGGCGGAGGCAACCAACAAGACAATTCTCGATGGTCTTAAAAAATGTTTGGATGAAAAGAAGGGTCACTGGGCCGACGAGCTAGAAGGCGATTTATGATCCCACTGCACCACTCCACGCCGAGCAACGGGCGAGACTTCATTCGCCCTTCTCTACGGCAGCGAATGTGTAATCCTGTCAGAAGTCCGCTCTCCCAGAGTGCAATGTCATCTCCTACCAGGAAATACAGAGCTCAACCACTCACTGCTCCTTGACGAATTGGAGTTCATTAACGAGCGGCGTGATCAAGCACTCATCCGAATAGCTAACTATCAAAATGCGGCCTCCAGATATTACAACTCCAAGGTCCGGGAAAGACGTTTCCGTGAAGGTGACTTAGTCTTGCACGAGGTCTTCCAGAACACAGCAGAGCGAAATGCCGGCAAGGTCGGAGCCAACTGGGAAGGGCCTTAATAAAGTCACCGCCATCGTCCGCCCAGGTGTCTACGAACTCACCACCATGTTGGGCACACTAATCCTCCATTCCTGGAACGCGAAGCACTTGAAAAAGTACTATCACTTGTCTTCTCTACAGGCTTCCGCAACGAACTACAAGACGACTTGATCCCTGAAAAGGGTACGTAGGCAGCTTTTTTTCGGACGAGTTCAGTTGCCCCCTCCGAACAAAAGGGGGGGGAGTGGAGTACATATACTCCCATCATTGACAACTTCTTTGTTGTAACTATCAGGCACTTGACACAATTCTCACTGACTTCGTCAGCTACATCCCCTCCGGGCTGTTCAAAGCTGACTCCAGCAAGTTCGTTTTGTAACCGTTGCTGCTGGTCACAGCGACGATGCGAAAACTCAAACACAAGGACATCCATCATCGGATCCAACAACATGTTGGTAAAATCCAAAGGTGTGTTCGCTCTCGGACAGACGTGTTCAGAGGGCAGCACCATTCCAAAAACCCAACAACACCGTTGGTAGAAGCAAAGAGCAAGCGCCTCAGCGACTTCGTTACTTTGCAATCATACTACCACCAACTTACGTTTTCATTTTAAAACTTAGTCAACAGCGGGTACTCTTACTCCTAAAATTCCTTGTGACCTGTCGAAAGACAGAGCAAGCTTGGCTCATAAGAAAGACAAGGAACAAAAGCCGCTTTCATTATCATTCCGCACTTGCTACAATACAAGGTAAACATAATCATGGAATAGATAAAAACCATCCAACGCCACTACCGGAAATCATGACTAACAACATCCAAAAATCCAACAAAAGTCATAAGCAAGAAACATAAAATAAGCAAAGACTGAAACGCGAAGATCACTCGTCAATCTCCTCGTCCTCTTTTTCACCATCTTCGGCGGCCACCTCGTCGTCAGCAGCGTCCGCCTCGACATCGTCGTCAGCAGCAACATCAGGAGTCTCCAGTCTCCTCCTCGCCTTGGCGATGAGATCAGCAAACACATTGCGGGCATCGTAGATTGGGGCCTGCTGCCGTCGCAGCTCCTCAATCTCATCCTTCAGAGCTGGTGCCTCGGTTGCTGAAGGAGCTCGATGAGTTCCAGATTCGCTCAATCTCGACGAGTTCCAACATGTCATCCTTGGCCTTCCCGTCGATCACCGCCATTAACTGAGAAAGCTCCTTGACCCGTCCGTCAAAACTGTAGGCCATCTCATCTCTTGCCTTGGAAACGGCCTCATCAACTCGAGCGTCCTGGATATCGTAAGCAAAATTCAGCTGTTTTTTCATCAGGGCTATCTCCTCCTTATCTTTGGCACGGTCCGACTCGATCTTCACCAACCTAGAATCCGACTCCCTCTTTCCCTTCTTCGTAGAGAGAACGTGTCTCTCGAGAGCCTTGTTTCGCTAAACAAGCTCGTCCAGTCTGGATTGCAGGGTGACGTTGGCCTCTCTGTTCTCGAAAAGCTCGCTCTCTCTAGCACGAACATCCTTATCATAATCTTCAACCAGTTGGTTCAGATGGAGAAAAAGCTGCATAAGAAAGGAAGGGAAAGAGATGTAATATAAAAGCAAAAAAGGCTAGGCCATAAGAAAAGTGCTAGAGTGGAAGGAGAATCGAACCTCAGAAGCCTTGGAGTTCGTCAGCGCGCAGACCTCCCCGCAAAGCAACCCGTCAGCTGGTGGGAAAACAGTTCCAGGAGCCGAAAACCTGACGGAGGCAGCGACGTCATCGCTCGCTGGCATTGTCCTCTCAGCAACGGCTGGAGGAGATGTGACCACTCTCTGCCTCTTCGGAGAAGCTCCTTCAGGGGCACTACCTCCCTTGCCACTAGAAAGAAGAGTTCTCTTGCGTGACTGATCACGCCATCTCGCAACCTCATCGGGAGTAAGAGGAGAAGAGTGAGGATGAAGGATCGACGTGGCGGGCGTTCTTGGCCCTGCACCGTCCGAGCCCTCGCCCGCAATGATGATGTCATCGGCGCTATAGACATCGGCATCGCGGTACTAGCAGTCGACGCCCTCGCCATCTCTGCTTTTTGGCGAGACGACAGTCTTTTCTCTCCCCGGCCGAGAATCTTTCCCGGGATGACCGCGGTGGAGAGCACCTTCTCTATCCTGTGGCAACTAAATGATCCTACCCAATGACCTTTTCCGGAGGCGAGAGCCCCGTGCATAGCAGCAACGATGCTGACGTCGATCATGGGGAACACAGGCTTCACTGCGAGAGACAATTTAAAAGTTAATATATGAAGTAACACGGTTTAAAAAAAAATGAGCTCAGTGTTGGTTACCTCTCCTCTCACTTTTCGCCTTGACAAGAGCGACATAGCCAGCTTCAGCGGTCCTCTCCGAAATCTCAACAAAGAAGAAACGGTCTTCAAAGTGTTCGTCCTGGCTGGAAAACCCGTCAATGAGTCCCCGGCCCGCCATGGGAGTGATACTATATTTGAGCTCCTCCTTGCGACCGCGAGTCCTGAAGTCTAACAAGCAGGACAAGTGCTGGGTGCTAATCTCAACGCCATGCTCACTGCTCAGCACATAGACACCAATGAGATGTCGTAGGCCTCTTGGGTTAACCTGAGCAAGGGAGACGTTGTTTGCTGCTAGAAAATAGAGAAGACATCCGAGCACCGGGAACCGGAGCAAGCACTGATCGAAGTAGTTCTCATAGAGAGTGAAGTACCCTGGAGGCAGAGCATCGGCTCTGTCAGCAAAGCCAGGGGCGATCAACATAATCTCCTCCGAGATCACGCACCTCTCCCGGAGAAGTCTCAGCGACTCAGCGTCTGAAAGAGAACACCCAGGAGGGTCTGGTCGAATTGGAGCCTTCTGCTTCTTCTTAGTCGTTGCCGCCTGCTCAACCTTGACGGGTGTAGCCTCGTCATCTCTCCTCGTAGTGCAAGTTCACCAGTTGAGCGAAGAAGAGGAAGGCATCGATAGTGACACGTCGGCAGCGTCGGGTGGAAGCTGCGGGTCCAAGTCATTGGCGAACCCCGAGACTTTGGTTCCACGAGGCGACGACATCGCGCTCTCTATCCCGTGATGCGAGACTTTGGTGTCACAACCCGACATCGCGGAGACTTCGGTGACATGAGGTGACTCGTACCGCGATGAAGAACTTCGGCGGCATGACCCGACGTCGTGGAGACTTCGGCGGCACAACCTGACATCGCGGATACTTTTGCGGCATAGCCCAATGTCGCGGAGACTTCGGCGACACGAGACGGCTCCATACTGCGACGAGGAACTTCGGTGGTATGACCCGACATCGCGGAGACTTCGGCGACACGAGCATCTTTGGCACAAGGGTCTTCGACGGAACCGACACGGTCGCCCCCGTGGTCATCATTGCTAAGCCTTATCTCGTCCATATCCACCAATTGATCTACAAAACACTGAAATTAAAGATCAAAGGCCAAGAGTTAGCAACAATTGACGAAAACCAAGCTTAGTTCATCATCTTGTTCATCATCAATGGACCAAAAGCACAAAGAAAACCCTAGGAATCTACCCAAGGTAAAGCTTATTCTATCAACAAATTGAAGCTTAGTTTCAAGAGTTCCTTCTAGCAATCAAACACAATCAAAGCTCATTCATCATGTGAATCAAGATTTACAATGGTATACTTCTTAAGAGAGATTATGGGAACCTATAGGAGAGTAACAAGAAACTCACCCAAGGAAAGAGTGGAGCCGACAACGGCGTGGCTCGGCGACGGCGGCGTGATGACGGCGGATGCGACAGTGGGGGGGGGGCTGTATTTTCTCGGCGGCGGCAGAAGAAAAGAGTAGAAGAAAAGAAGAAGAAAAGAGGAAAAAAAATTTGTTTCTTCTCATTTCATTCGCGGGCCCCGGTTTCTTCAATAGCTTTACCATTTCTGGGAATCTTTTTCCCATCGCCAACGACATCGTTGGCATCCGCAATCAGAACACGAAGGCTTAAAATCTTCGTAACTGCATACAGTCTTAAAATCTCCAACACAAAACGAATACATAATTTTTGTCCTCTATCATAGTAATGACGGCTTTATCAATCAAAGCGCTGCATTTACAGAGTCGACACACACTAACAGCCAGAGGCACCGCGCTAAGTATTATGTATTGATTTTAGACAGCAACGCCGATATCCAGAAAACTATAACTCGGTACTATTATCACTAACACTACCGAGCTGGGGGGCTAACTATTGGGGTCGGATTTCACCCGACCGACATTAAAGTCCAAAACCATGCGCGCGCAGCGCGTAGATAAGCTGACACACTAACGTACAAGATGTATGTCATCCCCTAAGTCATTTTCCAACGAGAAGACGAAGCAACTTTCCTCTCCTGAGTCTTCTCCGTCCAAGAAGGGAGCCTTCTGAGTCCTCTCTACTCGTAACAATGTTAGAGAAGTCACAGTGCCGACGATGTCTCCAGGCCAGAGATGTCTCTCTGGCGACAACGTCGCGCTGCCAGCAATGTCATGTTGCCGGAGATGTCTCTTTGCCAGCGATGTCTCCAGGCCAGAGATGTCTCTCTGGCGGCAACGTCGCGCTGCCACCAATCTCATGCTGCCAGAGATGTCTTTTTGCCAGCGACGTCTTGCTGCCAGAGATGTCCTGTCGCCAGCAATGACATTGACCACCAAAGACCACATTGACAACGAAGACCAAAAGGCTTTCCGCGGTAAAAGCCCAGTTCGACTACAAAGCCCACTTCGATGCAGCCGAATGAAGAAAAGGGAATTGCGAAGATTTAGGAAATTTAACATTATCTCTTCGGGAAAGGCTTAACCAATTTAGGGGCTATATATATCAATGTATAAACCCTTGAAAGAGGTATCCGCAACTTTGCTTACAAACACTTTCACAGCAATAACATACATCTCTTTGCTCATTGTTTTCGTAGCTTCGCATAGAAATCTCTACCTCCTCTCGAAACCCTTACAAATCTAATTGTGCTAGTTTTGGCTCTCACAAGTACCATTACTTTCAACAGAGATTGCACTTGTCAGGTATGAATGAGGAGTCAAGCTCTATGAACATCAATCACCAAGGAGACCGCATAATTAGCTCGAACTTGGCGGATTATGCTGGAAGTAACAAATGTCTCTAGTTAACTGGTCAGCCTTAGGATTTTTCATTAGTCTGACTCTGAAATCGATCCTGGAAAAATGGTCACTAATCTGAAAAAGACAATCCACTAAACCAAAAGAAGGGTCATCATTTCCAACTGACTATTTTGACTCAATAAAACATTTTCAGAAAACAATTTATGAAAAACTATTAAAAACGTAAAAACCAATCACGAACAAGCGTGTTAGTAAACAACAATCCCCCCAGACTTAAATTACACCATCCCCGGTGGAAAAGAAATCAAATTAAGGGAGTAATGTTGAAAATAAAAACAAAAAGGGAAATTAGATTGAAGAAATACAAGAGGAAAATGAAAACTTACCTTTCGATGGACCATGGTTGGTGGTTCGATGACATGGTTCGTTGTCGAGCCTTTAAGTTACGGGTCGAGAGTTGGGTGATTGTGACATGCGGATAGGACTAAGTCGTTTAGTGGAAACGGTAAGGTCATGACACGTAGCGAACGGTAGGGGAATGAGTCGCGGCAAGATTTACGGTAGCATTGTCGTAATGCCGGTCGGACGGTTATACCGAAATGCGAGACCGGTATCGGACACATGTGACACGGCGGGACGACATGGTCGGTCCAAAATATCGGTCGGGTGGGTCGACCGAAATCGTGACCGATATCGAGCATTGTGTAGCGGGACAAACATAGTGTCGTGGGTCGAGGCCAAAACATGCGAGTACCGGTCGGGTGGAACGACCGGTATTCGTGTCCGGTATGGGGTCGTGAATCGAGTCATGGGACGGACGAGTCGGGTGTGGTGTGCTTGTGTTGCGACTTGGGAAGGACGCGGGACAGATGGGAGTGCGTGTCGTGTTGCTCGAATACCGGTCACATATGTAACCCGGTATTGGTGTCCAGTATGTGGACGCAGGACGAGGCATCACGGTAAGGACGGGGCATCACGTCCCGAATATTGGTCAGGTGTCCGGACCGATACACGCGTCCGGTATGGGCGACTTGTGTCGCGGGACGCGATGGGCGCGATACCGGTCAAGGACGCGGCCCGACATCTCGTCCGGTACGAGACCTTGGTCGTGGAAAGTGCGATATCGGCGGTCGCGGTCCGATATCATGACCGGTACCGGCCGACGGTCAGTTTTTTTTTTTTTGGTCTGAAAAAAAATGAAAATGAAATATATTAGTATAAAATAAACTTATGAAAACCAAAACTTAAATTTTAAAAACTAGTTAAAGCATAAAAAATAAAAATGTCGGTTGCCTCCCACATAGGGCTTGTTTAAAGTCTTTAGCTCGACTCCTTTTTTAATTTCAGATGTCGGGTGGTTCACCGAAGGCAATAGATACGTTCTTGCCTTGGTCGGTGCCCACAAGATAAGGCTTTAGACGTTTTCCATTGATGCAGCCTAAAAAACAGAGGATGCGAGATGGGGGATGAAAGACTCGGACCGGCCGTACGGCTCCTGTCACGAAATCCGATAGTGATGAAGGATAGAGAGAAGTGAGGGATGGATCCGTGTGCTGGCCGTACGACGCTTTCACGACGGACAAGGATGATCGAGCGGATGCAAGGATGGGTCAAAGGTCACCACGAGCCGATGGAAAAGACTCGATACTGGCCGAGACAAACAACTAGTAATCCCGGATAAAGAGTTGTTCGAGAGAGATTTTTTAAGAAGAATGCTTTTTGCTTTATTGATCAAGGGTGAGAAAAATACAAGGCTGCTAGGGGACTTATATACTCGTCCTGATGCATCCTCCAAAACTGACATCACCGCGGCAGCCCCACCCCGGCCTATCCCAGCGATGAGGTCCCGGCCTATGACCTGGTCTGGAGCTCGAACCTTGCAAGAAAACATCAACGACGTGGTAGAGGCCTTGCTCGCCGAACACGACGTGGACTTAACGGTCCGGCCCATTCAACAGGACGTGACACGATGCCCAGATCAAGACCGGCCCGATCCTAACCAGCCTGGCCCGATCAGAACCAGTCCGGCCTAGCCCAGCCCGATCAAGACCAGCCTGGCCTCGAACAGATCTTACCCCGCGACCTGCAACACACTCAATGGACACTTTCTTTTTTCACCATCACGCGCATTGAAGACTAAGGATCTTACCCGATCTGACGCGGATTTCACCCGATCCGACGCATCTAACGGCTCCATCCAAATAAGGTAAGTCTCGATTTATTTTAATTACATTTGATACTAACGACTCTTTGTTTTGAATTTCCGTGTGATTTCTTTCCTTAAGTAGTGTTGGGCATTTGTTTCGCCGATTTCGTTTTTAATGCATTAGATGTCGATCTTTGTAACAAATTCAAGACCCCTAGAAGGGCATAGCTGATCGGACGAGTATATAAGTCCCCTAACAGCCTTGTATTTTTCTCACCCATTATCAATAAAGCAAAGAATTTTCTTCTTAAAGAAAACCCCTCGCAGCTTAGGAATCCGATCGATTTCTTTGTTGTTTCGCCCAATATCGAGTCTTTTCCATCGACTCGTGGTGACCTTCGACCCCTCCTCACAATCCGCTCGATCATCTCCTGTCCGAAGTGAAAGTGTCGTACGGCCAGCACTCGGATCCGTCCTCCGCGTCGCTTCCATCGCTCATCGCTACCCGACTTGCGACAGGTGCCATACGACCGGTCCGGGCCAATCCAGCCTCCGCGCATCCTCCGTTCTTGAAGCTGCATCATCTGGTATCAGAGATTCAAAAGCTCCTAACTATTAGGTTTTATCTATCCTTATCGTTTTCTTTTGATTTCATTTAAAAAAAAAAAAAAACTTTCTTCATCTTTTGTTTTCTTTTGATTCGCATATTATTTAAAAAAAAAAAAAAATCTTGTTCTCTTTTGCATACTTTTGATTCGCATCTCTCATTTCAAAAAGTAAATCAAAAAAAAATATTAGAACATTCACTTTGTCCGAATCATTTCAGGAACCAAGTGAAGAATCCGAAGCAAACGGAGTCGATCTAGTTCCATCATCCATTCCGCAACTCGGTTACTTCGTTTCATCTCGTGTTTATCGCATATTCATCGTGTTCATCGCATATTCATTGTTTAAATTTTACAAAAAAAAAATTAGAATATATTCCATCATTAATTCGGATCCTTTCAAACGGTCCATTTCCTTATTTAGTTGTTTCCATATTTGATTATCATCGCAGTCATCTCATTTAAATCATTCAACGGTCATTTCCTTAAACGGTTTTCCGCATTACTTACTTGCCTTTTCCGAACACATTCAAACACTTAGTTGAATTTTTGCAGGTACTTAACCAAATCAGGGGAGACAAAGGCGAGATCACATTGGCCCAAGTTATGGCCGCGATCCAGGGTATCACTACCCGTCTGACCCAACTTGAGAACCGGCAAAACCAAGAGACCGAGAGCTCGTCCAAGAGTAGTGCCGACCTGGCATAAGCCAACCCTAATGGCCATAACGACAACAACGGCAATAGGTAGGCCTGCGAACAACCTGGACCGCACCAGAATCGCAACGGCCCGAGACAAGGACCGAACCGAGACGACGATGAACCCTGAAGCCTACCTAGCCTGGGAAAGGCGTATGGAGTACATCTTCGAGTACTACAATTACTCGGAGACGCGCAAGGTGTCCGTGGCCTCCGCGCAGCTCACGGACAACACCCTAGCATGGTGGGACAGAGAGGTGTCCGACCGACGGAGACGTTGGCTCCCCCTGATCACCACGTGGGAGGAAATGAGCTACCAGCTCCGGAAGAGATACGTTCCAGCGTATTTCCAACGCGACCTCCAAAAGCGGTTCCGCAAACTATCCCAAGGAACCAAGACCGTAGAGGAGTACTTCGAGGAGTTCGAAACCTTGAAGAACCAACTGGGAGTTGAAGATTCCCCCAAGACCTTGATGGCCCAGTCTCTGGACGGCCTTCAAGACCGCATCGCTCGGAAGGTTGAGAGGCAACCATATGGAACTCTTGACGAGCTTCTACACACGGCCATCCAGGCCGAGTAACACATTCGGAGGAAGAATGCTTCCCTCAGCCATTCCAAGCCTAGCTGGAACCCGTCGACTAACCGCAACCCGGACAAAGGGAAGGCGGTCGACCCGACGTCCAAGTTTAAGAAACCTGAACCTGGCAAGGCGGCCAGTGCCGGACCGAACGCGGCCCCAGTCCAGCGAGCCCGAGATGTCACATGCTTGAAGTGCAGAAGCAAGGGCCACTACTCCCGCGAGTGTCCGAACCAACGAGCCATGATCCTCCGAGAGGATGGCGAGTACGAGTCCCAGGACGAGCACGAGGCAGAGGAGTCTGAGGAGGAAATTATGGACTATCCAGACGTAGTAGAAATCCTCATAACTCGGAGAACCCTTAGCGCCTTGTTCGAACCCGAGACCATCCAACGAGAGAACATCTTTCACACGCGTTGCACCGTTCAATCCGAGGTATGTAGCCTAATCATTGATGGCGGCTCATGTACTAACGTGGCTAGTAAGTATTTTGTTGACAGGCTTAAGCTCACAACAACCAAACCCCCGTGGCCATACCGACTTAGATGGTCGAGGATAAGGTGGAGTTGAAGATCGGTGAGCAAGTCCTAGTACCGTTTAGCATCGGCAAGTACGCGGATGAGGTACTCTGCGACGTGGTCCCGATGTAAGCCGGCCACATCCTCCTAGGCTGACCATGGCAATTTGACAAGGAAACGCTTCACAACGGCCGCACCAACTTCTATAGTTTTGCGCACAACGGCAAGAAGCACAACCTTGCCCCACTCACCCCGACCGAAGTCCATGAACTTCAAATGGCCATGGACCAAGGAGCACAAGCCAATAAGCTAAGTCGAACCAACCTTTTTATTACCCCTGGTCAAGTTCTTAAATCATTGAACGTACAAACGGAGGTGCTACTAATGATCTTTAAGGAAGGTTATTTTGCAGAACCCGACGAGACCAGCCATCCTGAAGGAGTCCAACGGTTGCTGAACCATTTCAAGGACATCTTCCCTGACGAGATACCCGCCGGCCTACCCCCGATCCGCGGTATCGAACACCAGATCAATCTCGTCCCCGGAGCTCCCCTACCAAACCAACCGTCTTACCGCGTCAACCCGGAGGAAGCCAAGGAGCTAGAACGACAAGTCCAGGAGCTGATGAAGCAAGGCTACATCCGAGAGAGCCTCAGCCCCTATGCGGTCCCAGTCCTTTTAGTGCCCAAGAAGGACGGGTCCTGGCGGATGTGTGTGGACTGCCGCGCCATCAACAACATTACCGTCAAGTACCGGCATCCTATACCGTGACTCGATGACATGTTAGACGAGCTCGGTGGTGCCACGATCTTCTCCAAGATAGATTTGAAAAGTGGCTACCACCAAGTGAGAATGAAGAAGGGTGACGAGTGGAAGACCGCCTTCAAGGTCTTTACAAGTGGCTTGTGATGCCGTTCTGTCTCACCAACGCGCCAAGCACCTTCATGCGACTCATGAACCACGTCCTAAGGGCATACATCTGTAAGTTTGTCGTTGTTTATTTCAATGACATTATTGTGTTATAGCACCTGTTTGGAAGACCACTTAATGCACCTTGAGAAAGTGTTGGAGACCTTGCGGTCCGAGCACTTATATGCCAATCTTAAGAAGTGCGTCTTTTGCACTGATCAATTGGTTTTTCTAGGCTTTGTTGTGAGTGCGCAGGGTCTAAAGGTGGACGATGAGAAGATCAAAGCCATCCAAGAATGGCCAACACCCATGATATGCTCAAATTTTCCCTGAGTTACTCTCTCAAATTAAGAGATCGTAGTAGTACTTAGGGATCGAATCCACAGGGAATCTGAACACACAATCGATTAGTGAATTCAAATTTTGGTTAGTAAATAAGTATGAATGTAATGTAAAAATAGCAAGCAATGTAAACAGTGAATGGTTATCAAGTTCTAGTAATCAATTAAACAAGGAGTATGCTATGGGTAATTCGCAGGAATGATTCGAAATACGATTGTGTCGATCGACACAAGGGTTTGTGTCGATCGACACAGGGATAAAAGACGTTAGGATTCTATTAAGTACGGTTCTAGAACTCAAACACGAATATAAAACCAATCAACTTTCGTTGCAGAGATTATCTATGACTAAATCCCTAAATTCCAAATTTCTTTGCAAATTCAGTGAATAAAGACAAGTATTAAGTTCAGGTTCGATTGTTCACAAAATTACTAAGCCAAATTTCTTTGCGAATAGATAATTTTGCTCATCTAAGATTATCTCCGGTTGTTAATAATGCTTTCGCATCTATTAAAGCAACCTAGGTTATCCAATTTCAGTTGATCAGTCGTAAAATCAGAATTAATTCAATCTAGATGAAGAACATAAAGATAATCCTAATACAATTTCAATCCTATCGATTTCTCATCAAACCCTTAAATCACCCTAAACCTAACAAGCAAACTACTCAGACATGGATGATTTAAACGTTATCAATGAATAATGATATGCTCAAATTAAGAGATCGTAGTAGTACTTAGGGATCGAATCCACAGGGAATCTAAACACACAATCGATTAGTGAATTCAAATTTTGCTAAGTAAATAAGTATGAATGTAATATAAAAATAGCAAGCAATGTAAACAGTTAATGGTTATCAAGTTCTAGTAATCAATTAAACAAGGAGTTAGGCTATGGGTAATTCGCAGGAATGATTCGAAATAAGATCGTGTCGATCGACATAAGGGTCTGTGTCGATCGACACAAGATATTAAACGGTTAGGATTCTATTAAGAACAGTTTTAGAACTCAAACACGAATATAAAATCAATCATCTTTCGTTGCAGAGACTACCTATGACTAAATTCCTAAATTCCAAATTTCTTTGCAAATTCAGTGAATAAAGACAAGCATTAAATTCAGGTTCGATTAGTTCACAAAATTACTAAGCCAAATTTCTTTGCGAATAGATAATTTTGCTCATCTAAGGTTATGTTCGGTTGTTAATAACACTTTCGCATCTATTAAAACAACCTAGGATTTCCAATTTCAGTTGATCAATCCTAAAATCAGAGTTAAATCAATCTAGATGAAGAACATAAAGATAAATCCTAACACAATTTCAATCCTATCGATTTCTCATCAAACCCTTGAATCACCCTAAACCTAACAAGCAAACTACTCAGACATAGATGCAGTAAACATTATGAATAAAATAAATTTCATAAAAGAGATAGAGTAAGTGATACAGAGATTCGAAAACGATGAAATCCGGAAGTTTGAAATCTCCTAAAAGCTCTGCAAATCTCTTCTCTCTCAAGTCTTAATTAAAAACTAGATCCCCCTAAAACAATGGCTAAAAAATAGAATAAATATGTCTAATCACGTTTTTGGTTCAATTTTTATGACAAAACCAAATCAAAATAGGAAAAACTGGAATTTCCTTTTTTCCAACGAACCGGTCGGTTAAGGGCAGGCTGACATGTCGTCATTAAAACTTGCATAACTTTCGATCCAACCGTTGGAATAACCTCAAATAACTTTGTAACAAAAGCTAACTCAATTCTTTATCTTGTGTCAAATATCCAGGTCGATCCATTGGTTGGAAGTTCTCCAACAAGTGCCGAACTTCTGACCTTTCTGCAGTCTTCTACTCGTCAGACATGTGTGTGTCGATCGACACAAGGCAAAACATGTTAAATCCAAGATCGCTTTGGCTTCTCTTTTCACAATGCTCCAAAATCTCCCAAAAGCTCTCATTATGCTCTAATCGATTATTGACCTACAAACACTATAAAACAATAGGAAAACACCAAAAAGAGTTGATAAAAACGGACCTATATCATGATAAAAAATGGGTAAAAACCATGATATATCAAATAAATAATTTGCATAAAAGTGATAGAGTAAATGATACAGAGATTCGAAAATGATGAAGTCTGGAATTGTGAATACTCAAAGCTCTCCTCTCTTAAGTCTTAATTAAAAACTAGATGTTTTTCTTAAAGCCTAAGAAAAAACTAAATATACAAAGTCTAAAATTCGGATTGGGCATTCTATAAACTTCTGGGCTTTTTGGACAAAAACGAAATTTCCTCTAAACTTGTGATCTTCTCGTGTTAGACGGGCATATCGATCGACACAAGGTTGTGTCGATCGACACAGACTTGTAAACTCGACTTTGACTTGATCACTTCGTCTCTTCTTTCCTCCATGCTCCAAAATACTCCAAAAGCTTCCATTAAGCTCCAATCCTCCTTTACCCTGCAAAGACTCAAAAAGACTCTGTAAAAAGGACTTATATCATGGTTGAAAACGGGTAAAAACTATGATATATCAACTCCCCCAGACTTAGCATTTGCTTGCCCTCAAACAAAACATACAATAAGAATGTAAAAGAGGTTTGAAAACGCAGAAACTTACCTTCCTTTGGAGTACCAGACCGATCCCATTCAACTAGTAAGCCATATAATGCAGAACTAATTCAAAACCAGACCACCATGTACTTCTCCATAGACATTCGCAGCCTCCCAAATTCATCCACGACTTATCAACATAACCCGCTAGTCCTCATTGCTGGGTCTCGTCCCAGATCTCGATGCCAAGAATCTTCTAGACTCATTCCCATACTATACCATGTCAAGTGAACCATACAACCTTTGGTACTCTTTCTCTCCCCCAGACTTATTCAATTCAAATACTCAAAAACACTACTTTCACTACTATTGTTCCTTGTGAGGAGATAGGGTCGAGAGATCGCTCGTCCTCTACATCCGTTCTAAGGGACTCAGACTGCTGCTTTTGAGCTCCAGGTGATCACCTCTTGAGTACTGACTCACTGAAATTTTATTTCCTAATCTTATACTCAAGAACTATCATATCACCCCAAATCATTCATTTTTTTTTATTGATCGAAGGAGAGGAGTACCATTCTTTTCAACAGAGATTGCACTTGTCAGGTATGAATGAGGAATCAAGCTCTATGAACACCAATCACCGAGGAGATTGCATAATTAGCTCGAACTTGGCGGATTATGCTGGAAGTAACAGATGTCTCCAGTTAACTGGTCAGCCTTAGGATTTCCCATTAGTCTGCCTTTGAAATTGATCCTGGAAGAATGGTCACACAACTGAAAGAGATAATCCACTAAACCAAAAGAAGGATCATTGTTTCCAACTGACTATTTTGACTCAATAAAACGTTTTGGACTGACTCTCAAAAACAAACACAAAGTTAGCAACTACCTCCCCCAGACTTAAACAGCAATGTCCCGAGTGTTATCAAGCCTAGAGTTGGTGAAAGAACACAAAAGAAAAAGAAAAATTAAATTGAAAAGAACGAGAACTTAACTGTTGCGGGGTGTGTCGATCGACACGAGTAGGTGTGTCGATCGACACACTGTTGTTTCCTCGTCAAAATCAAAATTAAAGTTAGTAAAACAAAAAAAACAAAAAATTTAATCAATGAATACTTACCAGTGGGTTGTCTCCCACTAAGCGCTTGTTTTCAGTCATTAGCTTGACTGTGTCGGAACTCAGGACTATGGTGGATCGGTGAAGGGAACGACTCCAGGAAATAGCTTCATGGTGTTTTGCAGCATCTCTTGGATAACTACATCTCCTCTCTCTCTTAGCTCTAAAGAAAGGATGATTCTGAACTTAGAGAAAGGTTTGGAGCTCCCTTTTCGCCTCACCTTTGGTGCAGCCAACTCTCCATCAGATCTCAAAGAGGGTGGAGTCTTAGGTGGGGCACATGGGATCCTCTTCATATCATCTCCAAAGTCTGAAATCCGCTTTCCTCCATTTGTAACGGTCATACAAGAATTCTTCTTGATACGAACTGCGGGGTAGAAGACATCCTTATTGATCTTAGAGAGGGAGATTCTCTGATTGGGAAAATCCACAATTGCACCTACAGTAGCAAGAAATGATGACCCAAGAATCAGTGGTGTCTCACTGTCATTCTTTGTCTCCATAATGTGAAAATCCACCGGAACCAGACAATCTCCTACTTGAAGCATCAAATCAGGAATGAATCCTTTCGAGACTGTTGAAGAAAAGTCAGCCAGATCGAGAGACATCTTCGAAGGTTGTAGATCCTTAATCCCTAGCTTCCTTGCAATAGACTGAGACATGATATTCACATTAGCTCCAGTGTCACAAAGAGAATTCTTGAATTCCATACCTTTGATTGAGCAAGGAACGATGAACATCCCTGGATTTGTTATCTTTTGCAACTTCCTCAGCTGTGGTTGAGCATGTCCCCCTTTCTCCTCTGGTGTTTTGACACTAATAGCCCGTAGGTATGGAATCTTGGGCTTGTAGACCCTTTCCTCTGCTTGAACCGAAGGTCGCGAAGTGGTTAGACTCATCTCGGATCTGTGTCGATCGACACTGTCCTTGTGTCGATCGACACGCGATTTTTGAGTGGAAAAATCACCAATTGCGTAGACTCCAGTGTTGCAATTTACGACCCGTGTCGATCGACATAAGCCTTCCGTGTCGATCGACACGGGGTCTGGAACGGAAATCTCTTCGTCTTCAACCTCCTCTTCACTCCCCAAGGTGATGGCATTGACATGTAGTCTCGGGTTTGTTTCTGTCTTGGCTGGGAGAAATCCCTCTTGCCTTCTAACATTCTCCGCAGTTTGAGCAACTTGGGTGTCTAGCTTCTTCACATGGAGATTGAAGGCCTCAATTTTCCCATTCAGATCAGAGTACATTGCATCCATCTTCCCATTGAGGCTCACTGTCATCTTCTGTTGACCCTCTAAGATCTGCTCTAGCATAGATTTCATGTCGCTCTCTGATGACTGAGCAGGAGGTGTCTGATAAGAAGACAAACCGTAGTTCCTAGTGTAGTTGCTGCTCTAAAACGGCTTCTGAAAGTCATTGTTCTGAAACCCTTGTTGATTCCCAAACCTCTGACCCTGATAGCCAGCTCCACTGATGTAGTTCACATCCTTTTCTTGTGGCTCAAAAGCCTCCACTTCTGCAGCAAACTGAACTGACTTCTTCCCCACTAGAAAGTTATGCAAGAGTCTATCTTGGCTTTCATCTCAGCAATCTGACTTCCATCCATGTTCTCACCAAGTCTCTTTCTCTCAAAGTCTGCATTCTTGGTACTGTTACTAGCAGCCAAATTCTCGATAAGCACAAGTACATCCTCGGGATATCTAGTGTTGAAGTTCCCATTGCTCGCAGCATCCAGAGCCATCTGGTACCTCGAATCAATCCCTCTGAAGAAGATACCCAATAGCTAAACATCGCTGAAACCGTGATGAGGACAATCTCTCTGATAAGCCTTGAATCGCACCCAGG
Organism: Arabis hirsuta; assembly: GCA_964056655.1. NCBI lineage: Eukaryota > Viridiplantae > Streptophyta > Magnoliopsida > Brassicales > Brassicaceae > Arabis > Arabis hirsuta. The sequence continues at coordinate 17,269,889 of OZ053305.1, forward strand.
AAGCCTTGAATGCTACAGTTGGTCCTTACTTGAAAGTAGAGATCTTCGCTCTCAAATTCTCTGAACGTGCCTCGTCATAGAAATTGTTGAGGAATGTGTTCTTCGTATCCTGCCAGGTAGTAAGCGATCCCGGCTCCAACTGCTTCATCCAGTAAGCAGCTTCTCCACTAAGAGAGTAAGGGAAAAGCTTATAGTAGAGGTAGTCGCTAGAGACTCCATTAGCCTTGATGCTAGATACCAAATCCTCAAATCTCTTTATATGATCCATCAGGTGCTCAGAGGGAAGACCATGGAATGGATGCTGAGCCACGAGTGAAACGACCCGACCCAAAAATTTAAAATTTTTCCCTCTAGATTACTATCATCACAGATAATAATCCTCAATGGGTCAACAAAACAAGTAGCGCGGAATAATAAACCATCAACAACAGATTCCAATTTAACAAATCCCATACTTTATTAAATATCAAAAACAATTCAACCAATCAACCAATATCCAATAACTAGCAACCTAACAATTCCATAAAACGACAACACACAACGAGACCCTAAATCATCTCTTCTTCCTCGCCACGATTCCACGATCACATTTTCTCTTTACCTGCAACACATGGCAAAAAGAGTTGCGTGAGTATTATCATAAATACTCAACGCCGCGGTCATCCTGTCTACAGGCTAATTAAGCACAAGTATAAACAAAAGATACAATACCAGGATGATCACAGAAACAAGCATACACCAAACAAACGTCACGAACCAACACAGAAGCACTGTGTCGATCGACAGACTGCACCGTGTCGATCGACACACCACCATGGTATCGATCAACATGGATGCCTCGTGTCGATCGACACACAACCCTCGTGTCGATCGACACGACGTCGCATAACCTAGAAACGAGTCGATCCTCACATGACTCGAATCTGTCGCGAATCATCGAGTTTCGTGCACATTTCCATTCACAAAACACACGAAAACCACTAAGCAATCGCATTCTACCGATTCCCTATACTTATACAAGGCCACAGTCAAGCACTCACCTCTATTCAGATTGAAAAGATGAAAAACAACGAAAAACGAGTGAAGAACACACGAACAGCCTTGAATCCGTCCTTCCCAGAGCCGAAATCCACCGAGCAACGATCTCCCTTGCGTTCTAACACCCTCACAAGATCAATCCTCCTCATGAACACTCAAAACCCTCTCAATCTCCTTGATTCTGCATTTTCTCTCTTATTTCCTCTGATAAAACGCGGCCACAACTTCTGTTTCCCCTTTAAATATCGAAACCTAGGTTCCTCAAACCGGCCCGCGAAACCGGACAATTAAACTGAACCTGTCGGTCCAATTTCAACTCGTGTCGATCGACACACACACCTGTGTCGATCGACACCCAACCAAAAATCCATATTTTTGGTTCACGGGCGTTACAATTCTCCCCCACTAACACGAATTCGACCTCGAATCACGCGACTCTGTCTCACTAAAGTCAATACTCCCGCCTAAATCCCGACCAGATTCTCCCGGGAACACCAACGATGCAACACCCCCTGATCCGGATTAGGGCTGCCCGATTGATCGCCCAACAATCAAACAAGAACATGCACGACCAACCGTTGACCCCAAATTGGACCAAATGATCGCACAACAATCAAACAAAAACATGTACGACCAACAGCGCTTCATATGCTACCAGGGTTGTCTGAACCAAGTACTAAACGTAAGCAAAAACCCTAGACTCGACATCCACCATACCCTCCTGACCCAACCCGGTTAGCACCACTCGAGATCTCACCTGATCCCCGAGCTCTACTAGGCTCATACTAGCGACATTGCACCGTCTCACCACAGCTGCAATCCTGACCCCACCCGGTCAGCACCACCTGAGATCCACTCCCGATCTCCGAAGTTCATCCAGTCTCATGCTTACAACCAGATTACAGATATTATTGCTCATACTCATATCTATATACAACACTCTGCTCTCAGGATCGTCACCCTTTGAGCTCTCGAAGTATATCATACCCCACCACCTTCAGGACCGCCGTCCATCCAGCTCTCGGTATGCTCCAGCCCCTCTCACTCTCAGGACACACAGTCCGTCAAGCTCGGCTGCAGAGGATTTACACATCCCTTGGAGAGGCTTCACCCCTCAAAGTATATGCAAGGGAACCACTTTCCCCCGGAGAGAACATCACTGTCCCCTCAAGTATACCCAGGAGAACCACTATCCCCTAGGGCAATCACTCTGTAACATGCATCTTAGGCACCTGTCGACTACAATCACCTCTTGTGGTCATCCGAAACAACCCAAACACCAGGGTGTTTCGCAGAGTCCCTGGAAAAGACAATTCTAACTCACATAAAACCTCTTTTCCAGACTCTCCCTAGGAAATAGGCAAGTTCTAACGCGCATAGAGCTTACATTCCAGCCACTCCTGGAACATGTACAATCTCATTTCCAGCCACTCTTGGAACATGAACGATCTCATTTCCAGCCACTCTTGGAACATGAACGATCTCATTTCTAGCCACTCCTAAAACATGAACAAGCTCATTTCTAGCCACTCCTAGAACATGAACAAATCTCATTTCCAGCCACTCCTGGAACATGAACAAGCTCTAAACCGCGTAAAACTTCTATTCCTAGCCATCCTAGCCGATAGGCAAGCTCTAACTCACATAGAACTTCTACCGCTAGACCTCCACATGACCTGCCAGTCATCATAATCCATGACATCACAAGTCATCTCATAAGACATTTAATAACGCAAACTCATCTTGTTAAATCACAAATGTATACTCGTTACAACAACAAACGAAATACATAACAACAACATAGCAACATGCTAATACAGACTCTGAAAACCAGAAAAGACTCAAGCCACCGCTTGCTTCTCGAACCACTTCGAGAACTTCCCCTTCATCGACGCTTCTGGTTCCAAAGTCTCCTCCTCAATACCGTCACAATCCCACACGACCCTCACCAACGATATACTTTTCCGGCACAGAACCTTGACTCTCCTCTCGAGAATCCTCACAGGCCTTACCGCCAACGTCATGTTGGGCTGAAGATCCTCCGGAATCCTAGCTAACACCTCCTCAGACTCATGTAGACACTTCCGTAGCATCGAAACATGGAAGACTTTGTGAAAAGCCTTCATGCTCTGAGGTAACTCCAACCGATAAGCCAACGGTCCGACCCGTTCCACAACCTTAAACGGACCCATAAATCTCGGACTCAGCTTGTTCTCCGAAATGGATCTGTTAGGACCCCTCAACATAGCTGCCTTGAGATACACCATATCTCCCAGCTCAAACTCCAGCTCTTTCCGTCTCCTATCGGCGTAACTCTTCTGCTGATCCTAAGCCTCTCTCACGTTCAGCCTCAAGACACGAATCTTCTCCCTCGTCTCCTGAACAAAATCTGCACCAAACATGCTCCTCTCCCCCACTTGAGTACAGCATAGTGGTGTCCTACATGGCCTCCCATACAGAGCCTCATATGGAGCCATCCCAATACTCGCCTGGTAACTGTTGTTGTACGCAAACTCAACCAGGTTCAGATGATCCACCCAATGACCACCATAATCAAGCATACACATCCTCAACAGATCCTCCAATGTCTGAATCCTCCTTTCGGACTGCCCATCTGTCTGAGGATGGTACGTTGTACTTATATGCACCTTAGTGCCCAACTCTGCCTGAAACTCCCTCCAGAACTCTGAAGTAAATCTCGGATCCCGGTCTGACACAATACTCGCTGGCACACCGTGCAACCTCACAATATCCCGCACATACTTCCTAGCCAAAACTGCCGCTCCATCAGTCTTCTTGATGGCCAGAAAGTGTGCTGACTTGGTCAGACGATCCACAATAACTCAAATAGCATCAAAAGTCCATGACACCGGCAACCCCGTCACGAAATCCACGGTAATCATATCCCACTTCCACTCCAGAATAGGCAAAATTTGCAACATGCCACTCGGAACCTGATGCTCAGCCTTCACCAGCTTACACACATTGCACGCTGCAACCCAGCTAGCTACATCCCTCTTCATCCCGACCCAGTGATATTACCACTTCAGATCACGGTACATCTTGGTCGCTCCCGGATGAATCGATAACATGCTCGAATGAGCCTCCCTCAGGATCTCATGCCTCAGATCCTCGTCCTTAGGAACACAAACCCGCCCGTTCACCAGTATCATCCCACTTGCTGAGACCACATACTCTGAACCGACCGCCTGAGAAGCATCAATCAAACCCTGGTCCTTCTCCTGAGCAACTCGAATCCTGCTCAACAGATCTGCCTGGTTAGCTGCCTCTAACCCCAACGGCTCCTGTGAAATCACACACAACCTCAAGATACTGATCTCGCCCACTAGAGCCTCCATATCCCGCTTCTGATCTGAAGCAACTCTCTTTCGACTCAACGCATCTGCAACCAGGTTAGCCTTACCCGGATGGTACCCAATCTCTAGGTCATAGTCTGCGACTAACTCCATCCAGCGCCTCTGCCTCTAGTTCAGCTCCGGCTGAGTGAAGAAATACTTCAGACTCTTGTGGTCAGTGAATACCTGCACCTTCCCGCCATACAGATAAGAATTCCAAATCTTAAGTGCAAAAATCACCGCAGCAAACTCCAGATCATGGGTAGGGTAATTGCACTTGTGCTTCCTCAACTATCTTGAAGCATACGCAATAACCTTCCCCTGCTGCATCAACACACACCCTAGACCAACTCCTGACGCATCCGTATACACCACATACGGCTCGGGTAACGCCAAAACCGGTGTACTAGTCAGCATCTCCTTCAGCTTCCCGAAACTCTCCTCGCAAGCTGAAGACCACACAAACAGAATATCCTTCCCTGTCAGCTTCGTCATCGACTGCGCCATACTCGCAAAACCCTTGACAAACCTCCGGTAATAACCCGCTAACCCAAGAAAACTCCTGATCTCGGTGGCACTCCTCGGTTTAGGCCAACCTCTGATAGCCTCAATCTTAGCCGTATCTACAGAAACCTCCTCTGCAGACACAACGTGGCCAAGAAAACTCATCTCTCGCTGCCAGAAACTGTACTTACTCATCTTCGCGTACAGCTTCTGCCCCCGCAACTTTTCCAGACCTAACCTCAAATGCACCTCTTGCTCTTCCGGACTCCTCGAATATACCAGGATATCATCTATGAAGATGATCACGAACACATCCAGATACTCCTGGAATACCCCGTTCATCAACCGCATAAACTTTGCTGGTGTATTCGTCAAACCAAACGGCATCACCACAAACTCATAATGCCCGTACCTCGTCCAAAAAGCTGTCTTCCTGACGTCCGCCTCATCAATCGGAATCTGATGGTAACCCGACGCCAAGTCAATCTTGGAGAACCAAGTAGCCCCTCGCAACTGATCCAACAACTCATCAATGTGTGGCAGAGCATACTTGTTCTTCATAGTGACTCGGTTAAGCCCCCAGTAATCGATGCATAACCGGAAACTCCCATCCTTCTCCTTCACAAACAATACCGGTGCTCCCACGATGAAACACTAGGCCGGATAAAACCCTAACCCAACAGATCATCCAGCTGCTTCTTCAGCTCTGCCATCTCTGCTGGAGCCATACGGTAAGGTGCCTTGGATATAGGCGTCGTCCCGGGTTCCAACTCAATCGTAAATGGATCCGACCGCGACGGTGGCAATCCCAACAATGACTGAAAAACATCCTGGAATTCCCGAACAACCAAAATATCCCCAACTGCAACCTTTCCAACAGTCTCCGGCATCACTATCATCGCAAGATACGCCTCACAGCATTTTTCAATCAACTGCTCGGCCTGTATCGCTGAAATCACGAGACTCCCGGAAGTCGGTCTCACACCCTGATACACCAACATCCTTGTCTCCCGCTCGAACAGAACACGTCCTCGATGACAATCCAGATGGACTCTGTACCGATCCAACCAATCCATACCCAAGATAACATCGTACAGCACCACCGGACTAATGACTAGGTCTGCTGGCATCGGCTCCCCTACCACCAGAACGTCCATACCACGAGCCCGTCCGAAAATAGCTAATGTCATGCCACCAGCAACCTTAACTACTCCCGTCTGCTCTCCGCACACTCCGGAGTAATGAAGCTATTCGTAGCTCCCGAATCAAACAACACGTGGGACTCACATCCGCCCACAACTAAGGTCCCAACACAAATTCCATGTGCTTTAAGACCCGACACTCTAACGCAGACTCATAATTCCAAACATACTAAATTCAATCACCACAAGAATTTAAAAAGAACAAGTCTGAATTATACCTGTGATTGGTCTGGCGCTAGAACCGCTCGCCTCTGCCGAAGTGAAGACCCGCGGCGCTGCTGCGATCTGAGCCAACGGCTAGACTGCCAATGGCTGCACTGCTGCTACCGCCATCTGCTGAAGCCTAGGACACCTGGGCCTGATATGCCCTGGCTCCCTGCAGTAATAGCACACCTGAGCCGCCCGCTCATCTCTCCTCTTCGAACAATCCGCCACTTTGTGGTCCGTGCCACCGCACCCGTAGCATCCTGAACCACCCTGACCTCTCTGGCTGGCTCCTGAAGTGCTCCCCACTTCCTCTTCTGACCCTGAGCAGGCTTGCCGCCCCTGCCTGAAACCGCCTGCTGCTGAGATCTCCTCTGCTACTGCTGCTGCACCGGTTGACTAACCACCACAGCCTGCTCTCTGAGATCCTCCTCAATCGCTGCAGCAGTCTCAACCAGCTCCGCCATCGTGGCGAACTTACTCGCCCTGCAGCGAGTCCTCAACTCAGCTCGAAGTCCCCCGAGGAACCTCCTCACCTGGGCCAGCTCGCCCTCCATGCCCCTACCAGCATGTACAGGGAGTCGGCTGAACTCCAAATCAAACTCCCTCACAGTCTGATCTCCCTGAGTTAGGTTCAGAAACCTTGACTCCATCCGGTCCACCGCCTTCTGTGGGAAATACTTGACATTAAACTCAGCCAAAAAATCCTCCCAGACCATCTCGGCCTGCACTCGCCTAGCCTCAACGCCTCTCCACCAGAGATGCGCATTACCATCCAGATAATGGACTGCCAGATCAACCCGGTATCCCTCTGGTCACCTGATAGAGCGAAAGTTACGCTCCAACCTTCGCCGCCACTCATCGGTATCCTCAGGCTTGGCACCACCCGAGAAAAACCCGGTGCCAATCCTCCGCATCTTCTCCATCATCCTCAGGTAGGATGGAAGCTCCTCTACAACCGCCACTCCCGGCTGCACACCAGCCACTCCTGGCTAAACTCCAGCCACTATTGGCTGCACACCAGCCCCACCAGGCTGAACTCCCGGAGCCTGACCCGGAACCGGTACCCCATCTGATAACCGCTCCAGAATCAACTACAGCAAACCCGCCAGATGATCATCTCGGTCTTGGACCACACCTACGGGAGCACCCCCACTCGGGCCCCCCCGCACCACCAGCTACCTCGAGACACACACTGGCCCCACCAGCCCTCACACTGGCACTCGTAGCAGTCGCACCCACAGACCCCGCCTGAAATGCTCCTGCGTGGTCTCCTGGGCCACACTCGCAGCATCAGACTCAACCTGTAGTCCTCGCCCGCGCCCACCACAACCACCACAGCCACCACGGCCTCCACGGACCCCACGACCTCTGCCTCTAGCTACTCTAGCCATCACTCTGCACTCACAAGCAGACTACTAAGTACTAGAAAAACAGCAAGTCATAAAACACTTACCGTGGAATCTCATTGAAGGATCGGAAGAGATGATCTAGGACTCCATACCCACACAGCAATCAATCAACTATTCACACAATCAGTTAATCAATCACCCGCCCTAGAACCATAAGGGCTCTGTACCAAAATGAAACGACCCGACCCAAAAATTTAAAATTTTTCCCTCCAGATTACTATCATCACAGATAATAATCCTCAATGGGTCAACAAAACAAGCAGCGCGGAACAATAAACCATCAACAATAGATTCCAATTAAGCAAATCCCATACTTTATTAAATATCAAAAACAATTCAACCAATCAACCAATATCCAATAACTAGCAACCTAACAATTCCATAAAACGACAACACACAGCATGACCCTAAATCATCTCTTCTTCCTCGCCACGATTCCACGATCACATTTTCTCTTTACCTGCAACACATGGCAAAAAGAGTTGCGTGAGTATTATCATAAATACTCAGCGACGCGGTCATCCTGTCTACAGGCTAATTAAGCACAAGTATAAACAAAAGATACAATACCAGGATGATCACAGAAACAAGTATACACCAAACAAACGTCACGAACTAACACAGAAGCACTGTGTCGATCGACACACTACCATGGTATCGATCGACATGGATGCCTCGTGTCGATCGACACACAACCCTGGTTTCGATCGACACGATGTCGCAGAACCCAGAAATGAGTCAATCCTCACATGACTCGAATCTGTCACGAATCATCGAGTTTCGTGCACATTTCCATTCACAAAACACACGAAAACCACCAAGCAATCGCATTCTACCGATTCCCTATACTTATACAAGCCCACAGTCACGCATTCACCTCTATTCGGATTGAAAAGATGAAAAACGACGAAGAACGAGTGAAAAACACATGAACAGCCTTGAATCCGTCCTTCCCAGAACCGAAATCCACCCAGCAACGATCTCCCTTGCGTTCTAACACCCTCACAAGATCAATCCTCCTCAAGAACACTCAAAACCCTCTCAATCTCCTTGATGCTGCCTTTTCTCTCTGATTTCCTCTGATAAAACGCAGCCACAACTTCTGTTTCACCTTTAAATATCGAACCCTAGGTTCCTCAAACCGGCCCGCGAAACCGGACAATTAAACCGAACCTGTCGGTCCAATTTCAACTCGTGTTGATCGACACACACACATGTGTCGATCGACACCCGGGCGTTACAGTTTACATCATCCATGTCTGAGTAGTTTGTTTGTTAGGTTTAGGGTGATTTAAGGGTTTGATGAGAAATCGATAGGATTGAAATTGTGTTAGGATTTATCTTTATGTTCCTCATCTAGATTGATTCAATTCTGATTTTAGGACTGATCAACTGAAATTGGATAACCTAGGTTGTTTTAACAGATGCGAAAGCATTATTAACAACCGGACATAATCTTAGATGAGCAAAATTATCTATTCGCAAAGAAATTTGGCTTAGTAATTTTATGAATAATTGATCCTGAATTTAATGCTTGATTTTATTCACTAAGTTTGCAAAGAAATTTGGAATTTAGGAATTTAGTCATAGATAATCTCTGCAACAAAAGTTGTTTGGTTTTATATTCGTGTTTGAGTTCTAGAACTGCACATACAAATCCTAACTTTTTTTCATCTTTGTGTCGATCGACACATACCTGTGTGTCGATCGAGACGGTCGTATTTTGATTCATTCCTGCGAATTACCCATAGCCTAACTCTTTTATCCAATTGATTTCTTGATCCATGACATCATTCACTGATCACTTTAGCTTTATATTTTACATTAATACATTCTTACTTAGCATAATTTTACATTATATTCCATGTGGATTCGATCCCTAAGTACTACAATTCGCTAATAGGGATATAGGGATAAAAGACGTTAGGATTTTATCAAGCACGGTTCTAGAACTCAAACACGAATGTAAAACCAATCAACTTTCGTTGCAGAGATTATCTATGACTAAAGCCCTAAATTCCAAATTTCTTTGCAAATTCAGTGAATAAAGACAAGCATTAAGTTCAGGTTCAATTGTTCACAAAATTACTAAGCCAAATTTCTTTGCGAATAGATAATTTTGCTCATCTAAGATTATGTCCGGTTGTTAATAATACTTTTGCATCTATTAAAGCAACTTAGGATATCCAATTTCAGTTGATTATTCCTAAAATCAGAGTTAAATCAATCTAGATGAAGAACATAAAGATAAATCCTAACAGGTTTTCAATCCTATCAATTTCTCATCAAACCATTGAATAACCCTAAACCTAACAAGCAAACTACTCAGACATAGATGCAGTAAACATTATGAATGAAATAAATTGCATAAAAGAGATAGAGTAAGTGATACAAAGATTCGAAAACGATGAAATCTCGAAGTCTGAAATCTCCTCAAAGCTCTCCTCTCTCAAGTCTTAATTAAAAACTAGATGTTTTTCTAAAAGCCTAAGGAAAAACTAGATGTTTTTCTATATACAAAGTCTAAAATTCGGATTGGGCCTTCTGTAAACTTCTGGACTTTTTGGACAAAAACGGAATTTCCTCCAAACTTGTGATCTTCTCGTGTTAGACGGGCATGTCGATTGACACACAAGGTTGTGTCGATCGACACAGACTTGTAAACTCGACTTTGACTTGATCACTTCGTCTCTTCTTTCCTCCATGTTCCAAAATGCTCCAAAAGCTTCCATTAAGCTCCAATCGTCCTTTATCCTGCAAAGACTCAAAAAGACTCGAAAAATACCAAAAAGACTCTGTAAAAAGGACTTATATCATGGTTGAAAATGGGTAAAATCCATGATATATCAACCCACCACCATCGATCAAGTTTGAAGCTTTCACGGCCTGGCCAGTTTTTACCGGCGTTTCGTTAAGGACTTTAGCACAATAGCCGCCCCAATCACCTCGGTGATCAAGAAAGACGTAGCCTTCTCATGGGGACCAAGCCAAGACGTGGCATTCCAACGCTTCAAGGACAGCCTTACCAACGCCCCGGTATTAAATTTGCATAACTTTGACCGAATGTTTGAGGTTGAATGTAATGCATCAGGTACGGGCATTGGAGCAGTTCTGACGCAAGGAGGCAGACCGGTTGCCTTTTTCAGCGAGAAACTCAACGGAGCCACCCTCAACTATCCCACCTACGACAAGGAGCTGTATGCCTTGGTGAGATCGTTGGAGACTTGGCAACACTACCTGCTTAGCAAGGAGTTCGTGATCCATACTGATCACGAGACACTCAAGTACCTCCGAGGCCAAACCAATCTCAAGAAGCGACAAGCCAGATGGCTTGAGTTCGTGGAGACGTTCCCGTACGTGATCAAGTACAAGAAGAAAAAAGAGAACGTAGTAGCTGACGCCCTATCCAGGAGATACGCCCTTATCTCTACCATGGAGTCCAAGATAATGGGTTTCGAATATCTCAAGGAGCTCTACGCGGATGATCCAGCCTTTGGAGAGCTCTACACACGATGCACCAAAGGCGGCCTTGGTCCCTATTACAAGCAAGATGGTTTCCTTTTTCGGGACAAGAGGCTGTGCATTCCCCGAAGTTTGATGCGTGAGCTAATCCTAAGCGAGGCCCATGGAGGCGGCCTTATGGGACACTTCGGCATGGAGAAAACACGAAGCATTCTCGAGGAACACTTCTTCTGGCCTCACCAACGACGAGACGTGGAATGGTTCTGTTCCAAGTTCACCACATGCCTTAGCATAAAATCCAAGTCACATCCTCACGGTCTTTATACGCCTTTACCTATTCCTAATATGTCGTGGATCGACTTGTCTATGGATTTTGTTGTAGGACTACCGAAGATCCAACACAAGGACTCGGTTTTTGTTATCGTGGATCGGTTCAGCAAGATGGCCAATTTCATTCCATGCAACAAGACCAATGATGCTACGCAAATAGCCGACCTGTTCTTCAAAGAAGTTGTGAGAGTACATGGACTACCCTGGACCATCGTATCCGACCGCGATCCAAAGTTCCTCAGACATTTCAGGAGAACCCTGTGGAAAAAGCTCGGAACCAAGCTTCTCTTCTCCACCACGGCCCATCCTCAAACCGATGGCCAAACCGAGGCGACCAATCGAACTTTAGGCATGCTCTTACGAGCAACCGTCGGTAACAATTTGAGAAATTGGCTAGATTGTCTTCCTTTGATCGAGTTTGCTTATAATCGCGTGAGACACTTTCTACTAACTTGTCTCCTTTTGAGATCGTGTATGGTTTTAAGCCGCAGACTCCCCTCGACCTAGCACCTATACCACTCCCGCGAAAGGATCAAATCAACCAGAATGGACTGGTCAAGGCCGACTTACTCAAAAAGCTCTATCAACGGGCCAAGGAGAACATGGAGAAACGGAACGAACGGAATAAGAAACATTCGGACCAGAGCCGAAAGGAACTCCATCTCGAACCAGGAGACTACGTCTGGGTTCACATGCAGGAAGACCGGTTCCCAAAGATGAGAACCAATAAGTTGTCGCCCCGAGGAATCGGACCGTACCAAGTGATCAAGAAGATCAACGATAATGCTTACGAGCTAGATCTCCGAGGTGAGTTTAACGTGTCCCCAACCTTTAATGTGGCTGACTTATCTCCCTGTGAAGCAGGTGAAACAGTTATGAGGACAGAACCTTTCCAAGGGGGAGAGGATGATGCATCCTCCAAAATCGGCATCACCGCGGCAGCCCCACCCTGACCTATCCCCGCGATGATGTCCCGGCCTATGACCCAGTCCGGAGCTCGAACCTTGCAAGAAAACATCAACGACGCGGTAGAGGCCCTACTCGCCGAACAAGACGATAACTTAACGGTCCGGCCCATTCAATAGGACGCGACATGATGACCAGATCAAGACCGGCCCGATCCTAACCAGCCCGGCCTGATCAGAACCAGTCCGGCCCAGCCCAGCCCCAAACAGATCTTACCCCGCGACCCACAACACACTCAACGGACACTTTCCTTTTTCACCATCACGCGCATTGAAGACTAAGGATCCTACCCGATCCGATGCGGATTCCACCCGATCTGACGCATCCAACGGCTCCATCCAAATAAGGTAAGTCTCGATTTATTTTAATTACATTTGATACTAACGGCTCTTTGTTTTGAATTTCCGTGTGATTTCTTTCCTTAAGTAGTGTCGGGCCGGACTGGTCTTGATTGGGCCGGGCTAAGCTGGACTAGTCTGGATCGGGCCGGTCTTGATCTGCAGGTGGGAATGCGTCCGTTTGACGGGGTTGGGCTGATAAGTCCGCGTCGTGCTCGGCTAGTAGAGACTTCACCATGTCATTGATGTTTTCTTGCAACGTTCGGGCTCCAGATCGTGTCATGGGCTTGGATCTCATCGTGGGGATGGGCTTGGATGGGGCTGCGGCAGTACTGCCGATTTTGGAGGATGCATCATCCTCTCCCCCTTGGAAAGGTTCTGTCCTCATAACTGTTTCATCTGCTCCACAGGGAGATAAGTCAGCCACATTAAAGGTTGGGGACACGTTAAACTCACCTCGGAGATCTAGCTCGTAAGCGTTATCGTTGATTTTCTTGATCACTTGGTACGGTCCGATTCCTCGGGGCGACAATTTGTTCGTTCTCATCTTCGAGAACCAGTCTTCCCGCATGTAGACCCAGACGTAGTCTCCTGGGTCGAGATGGAGTTCCTTTCGGCTTTGGTCCGAATGTCGCTTAGTCCGTTCGTTCCATTTCTCCATGTTTTCCTTGGCCCATTGTTAGAGCTTCTTGAGTAGTTCGGCTTTGGCTACTCCATTCTGGTTGATCTGGTCTTTTTGTGGAAGCGGAATAGGTGCTAGGTCGAGGGGAGTCTGCGGCTTAAAACCATATACGATCTCAAAAAGAGACAAGTTAGTAGAGGAGTGTTTCACGCGGTTATAAGCAAACTCGACCAAAGGAAGACAATCGACGGCTGCTCGGAGGAGCATGCCTAAGGTCCTATTGATGGCCTCACTTTGTCCGTCGGTTTGAGGATGGGCCGTGGTGGAGAAGAGTAGTTTGGTTCCTAGCTTTCTCCAAAGGGTCCTCTAGGAATGTCCGAGAAACTTTGGATCGTAGTCCGACACGATGGTCCATGGTAACCCATGTAGTCGTACCACCTCCTTGAACAATAGGTCGGCGGTCTGTGTGGCGTCATTGGTCTTATCGCAAGGGATGAAATGGGCCATCTTGCTGAACTATTCCACGACCACGAAAATTGAGTCCTTATGTCGGATCTTGGGCAACTCTACAACAAAGTCCATAGAAAGGTTGATCCATGGCATATCAGGGATAGGTAAAGGAGTATAAAGACCGTGAGGATGTGACCTGGATTTTGCGCTAAGGCATGTTGTGCATTTGGAACAAAACCGTACCACATCTCGGCGTTGGTGGGGCCAGAAGAAATGTTTTTCGAGCATGCTTCGGGTTTTCTCTATACCGAAGTATCCCATAAGGTCGCCTCCATGTGCCTCGCTTATGATTAGTTAACGCATCGAGCTTTGGGGGATGCACAGCCGCTTGTCCCGGAATAAGAATCCACCGTGCTTGTAGTATAAACCGAGAGCCCCCTTGGTGCATCGGTTGTAGAGCTCGCCAAAGTCTAGGTCATCCGCATAGAGATCCTTGAGATGCTCAAACCCCATGATCTTGGCCTCCATGGTGGAGATCAGAGCGTGTCTTCGGGACAATGCGTTGGCTACGACGTTTTCCTGCCTTTCTTGTACTTGATGATGTAAGGGAAGGTTTCCACGAACTCGAGCCACCTTGCATGTCGTCGCTTCAGGTTGGTCTGGCCTCGAAGGTAATTGAGGGTCTCGTGGTCGGTGTGGATCACGAACTCTTTGTTGAGGAGATAATGTTGCCAAGTCTCCAATGACCTTACCAAGGCGTACAGCTCCTTGTTGTAAGTGGGGTAGTTGATCGTGGCGCCATGTAGCTTCTCGCTGAAGAAGGCTACCGGTCTGCCTCCTTGTGTCAGGATGGCTTTGATGGCCGTACCTGATGCATCACACTCAACTTCAAACGTTAGATCAAAGTTAGGTAATACTAATACCGGTGGATGGGTAAGGCTATCCTTGAGCCTTTAGAACGCCGCATCTTGGTTTGGTCCCCATGAGAAGGCAATGTCCTTCTTGATCACCGAAGTGATTGGGGCAGCGATGGTATTGAAATCCTTGACGAACCGCCTTTAGAAACTGGCCAGCCCGTAAAAGCTTCTCACTAGACCGATGGTGGTGGGTGTCGGCCATTCTTGGATGGTTTTGATCTTCTCATAGTCCACCTTTAGACCCTGCGAACTAACAACAAAGCCTAGGAATACAATTGGTCAGTGCAGAAGACGCACTTCTTGAGATTGGCATATAAATGCTCAGACCGCAAGGTCTCCAACACTTTCTCAAGATGCACGAAGTGGTCTTCCAAACAGGTGCTATACACAAGAATGTCATCAAAATACACAACAACAAACTTACAAATGTATGCCCTTAGCACGTGGTTCATGAGTCGCATGAAAGTGCTTGGGGCATTAGTGAGACCGAATGGCATGACTAGCCACTCATAGAGACCACGCTTGATCTTGAAGGCAGTTTTTCCACTCGTCGCCTTCTTTCATTCGGACTTGGTGGTAGCCACTCTTCAAGTCGATCTTTGAAAAGACCGTGGCACCACTGAGTTCATCCAGCATATCGTCGAGTCGTGGTATGGGATGCCGATACTTGACACTGATGTTGTTGATGGCGTGGCAGTCCACGCACATCCTCCAAGTTCCGTCCTTCTTGGGCACCAAAAGGACAGGAACCGTACAGGGGCTGAGGCTCTCTCAGATGTAGTCTTGCTTCATCAGCTCTTGAACTTGTCGTTCTAGTTCTTTGGCTTCTTCCGGGTTAACGCGGTAAGCCGGTCGGTTCGGTAAGGGTGCTCCGGGGACTAGGTCGATCTGATGTTCGATACCGCGGATCGGGGGTAGACCGGGTGGTATCTCTTCGGGGAACAGGTCTTTAAAACGATCCAGCAACCATTGGACGCCTTCGGGATAGTTGGGTTCATCCGTACCTATAAGATAACTTTCCTTAAAAATCATTAGTAGCACCTGCGTTTGTGCATTTAACGATTTAAGGACTTGACCGGGGGAAATATAGAGGCTAGTTTTACTTAGCTTGTCGGCCTTAGCCCCTTTGTCCATGGCCAGTTGAAGGTCATATACTTTGGATGGTGTGAGCGGGGCAAGGTTGTACTTCTTGCCGTTGTGCGCAAAACTGTAGAAGTTGGTACGACCGTTGTAAAGCGTTTCTTTGTCAAACTACCACGGTTGGCCTAGGAGGATGTGACCGGCTTGCATCAGGACAACGTCGCACAGGACTTCATCCGCATACTTGCCTATGGTGAACGGCACTAGGACTTGTTCATCGATCTTTAATTCTACCTTGTCGTCGAGCCATCTCAATCAGTATGGCCGTGGGTGCTTGGTGGTTGCGAGGCCTAACCTGTCAACCAAGTACTTGCTAGCAACATTATTACATGAGCCGCCATCAATTATTAGACTACATACCTTGGATTGAACGGTGCATCGCGTGTGGAAGATGTTCTCTCGTTGGATGGTCTCGGGCTCGAATAAGGCACTAAGGGTTTTCTGGGTTACAAGGATTTCTCCTACGTCCGGATAGTCCGTAACTTCCTCCTTGGACTCCTCTGCCTCATGCTCATCCTGGGACTCGTATTCTCCATCTTCTCGGAGGATCATGGTCTGTTGGTTCGGACACTCTCAGGAATACGCGGCATTTGAAGCATGTGACGTCGCGGGAATGCTGGGTCGGAGCCGTGCTGGGACCGGTACTGGCCACCTTGCCAGATTTGGGTTTCTTGAACTTGGTCATCGGATCGATCACTTTCCCTTTGTCCGGGTTGCGATTGGTCGGCGGGTTCCAGTTGGGCTTAGAACGGCTAAGGGAAGCATTTTTCCTTCAGATGTGTTGCTCAGCCTGGATGGCCGTGTGTAGGAGCTCGTCAAGAGTTCCATATGGTTGCCTCTCAACCTTCCTAGCGATGCGGTCTTGAAGGACGTCCAGAAACTGGGCCATCAAGGTCTCGGGGGAATCTTCAACTCCCAGTCGGTTCTTCAAGGTGTCGAACTCCTTGAAGTACTCTTCTACGGTCTTGGTTCCTTGGGATAGTTTACGGAACCATTTCTGGAGGTCGTGTTGGAAATATGCCGGAACATACCTCCTCCGGAGCTGGTAGCTCATGTACCCCCACGTAGCGATCAGGAGAAGCCTACGTCGTCGCCGGTCGGACACTTCTCTGTCCCACCATGCTAGCGCGTTGTCCGTGAGCTGGGCAGATGCCAGGGACACCTTTCGCGTCTCCGAGTAGTTGTAGTAATCGAAGATGTACTCCATACGCCGTTCCCAATCTAAGTAGGCTTCCAGGTTGATCTTTTCGGCAAAGGTTGGTGGGACCAACTTTAAATCCTTTCTACCGTGCCAAGGCTCGTCAAAGTCTCGGTTTAGACATTGCCTCGGGCTGTTGTGTGGGCCATTGCGGTTTTGCCCATTGCCGTTGACATGGTATTTTGATTTGGGCCGAGATCATGGATTGGGGCTTGGTTGCGGCCATTCGGGTTACGATTGGCGCGGACCGGACCAGTGCTACTGTTAAAAGTACTCTCGGTCTCTTGGTTTCACTGGTTTTCGAGCTAGGTCAAACTGGTAGTGAGACCCTGGATCGCGACCATGACTTGGGCCAAGGTGGGCTCGGCTTGGTCTCCCATGATCCAAGTAGGTACCTGCAAAATGGACTAAGTGTATGAATGTGTTCGAGAATCGCCAAGAAAAGGAAAGTAATCACACGGGTTCAAATAAGGAAATGATCATTTAGATGCGGTGACCGTTTGATATAATTCGAATTTAAATGAAATGCGATATGGAAATATGATCAAAATATGGAAGTGGTCGTTTGAGATGATTCGAATTAAATAAGAAAAATAATTTTTTTTTTGAAATTTAAACGATGAACACGATGAATATGCAATGAACACAAGATGAATACGAAGTGAACTGTGTAAACGATCAATTGAAAGTGTTGAAAAAGGACACGAGATAACTGAGTGTTGGGGATTGATCGTGGTGAGACGATTCGATCCTTTGCTTCGGCCTTGACGTGGTTCCTGAAACAAAATCAACAAGTGAATGTTCGAAAAGAAACAAAAGATGAAAAGATTTTTTTTTTTTGAAATATTATACGATTCAAAGAAGACAAGATGAAAGGAACTTTTATATTTTTTTTTTGATATGAGAAAAAGCGGAAACAAGAGCAAATAAATTAAACGATAATTTTTATGAGTTTTTCTTTTAAGTTACGCAAACAAAACGAAATGAAAGGATATAGATAGGATTCATAAAACCTGATAGGAGCTTATGAATCTCTGATACCAGATGATGCAGCCTCAAGAACGGAGGATGCGAGATGGGGGATGAAAGACTCGGACCGGCCGTATGGCTCCTGTCACGAAATCTGATAGTGATGAAGGATGGAGAGAAGTGAGGGATGGATCCGTGTGCTGGCCGTACGGCGCTTTCACGACGGACAAGGATGATCGAGCGGATGTGAGGATGGGTCGAAGGTCACCACAGGCCGATGGAAAAGACTCGATACTGGCCGAGACAAACAACTAGTAATCCCAGATTAAGAGTTGTTCGAGAGAGATTCTTTAAGAAGAATGCTTTTTGCTTTGTTGATCAAGGGTGAGAAAAATACAAGGCTGTTAGGGGACTTATATACTCGTCCGATCAGCTATGCCTTTCTAGGGGTCTTGGAATTTATTACAAAAGATCGACATCTAAGCATTAAAGACGAAATCGGTAAAACAAATGCCCTACGCTACTTAAGGAAAGAAATCACACGAAAATTAATGCAAAGAGCCGTTAGTATCAAAATAATTAAAATAGATCAAGACTTACCTTATTTGGATGGAGCCGTTGGATGCGTCGGATTGGGTGGAATCCGCGTCGGATCGGGTAGGATCCTTAGTCTTCAATGCGCGTGATGGTGAAAAAGGAAAGTGTCCTTTGTGCGTGTGGTGAGCCGCTTGATTGGGTCGGGCTGAGCTGGACTGGTCTAGATCGGGCCGGTCTTGATCTTCAAGTGGGAATGTGTCCGTTTGACGGGGTTGGGCTGATAAGTCCGCGTCATGCTTGGCTAGTAGAGACTTCACCGCGTCGTTGATGTTTTCTTGCAACGTTTAGGCTCCAGATCGTGTCATGGGCTTGGACCTCATCATGGGGATGGGCTTGGATGGGGCTACGGCAGTACTGCCGGTTTTGGAGGATGCATCATCCATTGACAGTGAATTCATTCCCGCGATTATCCCAAAGGATTACGGCTCCATATGGCTTAACTTCCTTGATTGTAAAAGGACCAGACCATCTAGAACGAAACTTACCTGGAAAAAGCTTTAACCAAGAATTTAAAAGAAGAACCTTATCATTAGGTTCGAGCTTTTTTGGTATGATCTTCTTATCATGGTAAGCCTTGGTGATGCATCCCTCAAAACCCTCACCGCACCAACCGCCCCACCGCAGACCATTCCTGCCATGCGATCACCACCCATGACCCAATCTGGCACGCAGACCTTACAAAACAACCTCAACGATGTGCTCATTCTACCAGTAGCTGATTTGGAGCTCCATCAACCTTACCACTCGAGCCGCACAGGATTTGATAAGGATACATGTGCACGTCAAGGAGCCTACCAAGCAAACCAGAAGCAGTTAAGCAACAAGTCAATGTTTCCTAGAAACGTGACTCATCAGAGGTTAATTAACAACTGGAGTTGGGTCTATAGGAGTTCAGACCAAGCTGGGATTAATTTTACAATCATGGTGATTCCAGACCACCTTGCCAGTGAAGCTTATGCAGACCTACGTCCACTGTCCGACGTCTTCCGGATCAATAACGAAAAATCAAAGCATGGGGCCAATTTTATAACATTCTCAGCTCATCTAGAGCCCGTCTCAAAGTTGAATCAGCTCAATCGGAGTTCAGACGAAGCATTTATGGATTTTGCAAAACAGGTGATACCAAACATAACCGGATTGGACATCTGCGCATTGATTAGAGGATTCCGACCAAACCAGGAGGAGCCAAGCTGCGAGTCTACTTGCTATGGAATCTTGGGCCAACGTAGAAGCCCCGAGAGTTGGATTGAGCCCAAGACCACATTCTGTTTGGAAGATCCCCGACTTGCCTTATTTGGTCATCTGCGCATTGATTAGAGGATTCCGACCAAACCAGGAGAAGCCAAGCTGCGAGTCCACTTGCTATGGAATCTTGGGCCAACATAGAATCCCTGAGAGTTAGATTCAGCCCAAGACCACATTCGGTTTAGAAGATGTCAATTCCCTAACCCGGAAGATCCCCGACTTGCCTTATTTGGAACCTTGGAGCATTAAACCCCAACGGTCACCTTGCCATTAACTTGTACGCATTCTCAAGTCTCTCTAAAGACTCCAAAATGTTCCAACGGCTCACTACTTCCTCCCCAAGCTGTCAAGATACAAGGAGCCTTCGACTTGCCTTATTTGGACGATTTTGTCATCAATTCTCCAACGGCTAGTTTTGTATTTAATTTTTGCGATTTGTTTCTTGATTTAGGCCTTAGATATGATGGTGTACGAGCCTATATAAGCTCAGTTCATTCCTCATTGTAAATCACCCAACATCTTGAATTATTATATAAAAATGTTAAGTTTTTCTTTCACAAAAGTGTGTCTTTTGTGTTCTTGCCATTTCAAGCCATTGGTGTGACTCCATTGTCTTGTTTGACTGCGTTCTAGGTTTTTTGTGAGATTCAAACAGTCTGGTTCGTGTTGTGTCAGTACCGAGTTGCTTCCATCCAACTCGCGGTGACCATCGATCCACCCTTCGATCCACTCGATCATCTCTTTGTCCGTAGTGAAAGCGCCGTACAGCCAACACTCGGATCCGTCTATCACTTCGCTTCCATCACCACGTAACTTCTGTTTGTGAGGCTGCATCACTTGGTCTTTTCCTTGTAGATCTTGGTACTTTCGTATGCCAAGTGGCGAATTTCTTCTAACTCATTCAATTGGATCAATCGTCTTTCGGCGGCTGTCTTAAGGTTGAAATTCAATTCTTTTACTGCCCACGCAGCTTTGTATTCAAGCTCCACCGGAAGATGGCAAGCTTTACCATACACTATGTGGAAAGGAGTTGTTCCTAATGGTGTCTTGAAAGCCGTCCTATATGCCCAAAGAGCATCATCTAGCTTTTCTGACCAATCCTTTCTTGTTTTTCCCGTGGTAATCTGTAAGATTGCCTTGATCTCCCTATTAGATATCTCAACTTGTCCACTTGTTTGAGGGTGATAGGCAGTAGCTACTTTATGCTTGACTCCATATTTCTTCAAAAGACTATCGAAAGCTTTGTTAATAAAGTGAGTCCCTCCATCGCTTATTACTACTCTTGGTACTTTAAAACATGGAAAAATGATAGACTTGAACATCATGATCACGGCAGTGGCATCGTTGGTTGGTGTTGCGATTGCCTAAACCCAATTAGACATGTAATCAACTGCCACAAGAATGTATTGGTCGCCAAACGACATGGGAAAAGGACCCATGAAATCGATTCCCCAAACATCAAAGACTTTAACTTCTAGAATGAAATTTTGTGGCATCTCATTCCTCCTGCTTATATTACCCATTCTTTGGCAAGCATCACACTTTGCGATGAAAGCTTGGGCATCTCTAAACATTGTAGGCCACCAAAATCCAGCTTGTAAGACTTTGGAGACAGTCTTAAAAGTTGCAAAATGTCCTGCATAGGCTGATCCATGACATCCATGTAAAATCCCCAGCAATGGCGCCAGAAACAAACCATCTTTGCACTTCTTGTAGAGATAGGGCTCGTCCCAAAAATAGAATATAATGTCTTGAAGGAACTTCTTCTTCTTGTATCCAAAGAAATAAAGGGGTTCAATATCGGCGGCCAAGTAATTGGCAATATGTCGATACCAAGGTGCTCCGAAAATTTCCTTCTTCTTAGCTCGACGAGAGGGAGTTCTTATGTTGCTACGAGGTATAGCGTTCATAGTGTAATCATTCTCTTCTGCTAAACAATCATTCATTGGTAATGGTTCATCGACCTTCATTCGAGAAAGATGATCTGCCACTCCATTGTCTACACCTTTCTTGTCTCGAATCTCTAGGTCAAACTCTTGAAGTAAGAGTATCCACCTTATGAGTCGTGGCTTAGCATCTTTCTTTGCTAAAAGGTACTTGAGAGCAGCGTGGTCAGTATGAACGATCACCTTTGAACAAACCAAGTAAGATCAAAATTTCTCAAAGGCAAAAACTATGGCAAGTAGTTCCTTTTCCAAAGTTGTGTAATTGCATTGTGCTTCGTCAAAAGTCCTACTAGCATAGTAGATAAAATTCATCTTCTTATATTTCTTTTGACCTAGTACGGCTCCAACTGCATAGTCGCTTGCATCACACATGATCTCAAATGGAAGTCCCCAATCCGGAGCTTGTACAACCAAAGCGCTTATAAGTGCCTCCTTGATCTTGTTGAAAGCAATGAGACAATCTTCACCGAATTTGAAGTTAGTGTCTTTACACAGTAGTCTTGTAAGAGGTCGAGAAATGTTGGAGAAATCTTTGATAAACCTTCTGTAGAAACCGGCGTGCCCTAGAAAACTCCGTACACCCTTAACGTTTGATGGAGGTTGCAAACTGACCATCACTTCTATCTTGGCTTTATCAACTTTGATTCCTTTCTCGGATATTCTATGTCCAAGGACAACTCCATCTCTCACCATGAAGTGACACTTCTTCCAATTCAAAACCAGAAGTTTATCTTTGCATCGTTGTAAAACTCTGCCAAGATTTGACAAAGAAACTTCGAAAGAAGATCCATAAACAGAAAAATCGTCCATAAATACCTCCATTATATCTTCTATTAGGTCTGTTAGGATCGCCATCATGCATCTCTAGAACGTGGCTGGGGCGTTACATAATCCAAATGGCATTCTTCGATAAGCAAAGGTACCATAGGGGCATGTAAACGTAGTCTTTTCTTGGTCATCGGGATGAATCGGAATCTGGAAAAACCCTGAATATCCATCTAGAAAGCAATAATAAAGGTGATTAGCAAGACGTTCAAGCATTTGGTCTATGAAGGGAAGAGGGAAATGATCTTTACGAGTCGCTGCATTAAGCTTCCTGTAATCGATACACATTTGATGATCGGTAATCGTCCTGGTAGGGATTAGCTCATCGTTTTCATTTTTTACCACCGTTACTCCTCCCTTTTTAGGGACTACATGAACTGGACTTACCCACGTGCTACCCGAAATATCATAAATAATCCCTGCTTCTACAAGTTTTATAATCTCCTTTTTTACAACATCCTTGAGATTTGGGTTCAATCTCCTTTGATGTTCTATGGAGGATGCAGATTTATCTTCTAGTATGATCCTATGCATACATAAATCTGAAGATATTCCCGTGATGTCACCAAGAGAATATCTTAGAGCTTTCCTGTGCTTTCTTAACTCACAAAGAAGTAAGTGTGACTCGACATTACTCAAATTAGAATTAACAATCACATGATAAGTTTGATTTTCTCCAAGATATGCGTACCTTATCCCAACGGGGAGCTCCTTAAGTTTGACCTTAGGGGCTTTTAACTTACTCCAAAGATCTTGTAGTTCTTTAGGAAGGGTCCTAGGCGGTGTGGCTTCATTTATGTCCTCATTCGATGCAAAGTGAGTTACTAACTTATCGTATGTACTTGCCGAATCAAGTATTTTGGCATACTCATTAGTCCCTCCTTCTAAGTATCCATCTTCTCCTTCTATTTTTGTCAAGGCTATCTCAAAAGGATCATTGACAATGAGTTCTTCAAACATTTCACCAGATGTTTCACTCAATTGATCCACCCAAAAAGCACTTCCATCTATCGTTGGTCTTTGTAGAGCTTCGTCTACTTCAAAATTTAGTATAAGATCTCCTAGGTTCAGTTTGATCTTTCCTCCTTTAACATCAATCATCGCTCCAGCGGTTGCTAAGAAAGGACGTCCAAGGATTATAGGATCTATAGGCTCTTGATCTAACTTTAATGCGACAAAATCTGCTGGAATGCAACAATCTCCAATAATGACTTGTAGGTCGGCTATAATACCAACTGGCGTTTCACCGAACGATCCGCAAACACTAGCTAGATTTTTGTAGGCTTAAAGTTGGTTATACCAAGGCGTTTAGCTACTGTGTATGGCATCAAGTTAACGCTTGATCCCAAATCACATAGACAACACTGAAAAGTGGAACCTCCAATCTCACATGGAAGCACAAAACTACCCGGATCTTCTAATTTTTGAAATTCTTTGTCTTGAAGTCTTGTACTGCACTCTTGAGTGATCAACATCACACCTTCCTCTAAGCTTATATTGCTGGTAAGAATGCTTTTCATATACTTCCTCAAAGCAGGGATGATCATACAAGCATCAACAAAAGGTAACCGTACGGTGAGTTAACTTACAAGATCTTTTAGCTTAGCTTGTTCCTTCTTCTTCTTAGGCTTTTTCAATGCACTTGGGAATGGTATTTTAGGCTTGTAAACACGAGTTACCTCTGGTGGAATCTCGACTTCTCCTGGAGTTTCATGGACATTTTCTGTATCAGGTATTTTATCTTCTTCCAACACCTCTATGACAATATCCTCTTCTGTTTCTTTTGGCATTAACACTTCGTCCAGTTACGTGCCACTTCTCAATGTTATGACTTTCACGTGTTCACCTCTCGGGTTCACCTCAACTTTTCCAGGAAGAAAACCATCCAGTTTCCCAACGGTACTGGCGATATAGGCAATTTGGAGATCAATTTTCTTAACATGAGATGAAATTTCTTCTAACTTGTTGTTAATGTCTTGTCCCAATATATTCATCAGAGTATGAATCTCTCTTCTGAATTCTTCAAACTCATAGTGAAATCCATTAATCAAAGGTTCGAAATCTTCCTCCGAAATTTCTTTTGATTCAACGCCATGAAAACCAGTCGCATGCGTGCGTTGAACTCCACTAGCAAACTATTGTTTAGGCTGGGTATAGATCTCTTGAGGCACGTTTTGATGAGCATAAAAACATCCCTTAGGACCGTAATGAGGATCGTGATACCTAGTTCAAATATTTTGGTATCGCACGCCTATGTAGTTCACTTCTTTTAGGTCACAAGCCAAAAAATCTCCAATGCAATCTTGATTAAGATCTTCATGAGGGGCTGTCACTACTTCATGTGCCTTAATTTGCATCGTATTCTTTAGAATTTGAGAAACCATCACCTTGATCTCCGTAAGTTTCGTAAGCTCGATGTTGATTGCTTTAACGGTTTCATCATAGCTTGGTTGAATCATGCATTCACTTGCGGCTAGGTTGTCTATCAAAATCTTCGCTTCACTCACGGATTGTTGCATGAAGTTCCCTATACTGCAAATGTCGAGAAATCGCTTGTGTTCTCTATTAACTCCTTGATAGAAGATATTCCACAATTTAGCTTCCGCGAAACCATGTTGTGGGCAATCTCTTACGTACACCTTGTAGCATTCCAAACACTCGTGATAAGGCTCAATAGGACCTTGTTGGAAACCCGAAATCTTGTTCCTTAATGCACTTAACTTCTTCTTGGTGAAGAACTTTTCAAGGAAAGCTTGCTTGTAATCTCTCCATGATGTTATCGATTGAGGTGCAAGCGATTTCATCCATCGAAACGCGTCTCCCGCTAGAGAGAAAGAGAAGAGACGACACCTAAGGTGGTCGAAAGGGGCTCCATTTGTGTTAATTGCTCCGCATAGATCCTCAAAGGAATCAATATGATCCAATGGATTTTCTTGTGGAAGACCGTAGTATTGAGCTTGCTTCACAAGGGAGATAACGCGAGGTTTAATCTCAAAGTCCACGTCTTGTTGTGTGCGGTGGATTGGATTTTGGTCCATGAGAAGTGTTGATGATGAGTGGGTGTCTCCCATGGTCTCATGGTTAGGCGCCAGCCGTTCCATGTCAGAATCATGACGAAATTTGTCAAAACCTTGCTATAACCCACGGTTGGTCTTGGATTCTCTCGAGAGCTTGGTGTCCGAATTGGGTTTCTCCAAATAGTTGATGAGGTTGTAGTGGCTGCTGGTTATAAACTAGGCTTGCCATACTTGCTCGAACAACCTCTTTGAAACAATCAAAAACAAAGAAAAACAAAAACGAGATTAGCAAAGTAAAAGAAAAGTATTTTAGACTAGATTTTAGTCCAAAGCTTGTAGACAAATATCAAAGGTCTCAGGCAACGGCGCCAAAAAATTGATGTGGGTCAAAGTTTTAACCACTAAATATAACTGCAAGTGCACAGCAATCACGGTAGTATTTAGGGATCGAATCCACAGGGACCTCGTAATTGTACTACAAACGTTTAGGAATCAAATCAAGCTAAAAAAATAAATATTGTTTTGGTTTTTGAAGAGAATAAGGCACGAAAATACTAAGTAAAGAGATTAGAATTCAAGGTAAACAAAGATTAGGCGCGTAGGTTAATCGCAGAGATTCATGAATCATTAAACAACGTGTCGAATTTTAGGGACCTTTTAGAGAGATGTGTTCTAGAACTAAAATCACGGATGTATATCCTCCCACTGTCGTGGCTCAGATTACTATGTTTTAACTTCCTAATAGACTCAACTATCGCAGGTTATTACAAGAAGAAAACACGCAGTAAGTTCAAGATTCAATTGTTCACTAAACTCCTTAACTAACCTTTCGAATTGTTAAGACGCCTAGCTCATCAAATACTAGTTCAGACAATATAACAAGCTTTTGGAGAGTATATCAATCTAAAATCAGACGCTAGTTGATCAGAAAAGCAATCGGCATTACGAGCAAATAAAGATGAAGAATTTAATAGATTATCCCTAATTCATTCGATAGAAGTTAACAATTCATGAACTCTTTGATCTTCCTACAACCTAACAAATAAACTACTCAAACATGGTGCACGAAAAACACAAGATAGATGATGAATTTATAGTAGATAAACTTGAATTAAAGAGTAAAGGTAAGAGGATTCTTCTCTATATCGAGATACAAAGCGAGATCATCCACCAGATTGCTCTTGAATCCAAATCTAATGAAGAACACCAAGAGAACTCGTGGTGGCTGCTCCTTATGATAAAACTACTCTAAATATTTTGGCACACTTATAACAAGAGGCTAAAAACAAGTATATATAGGCTTAGGGTCTTTTAGGGTTTCGTTTAGGAAAAAACAAACTTTTTACGCCGAAACTACTCCAATATTGGTCACGGGTACCGGCCCAAATTCATGACTGGTACTGGGAGTTAAATGACCTCTCTCGTGTTCTGACAACGGCTGGAATATCGGTCCACGGTGCAGACTGGTATTTGGCCCGAAATTGGACTTGCTTAAGCTTCGAAGCATTTCGACATGTGCTTAGTAATTCGGGTGTATCTTTCTACTCATAGCTCCAATTGAGATGATTCAAACTTCATTGTGAAGCTGACTCAAATATATTTCTTCACACCAAGTTTAATCAAATTGCAAATCGATTTGATCCTCCGTTCACTGCTGAACTTCTGGTGTATATGTTTTGTCCAATTTGGTAGAATGTTGATTATTGTGAATTCTTGGTTCTTGATAGTTTCTTTTGCTTATGAAAGTTGCTGTGACTTAGTTTACACCTATTTTGGCTCTTTTTGCTCCTTTTTCCTTGATTTCCCTGTTAAGACTCTAAAACTACAAATACGAGAAAAACTATCTCTAAAGGCGTAATACCGTAGATAAATGCATAGAAAACATAGTAAAATATATAGTAAAATAGGTAAAATATGGAACATATCAGTATTCGAGGAGTCCTGAGGAGCATGGGGTGCACTTGAGGATAGTTCTGGAGAAGCTGTACGCGAAGTTGAGTAAGTGCAGTTTCTAGCAGTGAGAGATGACTTTCCTTGGCCACGTGGTGTCTGTAGAGGGAGTTTATGTGGACTCGGCTAAGATTGAGGCTATCAGAGGGTGGCCTAGACCGAGGAATGCCATGGAGATCAGGAGTTTTATTGGGCTGGTGGGTTATTCTCGGAGGTTTGTCAAGGGGTTTGCAAGTATGGCGCAGTGACAGGGAAGGATGTCCCTTTTGTGTGGTCTTCAACTTATGAGGAGAGTTTCGAGAAGCTGAAGGAGATGCTGACTTGTACACCTGTGTTGGCGTTACCCGAGCCGGGTGAGCCTTATGTGGTGTATACAGATGCTTCGGGAGTTGATCTAGGATGTGTACTGATGCAGCAGGGAAAGATTATTGCATATGCTTCGAGGTAGTTGAGGAAGCACGAGTGCAACTACCATACCCATGACTTGGAGTTGGCTGCGGTGATTTTCGTCCTTAAGATTTGTAGGTCTTATCTTTATGGCGGAAAGGTGCAGGTATTCACAGACCACAAGAGTCAAGTATTTCTTCACTCAGTCGGAGCTGAACCAGAGATAGAGACGCTGGATGGAGTTAGTGGCGGATTACGATCTGGAGATCGGGTACCATCCGGGTAAGGCTAATCTGGTTGTAGATGCATTGAGTCGGAAGAGGATTGCTTCAGATCACGAGCGGGATATGGAGGCTCTGGTGAGCGAGATCAGTACGTTGAGATTGTGTGTTATCTCACGGGAGCCGTTGGGGTTAGAGGCAGCTAACCAGACAGATTTGTTGAGCAGGTTTCGGGTTGCTCAGGATAAGGATCAGGGATTGATTGATGCTTCTAAGGCGGCAGGTTCAAAGTATTTGATCTCGATGAATAGGACGATACTGGTGAACGGGCGGGTTTGTGTACCCAAGGACGAGGATCTAAGGCAGGAGATCCTGAGGGAGCCTCATTCGAGCATGTTATCAAATCATCCGGGAGCGACTAAAATGTATCGTGTTCTGAAGCAGTATTATCACTAGATTGGGATGAAGAGGGATGTAGCTAACTCGGTTGTAGCGTGCAACGTGTGTCAGTTGGTGAACGCTGAGCATCAGATTTCGAGTGGTATATTGCAGAGTTTACTTATCCCATAGTGGAACTGGGATATGATTACTATAGATTTTGTGACGGGATTGCCAGTGTCACGAACCTATGATGCGATTTGGGTGATTGTGGATCGTCTGACCAAGTCAGCACATTTTCTTGCCATCAAGAAAACCGACGGAGCGGCAGTGTTGGCTAAGAAGTATGTGCGGGAGATAGTGAGGTTGCACGGGGTGCCAGCGAGTATTGTGTCAAATCGGGATCCGAGGTTTACTTCAGAGTTCTGGAGAGCGTTCCAGGCTGAGATAGGCACTAAGGTGCATATGAGCACAGCGTATCATCCTCAAACGGATGGGCAGTCCGAGCGAACGATTCAGACATTGGAGGATTTGCTAAGGATGTGTGTGCTGGATTATGGTGGTCATTCGGCGGATCATCTGAACCTGGTTGAGTTTGCAAACAACAACAGTTACCAGGCGAGTATTGGGATGGCTCCATATGAGGCTATGTATGGGAGGCCGTCTCGGACACCACTATGCTGGACTCAAGTGGGGGAGAGGAGCATGTTTGGTGTGGATTTTGTTCAGGAGACGACAGAGAAGATTCGTGTTTTGAGACTGAACATGAGAGAGGCTCAGGATCGGCAAAAGAGTTATACCGATAGGAGACGGAAAGAGCTAGAGTTTGAGCTGGGAGATCAAATGTATCTCAAGGCAGCGATGTTGCGGGGTCCTAACAGATCCATTTTAGAGAATAAGCTGAGTTCGAGGTTTATGGATCCGTTCAAGGTTGTGGAGTGGGTCGGACCGGTAGCTTATCGATTGGAGTTACCTCAGAGTATGAAGGCTTTTCACAAAGTCTTCCATGTTTTAATGCTGCGGAACTGTCTACATGAGTCTGAGGAGGTGTTGGCTAGGATTCCCGGTGGCTTGAGTGTCTTTTGTGGTTTTCAGAGTCTGTTTTAGCTTGTGGCTATGAGATGTATGTATTTTCGTTTTGATGTTGTTATAACGATTATACATTTTTGAGATTTATTAAGATGAGTTTTCCTTATTAAATGCGTGTAAGATGTGTATTTTTATGGTATGACTGGTGAAGTCATGAGTTATGATGACTGGTAGGTCAGGTGGAGGTCTAGCGATAGAAGTTCTATGGGAGTTAGAGCTTGTCTATCGGCTAGGGAGGCTAGAAATGAAAGTTTTATGTGAGTTAGGACTTGCCTATTCCCTAGATGGCGCTGGGAAATAGGGGTTTTATGTGAGTTAGAGCCTGTCTATTTCCCAGGGGGAGTCTGGAAATAGAAGTCTTATGTGAGTTAGGACTGTCTTTTCCAAGGACTTTGTGGAAACACCCTGGTGATTGGGTTGTTTCGGATGACCACGAGAGGTGATTTTGGTCGACAGGTGCTTATGAAGGACGTTACAGCGTGATTGCTCCAGGAGATAGTGGTTTTTCTAGATATACTTTGAAGGGTCGAAGCCTCTCCAGAGGATGTGTGATTCCTCTGCAGCCGATAGTTTGACGGACTGTGTGTCCTGAGAGTGGGAGGGCCTGGAGCATACCGAGAGCTTGATGGACGGCGGTTTTGAAGGTGGGAGGGGTATGATATACATCGAGAGCTCAAAGGATGACGATCCTGAGAGCGGGGTGGTGTATATAGATATGAGTATGAGCAATAGTGTTTGTAGTGTGATTGTAAGTATGAGATTGAATGAACTTCAGGGATCGGGAGTGGATCTCAGTGGTGCTGACCGGGTTGGGTCAGGATTACAGCCAGGGTGAGATGGTGCAATGTGGCTAATATGAGGCTAGCGGAGCTCGGGGATCGAGTGGGGTTTGGACGTCTAGTCTAGGGTTTTACTTACTTTTATAACCTCAGTTCGGACGACCCTGGTAGCATATGTAGCGCCGTTGGTCGTGCATGTTCTTGTTTGATTGTTTCGCGATTATTTGGTCTAATTCTGGATCAACGGTTGGTCGTGCATGTTCTTGTTTGATTGTTGTGCGATCAATCGGGCAGCCCTAATCTGGATCAGGGAGCGTTGCATTGTGGACATCTTCGGGGTAATTTGGTTGGGTTTTGGATAGGAGTGTTAACCTTAGTGAGACGGGGTCGCGTGATTCGAGGTCGAATCCATGTTAGTAGGGGAGAATTGTAACGACCGTGAACCAAAAAGTGGATTTTTTGTTGGTGTATCGATCGACACAGGGTGTGTGTGTCGATCGACATGAGTGTTTTTGGACTTGGGAGAAGTCGGATTTTTGGGCATTGTGTCGATCGACACCAGTGTGGTGTGTCGATCGACACGGGTTAAAATTGAACCGACAGGTTTGGTTTTTGATCGCTCGGTTTGGCGATTGCTTTAGGGAACCCTAGGATTCCGATATAAAACGTGAACAGTCGCGTTTTGGCCAAGTTTTGGTGGAGAAATCAGAAATCAGAGAGATTGGGAGAGTTTTTGGTGATTTTGAGAAGGATTGATCCTTGGAGGCTCGTTCTTGAGGCTATTAAGCGAGGAGGATCGTTGTTGTGGCTGATTTCGTGTCGTGGGAGAGGAAATCAGTGGGATTTCGGGTGGGTAGAGACTGTTTCGTCGTGTTCTTCGTGTTCTTCCTCTTTTTCGTTCCAAATCGAGGTGAGTGCGGGACTGTAGGTTTATCTGGGTAAAGGAATCGATAGAATGCAATTGATTGTGGTTGTGTGGATTGGATTTCGTGAGTTTGTTGGTGAATTCGTGCAGGAGATCGATGGATCGCATTAGAGTTCGAGCCATGAGAGGATAGGCTCATTCCCTATTTATGCGATGTCGTGTCGATCGACACAATAGCATCGTGTCGATCGACACAAATGCATCGTGTCGATCGACACCATGGTGGTGTGTCGATCGACACAAGTGCAGTATGTCGATCGACACCTAGTGGTTGTGTCGATCGACACAGCGCTCCTGAACTAGTTCATGTTTGATTGTTCTTGTAAGCTTATTGTTTGCTCACCCTGGTATTGTATCTCTTGCTTATGCCTGTGTGTATGACATGTAGACGGGAGGATCGTCTCACTGAGTATTTGTGATAATACTCACGCATCTCTTTTTGGTATCTGATGCAGGTAAAGAGAAATTGTGATCGTGGAATCATGGCCGGGAAGAGCAGATGATCTAGTGTCTTGTTCGAATGGATGTATTGTTATAATTGCTAGGTTGCTAGTAAATTCTGGAATTATTGTTGACTGATATTGGAATTGAATATTGTTTTATTGGTTGAACGGTTTAGCTATTTGATAAGTATGGGATTATTGAATGATGGTTGGTTTAATTGTTAATTGTTGTTGTGCCCGCATTGCTTGTGTTTGGCCCATTGAAGATTATTATCTGTGATGATTTTAATCCAAAGGGAAAAATTTTAAATTTTTGGGTCGGATTGTTTCAACTAGTCATCATCTCCGGTCTAGTGTGCAAAGTGATTTTTTTGTGTCAAAAAGTCTCTCTCCCCGTAAACGGCACCAAACTGTGGGAGTCGGATCTACACAATTAAATTTGTCAAGGTTGTTTGGGATTAGAGAATTCTATGTCGTAGACACACTTCGAACGAATACTGAGAATATGATTTCTTTATTGTTGTTTCTGTTAATCTGTGATTACAAGAGAGTTTCTCTACTAAAAGTTCTGAACCCCTTTGGAGTGAGTACAATGAGCTGTATATAGGAATAAATGTCTCACAAGCTCCTGTTGACTAAGTCAATGTCTGGGAAGCTCCAGTTGTACTATGTGGTTTTTTTGTTTTAGTTGTACCAAATAACTAGTTGTACCATGTATGTACAGTTGTATTAAGTAATACTTAGTTGTACTACAATCTTAATAGTTGTACCAATTAGTATCATAGTTGTACCATGGTACAACTGTTGTAGTGAGTATTACTACCCAAGTTGTACCATAGTACAACTAGTTATACCAAATCAGAGAGGAGTACGCCAGACTATTGAGGAGTATGCCAGACAAGAGTACAAACAGATTGGAGTAAACCAGACATTTGTCCTATATATAGCTTTATTAAGTAAATTGGCCAACTAATAAAATGAGCTTAGCCCATTAAACAATATATCTAATTTAGGTCAATAATTTCACTTAACTCATTTTGCTTATGTGTTTAATGTCATTTTGTACATAGATTTAGACTGGTCCTTTATAAACTTGATCTGATATCGTCAGGACACTACTGAGTTGATCTGGTCGCTATATCGATCTCATAGGGATAAAATCTGACCCTATAATGGATATATAATCTATGTAGTACGATTGATAATATGAAAAAGAATTGTTTCTAAAAAGATAATCCTTTTACCAAGAAAGATACTCGAGGAGAAGTCAAATATCGAAAATAACGAATATGCAACGTTGAGAAGTCCTTAATTAATATTCTGTTTTCTTTCCCCCACACTTAACCACTTCCAAAGACATTGCAATTTTCACATTTCTTGTAATCTAAACTAATTTGTGAACAAAGCCAAACAAAAAAGACTTGAAACTTTTATTTCCTGAATCACAAGAGACAAATCAAAAGTTCCCAAATTGAGAAAAACCAAAGAACAATGACACAAGTTTCAAAGAACATAAGAAACAAATCAAACTCTCTCAAAATGAGAAATTCGAAGAGCAAAGCACACAAACCAATCTCATGAGCTTTCAAGGTACAGGTACACATAAAGACAATGAAGTCTAATGAGTTGTAACTTTAAGACTGAAAGCTTTGTTAATCCAGGCCTTAAAGCTTCCTTTTCTAGCTACATTAATAGGAAACTCCGATCTTCCATTGGTTTCCTCCACCCTCTTCTCCTCCATTGGTTTCTTACACAGCATGAAGTTCCTCGCTCCCAACGACCCAATTGCTTCCCATGGACTTAAAGCTACAAACCAAAAACGAAAAATCTCAATAATCAATCACAAAAACATTCAAACCGAAATTGACTGAGATTCTCAAAAAATAATCTCTCACCTCCAGGTCCAATCATGGGGCAATAGAAAAGGAAATCGTTGAAATCGGAACCGAGAATCGGAAGGCGACCTTCACGAGCGTAACATTTAAGAGCAGTGTCAATAACACCAGCAACGAGATCTCCTTCGTTCGCAACGAACCGGATCGGACCGGCACTACCAAGAAACGTAACGCTGATCAGGATTCTGTTTCCCTTAACGATCTCTCTCTTCTTCTGCTTATTGTTGTTGTACAGCAACATTTTTTCCGATTAATCAAAATTCAAACGGCAAAACAAAATTCCAAGATTGGATCTGGGAGGATTATTAGGGTTCCGGGGAAAAGAATTCACGGGTCGAGGCCGAGGCAGCGGTAATACCAGCCTTGTTTGCAAGATCTGAAAGCGTGATCAGAGTCTGAGGAAAGAGGAATGAAGAAGCTCGCCCTTTTGGTTGAAAGGGAGAGCCTGAAATTATCACCGATCGGATTAGTTTCCACCATTCACAAAAGTTACCGGAGAAAATAGATTACGGATTGAGATCACGACGAGAGAGAGAGAACAAGGAAGGGAAGCAGAGGAATGCGAGAGGAGGAAGAAGAAGGAGAGAAGATCGAATTGTGAATTTGTTGTGACTTTGATGAGAGGAGAGGAGAGGAGAAGCGGTTGGGGTATATAAATGAAAGAGGTTAATGAAAAGGGCTAAAAGGTTCTTTTCGGAAATTTGAGATCTGTCAATTTTGGATTTGATTTGTTTTTGTAATCTGTTATCGTTTCGGGTTTGCTTTTTTTGTTTTTTAAACGCGGTTTTGTTGTATTGGTAGCTTCATTTGATATAGTAGTTCGGTTGATTCGCTCGATCGTTACCAAACAATCGTTTGAAACAGACGATTAGAAAAAGAAATTGCGAAGAGACGATTGATAAAAAGGTCATTTGAAATATTTGGATAACCATTCGGGTTTCGAGTCAGTTAATTCGGTTATCGGGTTTTTAGTTTTAGGAATATAATACGTATTCCGGTATTTTGAAATTTATGTTCAGTTTCGGTTACTCGAAATATTCAAAAGGTACTCGTACTACTTAAAGATTATTCGAAATATTCATAATTACCTTTTTGTAGTTAGTTCGATTTAATTATTTTTTAACTCGAATTATCGAAGAGAAGAGGTGAGGTACCATTTAGAACAATTCAATAACGGCCAACCTCCAAAAAATAAAGAAGAATTGTTTACAGATAGCATGCATCACTTCGATCAGTAATCGAATGAACACTCAGAATATGGAAAAAATAAATGGCGCATTGTCAAAAAACTTCCAAGATATCAGAGGATGCATAGACCGAGGAATGCCACCGAGATTCGGAGTTTTCTTGGGTTGGCGGGTTATTATCGGAGGTTCGTCAAGGAATTTGCGAGTATGGCGCAGTCGATGATGAAGTTGACGGGGAAAGATGTCCCTTTTGTGTGGTCTACAGCTTGTAAGGAGAGTTTCGGGAAGCTGAAAGAGATGTTGCCGAGTACACCTGTGTTGGCGTACCCGAGCCGGGTGAGCCTTAAATGGTGTATACAGACGCTTCGGGAGTTGGTCTGGGTTGTGTGCTGATGCAGCAGGGGAAGGTTATAGCATATGCTTCGAGGCAGTTGACGAAGCATGAGTACAATTACCCTACCCACGATTTGGAATTGGCTGCGGTGATTTTCACTCTAAAGATTTGGAGATCTTATCTTTATGGCGGAAAGGTGCAGGTGTTCATAGACCATAAGAGTCTGAAGTATTTCTTCACTTAGCCGGAGCTGAACCAGAGACAGAGGCACTGGATGGAGTTGGTAGCGGATTACGATCTGGAGATTGGGTACCATCCGGGTAAGGCTAATTTGGTTGCAGATGCGTTGAATCGGAAGAGAGTTGCTTCAGATCAGGAGCGGGATATGGAGGCTCTGGTGAGCGATATTGGTACGTTGAGATTGTGTGTTATTTCACAAGAGCCGTTGGGGTTAGAGGCAGCTAACCAGACAGATTTTCTAAGCAGGATTCGAGTGGCTCATGAGAAAGATCAGGGTTTGATTGATGCTTATAAGGTTGTAGGTTCAGAGTATGTGGTCTCTGCGAATGGGACGATACTGGTGAACGGGCGGGTTTGTGTACCTAAGGTTGAGGATCTGAGGTAGGAGATCCTGTCGGAGGGTGATATGTCTCATATTTTACCTATTTTATTATATATTTTACTATATTTTATATGCATTTATCTACGGTATTACGCCTTTAGAGGTAGTTTTTCTCGTATTTGTAGTTTTAGAGTCTTAATAGGGAAATCAAGGGAAAATGAGCAAAAAGAGCAAAAAGAGCCAAAATAGGTGTAAACTAAGTCACAGCAACTTTCATAAGCCAAAGACACTATCAAGAATCAAGAATTCACAAGAATCAACATTCTACCAAATTAGATAGAACATATACGCCAGAAGTTTAGCACTGAACGGAGGATCAAATCGATTTGGAATTTGATGAAACTTGGTGTGAAGATAGACCGTTCAGTCGGCTTCACAATTAAATTTGAACCATCTCAATTGGAGTTGTGAGTAGAAGGATACACCCGAATTACTAAGCACATGTCGAACTACCTCGAAGGTGAAGCAAGTCCAATTTCGGACCAAATAACGGCCAGCACCGTGGACCGATATTCCAGCCAATTTTCAGCACATGAGAGAGGTCATTTAACTCCCAGTTCCGGTCACGAATTTGGGCCAAAATCCCAACCAACATTGGAGCAGTTTTTGACGTTAAAGACCATTTTGTCCTAAACTAAACCCTAGGAAGACCCTAAGCCTATATATACTTGTTTTTAGCCTCTTCTTAGGGGTGTGCCAAAATATTTAGAGTAGTTTTATCATAAGGAGCAGCCACCACGAGTTCTCTTGGTGTTCTTCATTAGATTTGAATTTTAGAGCAATCTGGTGGATGATTTCGCTTTGTATCTCGATATAGAGAAGAATCCTCTTACTTTTACTATTTAATTCAAGTTTATCTACTATGAATTCATCATCTATCTTGTGTTTTTTGTGCACCATGTTTGAGTAGTTTTATTTGTTAGGTTGTAGAAAGATCAAAGAGTTCATGAATTGTTAATTTCTATCGAATGAATTAGAGATAATCTATTAAGTTCTTCATCTTTATTTGCTCGTAATGCCGATTGCTTTTCTGATCAACTAGCGTCTGATTTTAGATTGATATACTCACCAAAAGCTTGTTATATTGTCTGAACTAGTATTTGATGAGCTAGGCGCCTAAACAATTCGAAAAGTTAGTTAAGGAGTTTAGTGAACAATTGAATCCTGAACTTACTGCGTGTTTTCTTCTTGTAATAACCTGCGATAGTTGAGTCTATCAGGAACTTAAAACATAGTAATCCGAGTAACGACAGTGGGAGGATTATACATCCGTGATTTGAGTTCTAGAACACATCTCTCTAAAAGGTCCCTAACAATTCGATATGTTGTCTAATGATCCATGAATCTCTGCGATTAATCTACTTGTCTAACGTTTGTTTACATTGAATTCTAATCTCTTTGCTTAGTTATTTTTGTACCTTATTCTCTTTAAAAAACCAAAACCATATTTCTTGTTTTAGCTTGATTTGATTCCTAAAAGTTTGTAGTACAATTACGAGGTCCCTGTGAATTCGATCCCTAAATACTATCGTGATTGTTGTGCACTCACAGTTATATTTAGTGGTTAAAACTTTGACCCACATCAAGTTTTTGGCGCCGTTGCCGGGGATTTTACATGGATGTCACGGATCAGCCTATGCAGGACATTTTGCAACTTTTAAGACTGTCTCCAAAGTCTTACAAGCTGGATTTTGGTGGCCTACAATGTTTAGAGATGCCCAAGCTTTCATCGCAAAGTGTGATGCTTGCCAAAGAATGGGTAATATAAGCAGAAGGAATGAGATGCCACAAAATTTCATTCTAGAAGTCGAAGTCTTTGATGTTTGGGGAATCCATTTCATGGGTCCTTTTCCCATGTCGTTTGGCGACCAATACATTATTGTGGCAGTTGGTTACGTGTCTAAATGGGTTGAAACAATCGCAACACTAACCAACGATGCTACTGCCGTGATCAAGATGTTCAAGTTTATCATTTTTCCACGTTTTGGGGTACCAAGAGTAGTTATAAGCGATGGAGGGACTCACTTTATCAACAAAGCTTTCGATAGTCTTTTAAAGAAATATGGAGTCAAGCATAAAGTAACTACTGCTTATCACCCTCAAATAAGTGGACAAGTTGAGATATCTAATCGAGAGATCAAGGCAATCTTACAGAAGACCACGGGCAAAACAAGAAAGGATTGGTCGGAAAAGCTAGATAATGCTCTTTGGGCATATAGGACGGCTTTTAAAACACCATTGGGAACAACCCCTTTCCACATAATGTATGGTAAAGATTGCCATCTTCCGGTGGAGCTTGAATACAAAGCTGCGTGGGCAGTAAAAGAATTGAATTTCAACCTTAAGATAGCCGCCGAAAGACAATTAATCCAATTGAACGAGTTAGAAGAAATTCGCCACTTGGCATACGAAAGTACCAAGATATACAAGGAAAAAACCAAGGCTTACCATGATAAAAAAATCATACCAAAGAAGCTCGAACCTAATGATAGGGTTCTTCTTTTCAATTCTCGGTTAAAGCTTTTTCCAGGTAAGCTTCGATCTCGATGGTCCGGTCCTTTCACAATTAAGGAAGTTAAGCCATATGGAGCCGTAATCCTTTGGGATAATCGCGGGAATGAATTCACTGTCAATGGACAACGTCTAAAGCCTTATCTTGTGGACACCGACCAAGGCAAGAACTTATCTATTGCCTTGGGTGAACCACCCGACATCTGAAATTAAAAAAGAGTCGAGCTAAAGACTTTAAACAAGCGCTGTGTGGGAGTCAACCCACATTTTTTTATTTTTATTTATGCTTTAACTAGTTTTTAAAATTTAAATTTTGGTTTTCATAAGTTTATTTTATACCAATATATTTTATTTTAATTTTTTCAGAAAAAAAAAAGAAACCGACCGTCGGCTGGTACCGGTCACCATACCGGACCGCGACCGACCGGTATCGCACTTTTCGCGACCAAGGTCTCGTACCGGATGAGATGCCGGGCTGCGTCCTTGACCGGTATCGCGTCCATCGCGTCCCGCGACACAAGTCGCCCATATCGGACGCGTGTATCGGTCCGGACACCCGATCGATATTCGGGACGCGATGCCCCGTCCTTACCGCGATGCCTCGTCCCGCGTCCACATACTGGACGCCAATACCGGGTCACATACGTGACCGGTATTCGAGCAACACGACACGCACTCCCATCCGTCCCGCGTCCTTCCCAAGTCGCGACACAGGCACAATCCACCCTCGTCTGTCCCACGACTCGATACCGGACACGAATACCGGCCGTTCCACCCGACCAGTACTCGCGTGTTTTGGCCTC
Organism: Arabis hirsuta; assembly: GCA_964056655.1. Lineage (NCBI taxonomy): Eukaryota > Viridiplantae > Streptophyta > Magnoliopsida > Brassicales > Brassicaceae > Arabis > Arabis hirsuta. The sequence continues at coordinate 17,309,151 of OZ053305.1, forward strand.
GACCCACGACACTATGTTTGTCCCGCGACACAATGCACTATATCGGTCACGATTTCGGTCGACTCCCCCGACCGATATTCTGGACCGACCACGTCGTCCCACATCGACCCGCGACACGAGCATCATCCGTCCCGCCGTTTCACATGTGCCCGATACCGGTCTGGCATATCGGTCTACACGCACGACCGGTATTGACCGGTATTGCGGCAATGCTACCGCACATCTTGCCGCGTCTCTTTCCGCGACCGTCCACATCGTGTCGCTCCCTTACCGTTTCCACCACCGAACCCCCGCCTACCATGGTCTATAGAAAGGTAAGTTTTCGTTTTTCCTCTTTTATTTTCAATATAATTTCAATTTTATTTTTATTTTTATTTTCCGACATTACTCCCTTAATTTGATTTCTTTTACACCGGGGACGGTGTAATTTAAGTTTGGGGGGATTGTTGTTTACTAACACATTTGTTCGTGATTGGTTTTTATGTTTTTAAAAAAGGAGTTTTTCAAAAATCGTTTTCTGAAAACATTTTATTGAGTCAAAATAGTTTAGTTGGAAATGATGACCCTTCTTTTGGTTTAGTAGATTGTCTTTTTCAGATTGGTGACCATTTTTCTAGGATCGACTTCAGAGTCAGACAAATGAAAAATTCTAAGGCTGACTAGTTAAATAGAGACATCTGTTATTTCCAGCATAATCCGCAGGGTTAGAGCTAATTAAACGGTCTCCTTGGTGATTATATGTTATTAGGCCTTGACTCCTCATTCATACCTGACAAGTGCAACTTTTGGTGAAAGTAATGGTACTCGTCTTCCTTCATTATAATAATAAAAAAAAACATTTTGTGGTGATATGATAGTTCTTTAGTATAAGATGAGGAAATAAAATTCCAGTAAGTCAGTACTCAAGAGATGATCACCTGGAGCTCAAAAGCAGCAGTCTGAGTCCCTTAGAACGGATGTAGAGGACGAGCGATCTCACGACCCTGTCTCCTCACAAAGAACAATAGTAGTGAAAGCACTGTTTTTGAGTTTCTGAATCGAATAAGTCTAGGGGAGAGAAAGAGTACCAAATGTTGTATGGTTCACTAGTCATGGTATAGTATGGGAATGAGTCTCGAAGGTTCTTGGCATCGAGATCTGGGAAGAGACCCAACAATGAGGACTAGCGGGTTATGTTGAGAAGTCGTGGATGAATTTGGGAGGCTGCGAATGTCTATGGAGAAGTACATGGTGGTCTAAATTTGAGTTGGTTATGCATTATGTGGCTTACTAGTTGAAAGGGTCGATCAAGTATTCCAAGGGAAGGTAAGTTTCTGCGTTTTCAAACCTCTTTTCTATTCTTGAATTTTGCTTGAGGACAAGCAAAAGATAAGTCTGAGGGATTTGATATGTCCCATATTTTACCTATTTTATTATATATTTTTCTGAGGGATTTGATATGTCCCATATTTTACCTATTTTATTATATATTTTACTATGTTTTATATGCATTTATATACGGTATTACGTCTTTAGAGGTAGTTTTTCTCGTATTTGTAGTTTTAGAGTCTTAACAGGGAAGTCAAGGAAAAAGGAGCAAAAAGAGCCAAAATAGGTGTAAAATAAGTCATAAAAACTTTCATAAGCCAAAGACACTATCAAGAACCAAGAATTCACAATAATCAACATTCTACCAAATTGGACAAAACATATACGCCAGAAGTTCAACAGTGACCGGAGAATCAAATCGATTTGGAATTTGATGAACGTTGGTGCGCAGATAGATCTTTGAGTCAGATTCACAATGAAATTTGAAACATCTCAATTGGAGCTGTGAGTAGAAAGATACACCCGAATTACTAAGCACATGTCAAACTGCCTCGAAGCTGAAGCGAGTCCAATTTCGGACCAAATAACGGCCTGCACCGTGGACCGATATTCCAGCCAATCTTCAGCACATGAGAGAGGTCATTTAACTCCCAGTGCCGGTCACGAATTTGGGCCGAAATCCCAACCAACATTGGAGCAGTTTTTGACGTAAAATACCCTTTTGTCCTAAACTAAACCCTAGGAAGACCCTAAGCCTATATATACTTGTTTTTAGCCTCTTGTTAGGGGTGTGCCGAAATATTTAGAGTAGTTTTATCATAAGGAGCAGCCACCACGAGTTTTCTTGGTGTTCTTCATTAGATATGGATTTTAGAGCAATATGGTGGATGATTTCGCTTTGTATCTCGATATAGAGAAGAATCCTCTTACCTTTACTCTTTAATTCAAGTTTATCTACTATGAATTCATCATCTATCTTGTGTTTTTTGTGCACCATGTTTGAGTAGTTTTATTTGTTAGGTTGAAGAAAGATCAAAGAGTTCATGAATTGTTAACTTCTATCGAATGAATTAGGGATAATCTATTAAGTTCTTCATCATTATTTGTTCGTAATGCCGATTGATTTTCTGATCAACTAGCGTCTAATTTTAGATTGATATACTCTCCAAAAGATTGTTATATTGTCTGAATTAGTATTTGATGAGCTAGGCGCCTTACAATTCGAAAGGTTAGTTAAGGAGTTTAGTGAACAATTGAATCCTGAACTTACTGCGTGTTTTCTTCTTGTAATAACCTTCGATAGTTGAGTCTATTAGGAATTTAAAACATATTAATCCGAGCCACGACAGTGGGAGGATTATACATCCGTAATTTGAGTTCTAGAACACATCTCTCTAAAAGGTCCCTAACAATTCGATATGTTGTCTAATGATCCATGAATCTCTGTGATTAATCTACCTGCCTAACGTTTGTTTATTTTGAATTCTAATCTCTTTACTTAGTTATTTTTATACCTTATTCTCTTTAAAAAACCAAAACCATATCTATTGTTTTAGCTTTATTTGATTCCTAAAAGTTTGTAGTACAATTACGAGATCCCTGTGGATTCGATCCCTAAATACTACCGTGATTGCTGTGCACTTGCAGTTATATTTAGTGGTTAAAACTTTGACCCACATCAGAGGCCCATTCGAGTATGTTGTCGATTCATCCGGGAGCGACCAAGATGTATTGTGATCTGAAGCGGTATTATCACTTTGTCGGGATGAAGAGGGATGTCGATAACTGGGTTGCAGCGTGCAACGTGTGCCAGTTAGTGAAGGTTGAGCATCAGGTTCCGAGTGGTATGTTGCAGAGTTTGCCTATTCCGGAGTGGAAGTGGGATATGATTACCATGGATTTGTGATGGGGTTGCCAGTGTCGCGGACCTATGATGCGATTTGGGTGATTGTGGGTCGTCTGACCAAGTCAGCACATTTTTTTGCCATCAAGAAGACCAACGGAGCGGCAGTGTTGGCTAAGAAGTATGTGCGGGAGATAGTGAGGTTATACGGGGTGCCAGCGGGTATTGTGTTAGACTGAGATCCGAGGTTTACTTCAGCGTTCTGGAGGGCGTTTCAGGATGAGATGGGCACTAAGGTGCATATGAGCACAGTGTATCATCCTCAGATGGATGGGCAGTCTGAGAGGAAAATTCAGACATTGGAGTATTTGCTAAGGATGTGTGTGCTGGATTATGGTGGTCATTGGACGGATCATCTGAACCTGATGGAGTTTGCGTATAATAATAGCTACCAGGCGAGTATTGGGATGGCTCCATATGAGGCTCTATATGGGAGGCTATGTCGTACACCATTATGATGGACTCAAGTGGGGGAGAAGAGCATGTTTGGTGCGGATTTTGTTCAGGAGACGACAGAGAAGATCCATGTTTTTAGGCTGAACATGAGAGATGCTCAGGATCGACAGAAGAGTTATGCCGATAAGAGATGGAAAGAGCTGGAGTTTGAGCTGGGAGATCTGGTGTATCTCAAGGCAGCGATGTTGAGGGCTCCTAACGGATCCATTTCAGAGAATAAGCTAAGTCCGAGGTTTATGGGTTCGTTCAAGGTTGTGGAACGGGTGGGACCAGTAGCTTATCAGTTGGAGTTATCTTAGAATATGAAGGCTTTTCATAAGGTCTTCCATGTGTCGATGCTACAGAAGTGTCTACATGAGTCTGAAGAGGTATTGGCTAGGATTTCGGAAGATCTTCAGCCCAACATGGCGTTAGCGGCTAGATCTATGAGGATTCTTGAGAGGAGAGTAAAGGTGCTGCACCGGAATAGGATACCGTTAGTGAGAGTCGTGTGGGATTGTGACGGTATTGAGGAGGAGACTTGGGAACCAGAAGCGAGGATGAAGGCAATGTACTCGAAGTGGTTCGAGAAGCTAGCGGTGGCTTGAGTGTCTCTTTCTGGTTTTCAGAGTCTGTATAGCATGTTGCTATGAGTTTGATGTATTTTTCGTTTTGTGTTGTAACGGTTATACATTGACGACATTTAATAAGATGGGTTTTCTTATTAAATGTGTTTATAAGATGTGATTCTTATGGTATGACTTATGGAGTCATGGGTTGTGATGACTGGTAGGTCATGTGTTTTGATGGCTGGTGGGGTCATGTGGAGGTCTAGCGATAGAAGTTCTATGAGAGTTAGAGCTTGTCTATCGGCTAGAGAGCTAGAAATAGAAGTTCTAAGTGAGTAGGACTGTCTATTTTCTACTGAGGCTAGAAATGGACGTTCTAGGTGAGTTAGAGCTTGTCCATGTCCTAGGAGGAGTATTTGGGGATGGAGGTTCTATGTGAGTTAGGAATTGTCTATTCCCTAGATGGCGCTGGGAAATAGGGGTTTTATGTGAGTTAGAACCTGTCTATTTCCTAGGGGGAGTCTGGAAACAGAAGTCTTATCTGAGTTAGGATTGTCTTTTCCAAGCACTCTGATGGAAACACCCTGGTGATTGGGTTGTTTCGGATAGCCTACTGATTGGCCATGAGGTGAGATTCCGGGATAGGGAGTGTCATGATGGAACCACAAGAGGTGATTCTGGTTGACAGGTGCTTATGATGCACGTTACAAAGTGATTGCTCCAAGGGATAGTGGGTCTACTAGATATACTTGAGGGGACAATGAGGTTTTCTCTAAGAGATAGTGGGTTCTCTCCAGGAGATAATGGATAGAACCTGATAGGAGCTTTTGAAGCTCTAATACCAGATGATGCAGCCTAACAAACGGAGGTTACATGGTGGATGAATGGCTCGGATCGGCCGTACGGCACCTGTCGCGAGTCGGGTAGCGATGAGTGATGGAAGCGAAGCGAGATGCAGATCCGAGTGATGGAAGCGAAGCGAGAGGCAGATCCGAGTGATGGAAGCGAAGCGAGATGCAGATCCGAGTGCTTGTCTGATATATCATGGTTTTTACCCATTTTTTACCATGATATAAGTCCTTTTCATAGAGTCTTTTTGGTATTTTTCGAGTCTTTGTAGATTATTGGACGATTGGAGCTTTATTGGAAGTTTTTGGAGCATTTTGGAGCATCGAGGAAAGAAGGGCCAAAGTGAACAAGTCGGAGTCGAGTTTTCAAGGCTGTGTCGATCGACACGGACCTGTGTGTCGATCGACATGTCCATCTAATACGTGAAGACTTCAAGTTTTGAAGAAATTCCTCTTAGGCCCAAAAAGCCCAAAAGTTTACACCAAGGCCCAATCCGATTTTTAGACAATATAAATTGTTTTTCCTTAGGTTTTCATGTTTTTATCTTGGATTTGATATTGAGACTTGGAGAAGGAGAGATTTGGGGAGTTTCAAACTTTCAGAGATTTGGAAACCCCTTTTGTATCTCTAACTCTATCTTTTTAATGCAATTTATTTCATTCATGATGTTTGTTTCAATCACCATGTCTGAGTAGTTTGCTTGTTAGGTTTTGGGAAATTCTAGGGTTTGATGAGAAATTGATCGGATTAAAACCCTGTTAGGATTTATCTTTATGTTCTTCATCTAGATTGATTTAACTCTGATTTTAGGATTGATCAACTGAAATTGGATATCCTAGGTTGCTTTAATAGATGCGAAAGTATTATTAACAACCTGATATAATCTTAGATGAGCAAAATTATCTATTCGCAAAGAAATTTGGCTTAGTAATTTTGTGAACAATTGAACATGAATTTAATGCTTGATTTTATTCACTAAGTTTGCAAAAAAATTTGGAATTTAGGGATTTAGTCATAGATAATCTCTGCAACGAAAGTTGATTGGTTTTATATTCGTGTTTGAGTTCTAGAACCGTGCTTGATAAAATCCTAACGTTTTTATCTCTGTGTCAATCGACACAGACATCTGTGTCGATCGACACGTTCAATTTTGATTCATTCCTGTGAACAACCCAATGCCTAACTCTTTTGTCTCATTAAATTTTAAGAACCTTAATCATTCACTTGTTTACTTGCTGTTTTTATTGCACTAATACATATTCACTTAGCATAATTTGAATTCACTAATTGGTTGTGTGATTTGATTCCCTATGGATTCAATCCCTAAGTACTACATCGATCTCTTAATTTGAGAGAGTAGCTCAGGGAAAATTTGAGCATATCAAATTTTGGCGCCGTTGCCGGGGAGTCGATCTAACCAATCGATTTGTGTCATTAGAACTTTGTCTAAGTTTTTATTTTTGTTTATTTTACTTACTTTTTCTTTTCTTTTTGTTTTGTGTGTTTCAGGTTTATGCATCAGCGCGTTACCAGAAGCAACCAGAACAAAGAGCTACTTGATCTCAATCCTGAGATTTTGAGGTTAGAACGAGCCAACAGAGCAGCGACAAGGACAGCCAATATGAATCCAATGATCCTTATCAGAGGTGACGATGGTTTTCTTCAGGACTCTGAGGGTCGTAGACGTAATGCTCAGGGTCAGAGGTTGGATGAGAATGGGGCTGTGATTTTGGAGGAACAGCATGCTGTACAGCGCCATGAGCCAGCTGGGCGTGGGCGCACTCTAGGAGAGTACAACAGGCCAGACGAATTCTATGCCAATAGGGCAGCGATTCATCCTCCTGCTTTCCAGAGGAACGACTTCGAGCTTAAACCCGCCTATTTCTCTCTTGTGGCTCAGCACCCATTCCATGGCTTATCTTCTGAACACCCCATGGATCACCTTGAGAGGTTTGAGGATTTGGCGTCTAGCATCAAGGCCAATGGAGTGTCCAACGACTACCTCTACTGCAAGCTCTTCCCTTACTCTCTTGGTGGAGAAGCTGCTTACTGGCTGAAGCAGCTAGAGCCTGGATCGCTAACCACTTGGGAGGACACCAAGAACGCCTTCCTCAACAATTTCTTTGATGAGGCGAGATCAGAGGACCTGAGGACTAAGATTTCCACCTTCAAGCAAGGTCCTACTGAAGCATTCAAGGCTTCCTGGGGGAGGTTCAAGAACTACCAGAGAGACTGCCCTCACCATGGTTTCAGTGATGTTTAGCTGTTGGGCATCTTTTTCAGAGGGATTGACTGGAGGTATCAGATGGCCCTCGATTCAGCTAGCAACAGGAACTTCAACACCCGATATCCAGAAGATGCTCTGATTCTCATCGACAACGTGGCCTCTAGCAATAGCACCAAGAATGCAGATTTCGAGAGGAAGAAGCTGGGTGGTAACATGGATGGAAGCCAAATCACAGAGGTTAAAGCTAAGCTGGATACTGTACACAATCTTCTGGTAGGAAAGAAGACAGTTCAGTTTGCTCAGGAGGTAGAGACCTTCATTCCAGACCCCGTGTCGATCGACATGGAAGTAGCATGTCGATCGACACAGGATGAAAAGGATGTCAACTTCATCAGTGGGACTGGTTTTCAGAATCAGAGGTTTGGGAATCAGCAGGGTAACAGAGGCTTCAACGGGAACTACCAAAGGAACTACGGTTCTTCCTCCTATCAGGCACCTCCTGCTCAGCCATCAGAGAGCGAGATGAAATCTATGCTGGAGCAGATTCAAGAGGGTCAACAGAAGATGACAGTGAGCTTCAATGGGAAGATGGATGCCATGTACCAGGATCTGAATGGGAAGTTCGAAGCTTTGAACGCCCATGTCAAAAAGCTGGATATTCAAGTTGCTCAAACTGCGGAGTCAATCAAGAGGCAAGAAGGTTTTCTTCCAAGCAAGACTGACACAAACCCGAGACTTCACGTCAATGCCATTAGTTTGGGGAGTGAAGAGGAGGTCGAAGGAGAAGACAATTGCGTTTCAGAACCTGTGTCGATCGACACAGACGTCTCATGTCGATCGACACAGGTTGAACATCTGGATTCTGAAGTCTGTGCAATCGGAGAGTTTTCTTCTAAGGTCGACACATCTTCGACACTGAAAACTCATGTCAATCGACACAAGGACAATGTCGATCGACATGGGTCCCAGACGAGAATAACCACTTCGGAACCTTCAGCCAAAGCAAAGGAAAGGGTCTACAAGCCCAAGATCCCATTTCCACGAGCTATCAACATCAAAACATCAGAGGAGAAAGGGGGACAAGCTCAACCACAGCTGAGAAAGTTGCAGAAGATACCGAATCCAGGGATGTTCGTTGTTCCCTGTTCGGTCAAAGGTATAAAATTCAAGAATTCTCTTTGTGACACCGGAGCTAATGTGAATGTCATGTCTCAATCTGTTGCAAGGAAGCTAGGGATTAAGGATCTGCAACCTTCAAAGATGTCTATCGCGATGGCTGATTTTTCTTCAACATCTTCGAAAAGGTTCATTCCTGACTTGATGCTTCAAGTAGGAGATTATCTGGTTCCGGTGGATTTTCAAATTATGGAGACGAAGAATGACAGGGAGAGACCATTGATTTTTGGGTCATCATTCCTTGCCACAGTGGGTGCAATTGTGGATTTTCCCAATCAGAGAATCTCTTTTTCCAAGATCAACAAGAATGTCTTCTACCCAGCAGTTCGTATCAAGGAGAATTCTTGTTTGACCATTACAAATGGAGGAGAGCCGATTTTAGACCTTGGCGATATGAAGAAGATCCCATGTGCTCCACCTTTGACTCCACCCTCTTTGAGCTCTAATGGAGACTTGACTGTCTGTAAGGGAAAGCGTAAAAAGACTTCCAAACCTTTCTCTAGGTTCAGAATCGTCATACCCTTAGAACTAAGAGAGAGAGGAGAGGTAGTTATCCAAGAGATGGTGGGAAACACCATGAAGCTCTTTCCTGGAGTTGTTCTCTTCACCGATCCACCATAGTCCTGAGTCCTGACACAGTCAAGCTAATGACTGAAAACAAGCGCTTAGTGGGAGGCAACCCACTGGTAAGTCTACTTATTTTCGTTTTATTTTTCTTTTGTTTACTAATTTTTGGTTTTGTTTTTAAGTGTTAAAAAAAAAAAAGGGCGACGTAAGGAGAAAGAGCAGTGTGTCGATCGACACATATCACTCGTGTCGATCGACATACCCTTCACAGGTAAGCTCCCTTTCGTTTTTCTTTGGTGTTTTGTTTTATTTTCTTTTCTTTCCAAACTCATGCTTCAATCACACTGGGGACAGTGTTGGTTAAGTTTGGGGGAGGGAAACTACTAACGTGTTTTTCTTTGTTTTGGTTTATTTTGAGTCAAAATTTCATTTTTATTGAGTCAAAACAGTTGGAAACTATGACTTTTCTCTTAGTTTATTGGATTGTTTCTTTTCAGCTATGTGACCATTTTTCCAGGATCGATTTCAGAGTCAGACTAATGGGAAATCCTAAGGCTGACCAGTTAACTAGAGACGTTTGTTACTTCCAGCATAATCCGCCAGGTTTAAGCTAATTATGCGGTCTCCTCGGTGATTGGTGTTCATAGAGCTTGACTCCTCATTCATACCTGACAAGTGCAATTTCTGTTGAAAAGAACGGTACTCCTCTCCGTCATTCAAAAATATATATATATATATATATTTTGAATGATTTGGGGCGATATGATAGTTCTTGAGTAAAAGATGAGGAAATAAAATTCCAGTGAGTCAATACTCAAGAGGTGATCACCTGGAGCTCAAAAGCAGCAGTCTGAGTCCCTTAAAACGGATGTAGAGGACAAGCAATCTCACGACCCTATCTCCTCACAAGGAACAATAGTAGTGAAAGCACTGTTTTTTAGTTTCTGAATCGAATAAGTCTGGGGGAGAGAAAGAGTACCAAAAGTTGTATGGTTCACTAGTCATGGTAGAGTATGGGAATGAGTCTCGAAGGTTCTTGGCATCGAGATCTGGGAAGAGACCCAACAATGAGGACTAGCGGGTTATGTTGAGAAGTCGTGGATGAATTTGGGAGGCTGCGAATGTCTATGGAGAAGTACATGATGGTCTGTTTCTGAGTTGGTACTACATTATGTGGAGTACTAGTTGAAAGGGTTCGGTTCAGTACTCCAAGGGAAGGTAAGTTTCTGCGTTTTTCGAACCTCTTTCACATTCTTAGTTTATGTTTTGCTTGAGGGCAAGCAAATGCTAAGTCTGGGGGAGTTGATATATCATGATTTTTACCCATTTTTGACCATGATATAAGTCTTTTTCATAGTCTTTTTGGTATTTTCGAGTCTTTTTGAGTCTTTGTAGATTATTGGACGATAAGAGCTTTATTGGAAGTTTTTGGAGCATTTTGGAGCATCGAGGAAAGAAGGGCCGAAGTGGACAAGTCGGAGTCGAGTTTTCAAGGCTGTGTCGATCGACACGGACCTGTGTGTCGATCGACATGCCCGTCTGATACGTGAAGACTTCAAGTTTTGAAGAAATTCCTCTTAGGCCCAAAAAGCCCAGAAGTTTACACCAAGGCCCAATCCGATTTTTAGACAATATAAATTGTTTTTCCTTAGGTTTTCATGTTTTTATCTTGGATTTGATATTGAGACTTGGAGAAGGAGAGATTTGGGGAGCTTCAAACTTTCAGAGATTTCGAAACCCCTTTTGTATCTCTAACTCTATCTTTTTAATGCAATTTATTTTATTCATGATGTTTGTTTCAATCACCATGTCTGAGTAGTTTGCTTGTTAGGTTTTGGGAAGTTCTAGGGTTTGATGAGAAATTGATCGGATTAAAACCCTGTTAGGATTTATCTTTATGTTCTTCATCTAGATTGATTTAACTCTGATTTTAGGATTGATCAACTGAAATTGGATATCCTAGGTTGCTTTAATAGATGCGAAAGTATTATTAACAACCTGATATAATCTTAGATGAGCAAAATTATCTATTCGCAAAGAAATTTGGCTTAGTAATTTTGTGAACAATTGAACATGAATTTAATGCTTGATTTTATTCACTAAGTTTGCAAAAAAATTTGGAATTTAGGGATTTAGTCATAGATAATCTCTGAAACGAAAGTTGATTGGTTTTATATTCGTGTTTGAGTTCTAGAACCGTGCTTAATAAAATCCTAACATTTTTATCTCTGTGTCGATCGACACAGACATCTGTGTCGATCGACACGATCGATTTTGATTCATTCCTGTGAACAACCTAATGCCTAACTCTTTTGTCTCATTGAATTTTATGAACCTTAATCATTCACTTGTTTACTTGCTGTTTTTATTGCACTAATACATATTCACTTAGCATAATTTGAATTCACTAATTGCTTGTGTCATTTGATTCCCTGTGGATTCGATCCCTAAGTACTACATCGATCTCTTAATTTGAGAGAGTAGCTCAGGGAAAATTTGAACATATCATGGTCGTACGGCACTTTCACTACGGACGGAGAGATGTTCGAGCGGATACGAGGATGGAGCAAAGTCACCACGAGCCGGATGGAAAACAGCTCGATACAGACTGAAAACAACGTAGAAATCAATCAGATTCCTAAGTTGCAAAAGGGTTTTCTTTAAGAAGAAAGTTTGATTCTTTATTGATAATGGGTGAGAAAAATACAAGGTTGTTAGGGGATTTGTATACTCGTCCGATCAACTATGCCCTTCTAGGGGTCTTGGAATTTATTACAAGATCGACATCTAAAGCATTAAAAATGAAATCGGCGAAACAAATGCCCTACGCTACTTAAGGAAAGAAATAACTTGCGAATCAAACACAAAGGGTCGTAGTCAATAAATATAATTCAAATAAAATAAAAACTTACCTTAATCGGTTGTAGTCGTTGGATGCGTTTGAATCAGGCGGATCTTTAGCCTTCAATGCGTGATATCTCAAAAAAGGAAAGTGTCTGTTGCGTGTTATTATGGCCGCTTGGGAAGATTTGATCTGGGTCGGGCTGGTGTTGATAGGGCCAGGCTGGGCCGGACTGGTCTGGATCGGGCCGGGCTGGGGCGGACTGGTCTGGATCGGGTCGGTCGTGGTCCTTGTGTCGGGATGCATTTGTATGTCGGGGCCGGGCCGCTAAGTCCATGTCGTACTCGGCTAGTAGGACCTCCACCGCGTTGTTGATGTTTTCTTGCAAGGTGCGGGCTCCGGATCAGGTTAGGGGCCGGGACCTCATTGTGGGGATAGGCCGTGGTAGAGCATCCGCAGTGTTGTCGGATTTGGAGGATGCATCATCCTCTCCCCCTTGGAAAGGTTCCGTCCTCAGGCATAGTCAGCGACATTAAAGGTTGGGGACACGTTAAACTCACCTCGGAGGTCTAACTCGTAGGCGTTGTCGTTGATCTTCCGGATCACTTGGTACGGTCCAATCCCTCTCGGTGATAACTTATTCTTTCAAATATTTGGGAACCGATCTTCTCTCATATGAACCCAGACATAGTCTCCTGGTTCGAGGTGGATCTCCTCTGTTCTGGTTGATTTGATCCTTATGCGGGAGCGGTATAGGTGCTAAATCGAGAGGAGTCTGCGGCTTAAAGCCATACACAATCTCAAAAGGAGACAAGTTAGTAGCACAGTGTTTCACGCGGTTATAAGCAAACTTGACCAAAGGAAGACAATCTAGCTAATTTCTCAAACTGTTACCGACAGATGCTCGTAAGAGCGTGCCTAAGGTTCGGTTGGTGGCCTCGGTCTTCTCATCGGTCTACGGATGGGCTGTGGTGGAGAAGAGAAGCTTGGTTCCGAGCTTTCTCCACAAGGTTTTCCTAAAATATCTGAGAAACTTCGGATCGCGGTCTCATATAATGGTCCAGAATAGGCCATGTAGTCGCACCACTTCTTTGAAGAACAAGTTGGCGGTTTGCATGGCATTGTTGGTTTTGTCATAAGGAATGAAATGGGCCATCTTGTTGAACCGGTCCACGACCACGAAAATCGAGTCCTTGTGTTGGGTCTTGAGTAACCCTACAACAAAATCCATAGAAAGGTCAACCCATGGCATATCAGGGATAGGCAAAGGTGTATAAAGACCGTGAGGATGTGACCTGGATTTTGCGCTAAGGCAAGTAGTGCACTTGGAATAGAACCGTTCCACGTCTCGTCGTTGGTGTGGCCAGAAGAAGTGTTCCTCGAGTATACTTCGGGTTTTCTCCATGCCGAAGTGTCCCATAAGGCCGCCTCCATGGGCCTCGCTTAAGATTAGCTCATGCATCGAGCTTCGGGGAATGCACAGCCTCTTGTCTCAGAAAAGGAAACCATCTTTCTTGTAATAGGGACCAAGGACGCCTTTGGTGCATCGAGTGTAGAGCTCTCCAAAGTCTGGATCATCCGTGTACAGCTCCTTGAGATGCTCGAACCCCATTATCTTGGCCTCCATGGTAGAGATAAGGGCGTATCTTCTGGATAGGGCGTCGGCTACTACGTTCTCTTTGTCCTTCTTGTACTTGATCACGTACGGGAACATCTCCATGAACTCAAGCCATCTGGTATGCCGCTTCTTGAGATTGGTCTAGCCTCGGAGGTACTTGAGTGTCTCGTGATCGGTGTGGATCACGAACTCCTTGCTGAGCAGGTAGTGTTGCCAAGTCAGGTGGGATAGTTGAGGGTGGCTCCGTTGAGTTTCTCACTGAAGAAAGCAACCGGTCTGCCTCCTTGCATCAGAACTGCTCCAATGCCCGTACCTGATGCATCACATTCAACCTCAAACATTCGGTCAAAGTTAGGCAAACTTAATACCGATGCGTTGGTAAGGTTGTCTTTGAGCCTTTGGAATACCGCATCTTGGCTTGGTCCCCATGAGAAGGCTACGTCTTTCTTGATCACCGAGGTGATTGGGGCGACTATCGTGCTGAACTCCTTGACGAAACGCCTGTAGAAACTGGCCAGGCCGTGAAAACTTCGGACTTGACCGATGCTGGTGGGTGTCGTCCATTCTTGGATGGCTTTGATCTTCTCATCGTACACCTTTAGGCCCTGCGCACTCACAACAAAGCCTAGGAAAACCAATTGATCAGTGCAGAAGACGCACTTCTTGAGATTGGCATATAAATGCTCAGACCTTAAGGTCTCCAACACTTTCTCAAGGTGTATTAAGTGGTCTTCCAAACAGGTGCTATAAACAAGTATGTCATTGAAATAAACAATGACAAGCTTACAGATGTATGCCCTTAACATGTGGTTCATGAGCCACATGAAGGTGCTTGGTGCGTTAGTGAGACCGAACAGCATCACTAGTCACTCGTAAAGACCTTGCTTGGTCTTCAAGGTGGTCTTCCACTCATCACCCTCCTTCATCCTTACTTGGTGATAACCACTCGTCTAACATGTCATCGAGTCGTGGTATGGGATGCCAGTACTTGATAGTAATGTTGTTGATGGTGCGGCAGTCCCCGCACATCCGCCAGGATCCATCCTTCTTGGGCACCAAAAGGACTGGAACCACGCAGGGGTTGAGGCTCTCTCGGATATAGCCTTGCTTCATCAGCTCCTGGACTTGTCGTTCTAGCTCCTTGGATTCCTCCGGGTTGATGCGGTAAGCCGATCGGCTTGGTAGAGGAGCTCCGGGGACCAGATCGATCTGGTGTTTTATACCGCGGGTCAGAGGTAGGCCGGCTGGTATCTCGTCAAGGAAGATGTCCTTGAATCGGTCCAGCAACCGTTGGACTCCTTCGGGAAGGCTGGTCTCGTCTGGTTCTGCAAAATAACCTTCCTTAAAGATCATTAGTAGCATCTGCGTTTGTGCCTTTAATGATTTAAGAACTTGACCAGGGGTAATAAAAAGGTTGGTTCAACTTAGCTTATTGGCATGTCCTCCTTTGTCCATGGCCTGTTGGAGTTCATGGACTTCGGTCGGGGTGAGCGGGGCAAGGTTGTGATTCTTGCCGTTGTGCGCAAAACTGTAGAAGTTGGTGCGGCCGTTGTGGAGTGTTTCTTTGTCGAACTGCCACGGTCGGCCTAGAAGGATGTGGCCGGCTTGCATCGGAACCATGTCACAGAGTACCTCATCCGCGTACTTGCCGATGCTAAACGGTACTAGGACTTGCTCACCGATCTTCAACTCCACTTTATCGTCGTGCCATCCCAGTCGGTATGGCCGCGGGTGTTTGGTTGTTGTGAGCTTAAGCCTGTCAACCAAATACTTACTAGCCACGTTAGTACACGAGCCACCATCAATGATTAGGCTACATACCTTGGATTGAACGGTGCAACGAGTGTGGAAAATGTTCTCCCGTTTTATGGTCTCGGGTTTGAACAAGGCGCTAAGGGTTCTCCGGGTCACGAGGATTTATCATACGTCAGGATAGTCCGTAACTTCCTCCTCGGACTCCTCTGCCTCGTGCTCATCCTGGGACTCGTACTCGCCATCCTCTCGGAGGATCATGGCCCGTTGGTTCGGACACTCTCGGGAGTAGTGGCCCTTGCCTTTGCACTTGAAGCACGTGATGTCTCGGGCTCGTTGGGCTGGAGCCTCGTTCGGTCCGGTACTGGCCGCTTGCCAGGTTCAGGTTTCTTGAACTTGGACGTTGGGTCGATCGTTTTCCCTTTGTTCGGGTTACGATTCCAGTTAGGCTTGGAATGGCTGATGGAAGCATTCTTCCTTCGGATATGTTGCTCGGCTAGGATGGCCTTTCAACCTTTCGAGCGATGCGATCTTGAAGGCCGTCCAGAAACTGGGCCATCAAGGTCTCGGGGGAATCTTCAACTCCCAGTCGGTTCTTCAAGGTTTCGAACTCCTCGAAGTACTCCTCTACGGTCTTGGTTCCTTGGGATAGTTTGCGGAACCGCTTTTGGAGGTCGCGTTGGAAATACACCGGAACGTATCTCTTCCGGAGTTGGTAGCTCATGTCCTCCCACTTGGTGATTAGGGGGAACCTACGTCTCTGTCGATCGGACACTCCTCTGTCCCACCAGGCTATCACGTTGTACGTAAGCTGGGCGGATGCCAGGGACACCTTGCGCATCTCCGAGTACTTGTAGTACTCGAAGATGTACTCCATACGCCTTTCCCAGTCTAGGTAGGCTTCCGGGTTGATCTTACCGACAAAGGTTGGTGGAACCAACTTCAAATCCTTCCCACTGTGCCATGGTTCGTCTTCGTCTCGGTTTGGACTTTGTCTCGGGCCGTTGTGTGGGCCGTTGCAATTCTGGTGCGGTCTGGGTTGTTCGCGGGCCTGTCCGTTGCCATTGCGGCCATTCGGGTTAGGATTGGCATGGGCCAGGTCGGCACTGCTCTCGGATGAACTCTCGGTTTCTTGGGTTTATTGGTTTTCGAGTTGGGTCAGACGGGTAGTAATACCCTGGATTGCGGCCATGACTTGGGCCAATGTGGTCTCGCCTTGGTCTCCCATGATCCGGTTAAGTACCTTCAAAATTTACCAAGGTGTTTGAGTGTGTTCGGAAAAAGGCAAGTAAGTAATGCGAAAAACCGTTTAAGGAATTGACCGATTAAGAAAAATGACCATTGAATGATATGATTTTAAATGAGACGAGAATGAATGCGATGATAATCAAATATGGAAGGTAATCGTTACGGAGCGTGTAGTTGATATGAATTAAATGAAATGCAATACGGAAACAACTAAATAAGGAAGTGACCGTTTGAAAGGATTTGAATTAATGACAATTTTTTTTTTGGTAAAGTTTAATTGATGAAAAAGATGAATATGCGAAGAACAATAGATGAACATAAAGCGATCTAGATGTTTAAGCAATCAAAACGAGTGTATTGAAAAAGAGGACACGAGGTAACCGAGTTTTGGGGATTGATCGTGATGAACGATTCGATCCTTTGCTTTGGCTTCTACGTGGTTCCTGAAACAAAATTAAACAAGTGAATGTTCTTTTTTTTTAATAAGATACGAATCAAAAGAAAACATAAGATGATTTTTTTTTTGATTTTAAGGATACGATTTGAAAACAAAAGAAATGCAAGTATGGAATTTTTTTTTTTTGAAATTGAAATCGAAGAGCAAACGATTAAGGATGGATAGAACCTGATAGGAGCTTTTGAAGCTCTGATACCAGATGATGCAGCCTCACAAACGGAGGTTACGTGGTGGATGGATGGCTCGGACCGGCCGTACGGCACCTGTCGCGAGTCGGGTAGCGATGAGCGATGGAAGCGAAGCGAGATGCGGATCCGAGTGCTGCCCGTATGGCACTTTCACTACAGATGGAGAGATGTTCGAGCGGATGCGAGGATGGAGCGAAGTCACTAAGAGCCGGATGGAAAACAGCTCGATATAGACGAAAAATAATGTAGAAATCAATCAGATTCCTAAGTTCCAAAAAGGTTTTCTTTAAGAAGAAAGTTCGATTCTTTATTGATAATGGGTGAGAAAAATACAAGGCTGTTAGGGGACTTATATACTCGTCTGATCAGCTATGCCCTTCTAGGGGTCTTGGAATTTATTACAAGATCGACATCTAAAGCATTAAAAATGAAATCGGCGAAACAAATGTCCTACGCTACTTAAGAAAAGAAATAACTTGCGAATCAAACACAAAAGGTCGTTAGTCAATAAATATAATTCAAATAAAATAAAAACTTACCTTAATCGGTTATAGCCGTTGGATGCGTTTGAATCGGGCGGATCTTTAGCCTTCAATGCGCGATTTTTTGAAAAAGGAAAGTGTCCGTTGCATTTTTTTGTGGCCGCTTGGGAAGATCTGATCTGGGCCGGGCTGGTGTTGATCGGGCTGATCGTGATCCTCATGTCGGGACGCGTCCGTATGTCGGGGCCGGGCCCGCTAAGTCCATGTCGTACTCGGCTAGTAGGACCTCCACCGCGTTGTTGATGTTTTCTTGCAAGGTGCGGGCTCCGGATCGGGTCAGGGGCCGGGACCTCATCATGGGGATAGGCCGTGGTAGTGCTTCCGCAGTGTTGTCGGATTTGGAGGATGCATCAGGTTTAGGGAACCTTAGGGCTGGGTTATAAAAAGGCAGAACAGACGAGTTGGCCGAGTTTTTGGATGTTCTTGAGCAAAATCAGAGAGAATCAGAGGATTTTGGGAGTTTTGAGTGTTTATGAGAGTTTTGGGCTGTTTATGATTGCTGGAGGCTTGTTCTGCGTGTTGGGATTGAGGATTTTCGGATTGGGAGACTGTGTTCTTCGTGTTCTTCGTGATTTCCTCATTGTTTTCTTCCAGAATCGAGGTGAGTGTGTGACCGTAGGTTTATCTGGGTAAAGGGTTGATAGAATGCGTTTTCTGTGATGTTTCTGGGTGGATTTTGTGTTGATTGCGTGCAGGGATGAGGATAAGTTTGATCCTATCATATTTGATGTTTTGTCGATCGATGCAGTTGCTCTGCGTCGATCGACACACAAGAAAGTGCATCGATCGACACCGGGGTTGCGTGTCGATCGACACACTGGCTGATGCATCGATCGACACCTACAGGTTGTGTCGATCGATACAGGTCAATGCATCGATCACCACAGACTTGTGTGTTTTGTTCGTGCGTTGCGTGTTGTGTGTTCACCCTGGTATTTTTATTGATTCTTATGCCTGTGTGTATAACCTGTAGACGGGATGACCGTCTCACAGAGTATTTTTGATAATACTCACGCATCTCTTTTTGACATGTGATGTAGGTAAAGAGCAAGTGTGATCGTGGAATCATGACCGGAAAGAGGAGATGATCTAGTGTCTCGGTTGAGTGGTTGTATTGTTGGAATTGCTAGGTTGTTAGTGATTCTGGAACCCTTGTTGTTGTTATTGGAATTGAATTGAATTGATTAGTTATTGGTTTGTTAGTTTAGAATTTTAATAAAGTATGAGATTTATTGAATTGGTGTGATCGTTAACTATTTATTGTTCCGCATTGTTTGTATTGACCCGTTGAGGATTATTATTTGTGATAATAATAATCCGAAAAGAAATTTTTTTAAATTTTACGGGTTGGGTTGTTTCAAACTCAAACAGTTCAACCAATAAAAAATAATATGCAGAATTCAAGTAGTAAAAAAGCAAAAACATAATTAATTTTGCATAGACTTATGTTATAAGATAAATGAGAATATGTAGAAATTACAACATGACATATATTTTTAATTAAAATTTTCTGATTGGTTAGATTAAATGACAAGTCCCTTAAAACGTTCATTAATTGACATATAGGATTTTTTACTCTAGTGTCTCTTCAATTAATAGTTTAACTAGATTTTTATCCCGCATCAAATGCGGGATTAAAATATTTGAAAATTAAAAATTAAATTTTTTTATAATATACGAAAGATTAAAAAAAAAATCAAATGATATATCTCCCATATAGATAAATATATTTGATTTTACAAATTTTAATATGTATGACACTTAGATTGAATGTAAGCGTTTTTAATGTAAATCGAATACGTTTGAGATTAGGAGTTCTCTAAAACTTATTTGAGCTTACCAAACCCAAAAAATATTGCGTTAGTAAGTAAAACTTTTTAAATAAAAAATAATAAAAAGTAAAAATAATGATTTTAAAAATGATACGAAATGCCCTTAGATTTTATACTCTGAATGAAGCTAAACACACTAACAAGTCTCTGGTGTATGGATCGATGGTTGATAGGGTTGTTTCTGGTGTTGGTGGTGACGGATAATAATAGAGAGGGAACGGGGATAGAACAATCAAGTTGCGAAGGGCTTGATTGAGAGTGAATGGATCTCAGAAGTATTCCACTTATAAGAGACTCCAGGATTCATATGGCTTTTCTTCACCAAAGGAATCGATAAACCAAACGATTAAAAGAGAGATTTTAGATAAAAGATTGGTTGTTTATTTAGAAAGAAAAGCGTACAATATATAAAGGAAAAGAGATCATACACGCTCCTCTTCTTATTGGAAACACCAAAAACTTAAACTTAAATGAAACATGCCAAAATAGTAGCTTGGTTTTCGAATTTGAAAGGTAAGCGCATTAAACTTCAATCTTTGGTACGTGATCAAGTAATACAACTAAGTAACATGAGATAAGTAAATATCAAGCCTCACTAAAACCTTTGCATAGAAAACCCAGCGGGACAAAACTATGCAAAGGAAAAAGAGTACAAGATATCACTTAGTTACTTAGTGTATTACCTTGATCTTCTTCTTCATTGACATAGGTGTAGATGTTGTAGATGTCCCCTGATGTTGAGTCTTCCAGCTCGTTCCTCTTGAGTAAGGTTTTGACTCCTTTAACTAATTCCTTAGCTTTAGCTCTAGTGATCACTCTATCTAGTACCTTGAAAGCTTCTTTTAAGTCTTGAATCTCCTCTGTCTCCTCATCAGTTGAGTCTCCTTGTGAGTTGCTTGATAGAATCACATCACAAAAAATAAATTATTAATGTTTGATTTGTAAAGTTGTTCGTTTCTAACAAAAATGCAATTTTAATTAGAGTGAAATAGATACAATTAAGTGATATAAAAATAATAATTTTGTGATCAATAACATATGGTATCAAATGAACATAAATATAATGTTTATAAATAATTAACATCGGTAAAATATTACGTTATATAATATTTAAATATTTAATGTTATATTTAGTTGGAAGCGTGTATATATATATATAATGAGAAACTAAAGATAAAACATAATAAAAGTATTATGATATTGAAGTCTTATGTAGGAATTGAAGAAAAAAAACTAGAGTGTCGTGGTTCAAAGAAATTTGGTTCACTCATAGAACTCCAAAATTTGCCTTCATTGCGAGGCTTGCCATCCACAATCGTTTAACTACGGCAGACCAAATGCGAGTGTGGAACGGTGGGATTTCTGACAGATGTGTATTATGTACAAGTCAAGCTGAATCTCGGAACCATTTATTTTTCTCTTGTCATTATTCACAGGAAATCTGGGGCTCTTTGGCGAAAGGACTACTAAGGCAAAGTTTTGCTTCTGATTGGGACTCTATCATTGACATTATATTGGACCCTCGAATATCCTGCATCGAAGCTTTCTTTGTGAGGTACGTTTTTCAAGCTTCCATCTCTCACATATGGAGAGAAAGGAACAGACGCAGACACGGTGAACCACAATCACCACCTCAACAGCTAGTCACGGTCATTGAAAAAGTAACAAGGAACAAGATAAGCTATTTTCGAAACACAGATCCAAAGTATGAAAATGCACTTGTGACATGGTTCGCTAGTCGCAACTAAAACTATTCGGCTACTTTCACTCTTTCTCAAACTAGATTTCTAAACTCTCTCTATTTTCTGCCTTGTCAAAAACAAGAAGCACTTGATGTAACAAACAGTTTTTTTTGTGTGAATATAATTTAACATTCCTTCAAAAAAAAAAAAATTCAATAAGTAATCGACGCAATTAAACAATACAAACAACATGAAACACAACGAGCAAGTGAACAACACAAATAAACATAGTGCAATCAGATTGCTATTCATAAAAACAAATTTGGAGTAACATTTGCTTAATCTTCCAATTTACTATTTTGGAAAAAACAAAACCAGAAGCTTATAACAAAAGATTTTTTCATATCATCCGTCATCATCTCTTTTGTTTAGTAAAATGAGCTATATTGGGCCATAAAACTTAATGAGCCCAAAAGAATTATTAATATGTTGAACCCTATATTGTTTCATCTTCTCTAAACATCAATCGTGACTTCTGATACGCCGTCAACGCTTCTGATTACAACATCGACGTTTCCAACTCGGAATCTTGCGCTTCCACCACGGTTCCAAACGCCTCTTTTTTTGATGATTCCGAACGCTTCCCCTTGCCGATTTCATAGACGAGACGAGATTCACGAGAGAGACAAAACGAAAAATGAGGAATTTTCTTTTTAAGAAAATATTATCAACCACTAATGTGTTGACACGTATGGGGTTTTAGAGTATCTGAAAACTCTTGTTTCAAAAATGGTTCTTACATATTGACTCATTTTTCATTTATTTTTTATTTTTTTAAACAAAGATCCCCTCTTAAGAACCCTAGAACTGGTTTTAGACCATCTCCATTGATAGGGATTCTTAACAATTTTTTAATATTTAGTTTAACATTAAACTAAGTTAAGAACCACATTTTTATTTTGCAAAAATTTCTTCTCAATTGGTTAGAAACCCTTAAAAGGTTTTTAAAAATTAAAAATTAATATTTTTAAATAATTTATTGTCTTAAAATTTATAAACATACTACATACTACAAAGGAATGATCAAGAATGAAGATGGTGAATGGGCCATTGTTGATGTTGAAGAAGAACATGAACCTGAATTTTGAATTTAAGAGAAATGATTCATCAAACCAAACATTCAAACAATTTTTTTGCTTTCTTACATGAAGAAAATAATTCTTCTTCTTCGCAGAATTACGACATTAAATCCAAACATTGACTATTGTTACGACAATATTAGGATAAGCAAAACTGCGATTAAAGATTTTTATTATCTTCGGGACTTGTTCACTTTTTAGAATTAGAACATCAATAAAAAAACACTAGAACAAAACCAAAGATCAAGTACACTAGAAACGTGAATGATCCAAGATTTTAATTTTAGTAATATCCAAAATTTGGTTAGATATATATATTTTTAACATCTTTGTGGCAATACTTTTAAAAAACTATATCAGATGGATGTACAAGGTTTTTTATGGTATAAGCGGCAATACAAAAATGATAGTACAATTGAAAACAGGACAAATAGTTATTAGAGATGATGGTACCATAAAAAAATAATTATATTATTTTGTGTAGTATTACTTTACTGATTAGTTATCTAATAGATATTACATATTTATAATGCAGCGATACAATATTATACACGTTACCATCCAAATAATACGTTAGAATACGTCAAATCAGTGATAATATAGTTGTCGTTTATTGTTGGCAACAACAAAACAAACTTTTTCTTCGGATAAATGGTTTGTACTTTGTATCAAATAAACTTGCTCTATGACTCAATGTAAATGACTAATTCATAAGTTTAAAACATTCATTCAAAAAGAAACTGTTTACTTAATATGTGAGATTTTTACCCCAAAAACGAATAGATATATAATATGTGAGATTGTGACCAAAGAAAAAAAAAAAGAGTTTACTGATCTTATCCGAATAACATGTGTACGTACAATAAACTATTAATTCATTTGATCTAAAACATATAGATCTTTAAGTAATTGACTAGACTAGATTTTTTACATGCATCAAACACTAGATTATAATATTCAAAAGAAAAAATTATTATGTTTATAATATATGAAAAATAGAAAAAAAAATTTAAATGGTATATTTTTTAGATTGATAAATATATTTTATCTTACAAAATTGAACACTTAGAATAAGTTTGAGATTATCAGGATTTTCAAAATTAGTTGAGTTCACTAAACCCAAAAACCATATCACGTTAGTATGTAAAAATCTAGCCAATAAAAAATCAAATAAATAATAAAAAGTGAATGATGATTTTTTGAGATTCAAACATTAATGTTTGATTTGTAAAATTATACATTTATAACAAAAATACAACTTTAATTAGAATAATATGAATACAATTAGATGATATAAAAATAATAATTGTATTATCAGTCACATATGATATCCAAATATATATTAATACAAGGGTTAATTAGTTGAATAACATTTTTGAGAGAGAAAATTAGGTACATAACATGTCACGAAAAAAAATTAGGTAAGTAGCAGAGAGAAATAAATATATGACAAAATTGCCCCTGCAGATGTAATTAAGGTAAATATGAAAAAATCCCTAAAAAAAATCTATTACTCTCATCTTTTGTCTCTATCAGTGAAAAAGTAGATCTGTCCTGCAAAAAAAATAAATTAGGTCAGAATTGTAAAGAAGAAAGTGATAAAAAATAATAGTTAACTATTTAATAACATAGTTGATGTAAGTGTTTTTCCCGGTTTCAAAAGATTAAAACCTAGGTTCACTAATTCGAATGTAGAATAGTATAGATTCGTTCAAGGGACCAGCAATACATTCTAATCTTGTGGGATACAAGTTCAGCTAAGCAATGCAGGGTTGTTTTAAAGTGTCACGATTTATCAAAGCAAATAAAAGTAAATTTCGGTTGT
This sequence comes from Arabis hirsuta, assembly GCA_964056655.1. Classification (NCBI taxonomy): domain Eukaryota; kingdom Viridiplantae; phylum Streptophyta; class Magnoliopsida; order Brassicales; family Brassicaceae; genus Arabis; species Arabis hirsuta. The sequence goes on from OZ053305.1 coordinate 17,333,310, forward strand.
AAACAATAAGTGGAAAAACGTTAGATCAGGGATAATTCTCAGGGATTCGAATATCAGGAACCAAGCAATTATTTAGGTATGCGATTACGACCAAGTCTCGAACTCAACCATAAATATAAGGAGATCCACTTTCGTGGCATCTACAACTTTAACAATCAATCTAACACCCTAACTGTCGTTGAGGTTATAAAGATTATCAAGCATTAAGCGATTAGGGTTGATGTGTTCACGAGTTGCCCTAACTTCAACTTTCGTTGGCTAAGGATCAAATCGCCCACCTAAGTCAATTCCAGCAATTTACAAACTTTTGATAAGTGAATTCAACCTAAAATCAAAGGCTAGGTGATCAATCTAACCTAGGCAATATGATCGACAATAGGTGGAGACTATCGAATGATTATTTAAAACCTATCTATGCTTAGTTCAAGAGATCTAATCCCATCGAAAACCCTTAACCTAACTAGTGGATTACTCGCTCATGATTAAACAAACAACATCAGCAAGTGATAAGAGAAACTTCATTGAATCAAAGTAAAGAGATTAGGGTTTAAGAAAACTTCAATAAGAAAACGTGGAAGACGAATCTCCAAGCAAAACTCTCAAAACAAGTATTTGAATCTCTCTCTCTCTCACTCGTTGATCTCTCTTGTGTTTGCTGCTGCCTTGTGGCGTGATCTCCTCAAAAGATCCAGAGAAAAACATATTTAAAGGCCCACGGCGGCTGGCCCAAAATTAGGGTTGCAAAATTAGGGTTTTGCAAAAGGCCCATTAATGACTCTGCTGGGAGCAGGTGCTCACTCTTTTGTACTAGGTGCTCCCTTTCTCCGGAATGTTCAAAAAGGGTCCAACTTCATTCCTTTCTAGCCAAATCCGATTGCAAGCTCCAGTCATTGCTTCCAGCCACTTTTGTACCTAGAATGACTCGATAGAGAGTGAAAGACTCGATAAAAGCCTACAAAACAAGGGTTAGAATGCGCCAAAAACGCATTATATCAATTTCCCCAGACTTAGATCTTTGTTTGTCCTCAAACAAATTCAAGACCAAGTGAAGGAGAAAGGTTTGAAAACGCAGGAACTCTTTTATCCTCAGTGAACCAAGTTTAAATCCTTCAATATGCAGACCACATAATCCAGATTATGAATAACAAAGCATCACCAGAACTCCTCAACACATTTCTCAACCAAGTTCCATTTCCCAAACACAAACTCAACGCATTCAAAGTTGCGTGAGGGTCTCGCTAAAGGCACCATTTAGGGTAGACGACGCTAAAGGTTAAGGCAATTAAGAGATGGAGCTAGAAGTGTTTAAAGTGTTTAAGGGTTACCCGATGTTTCGTAGTGGATGCAGGATATTGCACAAAATTGCAAGAGAGAACGGGTACGTTGATATCCATATTCTCTAAACCACTCTTTCTTCTCCAAATTTCTCCAACCAATTCATGTTGCCATCGTCCACCTTGGGTACACTCGCTGTGCAGAGAGACATATTCTAATTTACAAATTTTTACCACCCTTCATCATCGGCTTACTGTTTTTTTTTTCTTTTCAGAATAGAATGATGATGATGAAGAGGGTTTTGATTACAAGTGTATGTCTCTCAAACACGAAAATATCAGAGTTGTTGTACATACCCAAGTGGAGCTCATCAATATCGTCCCTCCTTCGTGGATTTTTGTTCCACCTCGTTATAAAACCATATTCTGAAAATAGGAGCAGGTGCTCCTTCTGGGAATCAGTGCTCTCGTTCTTCAGAAAGAGTGATTTAAAGGCAATGTCGACCCAATTCTCTCCAACCCTTTTGCACATATGCTGCACATATGACAATGAAATAACAAGAATGCAAGGGGTTTGAAAAGAGGTTAGGGTTAAGGAGGGTACTAACTGAAAATGAGCTAGCTATTCAGGAACAACAAGAGTGATAAAAAGAGTAATGAGTCATGAATATGATTCGTTTCCCTAATCTAGTGCCAATAGCGAGAGGAATTTTCGGTCAATATGAAACCTGGAAAATAGTGTATTGAAGTGTTCCAGCTGTTCCTTGTACCCATGCTCTGTAGAAATGGTCACTAGAGAGAAAATTAAACATAGATAGTTCAAAGATCATCATAAGATAAGGTCCTAATTCCCTACAAAGTTTTGACTCAATAAAACCAACGAAAACTAGACTCAATAAGACATAAGAAAATAGAATAACAACCAAAATAAAAGATATTAGTAGCAACTCCCCCCAGACTTACTTCACACCGTCTCGGTGTGAAAATAAATAAAGAGAGAGTGAAAATAAATAAAAGCATAAGGAAAAGCATAAAATAAAATTGTTCATGGGAATGCTTACCTCTTGGTGGGCCTAAATCTGAATTTTGAATTTTTACCCTCGAGAGCAGGTGCTCTGTATCGGGGAGCAGGTGCTCTGAATCGGGGAGCAGGTGCTCTTCCTGGGAATTGGATCGATGTGCAGATCGATCCTGAGGTTGACCGCTGGAATGGCTTATGATCTCATCATCATGGATCGACCGATCCAACTAAAAGGATCGAGCGATCTGGCTTGGGTGCTTTCATGGGGAGCAGGTGCTCCTTCTGGGTTTTTGAACCTGGAAGCGGATCGATGTGAAGATCGATCCTGAGACTGACCGATGGTCTTCGTGTTGAATTCTTCATTCCGAATCGATCGATCTAGCCGAGGGGATCGATTGATCCTCTTGCATATTCCACAACAAATTTTTTTTTTGTTTTTTTTGTTTTTTGTTTTTTTGTTTTTTTTTTCAAAACCTGAAAACTCAAAACTAAAATTCAAAGTTAGTAACAAAAGAAATCAAATTGAAAAGGTTAGTCAACGTACTGGTGGGTTGCCTCCCACCAAGCGCTTGGTTAAAGTCTTTAGCTTGACTTGGATCTCATAAATCAGTCAGGATGAGGGGCGTGAGAACTTTCTCCAAAACAAGCTCTCCAATCAGTAATCTTCAGCTTCAGAACCTTGCTCAACATAGCTTTCACAGCTTCTTCACCTTTCTCTTTCAGCTTAGCTGTGAGAATAGCTCTAACTTTGGAGAAAGGTTTTGAAATCCCTTTGGACTTTACCTTGTACTCAATCGTGTCACCAACATGTCTCTGAGGTTCTAAAACTATATCAGAATCACCCTTGATTCTTTGGCTCATCTCCTTCTCCTTTACCCTGCTCTTTTGCCTGGTCTGCTTTGTTATGATAAGAGGGTCTCCATCTAGGACTTCCTTGACCTCACTCTTATCATTGAAATCTCTCTTTGTCACCATTTGCAGCTTATCTCCATTGATAACGGTAACACATGATGCAAGTTTGGCTGCTCCATTAGTGGGTATAGCTTTGTAGAAGACCTGTTTGTCAATATTAGAGAATAAGACTCTTCCATTGGACAAATCTACAACTGCACCCACTGTCGCCAGAAACGGTCTTCCAAGAATCAAAGGTATGCCAGGATCTTCGTTCATCTCCACCACCTGAAAGTTAGTAGAAACAAGGCAATTTTCAACTTGAACATGTAAATCAGGAATAGTACCATGTGCAACCTTGGTGGAAGAGTCTGCAAACTTGAGAGATATATTAGCAGTTCTCATCGTAGTAATCCTAAGCTTCTCTGCAATAGCCTTAGACATGAGATTGATGGAAGACCCAGAATCGCATAGAGATTCTTTAAATTTAACTCCTGCAATGGAGCATGGAACAATAAACATCCCAGGGTCTTCTAGCTTTTGCAACTGCTTCATTGGAGATGATGTATTCCTTGCTTCTGTAAAGAGAGCCATCTGATTAAACTCAGCCAACTTCTTTTCACCAATCTCATATTTCAGTCTTTGAGGGTATGGGATCCTAGGGATGTATGGTAGTGATTCGACAGCTTCTTCTGCTTTCTCTGGAGTAGCTGATGCCGAGATCTGAGCTACCTGAGTGTCAAGCTTCCTCACGTGGTTCCAAACAGCTTCAAGTCTACCATTGAGATCTGAGTACATGGCGTCAACCTGTTTTTTGATTTCAGTGGCTGACTTTTGTTGATTAGCCATTAGCTGCTGCATCATACCCTTGAGTTCATCCTGAGAAGTACTTCCAGAGCTCGCATGAGCTTGAAAGTTGGTACATTGTGGTTTCTGTTGAACTCCTCCTTGAAACCGATTCTGACCTTGGTTTGGGTGGCTCATATAGTTTTGGGTGACTCCTTCTTCACCTATCCCCTTTGATAATGGTTCCCTATTCTCATCTACAAAGTAAACCGTCCTTTGGTTCCCTTTGAGCAACAAGTTGACCTTAGCAGTAAGGTTATCAATCTTTTGGGAATCCATTCCACTAGATTTCGTGGTCCTATCATACTCCTGTGACTTGTTGCTAGAACTCACAGCCAAGTTCTCGATGAGCTTATACGCATCCTCTCTGGTCTTAGTCATAAAATTACCATCACTCGCAGCATTCAGAGCATGCCTGTAATCCCAATCAACACCATCATAGACGATACCCAGCAAGTTCTCATCGGTAAACCCATGGTGTGGACACTCTCTCTTATACTCTTTGAACCGTTTCCATGACTCACAAAAGGACTCTCCTGAATATTGCTGGAAAGAGGAGATCTTGTTCCTCATGCTCGCGGTTTTGGATTTGGTGTAGAAATGGTCCACAAATACAGCTCTACATTGCACCCACGTCGTAATGGATCCAGCAGGTAGAGACTTAAGCCAACGCGAAGCCTTATCCGCGAGTGAGAAGGGGAATAGTTTGCACTTTAAGAAATCTGGGTTCATCCCATTAGAACTTGTCGTGGAGCAAATCTCCTCGAAGTTTTCTATATGGTCCATTGGAATTTCCGCAGGCAATCCATGGAACAAATGCTGCTTGACCAACAATATCATTTGAGGCTTTATCTCATAATCTTGCCTCCCAGCAGCAGGTGGAACAATAGCAGCTCGGTTCCGGTAGAAAGCATGGGGATTGTCCATATCTCCAATAGCACGCTGCTGCTCACGCATGCGCTGCTGCTGTTGTTCCCATGCATATTGCTGCTGCATTTGAGACATCTGCTCTTGCAACCGTAGCAGCTTAGACGCCATACCATCATTGCCTTGTTCACCCATGTCGACGAGATTAGGCCTTGTGCGTCGGTTTTCTCGTTCTAGTCTTGCGAGTTTTAGGTTACTCAAAATCACAAGAGGATTTTCGCAATTTCTCCTTGTTGTCCTCGAGTTCATACACCTGAAACACACGCAAAAGAAACAAAAGAACGAGTTTAGTACTTAGTCTGAAATCGTAAACAAAAATTAGAGGTATCGAGTTGGTCCCCGGCAACGGCGCCAATTTGATGTAAGTGTTTTTCCCGGTTTCAAAAGAGTAAAACCTAGGTTCACTAATTCGAATGTAGAATAGTATAGGTTCGTTCAAGGGACCAACAATACACTCTAATCTTATGGGATACAAATTCAGCTAATCAATGCAGGGTTGTTTTAAAGTGTCACGATTTATCAAAGCAAATAAAAGTAAATTTCGGTTGTAAGCAATAAGTGGAAAAATGTTAGGTCAGGGATAATTCTCAGGGATTCGAATATCAGGAACCAAACAATTATTCAGGTATGCGATTACGACCAAGTCTCGAACTCAACCATAAATATAAGGAGATCCACTTTCGTGGCATCTACAACTTTAACAATCAATCTAACACCCTAACTGTCGTTGAGGTTATAAAGATTATCAAGCATTAAACGATTAGGGTTGATGTGTTCACGAGTTGCCCTAACTTCAACTTTCGTTGGCTAAGGATTAAATCGCCCACCTAAGTCAATTCCAGCAATTTACAAACTTTTGATAAGTGAATTCAACCTAAAATCAAAGGCTAGGTGATCAATCTAACCTAGGCAATATGATCGACAATAGGTGGAGACTATCGAATGATTATTTAAAACCTATTTATGCTTAGTTCAAGAGATCTAATCCCATCGAAAACCCTTAACCTAACTAGTGGATTACTCGCTCATGATTAAACAAACAACAGCAGCAAGTGATAAGAGAAACTTCATTAAATCAAAGTAAAGAGATTAGGGTTTAAGAAAACTTCAATAAGAAAACGTGGAAGACGAATCTCCAAGCAAAACTCTCAAAACAAGTATTTGAATCTCTCTCTCTCTCACTCGTTGATCTCTCTTGTGTTTGCTGCTGCCTTGTGGCGTGATCTCCTTAAAAGATCTAGAGAAAAACATATTTAAAGGCCCACGGCAGCTGGCCCAAAATTAGGGTTGCAAAATTAGGGTTTTGCAAAAGGCCCATTAATGACTCTGCTGGGAGCAGGTGCTCTCTCTTTTGTACTAGGTGCTCTCTTTCTCCAGAATGTTCAAAAAGGGTCCAACTTCATTCCTTTCTAGCCAAATCCGATTGCAAGCTCTAGTCATTGCTTCCAGCCACTTTTGTACCTAGAATGACTCGATAGAGAGTGAAAGACTCGATAAAAGCCTACAAAACAAGGGTTAGAATGCGCCAAAAACGCATTATATCAATAGTTGATCTAAGAAGATAGTTAACTACCTCAGTAGTTTGTAACTATCTAAAACATAGTTAACTATTTTTATAAAATAGTTATAATTTAAAAGCATAGTTAACTATTTTTAAAGCATAGTTATCTACGCTACGGATTTCATAACATAGTTGACTATATGAAAATGTTGTTATAATAGTTATTTATTTAAACAAATATATTTAACTATATGTTCAGAATGTAGTTAGCTATTATAATTTGCATAATGAAAAAAAATACATACATAGTTAACTATTATCGTATACATAGTTAACTACTATAGTTTGTATAATGAAAAATAATAACATACATAGTTAACTATTAGGAGAAACATACTTACTTGATTTCTGAATATAGTTAACTATATCAATCTCCAGTGGTGGCTCAGTTTAACCAGAAGATGGACGACAATGGAGAGTTTAAAGGAGGAGAAGAAACACAATATTAATCCATGGCTAAAGATTTTTTACTAATGGCAACGAGATAAGACAAGATGATTGAAGTTGATTTTATGGATCACCAGAGAGAGATGAGATTGATTATGGTGTTTGTATAGTAAGAAAAAGAAGGGAGATATGGTTGATTATGGTGTTTGTGTAAGAAGAAGAAGAAGAAGAAGAAGCCCTGAAAAAAAAAGAGGCGATGAAAAAAGAAAAAGGAGAAGAGGTTAGAAGAAAAAGAGAGGAAAAAGGAAAAATAAATAAATTAGGGTTTTATTTTTATTGTTTTTCATTAAGGGTAAAAATGGAAGATCACCATCTAATTTTGTTAGTTAATATATTTTAATTTATTGGATGTTAGATAATGAATTAGATTACCATTAGGCAATATAGATGCTAATTTCCCTTAATACAATTATTATAAAATAATTGATATCTGTAAATGATTCATTATTAAAAAATTATGTTATATAAGATTTAAAAATATTAAAATATTATATTTTAGTTGGATTTAAATTTGTAACACATGTATTTGTGAATTTACATTAAAAATAATAATGTAAATATGTAGAAATTTCCAACATGGCATATATATTTAATTAAAATGTTTTGATTGGTTAATTTAATTAATATATTCTTTAAAACCCTTATTGAATCACATATATAATTTTTTCACCAAATTTTTTCTCAATTAATATAGAAGATATAGAATAAAGATAGTACCAATTGTATATAAACGAAACTTTAAAATAAAGGAAAACCGTGTAAAGCTTCCGTACCATAGTAGTACCTACGTGGACGTAATGCATCATAATTTTTCTATGGTAAATTTTACTTTAAGATAGTACAATTTTTTTTTATGGTATAAGTAACAGTACAAAGATTATAGTACAACTTGAAGCAATATAAATAGTGAAAATGATGATAGTACAATAAAAATTAGTACTATTATTTTTTATAATGTTACTTTACTGATTCGTTACATAAGAGATAGTATAAGTTGTAATGTAGTGTTTATGGTTACCATTAATTATATATAAACCTCATTAGGATATATAAAACAAACTCGAGTACGCATCATCAAACTCGTAGTAGTCATATACAATGTAAAATAGATTATTCCAATGTTATATAAGCTTTTGATTAATTAACTAACTTCGAATTATTTTGGAGTTTACTGTCTAAAATTTGATTAATTCAATTTCTTGAAAAGTTGTTTCAGGCCATTCAAACTAAATTCATATACGACCGACCAACCATTCGAATGATCAAAAAGCCAAATAACCCCAACCTCTTTGCTTTCATTCATTTAAAAGGTTTATCTTAACTCTTCTTGCTAGGTTTCAAAGTTTGGTCCATATTTGAACATGATTTCATTATGCAAGATAACATAATTAACTATGCTATAAGCACATAATTAATCCCAATCATGATTTTCTTAATTAACCGATTGTTCATAAAATTAGAGAACAAAGATTGTAGAAGAAAAATCAAAAGAAATTGAGGAAAGTTAAGATTATCAAGCAAAAAAAAAAAGACATCTTATTCCATGAAGTTAAAACTTTAGTTAATACGTTTACTAAAAATATCCTTTGAGAAACCTAACCCAAAATTGGAAGTGGTTGTTCACTAGGTTGCATGGAAGCATTTGACATCATTATTATTGACTTTTATGAAATTTCTAACTTTAAATCAATTGGCAATAAATTATGATGTGAGATTTCTCAAACGCTCCTTCAAGATAATCGCTTTTATAGTTTTATTGATTTATCTCAAATTGAATCTCAATTTGGAACTAACAATCAACCCTAATTTGGATCATTCTACTAACATATAATATCATGTTAGATTTCATAGATATTTAAATCAAAACCAATTCGTAATGATGATTGGTCGATGTTTCTTATATATTATTTTAGCCTATATTAAAATTTCTAGGTCTTTTCTGTCACTAGATATTAAAAGCTAAGTGTAACGGTTTCACGTTAAGGGCACCATAAGGATGGTTTGATATGGTATTTACTTTTGTGTTTAAGTATCAGTAGAAAATATAGAAGATTGTTTTAGTCACGTGTAGGATAAAAGTTTGGCATTAGGTTGTTTACAGAGGCTCAAACACTTGGAGAAAGTGACTTGACTGATTTTTTTAATATTTTGTTTTATTAAAATAGATTTAAAACATATTATATTTGGCTGAATTAGAATCAATGTTTTCTTATATAGTTTTTTTAAACTTTAATATAATTTGAAACATATTTTTTTTTGTCAACCAAACAATAAAAAAAGCATTTCATGATTGATTATCTAATGTAGAGGACAATAGTTTACAAAAATAAAATCACCTCATCTAATTTTAGTTGAACGAGCTAATTTGAAACACATTTAGAAACATTTAAAAAAAAGTTTTTCGTGTGTTTATACCATAGATTATGGAATCTTTAACATTTTCTATGGAGTAAATATTAATTGAAAAGTAAAAATTGAAAATATCTTTGGTACAAAATATATACATCTCATATAATTGACTTTTATTACTAAATCTCTTCATACAATATATCCTCTAAATGTAGTCTCTATACACTAATTTATATCTATAAACTTTAATATATACTACACGAATGTAAATTAAGCCAAGTTATACAGTTCTAACGGATCATGTTTGAAAATTGCAGTGCTTTTCCAAGATCAAGCATTTTATTTGGCAGTCTTTGTCAAAAGCAATGGCAGTAGCATCTAGTTAAATCATCGAGGGATTAATTGTCCTACGTTATGTTTGGGATGTGGGACATAAAAGGAAACCATTAATCATGTTTTGTTTGAATGCCCTATGGCTATACAGATATGGGGCTTTTACATTTCCCCTCAAGGGAGGGAGTCATTCCTACCTTTTGATATATGCCAATATGGACTTTCTAATTTGGGTATTAAAACGGAAGATACACTTAATGGAGAATGCACTTTTTCCTTGGTTAATGTGGTATATTTGAGAATAAAAAATGTTTCCAAGGAGTGACATTTGAACCATTGAATAAATTTCGATTGGCTGAGAGAGAATTTTTGGTATTGACGGAGGCACAACAAGATGTACCGGAGAGTTCAGTTATTTTAGGGGCAGTACCGCAGCCAGCAGAGCAATCATCAACGCAACTGCATTGTCAGATTGACCGCTCCTAGTAGGAGACATATACTACTTGTAACGACCGCAAACCAAATTTGAGGATTTTGGTGCGTGCGTCGATCGACACAAGGGGAGTGTGTCGATCGATACAAGGTTAAATTGAACCGGCTAGTTCGATTTAAGTTGTCGGTTTGTGGACCAGTTTAGGGTAAACCCTAGGGCTTCCCTATAAATAGAGGTGGTGGCCGCCTTTTATGGTCATTTTAGAGTTTGAGAGATTTCCAGAAAATTCCAAAGAGTTTCCAGGGAGTTTTGAGAGAGGATTTGAGAGAAAAGAAGAATCATTGTTGATTTCTTCTTTTTCTTGATCCTAAAAGCTCGTGGTTGTGTTGTGAGGCTCTGGAAGTGGATAGATTTGTGTTCTTCGCGAAGGAAGAATGAGTTTTGGAGATCTGGGTGTGGTGTTCTTCGTGTTCTTCATTGTTTTCTTCCTTTTTCCTTCCAGATCTAAGGTGAGTGCGTGACCATGGCTTATCTGGGTAAAGGAATTGATATGATGCGTTTGATTGTTGTTATTGGTTGGATTTTGTGTTGTTTGGTGAGGTTTTGTGCAGGAGATCGATGAGATGCGTCCTGGAATCGAACCATGAGAGGATAGGTTCGATTCTGGGTTCTGCATCGGTGCGTCGATCGACACAATTGCTCTGTGTCGATCGACACAGTGTGCATCGATCGATACAGTGTGCATCGATCGACACATGGTGGTTGTGTCGATCAACGCATGACCTGTTTGGACGAACTTGCGGTTGATTGTTTGTGCTTGTATTGTTGATTGCTCATCTTGGTATTGTATCTTTTGCTTATGCCTGTGTGTATAGCCAAGTAGATGGGATGACCGTCTCACTGAGTATTTGTGATAATACTCACGTATCTCTTTTAACCATGTGATGCAGGTAGAGACAAAGTGTGATCGTGGAATCATGGCCGGGAAGAGGAGATGATCTACTGTCTCGCTTTATTGGATGTTGTTGTTAGAATTGCTAGATTGCTAGATTGCTAGTGAATTCTGGAAATTGTTGTTGAATTGATAGTTGGATTATTGTTTATTGATTGAATTGGGTTAGTGTTTTCAATAAAGTATGGATGTATTGAATGAAGTAGTTGGTTAATTGTTTGTGAGTTCTGCATGGTTGTGTTTTGACCGTTGAGGATTATTATTTGTGATAATCATAATCCGAATTTGAGAAATTTTAAATTTTTACGGGTTGGGTCGTTTCACTACTTCCGGGTTAGGATGTGTATTCGTGCAAGGTGATGAAAATGTCCTTCTTGGCGCGAAAGGTCTCACCCCACCGGAGATCACCATTACATTCGGAGATGAAAACTCTAATTTGGGAGATATCATGTATATTGAAAAGAGACCTGGAGTGTTATGTTTTTGAAACAGACTGTTCAGATTTGGTGGATATCGTTTAAAATCTGGAGGAGTTGCCATCTTTCTCTATCCTCTTGGCAAAGTTATGGGAGATGCACAACCGTCTTCCTCATTTTTCTATCTCTTTAATTTCTCGTACTTTTAATTTGAAGGCAGACTGTTTGGTCCATCCTGCACGTTCTAGATCTGTAGATTTTTCTTTTGTAAACAACTTTCCGCCTAATTAGATTACCAATCATGGTGACATATTTTAATTGAGTTTTGGTTGACAAAAAAAAAAGACTACACGTATCTCTTCATACAATATCCTCTATCTATTTATATAAAAATATTTTGAACGGTTTTTTACAATAAAATATAGGAAAATTGGACTAAATAACCATCAAACATTTTATATTTAGGTGGATAACAATATTAACGCATAGTTATGATACACTTAATGTAAAATGTATTTTCTCCTTTATTTTTTATTTGAGAATTTTTGAGAAATGCCATTTTTGAAGTGCCACTTTTAAAAATTACCATTTTTTCAAAATTATTTACTCAATATATCTTTTATGTTTGGGTTAACTATGTTGTATTAAGATTTAGTTTTGAGGGTTTTGCATGTTTGGGATAAAAAAACTTTAGAGTTTAGAGTTTTAAGATTTAATGTTTAAAAATCTTAAATAGTAGCATTTTAACAAATAGACAATCTATAGTGATATTTTGATAATGGAGAATTGACAAAAATGCCACAAATGTGGTCACTTTTTACAAGCGTGCCACGTCCAGAAGCGCTGTTACAAAAATGCCACATATTTGTCACAAACGGACAACTTTGCCCTTATCACAATAACATGATCTCTTGATTTTCTCTCGCAAACATAATCGCCTCGAAACTTTTTTACATATTGAATATCGAAGAGCAAAACTTTTTTTACAGACGAAGATCGAAGGATAAAGGTAATTTGATTCCTGATTCACGATTTTTTGATTTCTAGATCTAGATATGTTGATTTTGATTTGCGATTTCTAGATCTAAATCTCGAATTCGTCGTTTTGAGTTTGTACGATGAGATTTTGTAGTCATTCGATAGTTTTTTTGTATTTTCCAATGGTTTTTAATTAGCGATTTCTGGATTTATCTATTTGGATAATTTTTAGGGATATGTATCTCGCAAACATATAAAAATAATTTTTTATAATAATTTTTAACAGTCTTTGTACATCTAAAATTTAAGTAATTTTTTTCTTGATATCAGTCCAGGCTCGGTAGATTTGTTTTTAGAATATATGTGGACGATAAAATCCTGCGTCGGACAGACTAAATTTAAAAAGGTTTTTAACAATTTTTTAAGAGTTATTATTATATATAATTGACATGTGTTTTAACAACTTATCAGATGGATCAAACAAAATGATGAAATGTTTCAGAGCATGAAGATGCTAGAACAAGTTTACAAACCTCGTGATATAATGTATTTTTGGCGCATTCTAAGTTTTGTTTTGTAGGTTTATATCGAGTCTTTTACTTTATTTTGAGTCATTTTAGGTCTAAAGGTGGCTGGAATTGTGGATTGGAGCTCATGAAGAGACTTGGCGAAAATTGAGGGAAACTGAAACTTTTTGAAGATTTTGGAGAAGGGAGCACCTGCTCCTGATCGCTAGACTTGCTCCGCAGAAGATCCATTTTTGGATACTTTCATTTAAATCTATTTTTGCCACCTAGGGTTTCCCTAATCAATCCCACCTTCCCAAGACCCCTTTTTAAGGATATTTTCGAACTCTTTCCACAGAGAGGCAGAAAATAACAGAGAGAACACAAGTGAGAGAGATTTGATACATTGTTTTTGAGTTTTGTAAGATTTGAAGATTGTCTTCCACCCTTGTTGAAGATTTCTAAACTCTTTATCCTTTTTCATTAATTTATCTATGAATTCTCTTATCTCACTTACTGCTGTTCGATCTATCATGTGGGAGTAGTCTTCCAAGTTAGGTTAAGTGTTCGAAGGGATTAAGGTCTCATGAACTAAGCATAGATAGGATTCGATATATATTGATATCTTCATCTATTGTTGTTCTAAATGTCTAGACTAGCTTGATCACCTAGCCTCTGATTTTAGGTTTAATTTACTCATCGAAAGTTTTGTGAATTGCTTGAAATAACATAGATGGCGATTTGTCCTTAGCCAACGACAGTTGAAGCTTAGGCGAGTTATGAACAAATCGATTCTATCCTCTATAATGCTCATCATTCTTTGTAAACTCAAACGACAGTTTAGGGTGTTAGATTGATTGATGAAGTGGTTGATACCACGACAGTGGATCTTCTTATTTTTATGGTTGAGTTCTAGTTTGGTTCTGAACTGTTATCCTGAATAATTGTTTGGTTCTAGATGATCTAATCCCTATGATATCCTCCCTTAGCCTAACGTTTTTATTAAAATTTGTTTAAACTGACTTTACTTATTTCGCTTGCTATTCGTGACAACCTATATCCAACTTGATTGCTTAGCTGAATTTGTATCTCAAAATATTAGAGTGTATTGCTGGTCCCTTTGAACGAACTTCACTATTCTACATCGAGTTAGCTTCTGAGGGTTTGAAATTTAAAGAAGGAAGAAAAAGCCGTTATATTAAATTGGCGCCGTTGCGACGGGGACCAACTCGATACCTCTAGTCTTAATATATGTTTTCAGACTAAGTACTCACTCGTTCTATTGTTTCTCTTGCGTGTGTTTCAGGTGCATGAACTCAAAGTCAACAAGGAGAAATCGTCAAATACCCCTTGTAAACTTGAGTAACCGAGAACTTGCAAGACTTGATCGAGTCAACAGACGAACAAGGCCTAATCTCGTTGACATGGGCGAACAAGGTGATAATGATATGGCGGCTGAGCTGCAAAGGTTGCAAGAGCAGATGGCTCAGATGCAGCAGTAACATGCGCGCGAACAACAGTAGCAACGCGCATGTGAACAACAGCGTGCTATTAGGGAAATAGACAATGCTCATGCTTTTTACCGGAACTGAGCTGCTATTGTCCCACCTACTATTTAGAGGTAAGACTATGAGATAAAACCTCATATGATATTGCTGGTCAAGCAGCACTTGTTCCATGGACTTCCCGCAGAGATTCCAATGGACCATATAGAAAACTTTGAGGAGATCTGCTCCACAACGAGTTCTAATGAGATGAACCTGGACTTCTTAAAGTGTAAACTTTTTCCTTTGTTACTTGCGGACAAAGCTTCTCGATGGCTCAAATCTCTACCCGCTGGATCCATCACGAATTAGACAAAATGTAGAGCAGCGTTCTTGGACCACTTCTACACCAAAACCAAGACCGCGAGCTTAAGGAACAAGATCTCCACGTTTCAGCAACATTCAAGAGAGTTCTTTTGTGAGGCATGGGAACGATTCAAAGAATATAAGAGAGAGTGTCCATACCATGGGTTTACCGATGAGAACTTGCTATGTATCTTCTATGATGGTGTTGATTGGGATTACAGGAATGCTTTGAATGCTGCGAGTGATGGTAATTTTATGACTAAGACCAGAGAAGGTGCTTACAAGCTTATTGAAAACTTGGCTGCAAGTTCTAGCATCAAGTCTCAAGAGTATGATAGAACCAAGAAAACTAGTGGTATGGATTCTCAAAAGATTGATGACCTTACGCCTAAGGTTAACTTGTTGCTCAAAGGGAACCAAAGGACGGTTCATTTTGTTGATGAGAATGGTGAACCACTTTTTGAGGAGATGGGTGAAGAAGGAGATTGTGATCAGCAAGAGATCAGCTATGTTAATGGTCAAGGATTTGTGCGAAACCGTGGGTTCAACCAGAATTATAGGAGTCACCCAAACTCCTCCTATAGGAGTACAAACGTTGAGAACCCGCATGACTAGGTTTATCCACAGCAAACTGGTCTCCAAAACCAGACACCTCAGGATCAAGGTTTCCAGAAGAATTTTCCTCAGGGTTTCCAAGGCAAAACGTTCCTCCCTTTCGAAGGTCAAAAACCTTAGTTTACCAACTTTCAGGCTTCTGCGAGCTCTTGAAGTACTTCTCAGGATGAACTGAAGGGTATGATGCAGCAGCTGATGGCTAATCAACAGAAATCTGCCACTAAAATCAACACAAAGGTAGACGCCATGTACTCGGATCTCAATGGTAGACTTAAAGCTGTTTGCAATCATGTGAAGAAGCTTGATACTCATGTTGCTCAAACTGCTAAGGCAATCAAGAGGCCATAAGGAGTACTGCCAGGTAAACCAGATGCAAACCCTAGAGAGTTTGTGAACTTGATTGAGCTAAGGAGTGGAAGAGTTCTACCACAGGTTGTGAGGGCAGACTCTAAAAGTTGCCCATAAAATTCTGCTGAGCACCCTCTCCCAAACGGAGAACCTGCTCCGAAGACAAGAACACCCACACCCGCTCCTATTTTCAGAAGATGGTTTTACAATGAGGTGGAACAAAAATCCACAAGGAAGTAACGGCAATAACGAGCTCCACTTGGGTATGTACAACAACTCTAATTATCTTTGTGTTTGAGAGACACATGCTTGTAATTGAATCCCTCTTCATCATCATCTTAAACTCTTTATATATCTTTAAAAAAAAAAACCCGATGATGAAGATTAGTAAGTCTGTAAAATAGAAAGTGTCTCTCTGCACAATGAGTATACCCAAGGAGGATGATGGTTAGATGAGAAGTTAGAGAGATTGGAAGAAGGAAAGAGTGGTTTAGAGAATGTGGAATACAAACGGACCCATTCTCTCTTGCAATTTTGTGCGATATCCTGCATCCTCTACGAGCGCCGAGTAACCCTTAATCACTCTGAACTCCACCTCTAAATGGCCTTAAATCCCTTAGCGTCGTCTACGCTAAATAGTGCTTATAGTGAGAACCTCACGCAATTTTGAATGCGTTGAGTTTGTGTTTGGGAAATGAGACTTGGTCGAGAATGTGTTGAGGAGTTTTGGTAAAGCTTTGGTGTTCATATGTTCATATTCTGGATTATGTGGTCTGCAGGTTGAGGGTTATTAACTCGGTTCACTGAGGATGAGAGAGTTCCCGCATTTTCAAACATTTCTCCTTATCTTGGTCTTGAATTTGTTTGAGAACAAACAAAGATCTATGTCTGGGGGAATTGATATAATGCGTTTTTGGCGCATTCTAACTTTTGTTTTGTAAGATTTTATCGAGTTTTTTACTTTATTTTGAGCCATTTTAGGTCTAAAGATGGCTGGAATTGAGGATTGGAGCTCGTGAAGGGACTTGGCAAAAATGGAGGGAAACTGGAACTTTTTGAAGATTTTGAATAAGGGAGCACCTCCTCCCGATCGCTAGACCTGCTCCGCAGAAAATCCATTTTTGGATATTAAACCTATTTTTGCCACCTAAGGTTTCCCTAATCAATCCCAGCCGCCCAAGTCCCTTTTTTTAGGATATTTTCGAAATCTTTTCACGGAGAGGCAGAAAATAACAGAGAGAACACGAGTAAGAGAGATTTGATACATTGTTTTTGAGTTTTGTAAGATTTGAAGATTGTCTTCCACCCTTGTTGAAGATTTCTAAAATCTTTATCCTTGTTCATTAATTTATCTATGAATTCTCTTATCTCACTTACTGTTGTTCGATCTATCATGTGCGAGTAGTATTCCAAGTTAGGTTAAGGGTTCAAAGGGATTATTAGGGTCTAATGAAATAAGCATAAATAGGATTCGATATATACTGATATCTTCATCTATTGTTGTTTAAAATGCCTAGACTAGCTTGATCACCTAGCCTCTGATTTTAGGTTTAATTTACTCATCAAAAGTATTGTGAATTGCTTGAAATAACATAGATGGGCGATTTGTCCTTAGCCAACGACAGTTGAAACTAAGGCGAGTTGTGAACAAATCGATCCCATCCTCTATAATGCTCATCATTCTTTGTAAACTCAAACGACAGTTTAGGGTGTTAAATTGATTGATGAAGTGGTTGATGCCATGACAGTGGATCATATTATTTTTATGGTTGAGTTCTAGATTGGTTATGAATTGTTATCCTGAATAATTGCTTAGTTCTAGATAATCTTATCCCTAAGATATCCTCCCTTAGCCTAACGTTTTTATTAAAATTTGTTTAAACCAACTTTACTTATTTCGCTTGCTATTCCTGACAACCTACATCCAACTTGATTGCTTAGCTGAATTTGTATCTCAAAAGATTAGAGTGTATTGCTAGTCCCTTTGAACGAACCTCACTATTCTACATCGAGTTATCTTTATGAGGGTTTGAAATTTAAAGAAGGAAGAAAAAGTCGTTATATCACCTGGTTTTGAACCTGACGATAATAAAATAGCACAGCAACATGTCAACCTGCAATTAGTTGATATTGTTAGAGTAGCACTAGGACCTGAGTTATTCCAGAGGATCGAAAACAGTTTTCTCTGTCCTATTGTACAACTTGCACAGCGGAATATCACATTTTCTAGTAAGATTTTCCACTTTCTGATGCAAAGGAAAATTAAAACAAAATGCCAAGACTTGTGGTTCAGGGTTGATTTTCAATCCACAAGATTCTCAGAAAGAGAGTTCTTCATTACCACATGTAATTTTGAAAGAAGTTTATAAGGATTTTTAAAAGATTTTATAAGTATTTTATAATGATTTTTAAAAGATTTTATAAGAATTTTAAAATAAGTTTTATGCGTTTATTACTGTTGTACGCATGTGTTCACTGTGAAAAATTGGAGTTAGAAAAGACTAGAAAAGGCAAAAGACCAGATAGGCCTCATTACCATTGGATGGAAAATAAAAAACTTCTACAGAGTGATCTGCTTAATATATTGCAAACAGAATAAATGGAAGATGATGAGAAGCAGTGCCTTAGATTAGTTGTACTGGTTGAAGGTATTTTGATAGGCGTGAGCTC
This sequence comes from Arabis hirsuta, assembly GCA_964056655.1. Taxonomy (NCBI): domain Eukaryota; kingdom Viridiplantae; phylum Streptophyta; class Magnoliopsida; order Brassicales; family Brassicaceae; genus Arabis; species Arabis hirsuta. The sequence continues at coordinate 17,351,727 of OZ053305.1, forward strand.
GACAGAGAAGATTCCATACTCCCGCCTAAAATATGATTCAGATTTTGATCAATACTGCTGCCAACCTTGGGGTAGAGATGCTTTCGCTATGATCTCTTCTTGTGTAGCAAAGATGGGTCCAGAGACATGGACAAAAAAATGGTACAACGTCAAAGGATTCGTTCTAACAGTTTACTTATGGGCACTCAGCGTAGTTCTTATCTTTGGTGAGAGATTTGCTACCAAACGTGAAGGATCCGAGGATGCAATTCCATTGTGTTTAAGATGGGAAAGCACTGAAGCACCAAGAATGACAGACATAGTGCTTATCGAAAAAAAGGGTCATGTAAAGTTCCTACTCTATTTCTCTAATGGCTTATTGGATCACAAATCATCATTATACCTACGCAAAATCATTGATTTGACAATTTTTATAAGGATTTTTAAGTAATATTATACAGTTTATATAAAGATTATAAAGAACTTTCGTTTATAAAAAAATTTGTTTTCTAAGTAAAGGTTCACGCGATTGTTGGCGATCCAGAATATTACAAATATTTGGTCTCAGAAACGCATGAAGACTGTAATGACCGCAAACCAATTTCTGTGAATTTTGGTCGTGCGTCGTTCGACGCAAGGTGGATTGAACCTGACCGGTTTGATTTCAACTGTTCGGTTCGGTGGTTGGTTTAGAGAATCTAGGGTTGGGTTTATAAAGCAGAACATACACGATTTTTGGGCAGTTTTATCAGAAATCAGAAGTGAATCAGAGAGAAATCAGAAAGTTTGGGAGATTTTGGGTGATTGTGAGAGCGAAGGAGATTTCTAGGCTGTTCTTGATCTCTGGAGGCTAGTTCTGCGTGGTGGAGTGAGGTTGTGTAGTTGGAGACCGTGTTCTTTGCGGTCTTCGGATTTTGCTCATTCTTTTCCTTCCAGAATCGAGGTGAATGCGTGACCGTAGGTTTATCTGGGTAATGGGTTGATAGAATGCGATTGCTGTGTTGTTTTGGTGTGTTTTCGTGTTGATTTACGTGCAGGAATCGATGTAATTTGATCCAGGATTGATCCGTGAGAGGATAGGTTCGATCCTGATTTTGTGACATTGCATTGATCGACACACTGGTTGATGCATCGATCGACACATGGTGGTTGTGTCGATCGACGCATGTCTGTTCGAGGTAAATTTGTGTGTTTTTTTTCATGCTTTGCGTGTTTTGTGTTCACCCTGATATATTATTGATTCTTATGCCTGTGTGTATAACCTATAGACAGGATGACTGTCTCACTGAGTATTTGTGATAATACTCACGCATCTCTTTTTGCCATGTGATGCAGGTAAAGACAAAGTGTGATCGTGGAATCATGGCCGGGATGAGGAGATGATCTAGTGTCTCGTATTTCGTGGCTGTGGTAGAATTGCTAAGATGTAGTGATTTTGGAACGTTGTGATTTGCTTATCTGAAGTGTTGAGATTGTTTACTGTTTATTGGAATTGAATTTGAAATTGGTTAGAGATTTAGTAAAGTATGAGGTTTACTGAATGCTATGCTGGTTTAACCGTTGTTTTGTTTCCGCATTGCTTGTGTTGGCCCGTTGAAGATTATTATTTGTAATAATAATAATCCGAAAGAAATTTTTTTTTTAAAATTTTACGTGTTGGGTTGTTTCATTTTGGTATTAGAGCCCTTATGGTTCTAGGGTGAGTGAATTTAATTGATTTGGTGAGTTAGTCAATTGATTGTTGTGTGAGTTTAGAGTCCTAGATCATATTCTCCGAGCCTTCAATGATATTCCACGGGATGTGTTGTTTGACTTTCTGTTTTTCTAGTACTTAGTTTTCTGGTGGGTAGTGCTGAGTGATGGCTAGAGTGGCTAGAGGCAGAGGTCGTGGGGGCCGGAGAGACCGAGGTGGTCGTGGTGGGCGTGGACGCGGGCGGGGACTCGGGAGTGAGTCTGGTGCCGCGAGTGTGGCCTTGGAGACCACGCAGGAGCAGGTGACTGACTCGCAGGCGTTTTAGGAGGAGTCTGTGGGTGTGGCCGCTACGAGTACCAGCGTGAGGGCTGGATGGGCTAGTGTGGGTCCTGGTGTAGCTGGTAATGCAATGGGCCCAGGTGGGGGTGCTGCCGCAGGTGTTGCCCAGGATCGAGATGATCGCTTGGCGGGTTTGCAGCAGATGATTCTGGAGCGGTTACTAGGTGGGGTGCCAGCTCTGAGTCAGGCTCTAGGAGTGCAGCCAGAAGTGGCTGGTGTTCAGCCAGGTGTGGCTGGTGTGCAGCCAGGTGTGGGAGGTGGTCAGCCGGGAGTGGCTGGTGTGCAGCCGGGTGTGGCGGTTGCAGAGGAGCTTCCATCCTACCTTAGGATGATGGAGCAAATGCAGAGGATTGACACAGGGTTTTTCTCGAGAGGTGCCAAACCTGAGGAGGCCGATGAGTGGCGGCTGAGCGTAACTTTCGCTCTATCAGGTGTCCGGAGGGATACCGGGTTAATCTGGCGGTGTATTACCTGGAGGGTGATGTGCATCTTTGGTGGAGAGGTGTTGAGGCCAGGAGGGGGCAGGCCGAGATGGCCACAGAGGATTTCTTGGCTGAGTTTACTGCCAATTATTTCCCGTAGGAGGTGGTGGATCGGTTGGAGCTGAGGTTTCTGGAGTTGGATGAGGGAGACCGGTCAGTGAGGGAGTTCGACGCGGAGTTCAGTCGACTTCTGGTGCATGCGGGTAGAGGCATGGAGGACGAGCAAGCCCAGATGAAGAGGTTCCTGAGGGGACTTCGAGCTGATTTGAGGACTCGCTGTAAAGCGAGTAGGTTTGTCACGAGGGCGGAGCTGGTGGAGATGGCTGCTGCGATGATGAGGACCTCAGGGAGCAGGATGTGGTGGTTAGTCCACCGGTTCAGTAGCAGAGGAAGTCGCAGCAGTAGCTGGGTCCGAACAAGGGCGGAAAACCTGTGCAGGGATAAAAGATAAAGTGGGAGTGCACTTCAAGGCTGAGTCAGAGAGGACAGGGTGGTCCGGGATGCTTCGGATGCGGAAGCATGGATCACAAGGTAGCCAGTTGGCCAAAGAGGAGTGAGACATATCAAGCCCAAGTGTCCTAGACTACAGTAGATGGCAGTGGTGGCAGTGTAGTCGTTGGCTCAAATTGCAGCGGCACCGCGGGTGTTCACTTCAGCGGAGGCGGGTGGTTCTAGCGCCAGACCGATCACAGGTAATTTTCAGACTTGACTTGTTAAATTCTTTTGGTGTTTGAATTTTAGTCTGTTTTGGAAATTGTGAGTATGTGCTAGAGTGTTAGGGTTCTTAAGCACATTGGAATTGTGCAGGGACCTTAGTTGTGGGCGGATGTGAGTCCCACGTTTTGTTTGATTCTGGAGCTACGAATAGCTTCATTACTCCGAAGTGTGCGGAGAGTAGCGGTATCTGGAGTGATTCTGGTGAGCAGCCGCGAGTAGTTAAGGTTGCGGGTGGCAAGTCGTTAGCTACTTTTGGGCGGGCTCGTGGTGTTGATGTTTTGGTGGCGGGAGAGTTGATGCCAGCATATCTGATTATTAGTCCGGTGGAGTTGTACGATGTCATTCTCGGGATGGATTGGCTAGATCAGTACAGGGTCCATCTGGATTGTCAACGAGGACGGGTTGTGTTCGAGCGAGAGGCGGGGAGGGTTGTTTATCAGGGTGTGAGACCGACTTTTGGGAGTCTCATGATACTTTTGGGAGTCTCATGATACTTTTGGGAGTATCAGGGTGTGAGACCGGCCATTCAGGCCGAGCAGCTGATTGAGAAGGACTGCAAAGCATATTTGGCGATGATAGTGATGCCAAAGACTGTTGGAGAAGTTGCAGTTGGGGATATTCGGGTTGTTCAGGACTTCCAAGATGTTTTCCAGTTATTGCGGGGATTACAGCTGTCAAGTCGGATCCGTTTACGATTGAGTAAGAGCCTGGGACGACTCGCTTATCCAAGGCGCCTTATTGTATGGCTCCAGCAGAGATGGCAGAGCTGAAGAAGCAGCTGGATGATTTGTTGGGTAAAGGATTCATTCGGCCTAGTGTTTCACCGTGGGGAGCGCCAGTGTTATTCGTGAAGAAGAAAGATGGGAGTTTCCGGTTATATATCGATTACCGGGGACTTAACCGAGTCACTGTAAAGAACAGGTATCCTTTGCCGCGGATTGATGAATTGTTGGATCAGTTGCGGGGGGCTACCTGGTTCTCCAAGATTGACTTGGCTTCGGGTTACCACCAGATCCCGATTGATGAGGTGAATGTGAGGAAGACTGCTTTCAGGACGAGGTATGGGCACTATGAGTTCGTGGTGATGCCTTTTGGGTTGACAAATGCGCTAGCAGCGTTCATGAGGTTGATGAACGGGGTGTTCCAGGAGTACCTAGATGTGTTTGTGATTATCTTCATAGATGGTATTCTGGTGTATTCGAGGAGTCCTGAGGAGCATAAGGTTCATTTGAGAGTGGTTCTGGAGAAGCTGCGGGAGCGGAAGCTGTATGCGAAGTTGAGCAAGTGCAGTTTTTGGCAGCGAGAAATGAGTTTTCTTGGCCACGTGGTGTCTGCAGAGGGAGTTTTTGTGGATCCGATTAAGATTGAGGCTATCAGAAGGTGGCCTAGACCCAGGAATGCCCACCGAGATCTGGAGTTTTCTCGGGTTGGCGGGTTATTATTAGAGGTTTGTCAAGGAATTTGCGAGTATGGTGCAGTCGATGACGAAGTTGACGGGGAAGGATGTCCCTTTTGTGTGGTCTTTAGCTTGCGAGGAGAGTTTCGGGAAGCTGAAGGAGATGCTGACTTGTACAACAGCGTTGGTGTTACCTGAGCCGGGTGAGCCTTACGTGGTGTATACAGATGCTTCGGGGATTGGTCTGGGTTGTGTACTGATGCAGCAGGGAAAGGTTATTGCATATGCTTCGAGGCAGTTGAGGAAGCATAAGTGCAACTATCCTACCCACGATTTTGAGTTGGCTGCGGTGATTTTTACTTTAAAGATTTGGAGGTCTTATGTTTATGGCGGGAAGGTGCAGGTGTTCACAGACCATAAGAGTCTGAAATATTTCTTCACTCAGCCGGAGCTGAACCAGAGACAGAGGCGCTGGATGAAGTTGGTAGCAGATTAAGATCTGGAGATTGGGTACCATCTGGGTAAAGCATATCTGGTTGCAGATGCGTTGAGTCGGAAGAGGGTTGATTCGGCTCAGGATCGGGATATAGAGGCTCTGGTGAGCGAGATTAGTACGTTGAGATTGTGTGTTAGAGGCAGTTAACCAGGCACATTTGCTGAGCAGGATTCATGTAGCTCAGGAGAAGGATTAGGGTTTGATGGATGCTTCTAAGGTTGCAGGTTCAGAGTATCAAGTCTCGACGAATGGGACGATACTTGTGAACGGGCGGGTTTGTGTACCCAAGGATGAGGATCTGGGGCAGAAGATCATGAGAGAGGCTCATGCGAGCATTTTGTCAATTCATTTAGGAGCGACCAAGATGTATCGTGATCTGAAGCGGTATTATCACTGGGTCGGGATGAAGAGGGATATCGCTAACTGGGTTGCAGCGTGCAACGTGTGCCAGTAAGTGAAGGCTGAGCATAAGGTTTCGAGCGGGATATTGCATAGTTTACCCATTCCGGAGTTAAAGTGGGACATGATCACCATGGACTTTGTGACAGGGTTGCCGGTGTCGCGGACTTATGATGCTATTTGGGTAATTGTGGATCGTCTGACCAAGTCATCATATTTTCTTTCCATCAGCAAGACCGACGGAGCGGCGGTGTTGGCGGATGTGCATAAAACTTTGATGTAGGGTTTATATGCAATTAGGTTTTAAATTTATAAACCTATGAAACTGCAAGTGCACAGTTAATCCAGTGAGGAGTAAGTGATGAACGCACTACAAATCTATATGATTACAATTAAGCTAAGTAAACATATTATTTGGTTTTTGGGGTTTTATGGAAGCAAATAACAAACCAATAAAAGTAAAGGGAAAGATATCAATTAAAATTAGAATTCAAGCAATTTAAAAAAAATATGCAAAACACAAGCAATCAATTTAGGATTTTAATACTAGTTGTTCTAGAACTCATATCACTAAGGTAAGGTCATCCCACTGTCGTGACGTAACTAACCTTCTACGTTTTGCACCCTAATATACTCAACTATCGCAGGCTATTACAAGGTGAAAACATGCTTTATGCTCAAGATTGATTGTTCACTAGACTCCTTAACTAACCTATTGAATTGTTAAGATGCCTAGCTCATCGAATACTAGGTCCGGAGATATAATCAAATATGCATTAAAAACAAGAGAAAAACGAAATACCCTTTTAGATATTGATTTAGGCTGTTATGGCCGGCTGCTTCAGTTCTTAGAAAGGCTAAAAGCAAATATATATAGGGGTTTAAGGAGGATTAAGTCGGCTAGGTCTTCTTCGGGCAAAAACGTCTTTTTCGTCGAAACTGAGGCAATACCGGTCACAATAATGGTCGGGCTTCATGACTGCTATTATAGACTTCTATGATGGTACTAGAAGGTTGGAGAAAGTCTGGATCATCGGCACATGGGCTGGCCCGGTGCTTGACCCCATTCTGCACTCACTTTACTTCGAAGGTAGTTTGACATGTCCTCAGTTTTTTGCGTGTATCTTCCAAAGTACAGCTCCAATTGATGAAATTCTAACTCCATTGGAAATCTAACTCAAAGGGCTATCTTCATGCCAAGTTTCATTAAAGTCCCAATTGATTTGATTCTCTGTTAATCAGCAAACTTCTGGTGTATACGTTCTGTCCAGATTGAGAATGTGCATTATCTTCAAGTAAAATGACTTGGCTTGGTTCCTTTGACTTTCTGAGTAGCTGCATTATAGATGACAATCCTTTTGCTCTATTTTACATCCTTTTGATGATAAAACATGTTAAGACCTTAAAATCTGCATATACGAGAAAACTACCTCTTTTGGTCCAAAAGTTTTATTAATATATATAAAAACTACAGTAAAATGTATAGTAAAAGTGGTAAAATATAGGGTATATCAACTCCCCCAGACTTATTTTTTGCTTGTCCTAAAGTAAACAATCGTCAAGAATTGAGAACAGGTTTGAAATTCGGAGGAACTCACATATCCTTTGGTTCGTTGCATCAAATTCTAAACCTGTAATCCACATGAAACAAGATTAAATCATAGACGTTGTCGTCTTCTTCCATCACGAATTCGTAACATGTCCGTACTCTAAATCTCTGTCCCTGCAAAAATCTCAACTTCAAATCAATTGACTCTTTCTACTCTCTTAGACTTAATGAAAACTTCCCATCAGGAACATCATTCAAGGAAGACGGGCTAGGTATTGGAAAAGGCTGATTTTAGTGGTGAGGTTAAAAGTGTTTAGGGTTACCATAGACTCCAGGTGCGAGATATTATGAAAAATCGCAAGAGAGAATGGACCTGTTGATGTCCACAATTTCCCAACCACTTCTTCACGTCTTTCTCCCCTAGACTTAGATTTTTCTCCAGAAATCGCTTGAAATCTCTTCTACTCGTCTCTTCTTTTGTATCATGACATTCCTTGGGTATTCTTTGGCCATAAGACTCTGAGAATTACCGTTTTCCTTTCCCTTAGATTTTCTTCCAAACACTAACAAACGTGTTAGTAACAACAATCCCCGCAAACCTAACTTACACCGTCCCCGGTGTAAAATTAAATCAAATTAAGGGAGTAATGATGAAAATTTATTTGAAAGAAAAATCAAAAAGATAGAGATTAGAATGATAGTACCGGTGAGCTTAGATATTTTCGGCAAAAATCTTAGGTTGTCGCGATCAATCTTAGATCTTCGTTGTTTTTGAGCATTTGGTATCCCGTATGAATCAAAACCATGCTTTTGTATTGAATTCTAAGTACAAGGGAAGGAAAAATAGATAAGAAACAAAAAGATATCAAAATAATGAATCCAAATTGTTAGAAACTATCAATCTAAGTGAAATCAATGAATGAATATGTCAAGACGTGAAAATCATATTTAAACCATTTAAATCTAACCAATAGTTTAATTTTAATGCAAAAATTCATGAATCAAATAATTGTAGTTAAATAATCATGAAATATGTAAAAATAAATTGGTTCTTAGAAATTATGTGTGAAAAATGGTTGTAAAATAATGAAAAGAGTGAAAAAGGAAAAATTAACCTCTTTTGACCAAACGGTTAAGTGGTCGGCTCAGTGGTTCGAATCGGTGGCTCGGTGTTCCATGGCTCGTGACTCCAATGGTGTGGCGGTTGATGGGGATGCGGTTAGATCAATTCCGGTCTAGGTGTCGGGTGGTGATGTCGTGGGTTATTCAAGCTTTAAATTTATAATCCTAGATAAAGCTGTAAGTGCACAAGCAAATGCAGTAGTACTTAGGGGTCGATCCACAGATACTAGAGATGATACGCTACGAATTTATGTAATGCAAATTAAGCTAAGACAAAATATGATTTTGGTTTTGTGGTTTTATGAATAGCAATTATTAAGCAAAGAAAGTAAAAGCAAGGATAAATCAATAAGAGAAAAGTGTTAGGCATTAGACAATTCGCAGAGACTCATGATACACATAAAGATATCGGGTTTTTAAAGATCATTTTAGAACTGAAATAACTAATGTAAGGTCATCCTACTGTCATGACGTAACTAACCATCTACGTTTTCTACCGTAATAGACTCAACTATCGCAGGTTATTATAATGTGAAAACATGCTTTAAGTGTAAGATTCGATTGTTCATACTACTCCATAACTAACCTTTCGAATTGTTATGACGCAGTACTCACCAAATATTAGTTCAGGCAATATAACAAGCTTTTGGAGAGTATATCAACCTAAGATTAGTTCGCAAGATGGCCTAAAAATCAAACAGCATTACGATCCAATAGAGGTGAAGAATCCACTAGATAAACCCTAACAAAGTTCGATATTCAATTATGCATAAACATGGAATCTTTGAATGCCTAAAACCTAACAAGTAATTTACTCAGACATGATGGAAGTAACAACAAAGCAACAAGGATAAGCACGAATCATCATAGATAAACTGAATTTAAAGAGTATGAGATAAGAAATCTTCTCTATATCGAAGTACAAAGGGAGATCTCCTCCTAGAATCCAAATCCAATGAAGAACAAAGATGAAAACGTGTTTAGTATTTAGAGAAGAGATAGGAGGCTGCCTAGGGCTCCTTAGTCGTGCCCTCTAGCTGCTTATTGATGCTTATCCTCATAAAGAGGCTAAAAACAAGTATATATAGGTGTAGGATCTTCTAGGGCTTAGTTTAGGACAAAAGGGTCTTTTACGTCAAAACTGCTCCAACGTTGGGCCAAGTAACGGACGGGCTTCTAGGCCGGTGTTAGAGTCTTCTTTGGGCCTTCATGAGTGCTGGCAACGGTCTGGAACATCGGTCCACGGACTGGCCCGGTGCTTAACTCGATTCTGCACTTGTTTCACTTCAGAAGCAGTTTAATGTGTCTTCAGTAAACCGAGCGTATCTTTCTGCTCACAGCTTAAAATGATATGATTCAAATTCTTTTGTGAAGCTAACTCAAAGATCTATCTTCTGACCAAGTTTCATCGAATTCTAAATTGATTCGTGTCTCTGTTTACTGCTAAACTTCTGGCATATATGTTCTGTCAAACTTGGTAGATTGTGGTAACTTGTGAATTATTTTGTCTTGATGATGTCTTTGGCTTATGAAAATTTCTTTAGCTTGGTTTACACCTCTTTTGGTCCTTTTTGCTCCATTTTTCTTGATTTCCCTATTAAGACTATAACACTACAAATACGAGGAAAACTACTTATTTTGGCTGAAAAGCTTATTAAAGTGCATAGAAAATATAGTAAAATAGATGGTAAAAGTGGTAAAATATGGGACATATCAATTCCCCCAGACTTAAACCTTGCTTGTCCTCAAGCAAAATTCAAGAATAGAAAAGAGGTTTGAAAATACGGGAACTCACATATCCTTTGGATCATTGCCTTGAAATCGAAACATTTAATCCACATGAAAACAAGATCAGCCATAGACGCTTTCATCTTCTGCCACCATGATTTTCACAACCTTTTCCATACTCTAAATCTCTGTCCCTGCAAAAATCTCAACTTCAACTATTTGACTCTTTCGACTCCATTAGGTTAATAACAATTCCTCATCAAAAATATTATTCAAGGTAGACGGCTCTAGGTAATAATAGGGAAGGCTGATTTTAGTGGTGAGGCTAAGAGTGTTTAAGGTTACCATAGACTCCGGTGCGAGATATTATGCAAAATCGCAAGAGAGAGTGGACTTATTGATGTCCACAATTTTCCAACCACTTCTTCACGTCTTTCTCCCCCAGACTTAGATTTTTCTCTGGGAATCACTTGAAATCTCTTCTACTCGTCTCTTCTTTTGTTGCATTCCCTGGGTATCCTTTGGCTATAAGACTCTTAGACAACCGTTTTTCTTTCCCTTAGATTTTCTTTCTTTTCTTTTCTCTTTTTTTTCTTTTTCCTTTATTATTATTTTTTTTCTTTTTTTCTTTTTTTCTTTTTGAAAGGGGAAAACGGTATCTCTTTGATACGAGTCAAGTATAGACACGAAATGTTACCATGTTTTAAGCATCTAAGGAAACGGCCAAGCTCTTTGGAAATTGTTCTTTCTACTCAACCATTTTTTACCAAATCGTCGCATCTCTTGTAATTGGAAAATTGCGTCGATCCTTTTCTCTCCGACGTTTTTGCACATATCTGCAAGTATGAAATTGAAAAGAGAAGGCATGAGGTCCGAAAAGAGGTAAAGGTTGTTAGGTAGGGTACCAACTAAAAATGAGCTGGCCATTCATGACAACAGAGAGTGGTAAAAGAGGATAAGATGTCATGAATGTGTGATTCGTTTCCTTGATCTAACATCCTTAATAAGAAATCATCAAAACCATATTAGTAGTCCAACATATAGAGTCAAAATCGTATCCATCAAAAAAATTGCAAGTAGAAATTTTCTGGACGGAAGCTCCTATCATGAGGTTTCTGAATCGATTGTCATGAACAAACCCTGCAACAATGGTTACTTGGTCTTTGAAATCAAAGCATTAGTTCTTAGTAAAGTGTCATAATTCCCAACTTATTTTGACTCAATAAAACATTTTTAGAAATAAAACTCTTTTAAAAATATAAAAACCAATCATGAACAAACGTGTTAGTAAACAACAATCCCCCCAGACTTAAATTACACCGTCCCTGGTGTAAAAGAAATCAAATTAAGGGAGTAATTTTGGAAAATAAAAATAAAATTGAAATTAGAAAAGTTAGAGAATAGAACAAAGTTACCGGTTGTAGACAAAAAAAATCTTGAAGATCGAAAAATGTCCCATTTTCGGTTGGTATAAAGCATCTTTGGAATCTCCAAGGGTGAATGAACACTCCTAAAAGCTTCCTTATTTCCTTAGAAACAGTTCACCTCAAGGTGTCATCGGCTGGTTCCTCATGGTTTGAAAATTGGCTCATGGTATAGTGATTTTGGTCCCCAGAAGATGCTCGTGGACTATCTCTCAAACCGTAAAATTTTCCTCGAGCCATATTGAAAATTCACCGGGTTATAAGGTATTTTAAAGCTCATGGTGAAGTTGTAACACTTTTCTCATACGGTTTTGCGTATGGTCCTTGAATGGGGAGATTCGACTCGCCGGAAGGGTAGTATCGAGCCATCTGCAAAACAGTAGAGAAGTTCTCGAGCCAAATTGAAAATCTATCATAAAACATACCTTTTTAGTTCACGTGGTGAAGTTTGAAGGGTTTTGCTCCAGTGGATAGGTAAATGTCCCATAAAAATGCTCCACGTGGTCCGTTGGTAAACTGAGATCCAGAAAATCTTAGGATTGTCGTAAGCAATATGAGATCTTTGTCGATTCTGAGCATATGGTATTTTGCACAAATCATAACCAGGCTAGGTGTCTACAATTACTTCGCTTTTCTCACACATCTCCTTTGAATGGCAGATAATGCTTAAGACGATTGGAAGTGTGCACATCACAACAAAAAGTCTTGTTACAAGTCCTGTTAAAGAGCGACATATCCTTGCAAAAACACTTGAAATCACTTGTTAAATAATTCTTGGAGCTAAGTCCTCAATACGTATGTATTGAAGTCTAAGTCTAAGGGTAGGAAAAATAGATATTAAACAAAAAGATATCGAAATAATGAATCCATATTGTTAAATACTATCAATCTAAGTGAAATCAATGAATATGTCAAGATGTGAAAATCATGTTTAAAACCATTAATATCTAACCAATATTGTAATTTCTAATGCAAAAATTCATGAATCAAATAATTTGCAGTTAAATAATCTTGAATATGCAAAAATAAATTGGTTCTTAAAAATTATGTATGAAAAATGGTTGTAAAATAATTAAAAGAGTGAAGAAAAATTAACCTCATTGACCAAACGGTTAGGTGGTCGGCTCGGTGGTTCGAAGCGGTGGTTCGGTGGTCCATGGCTCGTGACTCCAATGGTGTGGTGGTTGATGGAGACGCGGTGTGATCAATACCGGTCAAGGTGTTGGGTGCTAGTCGCGGTACTAGGATGGTTCGAGGTGTGGCTCGGATCCTAGGTGAGACGCGGCACAAGACGGTGGTCGGATGGGTGTGGAGTCGCGAGACGAGGCAATATCGGTCGCGGTACCGGTCGGCGATGTGGACCGGTATCGTGTCGCGTATGTCGCGGGTCGAAATGGGAAGGATGGGGGAAGCGTCGTGTCACAGGACGATTCGGGAGGTCGAGTCGGGATGGGGAGAATCGGGTGTCGCGTACCGGACCGAATATCGGTCTGTACCACGGTCCGAAATCGGGACCGGAACTTACTGTGGGTCGAGGCAGAAAAAGCGGCAGGATTGTGGTGGGGGTGCGGTAGGATTGCGGTGGGGGTGCGGTGGAATTGCGGTGGGGGTGCGGTGGGGGTTGCGGTGGAAGTGCAGTGGGGGTGCAGTGGAACTGCCTCGCGGTAGGAATTACGGTGAAGTCGCAGCAGAAATGCGGGGCAGTTTTGCTCTAGTACCGGTCACGATTTTTGACTGATACGCTTGACCGGTACTGGGTCACTCGTGTCGCGGGTCGATCGAGGTGCGATACCGGTCCGAATATTGGTCAGCGTGGTTGACCGGTATTGTGTGGCGATCCATGCGATTTTAAACAAGCTTTTTCTTCGCCTATACAAATCGGAATTAAGATCCGAAAGATCCAATAGTAGGAAGCTTGTCTCCTCATTCCTTGTAGTTCGTCTTGAAAACAAGTTTGAAGTTCGCTCCTTGCAGCTTCGTATTCTTCTTCTTCAGCCTTGGGAAATTGGTCATAACTTTAGACCGTAATACCAAATTACGTTCTGCTTTTTTTCGGTAGCTTTGTATGACTGTCTACTACAGTCTCACCAAAATTTAGCTTTTTATGGGTTGGTCTGGTAATTCGTTTGTGATTTGAACCAGAACGAGTCTTGTTCTATCTCCTTCTCTTCTTCCTTCTCCAAAACAAACATTTTTTTGTATTCTTATAACTTTTTGTAAAAACCTGAAAAATTCATAGTTAGAAAAACCAATGAGTGATAAAAAATTAAAAATTAAAACCATAATTAAAATTGTAAATTAATGACTCTAAGAAAATTAAAACCAAATAAGGGTTGCCTCCCATAAAGCGCTTGTTTTAAGTCTTTTAGCTCTACTCTTTTTCTTTTAAGCATAGGATGGCTCCACTAAAGGAATTAGGACTCCTTTAGCTTCTCTACACTTTGGACCGCATGGCTTGAGGCTCCATCTATTAGCATCTTGTTGGATTTCATAAAGAACAATCGCACCGTGAAAAAATTTCACCATATTGTTGACCTTTTCTTCGATGAATTCTTCATCTTTCTCATTCAAATCCATGGGGATCATAATTATGAAGTTGGAGAAAAAATTCGAGGACCTTTTGTGTTTCATCTTGACATGAACCACATCTTCTTCATGTTCCTTAGATACCAAGATCGAATTTGCAATATTTGGAGTCTCTTTGCCTTTCGGTTTTGTCGGTTGGACAACATCTTTATGTATGGTTGGAGGGGCTGGGATTTTGGATAGATCACTCCTTTGTCAAGTTTAGAGAGAGAGATTTGGTGATTTGTAGAATCCACAAATTCTCCATCGGTTTCAAGGAATGGTGAACCAAGATTTAAATGCTTGTGAGGATCATCTTTAGTCTCCAAAACGTTGAAGCTTGTTCTAAGCTCCTCTCCGTGATCGCACATGTCATCCAATTCAACATCCGTGATGCATGTTTTGTCTTCTTGGAGATCTCTTGTAAGCATCTTTCCAAGATGAACCAAACGCGCCTCGGTGCTTTGAAGTAGAGCAACAAGAGCTTCTAATGTTTCTCCAAGAGCTAACAAAGAAGTCTTGATCTTTGCATTGATCTCACGTTCGAAACTTTTGAATTCTCCCTTGAGTTTAGCCACAAACAATTCTAGTTTATCGTCTAGGGTAATTGAAAAGGTGTGATCTTGGAGTTGTTGTGGTGGCTGTGGATACTCGTAGTGATGGTAATGATAGGAATCCTCACGCTCATAAGCCTCCCAAGGTTGTTGTTGGTACATATGAGCATTGCACCGAGTATTGTTGAAGTATGGCGGTTGATGATATTCATGAGGCATTGGGTTATAATCCCCAATGGTTTCATGGTAGTAAGAGCTCGCCATTCTCCTAGGGTAGAGGTTGTAGTGTTCCATTGATGACTCTCTGAAACACTCACAAAAACAAAAAGAAAAAACGAAAAATCAAAAGTAAATAAAGAAAAACAAATCTTAGACTTAATCTTTATCAAAAACTCGTAGGTAACAAATTAGTCCCCGATAACGGCACCAAAAACTTGATGTCGTGGGTTATTCAAGCTTTAAATTTATAAACCTAGATAAAGCTGCAAGTGCACAGGCAAACGCAGTAGTACTTAGGAGTCGATCCACGGAGACTAGAGATGATACGCTACGAATTTATGTGATGCAAATTAAGCTAAGACAAAATATGATTTTGGTTTTGTGGTTTTATGAATAGAAATTATTAAGCAAAGAAAGTAAAAGCAATGATAAATCAATAAGAGAAAAGTGTTAAGCATTAGACAATTCGCAGAGACTCATGAAACACATAAAAATATCGAGTTTTTAAAGATCGTTCTAGAACTCAAATCACTAACGTAAGGTCATCCCACTGTCGTGACGTAACTAACCATCTACGTTTTCTACCCTAATAGACTCAACTATCGCATGTTATTACAAGGTGAAAACATGCTTTAAGTGTAAGATTCGATTGTTCATACTACTCCATAATTAACCTTTCAAATTGTTATAACGCACTACTCACCAAATATTAGTTGAGGCAATATAACAAGCTTTTGGAGAGTATATCAACCTAAGATCAGTTCGCAAGATGGCCAAAAAAGCAAACAGCATTACGATCGAATAGAGGTGAAGAATCCACTAGATAAATCCTAACAAAAAGTTCGATATTCAATTATGCATAAACATGGAATCTTTGAATGCCTAAAACCTAACAAGTAATTTACTCAGACATGATTGAAGTAACAACAAAGCAATAAGGATAGGCACGAATCATCATAGATAAACTGAATTTAAAGTGTAAGAGATAAGAAATCTTCTCTATATCAAAGTACAAAGGGAGATCTCCTCCTAGAATCCAAATCCAATGAAGAACAAAGATGAAAACGTGTTTAGTGTTTAGAGAAGAGATAGGCGGCTGCCTAGGGCTCCCTAGTCGTGCCCTCTAGCTATTTATTGATGCTTATCCTCCTAAAGTGGCTAAAAACAAGTATATATAGGTGTAGGATCTTCTAGGGCTTAGTTTAGGACAAAATGGTCTTTTACGTCAAAACTGCTCCAACGTTGGGCCAAGTAACGGACGGGCTTCTAGGCCGGTGTTGGAGTCTTCTTTGGGCCTTCATGAGTGCTGGCAACAGTCTGGAACATCGATCCACGGACAGGCCCGATGCTTGCCTCGATTCTTCACTTGTTTCACTTCAGAGGCAGTTTGACGTGTCTTCAGTAAACCGAGCGTATCTTTCTTCTCACATCTCCAAATGATATGATTCAAATTCCGTTGTCAAGCTAACTCAAAGATCTATCTTCCAAATTTATTTGTCCCTCCGTTTACTGCTAAAATTCTGGCGTATATGTTCTGTCCAACTTGGTAGATTGTGGTACCTTGTGAATTATTTCGTCTTGATGATGTCTTTGGCTTATGAAAATTGCTGTAGCTTGGTTTGCACATTTTTTGGTCTTTTTTGCTCCATTTTTCTTGATTGCCCTATTAAGACTCTAAAACTACAAATACGAGGAAAACTACCTCTTTTGGCTGAAAAGCTTATTAAAGTGTAAAGAAAATATAGTAAAATAGATGGTAAAAGTGGTAAAATATGGGACATATCAGGTGGCTAGTCGCGGTCAAGGATGGTCGAGTTGTGGCTCGGGTCCTAGGCGAGATGCGGCACGAGGTGGAGTTGGAGTCGCGGGATGTGTTAATACCGGTCGGAGGTGTAGGCTGGTATCGTGGTGCGTGTGTCGCGAGACAAGGCGGGAAGGACGCGGGACGTGTGGACGCAGCACGGTTCGAGAGGTCAAGATGGGATGGGAGGGATCGGGTGTCACGTACCGGACCGAATATCAGGCGATACCGCGGGTCGGTATTGCGGGCTAGTTCGGTTGGTGGCAGCGGTATGGTCGAGGTGAACAGTCGAGGAGCGGGCCACTAGAAGATTTGCGGCATCATTGCCGAAATACCGGTCGGACGTGTTGATAGAAACGCGGGACTGTTATCGGGCTCATGGGATGTGCCGGGTTGGTCGCGGTTCGAGGTAAACGGTCGCGGATATCGTTTAGGTGGGACAACCGATATGCGTGTTCGGTATCGTGGAATCGTGTCACGGTAAAGGGTGCGTTGTATCGCAGGAAGGATGATCATGTCGCGGGAAGGATGGTCGTGTCGCGGGAAGGTTTCGTCGTGTCGCGGGAAGGATGGTCGTATCGCGGGACGGGGCATATCGTGTCGTGCATCAGTCGCGAAATCTGACCGATACGCGTGATCGATACTGGGTAACTCGTGTCGCGGGGTGATCGAGACCCAATACCGGTCGAGGTCGCGGGTCAGCATGGGGTCTGGTATTGGCGTTGTGTCGCGGTCTATGCGATTTTTCATCGAGCTTTCTTTTCGTCTATACACATCGGATTTGAGATCTGAAGATGCTATGGATTCTTGAGAACAAGATCTTTCCAATAGTATGAAGATTGTAGCCTGGTTTGTCGTGGCTTGAACTGTGAAAAAGCTTGAAGTTGCGGCTTCGTAACCTTTCTTGACGGTCTGGTTCAATCGGTCATAACTTGCTAACCGTAATAGCAAATCATGTTCTTCTTTTTTCCTATAGCTTCATAAGACTGTTTCCTTAGGGCATACTGAATTTCAAAACGTCCGGGCTGATATAGTGCTCCATTCATTTCATGAACTGAACAAGTCGTGTTCTATCTCCTTTCCATCGTTCTTCTCCGAAACACATTTGTTTGTATTTTTAAAATTTTTTGTAAAAGCTTGAAAAATTCATAGATATATAAAAATAATGAATAACAATGTTGAGAAAAATCAAATTAAATCCAAAAACTTAGAATAAGCAAATTAATAAAATCAAAAACATAGATATGGGTTGCCTCCCATAAGGCGCTTGTTTTAAGTCTTATAGCTCGACTCCTTAGGTTTTTAGGATTGTGGAAGGTCTTCTAAAGGCTTGAGGTTGCCTTTAGCATGTAAATGAGGTCTCCTTAAGTCATGTTCTCCATCTTCATCGAATTATTTGGGCTCATTGATCGACACTTCTCTTTTCTCCGAAGGAATGTATCGAGTTTGTTTAGCTCGAAATCCCGGCGGTGCGGCATAATGATAGACACGAGTGTCTATGTTAGTGAAGGATATCTGTCTTAGAGGATAGTCCATGATAGCTCCAGCAGTTGGCAAGAATGGTCTTCCAAGGATGAAAGGTGTTGAACAATCGTTCATAGTCGCCACTTCGAAATTTACCAGAACAATGCAATGTCCAATATTCAAGGGGCAATTGTGAATTTCGCCTAATGAAAGTGTAGATGCACCATTAGTGAGTGCAATTCGTATCCGTGATGGCCGAAGGTTGGTGATCTTCATCATTCTCATAAGAGATCCCGAATCGCAAAGTGCATCGTCAAATTTGAAACAACGAATTAAACAAGAGATGTTGAAAGGACCATATTTTCTAGCAGACGGGCGTTGAGTGGTTTGGGTCTACAGGACGAGGTGCTGTGTTTGCTGAGGAATGCAGGACTAGGGACTATCGCGACGTACCATCATCCCTTATACCCCGATTTGGTCCGTCAGTTTTTTGCTTCAGTGAGGCTCGTTTGTGTGGCGACAGATGGAGAGGACAGTGATGATGTGGCGAAGTGGGTCTTGAGCTTCAAGATTCGAGGGGTCTGCTACAAGCTCTCTCTTCGAGATCTCTGTGGGGTATATGGTTTTGACGAAGATCGCGCTTATCAGGAGCTCCCAGAGACCATCCCGGATATACAGACGTTTTGGGGACATTCTAGGACGGGGATGTATGCTGCTTCTGCCTCCACACATACAGATGTGAGAAATCCAGTCCTTTGCTATCTACTCTGCCTTTTCTCCACCACGATATTATACAAAATGGAGCCCGGGAAGATGAGACTAAAGGAGCTGGTCCTGTTGTCGTATACTCTGCGGATGGACATTGCAGACTCGACTTGGGATGAGATTCAACCCAACATGGGGGGTTGTTTTCACGCACCATCTGATTTCTCTGAAGAACACGCCATTGACGTTGAAGAAGAGCAGCAAGTCTTTTGCAGCTGGTTGTCTTCTCACCCCAATCTTTGCATTTTGTGGGGTTGATACATCCATCTGCAGTGTGGAACGCAAGGTTTATGTTGTAGACTTAGATTATCTGACGAGAGCCACCTCGCTCAAGCAGGTGGAGCATTGGGTCTTTCGCCTTGTTCCTGGAGAGCAGCGAATGGTGAAGCTACCTCTTCGCGAGCTGATGCGCATCTCCGAAGACCCCACTCTGATGTCCTTCGAGCCAGACCAGAGAGTTTTGCGTCCAGTTGGTGCTGGGCGCAAGCAGACTACTCGGGGTGCTACTGCAGCTGGTACTTTAGGAGTAGGCACTTCTAGAGCTCCACCGCAGCTCGATCAGCTTCCTCTTGCACCTACACACTCTATGGAGCAACTTGAGTTTCAGGCTTGGGTCGCTGAGATTTTCCAGAGCCTCTGGAACGCCATTGTTACCTTGTCTTGCTGTGGATGTGTTCGCCCTCGCCCACCTTCTCTGCAGCGTTCTTCGTCATCATCTGAGGAGGAGGACTAGATCCTCTCTGCTTATCCTTTTTCTGTTTCCCTTTTATCTTTTATTTTCTAACTTTGAGTCCATTTTTATGTTTTTTCTTTGAGTCAGTTTGTTCTTTGTTTAATTAGGATTTTTGAACTTTAGGACTAATGCGATTTGCCAATGTTTTCCTCTAAATCACGTCTATTAAGTTATGTTTGCAGATGATTAGGTTTGAAACTTATTTTCAACAAAGAAAACTGCTGCATCGGTCCAGAGAACCTATGTCGATCGACATGGTTCATTGTGTCGATCGACACAGTCACATTTGTTCTATAACTCTGCATAACTCATAATCCGGTTCAGAGAACTTGTGTCGATCGACACGGCTCTCTCTGTCGATCGACATGAGGCCAACATGGGTAAAACTTCGTTTTTCCTTCACAAGTTCATTTTCCTTTTGATTATTTCACCAAATTCAGGCTTGATAACACTAGGGACAGTATTGTTTAAGTCTACGGGAGGTAGTTGCTAACTTTGTGTTTGTTTTTGAGAGTCAATCCAAAACGTTTTATTGAGTCAAAATAGTTAGTTGGAAACAATGACCCATCCTTTGGTTTAGTGGATTGTCTTTTTCAATGAGTGACCATTTTTCCAGGATCAATTTCAGAGTCAGACTAATGAAAAATCCTAAGGGTGACCAGTTAACTGGAGACATCTGTTACTTCCAGCATAATCCGCCAAGTTCAAGCTAATTATGCGGTCTCCTCGGTGATTCATGTTCATAGGGCTTGACTCCTCATTCATACCTGACAAGTGCAATCTCTGTTGAAAGTAATGGTACTCCTCTCTTTTAAAAATTCATAAAAAAAAACAAATGATTGGGGTGATATGATAGTTCTTGAGTATAAGATGAGGAAATAAAATTCTAGTGAGTCAGTACTCAAGAGGTGATCACTTGGAGCTCAAAAGCAGCAGTCTGAGTCCCTTAGAACGGATGTAGAGGACGAGCGATCTCACGACCCTTTCTCCTCACAAGGAACATTAGTAGTGAAAGCACTGTTTTTGAGTTTCTGAATCGAATAAGTCTGGGGGAAAGAAAGAGTACCAAGAGTTGTATGGTTGCTTTGTCATGGTATAGTATGGAAATGAGTCTAGAAGGTTCTTGGCATGGAAGATTTGGGACGAGACCCAGCAATGAGGACTAGCGGGTTATGTTGAGAAGCCGTGGATGAATTTGGTAGGCTGCGAATATCTATGGAGAAGTACATGGTGGTCTGATTTTGAGTTGGTTATGCATTATGTGGCTTACTAGTTGAAAGGGTCGGTCCGGTGCTCCAAGGAAAGGTAACTTTCAGCGTTTTCAAACCTCTTTCACATTCTTAGTGTATGTTTTGCTTGAGGGCCAGCAAAAGCTAAGTCTGGGGGAGTTGATATATCATGGTTTTTATCCATTTTTGACCATGATATAATTCCTTTTTATAGAGTCTTTTTGGTATTTTTCGGGTCTTTTGGAGTCTTTGTAGGTTAATGGGTGATTGGAGCTTAATGGGACATTTTGGAGCATCAAGGAAAAAAGAGCCAAAGTGACCAAGTCGGAGACAATCTTTGGAGCTTGTGTCGATCGACACAAGCCATGTGTGTCGATCGACACGCATGTCTGATACGAGAAGAAGAGTTTTCAAGTTGTGCCGATCGACACAGCTGCTTGTGTCGATCGACACGTCCAATAAGCCCAAAAGTTTGCGAAAGCCCAATCCGATTTTTAGACATTATATATAGTTTTTCTTTGGGCTTCCATGTTTTTATCTTGTTTTTAATTGAGGCTTGGAGATTGAGAGATTTAGAGAGCTTTTAGGAGAATTTCGAGACTTCAGACCTTCAGATTTCGAACCTTTGTATCTCTTACTCAATCTCTTTTATGCAATTTTATTCATTCATAATGTTTACATCATCTATGTCTGAGTAATTTGTTTGTTAGGTTTTGGGAATTCTAGGATTTGATGAGAAATTGTTAGGATTGAATTACTGTTAGGATTGATCTATTTGTTCTTTATCTAGATTGCTTGATTTTAGGATTGATCAACTAAAATTGGAAACCCTAGGTTGCTTTAATAGATGGAAAAGTATTATTAACAACCTCACATAATCTTAGATGAGCAAAATTATCTATTCGCAAAGAAATTTGGCTTAGTAATTTTGTGAACAATTGAACCTGAACTTAATGCTTGATTTTATTCACTAAGTTTGCAAAGAAATTTGGAATTTAGGGATTTAGTCATAGATAATCTCTGCAACAAAAGTTGATTGGTTTTATATTCGTGTTTGAGTTCTAGAACTGTTCTTAATCAAATCCTGACAGTCTTTTATCCTTGATTTCAATTCATTCCTGCGAATTACCCATAACCTAACTCCTTTATCTCATTTGAATTTTAAGAACCTTGATAATCGTTCACTTGTTTACTTTGCTATTTTTATTACATTCATACATATTTACTTAGCATAATTTGAATTCATTAGTTGATTGTGTGATTTGATTCTCTGTGGATTTGACCCCTAAGTACTACTACGATCTCTTAATTTGAGAGAGTAGCTCAGGGTAAATTTGAGCATATCAGTCCTCTTGGTGGACCTCTCGGCAAACTGTAATCTGTAAGGGCGAGGTTTTACCGAAATTCTCGCTGTGAGCTTTCCTTTGCTCGTATTCGCCTTTTTCAATGATCTTGAGACTTCGTCTTCGTCTTGATTAGAGGTGGACTCGTACTCCTCAAGGGCAATAAGAGTGCAGCAATTAGCATTAGGTGTAGATTCTCCTTCTATTGTTTCCAATTGAAGGGAAACTTGCACCGTTTCTTCGATTTTCTTCAAACGATCATCTAGTTGCTTCACATGGTTGGAGGTACCGATTGCGTCTCCTTGTAGCTTCGTTTTCATGTCAATGATCTCCTTATCATGTTTTTCAATGTCAAAACAAACGACCTTAAGGGTTTGTACCGTTAGCGTATTATCGTTCTCCAATTCTTCTACTTTTGAGGTGAGTTCGCCTTGGTTGGTATTGACTTCTCCCATGGCTTGAGCAGCTTGGTAAGCCTTAATAGCTACTAAATTGAGTTAAGTATTAAGCCTTCCAACGTATTCCTTAGTGTCCTTTACCGTTTCTTCCAATTGGTCATAAGTTTGATCAATCTTATGCTTGATATCGACGATGTCGTCTTATCTTCGTGAAGATGTCTAGTATGAATCTCTTCTATCTCCTCCAATTGGACCAAACGTGATTTAATCTTCGCAAATTGAAAAATAAGAACCTCAAACCTCTCCTTAAGAGATGAATTTATGGTCTCGATCTTGCTATCGACATCATGAATGGCCTTTTTACTGTCTTCCATGAATTGATGCATCAAGGCTTCGAGTTTACCTTCTTGGTGGTTTGAGTGGGGACGGTGGTGGGACTGTGGTGATGGTGGCGGACGGATGTGATGAGGATGGGGGCGACTTTCTCCTCCATAAGCTTCTCAAGGCTGATACAAGGTTGGATTGTATCGATTGTTGTGAGAAAGTGGCGGTTGATGGAATTCATGAGGCATGGGAATGTAGTCTCCAACTTCTTCACGAGGGTAAGGGCTCGCCATTCTCCTAAGATTGTGATGCTCCATTGACGAATCTATGAAACACACAAAGATTAAAAACCAAAAACAAAAAGGAAAAAATCAAAAATAAGGAAAAACAAACTTAGACTTAATCTTTATCAAAAAATTTGCAAGCAATCAAACAAAAGTCCCCAGCGACAGCGCCAAAAACTTGATGTGCATATAATTTCGATGTAGGGTTTATATGCAATTAGGTTTTAAATTTATAATCCTAGGGAACTGCAAGTGCACAGCTAAGACAATTGTAGTACTTAGTGATCGTTCCACTGAACACTAAGTGGTGAATGCACTACAAATCTATATGATTCGGATTAAGCTAAGGGAACATATTATTTGGTTTTTAGGGTTTTTTATGGAAGCAAATAACAAAGCAATAAAAGTAAAAGGATAGATATCAATTAAGATTAGAATTTAAGCAATTCACAAAACATATGCAAAACACAAGCAATCGATTTAAGATTTTAATACTAGTTGTTCTAGAACTCATATCACCAAGGTAAGACCATCCCACTATCGTGAAGTAACTAACCATCTACGTTTTGCACCCTAATAGACTCAACTATCGCAGGTTATTACAACGTGAAAACATATTTTATGCTCAAGATTGATTGTTCACTAGATTCCTTAACTAACTTATCGAATTGTTAAGACGCCTAGCTCATCGAATACTAGGTCCAGAGATATAACAAGCTTTTGGAGAGTATATAAATCTAAGATCACTCCTTGGGTAGCTAAGCCAATTCGTGCTTTGAGTATAAATAAAGATGAAGAATCAATTCTAGAATAAAACTCTAAACGATTAAATGCGTAAAGACATAGAATTAAGAAAGTGCATAGAAATCAAATCAAAACTATAACTCTAACATGTTTTGCAACATATAGCAGCAAGAGTAAAGCACATAGACATTGTATAAATCATTGATCTATCTAAGCGTAAGGAGTTAGATCTCATCTCTTTGCAATAGGGCAAAGTCAATCTATCCTTAAAGGCTTCTATAATCAAATAAATATGAAGAACAAGAGAAAAACGAAATACATTGGTTAGGTATTGATTTAAGCTGTTAAGGCCGGCTGCTTGAGTTCCTAGAGAGGATAAAAGCAAGTACATATAGGGGTTTAAGGAGGCTTAGGTCGGCTAGGGTTCCTTCGGGCAAAAACGTCTTTTTCGTCGAAATTGAGGCAATATCGGACACAATGTCGGTTGGGCTTTGTGACCGGTATTGAAAGCTTCTAAGGTGCTTCTAGAAGGTCGGAAAAAGTCTGGATCATTGGCCCATGGGCTGGCCCATGGGCTGGCCCAGTGCTTGGCTTCATTCTGCACTCCCTTCACTTTGAAGGTAGTTTGACATATCCTCAGTGTTTCAGATGTATCTTCCAATAGCTCCAATTAATGAAATTCCAACTCCATTGGAAAGCTAACTCAAAGGTATATATTTATACCAAGTTTCACTAAATTCCCAATTGATTTGATCCTCCGTTCGTCAGAGAACTTCTGGCATATACGTTCTGTCCAGTTTGAGAATGTGCATTATCTTCAAGATAAAATGACTTGGCTTGGTTCCTTTGACTTGGATGAGTAGTTGCATCATAGATGACACTCCTTTTGCTCCATTTTACATACTTTTGATGATAAAACCTGTTAAGACCTTATAATCTACATATACGAGAAAACTACTTCTTTTGGTCCAAAACCATAGTAAAATGTATAGTAAAAGTGATAAAATATAGGGTATATCATTGGCTAAGAAGTATGTGTAGGAGATAGTGAGGCTGTACGGAGTGCCAACGAGTATCGTGTCAGGCAGGGATCCAAGATTTACTTCAGAGTTCTAGAGGGCGTTCCAAGCTGAGATGGGCACTAAGGTGCATATGAGTAAGCTTATCATCCTCAGACGGATGGAAAGTCTGAGAGGACAATTCAGACACTGGAGGACTTGCTGAGGATGTGTGTCCTGGATTATGGTGGTTATTAGGTGGATCACCTGAACCTGGTAGAGTTTGTGTACAACAATAGCTACCAGGCGAGTATTGGGATGGCTCCATATGAGGCTCTGTATGGGAGGCCATGTCTTACACCATTATGCTGGACTCAAGTAGGGGAGAGGAGCATGTTTGGTGCAGATTTTGTTCAGGAGATGACGAAGAAGATCCGTGTCTTGAGGCTGAACATGAGAGAGGCTCAGGATCGGCAGAAGAGTTATGCCTATAACAGGAGGAAAGAGCTGGAGTTTGAGCTGGGAGATCTAGTGTATCTCAAGGCAGTGATGTTGAGGGGTCCTAACAAATCCATTCCAGAGAATAAGCTAAGTTCGAGGTTTATGGGTCCGTTCAAGGTTGTGGAACGGATCGGGCCAATAACTTATCGGTTGGAGTTACCTCAGAGTGTGAAGGTTTTTCATAAAGTCTTTCATGTGTCGATGCTACGGAAGTATCTACATTAGTCTGAGGAGGTGTTGGCTAGGATTCCGGAGGATCTTCAGCCCAATATAACGTTGGAGGCGAGACCTGTGAAGATTCTCGAAAGCAGAGTCAAGATGCTGCGCCGGAAGAGGATACCGTTGGTGAAAGTCGTGTGGGACTGTGACGGTATTGAGGAGAAGACTTGGGAACCAAAGGCGAGGATGAAGACAAAGTTCTCGAAGTGGTTCGAGAAGCAAGTGGTGGCTTGAGTGTCTTTTTCTAGTTTTCAGAGTCTGTGATAGCATGTTGCTATGAGTTGGATGTATTTTTCGTTTTGTGTTGTAACGATTATACATTGTTGAGATTTAATAAGATGAGTTTTCCTTATCGAATGTGTTATAAGACATGAGTTCTTATGGTATGACTAGTGGGTCATGTGTTGTGATGACTGGTGGAGTCATGTGTAGTGATAACTAATGAAGTCATGCGTGGTGATGACCGGTGGGGTCGTGTGTTGTGATGACTGGTGGGGTCATGTGGCATGGTGACTGGTGGGGTCATGAGATGGTTGGGAATGAAATTTCTATGGGAGTTAGAGCTTGTCCATTTGCAAGGGATGAGTACCTAGGAATTGAAGTTCTATGTGAGTTAGAAATTTTTTATTCTCTAGATGGCGCTGAGAAATAGAGGTTTTATGTGATTTAGAACCCGTCTATTTCCTAGGGGGAGTCTAGAAACAAAGGTCTTATGTGAGTTAGGACTCGTCTTTTTCCAGGGACTCTGATGGAAACACCTGGTGGGGGTTGTTTCAGATGACCTAGTGGTGGTCATGGATGAGAGATGATATTCCGGGATAGGAGATGTCATGATGGGCCACGAGAGGCAATTTTGGTCGACAGGTGCTTATGATGCACGTCGCAGAGTTATTGCTCCGGAGGATAGTGGGTTCTCTGTATATACTTGAGGGATGGTGGTTCTCTCTAGGGGATAGTGAGTTCCCTGCATACGATGACTCAAGGGGTGACGATCCTGAGAGCTGGTATGGTGTATATGTATATGAGTTATGAGTATGAGTTACAAGCAATAATGTCTATTACGTGATCGTAAGTATGAAACTAGATGAGCTTCAGGGATCGCGAATGGATCTCAGGTGGTGCTGATCGGGTTTGATCAGAATGGTAGCCGTAGTGAGACGGTGTTATGTGATGAAGCTGGATGAGCTTCAGAGATCAGGGGATAATCTTAGGGAATGCTGACCGGGTTAGCTCAGGATTGCAGCTGTGGAAGACGGTGCAATGTGGCTAGTGTGAGACTAGTTAAGTTCGGGGGTCGGGTGTGATCTCGAGTAGTGCTGGCCGGATTGCCAGGAGTGTGGATATTTGTGGAGCTGATCGGGGTGGTCAGAGTGTGTTATCGGATGTGACCATAAGGTGATGGTGTCGCGTGATTCGAGGTCGAATCCGTGTTAGTGCGGGAAAATTGTAACGACCGTGAACCAATTTCTGTGAATTTTGGTCTTGCGTCGATCGACGCAAATGGTGTGCGTCGATCAACGCAAGGTGGATTAAACCAGAATGGTTCGATTTCAATTATTCGGTTTGGCGGTTGGTTTAGGAATGCGTTTATAAAGCAGAACATACACGATTTTTAGGCAGTTTTATCAGAAATCAGAATTGAATCAGAAAGAAATCAGAAAGTTTGGGAGATTTTGGGTGATTCTAAGAGAGAAGGAGATTTATGGGCTGTTCTTGATCTCTGGAGGCTTGTTCTGTGATGTGCCATAAAGCTACTATGTAGGGTTTATGCAATTAGGTCTTTAAATTTATAATCCTAGGGAACTGCAAGTGCACAGCTAAGACAATTGTAGTACTTAGTGATCGTTCCACTCAACACTAAGTGATGAATGCACTACAAATCTATATGATTCGGATTAAGCTAAGGGAACATATTATTTGGTTTTTAGGGTTTTTTATGGAAGCAAATAACAAAGCAACAAAAGTAAAAGGATAGATATCAATTAAGATTAGAATTCAAGCAATTCACAAATACTATGCAAAACACAAGCAATCGATTTAGGATTTTAAGACTAGTTGTTCTAGAACTCATATCACTAAGGTAAGGTCATCCCACTATCGTGATGTAACTAACCATCTACGTTTTGCACCCTAATATACTCAACTATCGCAGGTTATTACAAGGTGAAAACATGCTTTATGCTCAAGATTGATTGTTCACTAAACAACTTAACTAACGTATCAAATTGTTAAGGTTTCTAACTCATCGAATACTAGGTCCGGAGATATAACAAGCTTTTGGAGAGTATATCAACCTAAGATCACTCCCTGGGTAGTTAGGACAGTTTGTGCTATGAGTATAAATAAAGATGAAGCATCAATTTTAGAATAAATCTCTAAACGATTAAATACGTAAAAGCGTAGAATTAATAAAGTGCATAGAAATCAAATCAAAGCTAATACTCTAACATGTTTTACAACATGTAGCAGCAAGAATAAAGCATATAGACAGTATAATTTGTTGATCTATCTAAGCGTAAGGAGTTAGATCTCATCTATTTGCAATATGGCAAAGATCAATCTATCATTAAAGGCTTCTAGAATCAAATAAACATGAAGAATAAGAGAAAAATGAAATACATTGTTTAGGTATTGATTTAGGCTGTTAAGACCGGCTGCTTGAGTTCCTAGAGAGGCTAAAAGCAGGTATATATAGGGGTTCAAGGAGGCTTAAGTCGGCTAGGGTTTCTTCAGGCAAATACGTCTTTTTGATCGAAACTGAGGCAATTTCGGACACGATAACGGTTGGGTTGCGTGACCAGTATTAGAAGCTTCCATGACTCTTCTAGAAGGTCAGCAAAAGGTCTGGATATCGGCCCATGGGCTGGCCCGGTGCTTGGCTTCATTTTGCACTAACTTCACTTCGAAGGCAGTTTGACATGTCCTTAGTGTTTCGGGTGTATCTTCTAAAGTACAGCTCCAATTAATGAAATTACAACTCCATTGGAAATCTAACTCAAAGGGCTATCTTCATACCTAGTTTCATTGAATTCGGAACTGATTTGATCCTCCGTTCTTCAGCAAACTTCTGGCATATACGTTCTGTCCAGTAGGAGAATGTGCATTATCTTCAAGATAAAGTGACTTGGCTTGGTTCCTTTGACTTGGATAAGTAGCTGCATCATAAATGATACTTCTTTTGCTCCTTTTTACATCCTTTTGATGATAAAACCTGTTAAGACCTTAAAATCTACATATACGAGAAAACTACCTCTTTTGGTCCAAAAGCTTTATTAATATATATAAAAACCATACTAAAATAGATAGAAAAAGTGGTAAAATATAGGGTATATCAACTCCCCCAGACTTATCTTTTGCTTGTCCTCAAGCTAACAATAGTCAAGAATTGAGAAGAGGTTTGAAATTCGGAGGAACTCACATATCCTTTGGATCGTTGCATCAAATTCTAAACATGTAATCCACATGAAACAAGATTAGCTCATTGACGTTGTCATCTTCTTCCATCACGAATTCGCAACATAGCCATACTCTAAATCTCTGTCCCTGCAAAAATCTCAACTTCAACTCAATTGACTCTTTCTACTCTCTTAGATTTAATGAAAACTTTCCATCAAGAATATCATTCAAGGAAGACGGGCTAGGAATTGGGAAATGATGATTTTAGTGGTGATGTTACAAGTGTTTAGGGTTACCATAGACTCCTGGTGCGAGATATTATGCAAAATCGCAAGAGAGAATGGATCTGTTGATGTCCACAATTTTCCAACCACTTCTTCACGTCTTTCTCCCCCAGACTTAGATTTTTTTCCGGGAATCACTTGAAATCTCTTCTACTCGTCTCTTCTTTTGTATCATGACATTCTTTGGGTATTCTTTTGTCATAAAACTCTTAGAATTACCGTTTTCCTTTCCCTTAGATTTTATTTCTTTTTTTTTCTTTTTCTTTCTTTTTTTTATATTTTTTTCTTTTGAAAAAAGGAAAACGGTATCTCTTTGATATAAGTCAAGTATAGCCACGAATTGTTATCATGTTTTACGCATCCAAGGAACGGCCAAGCTCTTTGAAATTTGTTCTTTGTACTCCACCATTTTTTACCAAATCGTCGCATCTCTAGTGATTGGAAAATTGCGTCGATCATTTTCTCTCCGACGTTTTTGCACATATATGCAAGAATGAAACTAAAAGAGAATGCATGAGGTCTGAAAGAAGGTAAAGGGTTTTTAGGTAGGGTACCAACTAAAGATGAGCTGGCCATTCATGACAACAAAGAGTGGTAAAAGAGGATAAGATGTCATGAATGTGTGATTCGTTTCCTTGATCTAACATCCTTAATAAGAAATAATCAAAAACCATATTAGTAGTTCAAATAGAGAGTCAAAATCATATCCATCAAAACAGTTGCAAGTAGAAATTTTCTGGACGGAAGCTCCATCATGAGGTTTTTGAATCGATTGTCATGATCAAACCCTGCAACAATGGTTACATAGTCTTTGAAATCAAAACGTCAATCCTAGAAAAGTGTTATAATTCCTATCTTATTATTTTTAATAAAAAATTTTTTTTTATTTTTTATTTTTTAAATAAATTTTGAAAAATCCATTGAAAACATAAAAATCAAACACTAACAAACATGTTAGTAACAACAATCCCCCCAGACTTAATTTACACTGTCTCCGGTGTAAAATTAAATCAAATTAAGGGAGTAATGATGAAAATTTATTTGAAAGAAGAATGAAAAAGATAGAGAATAGAATGATAGTACCAGTGAACTGTAAATAATTCCGGCAAAAATCTTAGGTTGTCGCGATCAATCAGAGATCTTCGTTGTTTCTGAGCATCGGGTATCCCGTATGAATCGAAACCATGCTTTCCAATGTCTTCTATGTCTATCACATCTCCTTTGGATGGTGGATAATGCGTAAGACGATTGAATTGTGCGTCCACAATGGAGTCACTTGAAAATCCTATTTAAGAGCAACATATCCTTGCAAAAACACTTGAAATCACTTGTTAAATTCATCCTAGATCGAAGTCCTCAATACAATTATATTGAATTCCAAGTCCAAGGGAAGGAAAAATAGATATTAAACAAAAAGAAATCAAAATAATGAATCCAAATTGTTAAAAACTATCAATCTAGGTGAAATCAATGAATGAATATGTCAAGATGTGAAAATTATATTTAAAACCATTTAAATCTAACCAATATTTTATTTTCTAATGCAAAAATTCATGAATTAAATAATTGTTAGTTAAATAATCATGAAATATGCAAAAATAAATTGGGTTTTTAAAATTATGTGTGAAAAATGGTTTAAAATAATTAAAATAGTGAAAAAGGAAAAATTAACCTCTTTTTACCAAACGGTTAGGTGGTCGGCTCGGTGGTTCGAAGCGGTGGTTCGGTGGTCCATGGCTCGTGACTCCGGTGGTGTGGTGGTTGATGGCGACGCGGTTCGGCCAAAACCGGTCTAGGTGTCGGGTGGCTAGTCGCGGTCAAGGATGGTTCAAGACGTGGCTCGGGTCCAAGGCGGTTCACGGCACGAGACGGTGGTCGGTGGAGTTGGAGTCGCGGGTCAAGGCAATACCGGTCTGGGTACCGGTCCGCGGTGCTGACCGATATCGGGTAGCATGTGTCGCAGGATGGTGCGGGTCGCGGCGTGTCGCGGTTCGGGAGGGGATGGATCGGGGTCGAGTACCGGTCGGCTGTGTTAGTCGGGTCGGTTGACCGATATCGGGATGCATCGTGTCGAGGGATATGGGTCGCGGGACAAAGGGACGGGACGGGTCGAGACACGGCACGGATCGGGATGGGACGGGACACAGGATGGTGTCGCGGGAAGGGTCGCGTACCGGTCCAAATGCCGGTCGGTACCGCGATCTGAAATCGGGACCGAAACTTACCGTGGATCGAGGCAGAAAATGCGGTAGGAATGCGGTGGGGGGTGCGGTAGGTCTGCGGTGAGGATGCGGTGGAACTGCCTCGCGGTAGGATGCAGTGAGATTGCGGCAGGGTCGCGGCAGGGTCGCGGCAGTGTTGCTCCAGTATCGGTCACAATTTTTGTCCGATACGCGTGACCGGTACTGGGCCACTCGTGTCGCAGTCCGTTCGGGGTGCGATGCCGGTCCGAATGTCGGTCGGCGTGGTTGACCGATATTGTGTCGCGGGAAGGAGGCCGTGTCGCGGGAAGGTTTCGTCGTGTCGCGGTAAAGTTTTGGTACGCGGGTCGGGGCATATCGTGCCGAATATCGGTCACGAAATTCGACCGGCATGCGTGACCGTTATTCGAGCACTCATGTTGCGGTTGATCGAGGCGCGATGCCGGTCGATGTCGCGGGACGATATCGGGTCCGGTATAGCCTATTGTCGCGGTAAGGGCATCGTGTCGCGGTCCACGCGATTTTTCGTCGAGCTTTTTCTTCGTCTATACACATCGGAATTGAGATCCAAAAAATGCTACGGATTCATGAGAAATAGATCTTTCCAATGGTATGAATTTTGTTGCCTGGTTCGTGGTGGCTTGAACTGTGAAGAAGCTTGAAGTTGCGGCTTCGTAACCTTCCTAGACGGTCTTGTTCAATCGGTCATAACTTGCTAACCGTAATAGCAAATCATGATCTGATTTTTCCTATATCTTCATAAGACTGTCTCCTTCGTGTATACCAAATTTCAAAAACGTCCGGGCTGATATTGAGCTCTAGTCATTCCATGAACAGAACAAGTCGTGTTCGATCTCTTATTTATCGTTCTTCTCAAAAACACATTTGTTTGCATTTTAAAAACTTTTTGTAAAATCCTGAAAAATGCATAGATAGATAAAATAATGAATGACAATGTTGAGAAAAATAAAATCAAATCCAAAAACTTAGAATAAGCAAATCAATAAAATCAAAAACATAAATATGGGTTGCCTCCCATAAACCGCTTGTTTTAAGTCGGATAGCTCGACTCCTTGGGTTTTTAGGGTGGTGGAAGGTCTTCTAAAGGCTTGAGGTTGCCTTTAGCATGTAAATGAGGTCTCCTTAGGTCGTGTTCTCCATCTTCATCGAATTGGTTGGGCTCATTGATCGACACTTCTCTTTTCTCCGAAGGAATGTATACTTCCACCGTTTCTTCGATTTTCGTTAAACGATCATCGAGTTGCTTCACATGGCTGGAGGCACCGATTGCTTCTCCTTTGAGGGCGGTTGTCTTTCCAATAAGATCATTAAAATGTCGAGCCAAAAAGAATTTGACATCCTCAATTGCTTGAGCATGTTGCGCTTGTTCTTTCCTAAGAACAAGTATCGTAGATAATGCTTCTTGATGAGTAACTTTGGTCTCCTCCAACGCTTTCTTGGCTTCGTGGGCTTTGATAGCAGTGACATTGAGGCATGTTGTAAGTTCTTCTAATTTCCCATTAGAGCTTGTGGTCTCCATTTCAAAATTCTCCCAAAGATTATCAAGGCTACGCTTGAAACCATGAAGTTTTCGCGCATCGTCTTGAAGATCTTGGGATTGTTTCTTTTGTACATATTCAAGGAGGTCTAAGCGTGAGGCATTCTCTTGGATTTGAGCAGCAAGGTTGTCAAACTTCTCATCAAAAGTCGAGATCAAAGTGTCCATCTTGGTATCGATCTCACGAAAGATTTGTGTAGCTTCCATGATGCGATGCATCAAGGTGTCTTCTTCGTCTTCTCGGCGGTTTGAGTGGGGACGATGGTGGGACTGTGGTGATGGTGGCGGACGGATGTGATGAGGATGAGGACGACTTTCTCCTCCATAAGCTTCCCAAGGACGATACAAGTTTCAATTGTATCGATTTTTGTGAGAAAGTGGCGGTTGATGGAATTCATGAGGGTAATCTCCAACTGGATGTAATACAAGTTCCCATGGATGTAATCTCCAACTTTTTCATAAGGGTAAGGGCTCGCCATTCTCTTTGGATTGTGATGCTCCATTGACGAATCTCTGAAACTCACAAAGATAAAAAACCAAAAACAAAAACGAAAAATTAGAAAAATCAAAAATAAGAAAAACAAATTTAGACTTAATCGTTATCAAAAAATTTGAAGGCAATCAAACAAAAGTCCACGGCAACGGCGCCAAAAAACTTGATGTGCCATAAAGCTACTATGTAGGGTTTATGCAATTAGGTCTTTAAATTTATAACCCTAGGGAACTGCAAGTGCACAGTTAAGACAATTGTAGTACTTAGGGATCGTTCCGC
The DNA here is from genome assembly GCA_964056655.1 of Arabis hirsuta. Taxonomy (NCBI): domain Eukaryota; kingdom Viridiplantae; phylum Streptophyta; class Magnoliopsida; order Brassicales; family Brassicaceae; genus Arabis; species Arabis hirsuta. Next base: position 17,385,403 of record OZ053305.1, read on the forward strand.
TGAGGACTAAGTGATGAATGCGCTACAAACCTATATGATTCGGATTAAGCTAAGAGAACATATTATTTGGTTTTGGGGTTTAATGGAAGCAAATAACAAAGCAATAAAATAAAGGGATAGATATCAATTAAGATTAGAAATCAAGCAATTCACAAAACGTATGCAAAACACAAGCAATCGATTTAGGATTTTAAGACTAGTTGTTCTAGAACTTATATCACTAAGGTAAGATCATCCCACTATCATGATGTAACTAACCATCTACGTTTTGCACCCTAATAGAATCAACTATCGCAGGTTATTACAAGGTGAAAACATGCTTTATGCTCAAGATTGATTGTTCACTAAACTCCTTAACTAACGTATCGAATTGTTAAGGTTTCTAGCTCATCGAATACTAGGTCCGGATATATAACAAGCTTTTGGAGAGTATATCAACTTCCTGGGTAGCTAGGCCAGGAAGAAATCAAATTCTAGAATAAATCTCTAAACGATTAAATACGTAAAAGCATAGAATTAAGAAAGTGCATAGAAATCAAATCAAAGCTAATACTCTAACATGTTTTACAACACATAGCAGCAAGAATAAAGCACATAGACAGTATAATTCGTTGATCTATCTAAGCGTAATGAGTTAGATCTCATCTCTTTGCAATAAGGCAAAGATCAATCTATCCTTAAAGGCTTCTAGAATCAAATAAACATGAAGAACAAGAGAAAAACGAAATACATTGTTTAGGTATTGATTTAGGATGTTAAGGGCGGATGCTTGAGTTCCTAGAGAGGCTAAAAGCAGGTATATATAGGGGTTCAAAGAGGCTTAAGTCGGATAGGGTTTCTTCGGGCAAATACGTATTTTTGATCGAAATTGAGGCAATTTCGGACACGATAACGGTTGGGTTGCGTGACCAGTATTGGAAGCTTCCATGACTCTTCTAGAAGGTCGGAAAAAGGTCTGGATATCGGCGCATGGGCTGGCCCGGTGCTTGGCTCCATTTTGCACTAACTTCACTTCGAAGGCAGCTTGACATGTCCTCAGTGTTTCAGGTGTATCTTCTAAAGTACAGCTCCAATTAATGAAATTCCAACTCCATTGGAAAGCTAACTCAAAGAGATATCTCCGTACAAAGTTTCATTGAATTCCCAACTGATTTGATCCTCTGTTCTTCAGCGAACTTCTGACATATACGTTGTGTCCAGTAGGAGAATGTGCATTATCTTCAAGATAAAGTGACTTGGCTTGGTTCCTTTGATTTAGATAAGTAGCTGCATCATAGATGATACTCCTTTTGCTCCTTTTTACATCCCTTTGATGATAAAACCTGTTAAGAACTTAAAATCTACATATACGAGAAAACTACCTCTTTTGGTCCAAAAGCTTTATTAATATATATAAAAACCATACTAAAATAGATAGAAAAGTGGTAAAATATAGGGTATATCATTCTGCGTGGTGGAGTGAGGATTTGTGGAGTTGGAGACCGTGTTCTTCGTGTTCTTCGGGTTTTCCTCATTCTTTTCTTTCCAGAATCGAGGTGAGTGCGTGACCGTTTGTTTATCTGGGTAAAAGGTTGATAGAATGCGATTGATGTGTTGTTTTGGTGTGTTTTTGTGTTGATTTTCTTGCAGAGATCGACGTAATTCGATCCAAGATCGATCCGTGAAAGGATAGATTCGATCCTGGATTTTATGATGTTGCGTCGATCGACGCAGTTTCTTTGCGTCGATCGACACATGGGACAGTGCATCGATCGTCACCGGGGTTGCGTGTCGATCGACACACTGGTTGATGCATCAATCAACACATGGTGGTTGTGTCGATCGACGCATCTCTGTTTGACGCGAACTTGTGTGTTTTGTTCGTGATTTGCGTGTTGTGTGTTCACCTTGGTATTTTATTGATTCTTATGCCTGTGTGTATAACTTGTAGACGGGATGACCGTCTCACTGAGTATTTGTGATAATACTCACGCATCTCTTTTTGCCATGTTATGCAGGTAAAGAAAAAGTGTGATCGTGGAATCATGGCCGGGAAGAGGAGATGATCTAGTGTCTCGTATTTTGTGGCTGTGGTATAATTGCTAGGATGTAGAGATTTTGGAACGTTGTGATTTGCTTATCTGGATTGTTGAGATTGTTTACTGTTTATTGGAATTGAATTTGGAATTGGTTAGAGATTTAGTAAAGTATGGGGTTTAGTGAATGTTATGCTGGTTTAACCGTTGTTTTGTTTCTGCATTGCTTGTGTTGGCCCGTTGAGGATTATTATTTGTGATAATAATAATTCGAAAGGAAATTTTTTTGAAATTTTTTATGGGTTGGGTTGTTTCAAAGACGATCTGCCTTTTATGGACATGGTTAACCTTATTATGCTAGGAAAACTGAGGATGAAGGCTTTTATGGAAATTAAGGACGATTATAAAGATTTTTAACGAATTTTCTTAGATTTTTTAAAGGTTTATAAACATTATTATAAATCAATTGTTAATCAATTAAGCTTGCTTAACCGCCTGTAATGTTAATTTGATATATTTTATAAACAATTTATAAGAATTTTTAACAGCTGTAACTTTATTATCGATCAATTAAGCTTCCTTATAAGGATTTTTAAAGAATTTTATAAGATTTTTTAGAGAATTTTATAAGATTTTTTAAAGGTTTTAAAACATGATTATATCTGAATTGTTAATCAATTAAGTTTGCTTTGCCGCCTGTAATGCTAGTATGATATATTTTATAAACAATTTATAAGGATTTTTTACAGTTGTAACTTGATTACCAAATCAAAAAGAGAAAAAGATTTGAACCTTAATTGTAATTCCGACTCGGCGACGGAGGTGAAATCCGACTCAGCAACAGCGAATACCGACTTCCCAGAAAAATCTGATTCCCAGAAAATCCGAGATTCAGATCTGTGTGAGAGAGAAAGAGGGAGAGAGATCGAGATTGTAGAGAGATTTCTCTATCTGAGAGCGAGAGATATCGAGATCGCAGACAGATTTCTCTGCGAGAGAGAGAGGGAGAGAGAGAGAGAGAGAGAGTTCGAGATCGAGATCGCAGAGAGAGAGATCTGAGAGAGAGAGTCAGAGAGAGAGATTTCTTTTAAAAGAGGGTAATTTAGGGATATGAAAAAAAAGAATGACATTTTTGGAAAACTTTCAAAAAGGAGGCATTTTTGCAAAGTGGTATGGGACATGTGGTATTTTGTAAAATTTCTCTTTGAAAATGGACACACCAAAAGTGACATTTTTGCAATTGCCATTTTTATTTTTAACTTTTATTTGTTGATATGATTTCGTGATTATACTAAAAAGTCTATATATATATATATATTTATGCATGTATCGTAGTTTTGATTTTCTTAAAAGAAAAAACTTTACTCGAAAAATAGATATATAATTAAGTTAAAATTCATTGCAACTATACTATTTAAAATTTTCATATAGTATAATTCATTCTTTATATTAGTTTTAGGAGAAATCATTGTTAACTACACCAAGGATTTGCTAATATGTTGCAAACCATCTAAATCATAAAAATATCTTCTAAACATGTTCAAACTACAAAATGGTAATTTCATAAATATTTATCAATTTAGGGTCAATTTCTAATTATTTTCATTAAAAAAAACTAAAAATCCAAAACAAAATAAAACTTACAAAATTTAAGAAATCAAAAGAAAATCCATAAAATTTCAAAATTTAAGGAAAAAATAATAATAAAATTCTAGAAAAAAAAATTGAAATTATAGTTTTTATTTTTGTCGAAAAATTATAGTTTCAATTTAAAGAAAAATTAAATTTGTAAGAAGCTAAATTTTCTAAAATTCAAAAAAAAAATTCCAAAAGACTTAAATTCACAAAAACATATAATTTGACGTTTAATATAAATAATTTAATTATATTTTAAATTTTAATTTCGGAAACCAAATTAAAATATTAAAAATCTCAATATTTATAATAGTACAAAACGTTTTAAAAATTTTAAATCTATTTTTTTATAACAAATGTTATTTATAGATAGAAGTTGGATTATAGGGAAATTTGGCTCAATAACACTAAAAAATTATAATTCTAAACCTAACCATTTGTCCTAATTCTAGAGGATTTGATTAAGCCACATAGATTAGTTTTTGTTAGTTGATGAATTATTTTTTTCTTGATTATTCTTCCGATTCACCCTAGATTACACTTGCAATTTTGAATTTCAAAATTAAATTAAATTTAAAATTTCCTAGTTTTTTTAGTAAAATGTTGGGATATTACCGAAAACAATATTAAAATTATTCCCCAAATAAAAAGTGTAATATATGTCGTTTATGTATTTTATTCTAAATTATTGAAATTTATTCAACATAATTTAAATTATATTTGTTAACCAATGTTTTAAAAACTTTTGTTAATTTTTGCCTATCAAATTTATTGGTTTCAAAATGTATAATTTTGGAACTCTATATACCTTACATTTTCAATTACCTTTTAGAGATTAATAAAATTTGTAATTTTAAAAACTTTCAGATTTTACAAATTTAATTTTTTTCTATGAAATTAAAACTGAAACTTTAATTTTAATTTTTATCTAATATATAAGTATTATTTTTTCTTAAATTTTTAAAATTTTGTAGATTTTATTTTGATATTGTAAGTTTTGTATGTTTTTTTAATTTTTTGTATTTTTTAGAATTGTTTTTTTTTAATAATTATAGTTGACCACTAAATTGATAAATATTTATCAAAAACACCCAATTTATAATTTTTAACATGTTAACATATACTTGGTGTATTTCACCATGTATTACATAATAGTATGTATAATTCATAACACATTTCTATACTTGGGATGGTTTGCAACATATTAGCCAATACTTGGTATAGCTAAGAATGATTTTTCCTTAGTTTTATGATATTGTTGCATATTCCTATTCAGTTATAAACAAAAAATCATATATGTCTTATGGATTTATAATATTTAAATCTTCAAAAAGTATTTTTCCTAATTGTGCCTCAAGTCTATACTTTATTATACTTTCATATACTATAGTTAGACTTGTTCTTAAGAAAAAAATTCACTATTTTAAAACATTCTTTTCCGTTTTAAAAAATTCAAATCGTGTTAGATAAAAAAAATTTAGAATCACAATATTGCAATAATATATTTAAAAAAAGAGAAATAAAAGCACCAAAACATTAGAGAAACAATCACTTTATGTTTTTTTTTAATTATATGTTAAATTAATTTAAAAAAATACTTTTGTAAATCATAATGCTTCGTTGTTATGAGGCTTGAAAGCAAAGCAGAAACAAACATTTCTAGACTTTATTCAAAGATAGTGCTTGTCAATGTATTTGATGATTCGGCTAGGAGGAGTTGGCGCTTCACCAAGCGTCGAACGTTTTATTCAATCCAAATGGTATGAATAGATGTTTGAAAGGCGTATCTAACAAGAAAACTCGGAATACGAGTTAACTTCTTATTGTTTATGTGATATGCAAATTGGAAGAGAAAGAGAGTTTGAAGAATGTAGAAGATTTTTTTCATTTTATTCAGTCTGTGAACAATTTGGCTATATTCCAATGTTTTGAATACCAGATGGGACACCAACTTGGCAACATCTTTGGTTGAATGCTCGGACCAGTTCAATCGGGTTTTAAATATTTATATTTCTAATTATATATTAAATTTAATACTAATAGATCATGTACTAATTTTTGAAAGACAAAGTATTCTTAATTTTGTTTTTTATATAATCTCATCTCTAAATCAAAATAAAATTTTAATAAATTAATATATTAGACCATTTAAAATTATCATAAGAAAATATTAAATATGATTTATCATGTAGAAGTTATCATTAAAACCATGTACACAACACGATTTTATTCTAATTTGTATATAAAACATAGTTTTTTTTAAAGTACAAAATGAAAATAAATTTAAAAGTAAATAAATAGTGATTATAAATTATAGTCTAATTTTTGACTAAAAAATAGAAAATTTGTACTTTAATTTTGTGAACCGGGTTTTGATATGGAACCGGATCATCGGTTTTTGGCCGGTTTTACCGGTTTAACTCAGATCCGAATTTGGACTCAACCCGAACGCGGCCAAGTAGCCAATTCTCGGTTGGACTTGTCGTACCAACCAGTCCGATCCAGTTTTTATATCACTATCATATTCTTTGTTTTCTGTTCCAATATAATTATTGATCTAGTTGACCTTTAAATATAATTCTTATATTTTAATCAATAAATACGGCTTATACGACCGTAAATATAGCGTATATACAACATAGAGTAAAATAAATATTACTTTTAAGTTATACAATAAACTATATTGTCAAAAATAAAACGGCAACGGTGTTTATACAATGGGCATGTTCGTTTGTCTGACGCAGAAGGTTACGACTGCGACATACGGTAAAACGGTGTTCGTTTATTTAAAATAGACTCATGGGATCAAACGTTGTGGCTAGTTGCTGCAGCTGCTATACTTTTTTTTTTTGTAACTTTGTTACCGCATATAGGATGACTAGTTTTTAATAAAAACATATGGTGAATACTTTCTAGTTAGTTGCCAAAAAATAAAATAACATAGTTTTGTTAAATTTTATAAAAAAAATACGATATTTATTTTTTTCACTGTATTTGAAGTTTAGTTTGATGTATTATGAGGCTCGAAAAATACTTTTGTACATCAAAATGCTTCGTTGTTATGAGGCTCGAAAGCAAGTCAGAAACAAATATTTCTAAACTTTATTTTGAGATAGAAAACAAGGCTTGTAAACCCTCCTCATATCTGTGATCTTCGCGAATTGAGATGAGATGGTTCTTCACTTGCTGGTCAATGTATTTGATGTTTCGGCTAGGAAGAGTTGGCGCTTCACCATGCCGTGAGACGTTTCATTCTCTCCAAATGGTATGAATAGATGTTGGAAAGGTGTATCTAACAAGAAAAGTAGGAATACGAGCTAACTTTTTATCGCTTATGTGATATGCAAATCGGAAAGAGAAAGAGGGTTTGAAGAATGTAGAAGGTTATTTTCATTTTATTCAGTCTTGAACAATTTGGCTATATTCCAATGTTTTAAAAACCGGATGGGACACCAACTTGCCATCTTCTTTGGTTGGTTGCTCGGACCGATTCAGTTTTAAATATTTATATTTCTAATTATATATTAAATTTAATACTAATAGATCATGTACTAATTTTTGAAAGACAAAGTATTCTTAATTTTGTTTTTTATATAATCTCATCTCTAAATCAAAATAAAATTTTAATAAATTAATATATTAGACCATTTACAATTATCATAAGAAAATATTAAATATGATTTATCATGAAGTAATTATCATTAAAACCATGTCCACAACAAGATTTTAATCTAATTTGTATATAAAACATAGTTTTTTTAAAGTACAAAATGAAATTAAATTTAAAAGTAAATAAATAGTGATTATAAATTAAAGTTTAATTTTTGACTAAAAAATAGAAAATTTGTACTTTAATTTTGAGAACCGGGTTTTGATATGGAACCGGATCACCGGTTTTTGGCCGGTTTTACCGGTTTAACTCAAATCCGAATTTGGACTCAACCCGAACGTGGCCAAGTAGGCAATTCTCCGTTGGACTTGTCGGACCAACCAGTCCGATCCAGTTTTCAAATCACTCTTATATTTTTTGTTTTGTGTTCCAATATGATTATTGATCTAGTTGACCTTTAAATATAATTTTTATATTTTAATTAATAAATACGGCTTGTACGACCGTAAATATAGCGTATATACAACATAGAATGAAAAATCATATTACTTTAATGCTATACAATAATCTATATTGTCAAAAATAAAACGGTAGCGGTGTTTATACAATGGGCATGTTCGTTTGTCTGACGCAGAAAGTTACAGCTGCGTCATACGGTAAAACGGTGTTCGTTTATTTAAAATAGACTCATGCGATCAAACGTTCCGGCTAGTTGCTGCAGCTGCTAGACTAATAACAATCGCATAGTTTAGACGCATGTTTCAGTCGCAAACGAACAAGGCCATAATATAGATCGATGGTTACCGCATATACTTTTTTTTTAATACCTTTGTTACCACATATAGGATGACTAGTTTTTGTTAACAAAAACATATGGTGAATACTTTCTAGTTAGTTGCCAAAAAATAAAATAACATAGATTTGTTAAATTTTATAAAAAATTACGATATTTATTTTTTTCATTTTATTTGAAGTTTAGTTTGATGTATCATTTTCGTTGTATTATTTGAAGATATCCTTCTTCTTTTTTTTTGAAATTTAACTATATATGTTAGAGTATTAGTTCAATGCTTATTAGTTATTTGAGATTCCTTATGGTATTCATTAGTTATTTTTTTATTGATTTATAAACATTATAAGATTGTGATTATATATGTATATAGGGATTGAAAATTTTCTTTAATGAAAAATATGTAAGTTACAGTTCCTGCATAAATGATATGTCTATAACATAAAAAATATATATGGTGCTTTGTTATACATCTAACATATTTTAAGACACTGATTTTAATTGCATGCTTGTCACTAAATTGTGAATTAAAGAAAAGTTAAAATTTTATAAAAAAGTTATCATAATGGATTTTCATTGATTACGATAACATTGGTCGGTTCGGACTGGCATGTATATGCCATATTAGGCTGACCATGCAGTTCTTATAATTACAAAAAAAAAAAAAAAACATAGAGAGCCCCAGAAAGATATTTTAATGGTTTAAAACTTCATTTCTTGTTGTATAATGGCTTTTGGGATCTCTTGAGCAAAATCTTCGTCCGAGTCAAAATAATGTTTGGATGAAGAACTCTTGTGATGAACTTTTCCCATCAATAATAGTTGTTGTCAAAAGAAATAAGCTCATAGAACTCTTGTGATGAACTTGTAACATGAACTTTGCAATACCACACATTTATCACACTTTTATATCATATCTCTTCAAATATAGAGTGAGCACATTATTGAGACTTGTATACAAAACACCCAAAGACGGAAATATAGATACGAAACACACAAAGACATAAATAAAGATAGATACATGGATAGATTGGTAAGATATTCGACGGATATCTATTCCTTAGTCATTAGCATTTCGTCGATATCTTTAGACGTTTTGACAAACACTCCAAGCAGACTCTCCGGGTGAGCAACTTTCTCGTTAATCCTCTCGTATCCAATGTTACATTTTACCACACCTCCAGGTCCTCCTTGCTTCGGGGTCACCTGGATCGTGACTATAAAGCTCTTAAACTCTTTCATCAAATCTCCCTCTATCACCCTGAGCTTTATCATATTCTTCTTTGGCTCCACTGCGTCGATCCTCTGCTTCGCTACCTGTGGCTTCCCATCTGCACCCAAAACGCAGTGTTTAACCAATCAAGTCTTCGATCTTCTTAAAAATTATAGATAATATGAAGTTTTTCTTACCATGAACATAGTTCCAAGAGAGGAGGGTGCCAACTCTGCCCATCTCTCCCTCACGCACATCACATCCCTGGACGTTTTCAGGAGAGGCTTTAGAAACATCTTGTGGCCTTGCTGCGAAAATGTGATAGAATTTCGTCGCCGGAGCTTTGATCTCAATGTCAGCCTCAATCTCTCCTTGTAGAGAAGACTTCAACATCGCCTGTGCCATTTTTCTCTCTCTGCAGATGATAAATTACTTCTGTAATTTACTTGTGGAAGATGCTTGTGAATGAGAGTGAGTTAGTGAATGAGAGCACCTTCAGAGCTCATAGCCCCTTTTATAGAGGAATTTGAATGAGCAACTGTGAATAAGGTGATTTAGTGGGTTATTTCTTTTTGAGCTTTAAAACTACCAAGTATCAACGCCTTAGAATATAAATGGAAATGAAATTGACCATCAAGTAATTGTTGAGCAAGTGTTAAACTTCAAGTTGCAAGAATCATTGTAAAACGAGAATTGTGGAATGTTGGAATATATATGGTCCCTTACGCAAGGAAAGGAATCAGACCATTGTTGATAACAATACAAGATTCTTGTACTCTATAATTGTGGGAATCGATTCAATGATGTGTCACTGCACGGTGCAGTCTGCACCAAAGGGTATCCAGCAAACTTAAGAGTAGACCAATCTATAAACATTTCTCAAATATAAGAGAAATTGATATCATGATTGTCGTTAAATTGCAGATGCAAAACAAAGAAGAAAAGCAAATTCGTATGAAATTAGAGAAAAGGCTTAGTAGAACTAATACCTATTTATCTAAGGTTCTTTATCAACTATGTGAAAATGATTATAAACCCTTATGGCCAATATATCTAATTAAGATCCAAAACCAGACCCAACTAGGAATAGGAATGAAAAAAATATCTTTCACTTTGACCTACGACAAAGACAAATGGCCATCACAAGAGTGCTCTGAATTCATAGAGTGGAGCATTACCCATCGTCATCCTTTTTCAAGGCGTTCCTCGGCGGAAACGTTTATTGAATACTCAGGGGACAATGGGTCAATCAAAGACACTAGTCCGTAAACCCGATTTCTTATAGACACTAGAATTGACATATAATCATGATATTTTTATTATACAGAGTGATAAATCGACGCCTTACCAGGAAGCAATGATGAGGCTGATAAATGGCTACATGACCCAAAATCAGAAATGGAATCTATGTCACAAAACAAAATATGGAATTTGGTTGATTGTATTAAAATTTTAAAATTATTGAGTGTAAATGGCTTCCCAAGAAGAAAATAAACATAGATGGTAATATATATATATATATATTGATGGCTAAATGTTACAAGCAAATTCATGATTTAGACTATGTTGAAACCTATTCTCTAGTTTGAATGCTTATGTCGATTTTAATTCACTTAGCAATGCCGCCTATCATCATTATGAAATATGGCAAATGGACGTGAAAACCGCTTTTGTTAAAAGAAATTTCGAAGAAGATGCTTACATGACACAACTTAAAGGTTTCAGAACTCCTGAAATTATTAGGAAAGTATGCAAGCTTCATCGTTCAATTTTGTTTTAATGAAGCAAACAAAGAGTTTGATCTCATTAGAAATGAAGAAGAATTATGTGTATACAAGAAGAGTGGTGGGAAAGCAGTTGTATTTAAGTTATTGTCTGTGGAAGACATACTGTTCATAGAGAATGATATTCTTTTTCATCAATCTGTTAAGACTTGCCTAAGTAGTTATTTCTCAATAAAAATATGGGAGAAATTGTTTGCATTCTTGGAAGAATAATTTATAAGGGTAGATTAAACAAGTTCATTGGACTATGACGAGATACTTAGAGAGAGCAATAATCTTTAAAACCCAAAAAAAAAAAAAAATTCCAAATCAGTTTAGCCCCTTTTTTATTTTTTATTTTTATTTAGATAAAAACGTGAGCAATTACAACTGAACCCTTAATAAATCTGAAATATTACACGACCCAACCCACATACCCCACCCGAACCCATAAATTATTATCTACAGTTAAACAAAAAGAAAAACCGTAAACATAAACCGTAAACAACATCTTCCTTATCTCTCTTTCGCGATTTATCAATTTTGTCGTCGCCATTGCGTTCTTCGTCTCCATCATCGTCGACGTCGCGTTCTCCATCTCCTTCGCCATCACTTTTGCTTACTTCGTTTCTCCATCTCAGAAGTTGAAGGTAATCACATCTCATCACATCTCCGTTTAGGATTTTGATTTTTCCGAAAAGGGATTTTGATTTTCGCGAATTGAATTTGTGAAATTGTGGTTTTAATTTGATGTGGAAATGTTGGGCTTATCGGATTTGAGATTTTCAAAATTAGGGTTTCGAATTTAAGGTTTTGATGCTTTACGAAAAGGGGTTTTGATCTTTGAGAATTGAATTTGAGTCTGTGAGGTTTTAATTTGAACTGAAAATGTTGGGATTGTCGAATTTGGGGTTTTCGAATTTAGGGTTTCAAAATTGGGGTTTTGATGTTTTTCGAAAAGGGATTCCGATCTTTGAGAATTGAATTTGAGTCTATGGGGTTTTAATGTGATGTGGAAATGTTGGGATTGTCGGATTTGTGAGATTTATTGATGATCCGAGATAATTAGGGTTTGTGTAGGATTTTGATTTTGTTTATGTTTCGATTTTGTGTATGTATGTTTTGATTATGATTTGTAGGAATGGTTAATATGAGGGGAGGATTGACGATGAAAAAAGGAAAAAGAAAAGGGGAAGGGAGTTCAAGAGGGATTACGCCCAGTTCTGCGCAAAGATATGCTGTGAGCGAGTCAGATGATGATGTATGTGAAGATGAAAAAGTGATTGTTAGGATAACTGTTAGTCTTTGGTAATGTTGGTCCTTGGTAAGTGATTGTTGAATAACTGAGTATAACTAGTAGTAGTTAGTAGAACTGTTAGTGCTTAGGTAACTGATAACTAGTACTAGTTAGTATAACTGGTAATACTTAGTATAACTAGTACTTCCAGTGTAACTGTTAGTACATGGGATAATTAGTACTTCTATGATAACTGTTAATGCATGGTATAAATAGTACTTTTAGGATAACTGTTAGTATAACTAGTATTTCTTAGTATAACTATTAGGTAAATTTGTGGTATTGGGATTGAAGTTGTGTGTTGGATTGCAGGATACAGAAGTCTCCCACGCAATGCTGCTTGAGAAATTTTTTCTTAAACAGTAAAGAATATCTCAAGTAGAGAAAGAAAGAAAAGGTGAGGAAGAGACGATTGAGATGGAGTCAGCGGAAGAAGAAGTAGACAAAGAGCAGACAGAGAAAGATGAAGCAGGGCAAGAAGAAGAAGGAGAGAAAGAGAAGAAAGAGATGGAGACAGAGAAAGAAGGAGAGAGAGACAGAAAGAGAGAGAAAAAAGGAGGGAAATAAGCAGAAGGAGAGAAAGAGAAGACAAAGATAGAGCAAGAAGAAGGTGAGAAACTGAAATGACCCGACCCAAAAATTTAAAAAATTTCCCTTCAGATTATGATCATCACCAATCATAATCCTCAACTGGGTCAACCAAGCAACGCGGGACAATTAAAAATCAATCAACAACAAATACCAATTCAATAAATCTCATACTTTATTAAATTACTAATCCAGTTCAACCATAACAATTCAACATTCCAACAAGTTCCGAAACTACTAACAACCTAGCAATTCCATAAAACAATAACACAACGAGTCCCTAAATCATCTCTCCTTCCTGGCCATGATTCCACGATCACATTTTGTTTTTACCTGTAACACATGGCAAAAAGAGTTGCGTGAGTAATATCACAAATACTCAGCGACGCGATCATCCCGTCTACAGGTTATTTATACACAAGCATAAACAATAGATACAATACCAGGATGAGCATACACAAGCATCACAAAAAATCAAACACGAACCAATCCAGGAACTCAGTGTCGATCGACACAACCTCTATGTGTCGATTGATACACAGCCCGTGTCGATCAACACAACCACTAGGTGTCAATCGACATACAGCCCTGTGACGATCGACACACGACTCTGGTGTCGATCGACACGACATCGCAGAACCCAGAAACGAGCCTATCCTCTCATGGCTCGAATCCGTCGTGATTCATCGAGTCTCCTGCACAATTTCATTCACAGAACATAGGAAATCCAACAAACAATCGCATTCTACCCATTCCTTACACTTATCTAAGCCTACGGTCACGCACTCACCTCGAAAAAGATTGAAAAGGATGAAGAACGACGAAGAACACGAAGAACAACCTCTGATTTGCCCCTCCCAGAACCGAAATCCACCCAGCAACGATCACCTTTGCGTTCGCAAGCCTCAACCAATCAATCCTCTCTCAGAAATCACCAGAAACTCTCCCAATCTCTCTGATTCTGATTTCCACCCAGAAATCTCTGTTTTCTGCTGATAAAAGCGGCCAAAACTCCTCATTTCCTTTATATACGAACCCTCTAGGGTTTCCTAAACTGGCTCTCCAACCCGAGCAATTGGAACCAAACTGATTGGTCCAATTTTACCCCGTGTCGATCGACACACACCACTCGTATCGATCGACACACCTCCCACTATCCGATTTCTCACAAGTCCAAAACACCCGTGTCGATCGACACACCTCACCCGTGTCGATCGACACACCAACAAAAATTTCACTTTTTGGTTCACGGGCGTTACAATTCTCCCTTACTAACACGGATTCGACCTCGAATCACGCGACTCCGTCTCCCTAAGGTTAACACTTCCGTCTAAAACCCGACTAGAATCAGTCGAGAACATTAATGACGCAACGCCCGTGGTTCGGATTAGGGCTGCCCGATTGATCGCCCAACAATCAAACAAGAACATGCACGACCAACCGTTGACCCTAAATTGGACCAAATGATCGCACAACAATCAAATAAGAATATGTACGACCAACGGCGCTACATATACTACCAGGGTTGTCCGAACAAAGTTCTAAACGTAAGCTAAAACCCTGGACTCGACATCCACCACACACTCCTGGCCCTCGGCCAGCACCACTCGTGATCACACCTGATCCCCATGCTCTACCAGGCTCACACTAGCCCATTGCACTGTGTCACCACGGCTGTAATCCTGACCCCAACCCGGTCAGCACCACCTGAGATCCACTCCCGATCCCCAAAGTTCATCCAGTCTCATGCTTACAATCACATTACAGATACTATTGCTCATACTCATATCTATATACAACACTCCGCTCTCAGGATCGTCACCCTTTGAGCTCTCGAAGTATATCATACCCCTCCACCTTCAGGACCGCCGTCCATCCAGCTCTCAGTATGCTCTAGCCCCTCCCACTCTCAGAACACACAGTCCATCAAGCTTGGTTGCAGAGGAATCACACATCCCCTGGAGAGACTTCGGCCCCTCAAACCATATGTAAGGGAACCACTTTCTCCCGGAGAGAACCTTACTGTCCCCTCAAGTATACCCAGGAGACCCACTATCCCCTGGGGCAATCACTCTGTAACATGTATCTTAGGCACCTGTCGACTGAACTCACCCCTCGTGGGCATCCGAAACAACCCAATTACCAGGGTGTTTCCACAGAGTCCCTGGAAAAGACAGTTCTAACTCACATAAGACTTCTATTCCAGACTCCCCCTAGGAAATAGAGAGGCTCTAACTCACATAAAACCCATATTTCCCAGCGCCATCTAGGGAATAACAAGTCCTAACTCACATAGAACTTCATTCCTAGATAATCCTCCTAGAACATGGACAGCCCTAACTCACATAGAACTTCCATTTCTAGCCTCCTTAGCCGATAAACAAGCTCTAACTCACATAGAATTTTTACCGCTAGAACTCCACATGACCTACTAGTCATCACAATCCATGACATCACCCGTCATCTCATAAGAACCCACGTCTTAAACACACATTTGATCAAGCAACTCATCTTATTAAATCTCAAAATGTATACTCGTTGCAACAACAAACGAAATACATAACAACAACATAGCAACATGCTAATACAGACTCTGAAAACCAGAAAAGAAACTCAAGCCACCGCTTGCTTCTCGAACCACTTCGAGAACTTCTTCCTCATCAACGCTTCTGGTTCCCAAGTCTCCTCCTCAGTACCGTCACAGTCCCACACGACTCTCACCAACGGTATACTCTTCCGACGTAGCACCTTGACCCTCCTCTCGAGAATCCTCACAGGCTTCGCCGCCAATGTTATGTTGGGCTGAAGATCCTCTGGAATCCTAGCCAACACCTCCTCAGACTCATGTAGACACTTCCGCAACATCAAAACATGGAAGACTTTATGGAAAGCCTTCATACTCTAAGGTAACTCCAAACGATAAGCTACCAGTCCGACCCGCTCCACCACCTTGAACGGACCCATAAACCTTAGACTCAGCTTATTCTCTAAAATGGATCTGTTAGGACCCCTCAACATTGCTGCTTTAAGATACACCAGATCTCCCAGCTCAAACTCCAGCTCCTTCCGTCTCCTATGGGCATAACTCTTCTGCCGATCCTGAGCCTCTCTCATGTTAAACCTCAAGACACAGATCTTCTCTATCGTCTCCTGAACAAAGTCTGCACCCAACATGCTCCTCTCCCCCACTTGAGTCCAGCATAATGGTGTCCTACACGCCCTCTCATACGGAGCCTCATATGGAGCCATCCCAATACTCGCTTGGTAACTGTTGTTATACGCAAACTCAACCAAGTTCAGATGATCCGCCCAATGACCACCATAATCCAGCACACACATCCTCAATAGATCCTTTAATGTCTGAATCGTCCTCTCCGACTGCCCATCTGACAGAGGATGGTACGCTATGCTCATATGCACCTTAGTGCCCATCTCAGCCTGAAACGCCCTCCAGAACTCTGAAGTAAACCTCGGATCCCTGTCTGACACAATATTCGCTGGCACCCCGTGCAGCCCCACAATCTTCCGCACATACTTCCTAGCCAAAACTGCCACTCCATCAGTCTTCTTGATGGCAAGAAAATGTGTCGACTTGGTCAGACGATCTACAATAACCCAAATCACATAATACGTCCGTGACACCGGCAACCCCGTCACGAAATCCATGGTAATCATATCCCACTTCTACTCGGAACCTGATGCTCAGCGTTCACCAGCTGACACACGTTGCACGCTGCAACCCAGCTAGCTACATCCCTCTTCATCTCGACCCAGTGATTATACCGCTTTAGGTCACGATACATCTTGGTCGCTCCCAGATGAATCGATAACATCCTCGTCCTTGGGTACACATACCCATCCGTTCACAAGTATCATCCCACTCGCCGAGACCACATACTCTGAACTGGCCACCTTAGAAGCATCAATCAAACCCTGATCTTTCTCCTGAGTAACCCGAATCCTGCTCAACAAATCAGCCTGGTAAGCTGCCTCTAACCCCAACAGCTCCTGTGAGATCACACACAACCTCAAGGTACTGAACTCGCTCACCAGAACCTCCATATCTCGCTCTTGATCTGAAGTCACTCTCTTCCGACTCAACGCATCTGCAACCAGATTAGCCTTGCCCGGATGGTACCCAATCTCCAGGTCATAGTCCGCAACTAACTCCATCCAGCGCCTCTGTCTCTGGTTCAGCTCTGGCTGAGTGAAGAAATACTTCAGACTCTTGTGGTCTGTGAATACCGTATCTTCCCGCCATACAGATAAGACCTCCAAATCTTAAGGGCAAATATCACCGCAGCCAACTCCAAATCGTGGGTAGGGTAGTTGCACTCGTGCTTCCTCAACTGCCTCGAAGCATATGCAATAACCTTTCTCTGCTGCATCAGTACACATCCCAGACCAACTCCCGAAGCATCTGTATACACCACGTAAGGCTCCCCCGGCTCAGGTAATGCCAAAACTGGTGTACTAGTCAGCATCTCCTTCAGCTTCCCGAAACTCTCCTTGCAAGCTGAAGACCACACAAAAGGGACATCCTTCCCTGTCAACTTCGTCATTGACTACGCCATACTCGCAAACCCCTGACGAACTTCCGATAAAAAACTACTAACCCGAGAAAACTTCGGATCTCGGTGGCATTACTCGGTCTAGGCCACCCTTTGATAGCCTTAATCTTAGACGAATCCACAGAAACTCCCTCTGCAGACACCACATGGCCAGGAAAACTCATCTCTCGCTGCCAGAAACTGCACTTGCTCAACTTAGCATACAGCTTCTGCTTGCGCAACTTCTCCAGAACTAACCGCATGTGCACCTCGTGCTCCCCCGGACTCCTCGAATACACCAAAATATCATCTATGAAGATGATCACGAATACATTCAGATACTCCTGGAACACTCCATTCATCAACCGCATGAACGCTGCTGGCGCGTTTGTCAACCCGAATGGCATCACCACAAACTCATAATGCCCGTACCTCGTCGTGAACGCCGTCTTCCGAACATCTGCCTCATCAATCGGAATCTGATGGTAACCCAAAGGCAAATCGATCTTGGAGAACCAAGTAGCCCCTCGCAACTGATCCAACAACTCATCAATGCGCGACAGAGGATACCTGTTATTCACAGTGACTCGGTTAAATCCCCGCTAATCGATGCACAACCTGAAACTCCCATCCTTCTTCTTCATGAACAAAACCGGCGCTCCCCACGGTAAAACCCTAGGCCGGATGAAACCCTTCCCCAACAGATCATCCAGCTGCTTCTTCAGCTCTACCATCTCTGCTGGAGCAATACGGTAAGGCGCCTTAGATATAGGAGTCGTTTTTGATTCTAACTCAATCGTAAATGGATCCGACCGCGACGGTGGAAATCCCAACAACGGCTGAAACACATCCTAGAAATCCCGAACAACCCGAATATCCCCAACTGCAACCTCTCCAACAGTCTTCAGCATCACTATCGTCGCCAGATACGCCTCACAACCCTTCTCAATCAGCTACTCGGCTTGTATCGCTGAAATCACGAGACTCCCGGAAGTCGGTCTCATACCCTGAAACACCAACCTCCCTGCCTCTCGCTCAAACACTACACGTCCTCGATGACAATCCAGATGGACCCTGTACCGATCCAACCAATACATACCCAGGATGACATCATACAACTCCACTGGACTAATAACCAGATCTGCTAGCATCGACTCTCCTGCCACCCGAACATCCACACCACGAGCCCGCCCGAAAGTAGCCAACGTCCTGCCACCAGCAACCTTAACTACTCCCGGCTGCTCTCCTGAATCGCTCTGGATCCCGCTGCCCTCCGCACACTCCGGAGTAATGAAGCTATTCGTAGCTCCCGAATCAAACAACACGTGGGACTCACATCCTCCCACAACTAAGGTCCCTGCACAAATCCCATGTGCTTTAAGACCCGACACTCTAACGTAGACTCACAATTCCAACAGACTAAATTAATCACCACCACAAAAAAAAATTAAAATGAACAAGTCTGAAATTATACCTGTGATCGGTCTGGCGCTAGAGCCGTCCGCCTCCGCCGATGTGAAAACCCGTGGCGCCGCTGCAATCTTATCCAGGGGCTGGACCGCCAACAGCTGCACTGCCGCTACCGCCATCTGCTTCAGCATAGGGCACTTGGACTTGATATACCCCGACTCTCTGCAGTGGTAACACACCTGAGTACTTTGTGCTGCACTCCTCTGCGGACAACTGGCCACCTTGTGACCTATGCTACCACACCCGTAGCATCCTGAACCACTCTGTCCACCTTAACTCACCCCGAAAATGCTCTCCCACTTCCTCTTCTGACCCTGCGCAGGCTTGCCGCCCCTTCTCGAACCCGTCTGCTTCTGAGATCTCCTCTGCTGTTGCTACTGCACCGGTGGACTGACCACCACCGCCTGCTCTCTGAGGTCCTCCTCAATAGCCGCAGCAGTCTCAACCAGCTCCACCCTCGTGGAAAACTTACTCGCCCTGCAGCGAGTCCTCAACTCAGCTCGAAGTCCCCCGAAGAACCTCCTCACTTGGGCCTGCTCGCCTTCCATGCCCCTACCAACATGCACTAGGAGTCTACTGAACTCCAAATCGAACTTCCTCACAGTCCGATCTCCCTGAGTCAGGTTCAATAACCTCGACTCCATCCGGTCCACCAGATCCTACGGGAAATACTTGGCGTTGAACTCAGCCAAGAAATCCTCCCAAGCCATCTCGTCATGTACCCTCCTGGCCTCGTTGCCTCTCCACCAGAAATGCGCGTTACCATCCAGATAATGAACCGCTAGGTCCACTCGGTATCCCCCTGGACACCTGATAGAGCGAAAGTTACGCTCCAATCTCCGCCGCCACTCATCGGCCTCCTCAGGCTTGGCACCACCCAAGAAAAACCCGGTGCCAATCCTCTGTATCTACTCCATCATCCTCAAGTAGGATGGAAGCTCCTCTGCAACTGACACACCTGGCTGCACACCAGCCACTCCCGGCTGAACCCCAGCCACTCCTGGCTGCACTCCTAGAGCCTGACCCGGAGCGGGTACCCCACCTGGTAACCGCTCTAAAATTAACTGCAGCAAACCCGCCAAGCGATCATCTCGGTCCTAGGCCACACCTGCAGGAGCACCCCCACCTGGGTCCCCCGCACCACCAGCTACCTCGGGACCCACACTAGCCCCACCAACCATCACACTGGCACTCGTAGCAGTCTCACCCACGAACCCCTCCTGAAACGCCTGAGAGTCTGCCACCTGTTCCTGCGTGGTCTCATGGGCCACACTCGCGGCATCTGACTCACTCACAAGTCCTCGCCCGCGCCCGCTGTGACCACCTCGGCCTCCACGGCCCCCATGACCTCTGCCTCTAGCACCTCTAGCCATCACTCTGCACTCACCAACAGATTACTAAGTACTAGAAAAACAGAAAAAAAATGCAAATAACACATACCGTGGAATCTCATTGAAGGCTCGGAACAGATGATCTAGGACTTCATACCCACACGGCAATCAATCAACTATTCACACAATCAGTCAATCAATCACCCGCCCTAGAACCATAAGGGCTCTGATACCAAAATAAAACGACCCGACCCGACCCAAAAATTTAATAATTTTCCCTTCAAATTATGGTCATCACCAATTATAATCCTCAACTAGGCCAACCAAGCAACGCGGAACAATTAAAAATCAATCAAAACAAATACCAATTCAATAAATCTCATATTTTATTAAATTACTAATCCAGTTCAACCATAACAAGTCAACATTCCAACAAGTTCTGGAACTACTAACAACTTGAGATATCCTCTGCTGTTACTAAGTACACAAGCATTCACAAACAATCAAACACGAACCAATCCAGGAACTCTGTGTCGATCGACACAACCTCTAGGTGTCGATCGATACATAGCCCGTGTCGATCAACACAACCACTAGGTGTCGATCGACATATAGCCCCGCGTCAATCGACACACCACCCAGGTGTCGATCGACACGACATCGCAGAACCCAGAAACGAGCCTATCCTCTCATGGCTCGAATCCGTTGCGATTCATCGAGTCTGCTGCACAATTTCATTCACAGAACACACGAAGTGCAACAAACAATCGCATTCTACTCATTCCTTACACTTATCTAAGCCTACGGTCACGCACTCACCTCGAAAAGGATTGAAAAGGATGAAAAACGACGAAGAACACGAAGAACAACCTCTGATTCGCCTCTCCCAGAACTGAAATCCACCCAGCAACGATCTCCTTTGCGTTCGCAAGTCTCAACCGATCAATCCTCTCTCAGAAATCACCAGAAACTCTCCCAATCTCTCTGATTCTAATTTCCACCCAGAAATCTCTGTTTTCTGCTGATAAACGCGGCCAAAACTCCTGATTTCCTTTATATACGAACCCTCTAGGGTTCCCTTAACCGGCTCTCCAACCCGAGCAATTGGAATCAAACCGATTGGTCCAATTTTACCCCGTGTCGATTGACACATACCACTCGTGTCGATCGACGCACCTCCCACTATCCGACTTCTCACAAGTCCAAAACACCCGTGTCAATCGACACACCTCACCCGTGTCGATCGACACACCAACAAAAATTCCACTTTTTGGTTTACGGACGTTACAGAAACTACCAAAGGAATGTGATCAAAGAAAAACTAATGGCTATTGTTGGTGCTCTAACTGAAGAAAATGAAGAGCCTAATGTAGTAGAAGAAGAGGCTGTGGCAAAGCATATGAGAAGATGGAAGAGAGCTGTGCAAATCAACCTGGCAAAATAGAGGAGTCCAAGGAAAGGAGAAAGAAAGAACCATCACATTTCAAGAAAGAGCCGTTTATGGCGGAGGGAAAAAACAAAAACAAATCCGGAGCTCAAGAGGATGTTGGAAAGAAAGCTACGAACAAGGATCAAGCTGAAAAATGGGAAGAAAAGGGCAAGGAAAGACAATGTCGAGGGAAGAATTACAAGAAGTACAAGGCAGAGAACAAACAAATGACTTTATCCTTGTGTTTTGAACTGATGAATTTAGGATGGTATTTTAAACTGATGTTCTCGGATATGATAGTATGTTGAACAAATTGCTCTATGTTGAACTGATGTTTTAGGGTGTGTTTTATTGTAAAATTTAGAGTTTAGAATTTTAAAATTTAATATTTAAAAATCTTAAATAGTGGCATTTTAGCAAATAGACAATCTAAAATGATATTTTGAAAATGGACACACCAAAAATGATATTTTTACAATTACCATGAGACGACCTAACCCGTAAAAATTTAAAATTTTCCCAAATTCGGATTATTATTATCATAAATAACAATCCTCAACAGTCAAACACAATACGCGGAAACAACACAAACAATTATCCAACAACATCAATCAATAAATCCCATACTCTATCGATCCACCAAACCAAATCCAATAACCAATTCAACAATTCCAAAAAGATTAACAACCAATCCAATAAACCAATTCCAGTCATTCCAGAATTACTAACACCCTAGTAATTCTCATAACAACGAGCACTCAATCGAGCCCCTAGATCATTTTCTCTTCCTGGCCACGATTCCACTATCACACTTTGTCTTTACCTACATCACATGGTTATACGAGATGCGTGAGTATTATCACAAATACTCAGTGAGATGGTCATCCCATCTACTTGGCTATACACACATGTATAAGAAAATGATACAATACCAGGGTGAACAATCAACAAGGCAAAGAACGAACAATCAACATAAGAATCGCACAACTGCAAATGCGTTGATCGACGCAAGCACCCTGTCTTGATCGATGCACACTGTGTTGATCACAACACAATCGATTCTCTGCACAAATCCACTCAAAAACCACACGAAATCTACCAAATAACAACAATCAAACGCATCCTATCATTCCATTTACCCAGATAAGCCATGGTCACGCACTCACCTTAGATGTGGAAAGAAAAAAGGAAGAAAACGATGAAGAACGCGAAAAACAAGTATCCAACTCCGGAATCCACACCAAACTCGCGATCAATCACCCCAGGAACGATCTCCCAAGCCTCCCAAACGAATCTCCTTCTCACAACTCTCTGGAGACTCTTTGGAACCTTTCTGGAAACTCTGAAAGTCCCAAAATGCGGCCACCCTCTATTTATAGGGTAGCCCTAGGGTTTTCCCTTAAACCGACCTCAAACCGTCGACTTAAATTGAACCAACCGATTTAATTTAACCTTGCGTCGATCGACGCACACCACCTGTGTCGGTCGACGCACGACCAAAAATCTCAATTTTTGGTTCTTGGTCATTACAACTCTCCCCCACTAACACGGATTCAACCTCGAATCATGCAACACCGTCCAGCTCTATAGACATCAACACTCTTGGCCCACCCGACCAACACCCCCTAAGATCAACACCCGATCCTAGAACGCAACTAGTCTCATACTAGTCACATTGCACCGTCTCACTACGGCTACAATCCTGACCAACCCGGTCAGCACTTCATGAGATCACTCCCGATCTCTGCCGTCTCACTACGGCTACAATCCTGACCAAACCGGGCCAGTACCACCTGAGATCACTCCCGATCTCTACCATCCCATTACGGCTACAATCCTGACCAAACCTGGCCAGCACCACCTAAGATCACTCCCGATCTCTGCCGTCTCACTACGACTACAATCGTGACCAAACCCGGCCAACACCACCTGAGATCACTCCAGATCTCTGTCGTCTCACTACGGCTATAATCATGAGCAAACCCGGCTAGCACCACCTGAGATCACTTTTGATCTCTGCCGTCTCACTACGGCTATAATCCTGACTAAACCCGGCCAGCACCACCTGAGATCTCTCCCAATCCCTAAAGCTCATCTAGTCTCATACTTACAAATCACATCGAGACGTTATTGCTCATAAATCATACTCATAACTCATATACATATACACCATACCTTCTCAGGATCATCACCTTTTGAGCTAACGATATGCAGGGAGCCCACTATCCCCTGGAGAGAACCACCATCCCACAAAGTATATGTAGGGAACCAACCGTCCCCTAGAGAAAACCACCATCTCTCGAGTAAATGTAGGGAACCCACCGTGCCTTAGAGAGAACCACCATCTCTCAAGTATATGCAGGGAACCCACCGTCCCCTGGAGAGAACCACCATCCCTCAAGTATATGCAGGGAACCCACTATCCCCTGGAGCAATAACTCTGCGACGTGCATCATAAGCACCTGTCGACCAGAATTGCCTCCCGTGGCTCCATCATGACATTCCCTATCCCGGAACGTCATCTCATGTATTACCAATCACTAGGTCATCCAAAATAATCCGCACTAGGTGTTTCCATCATAGTCTTTGGAAAAGACAAGTTCTAACTCACATAAAACCTCTTTCCCAGACTCCCCCTAGGAAATAGACAGATTCTAACTCACATAAAACCTCTATTCCCCAGCGCCATCTAGAGAATAGACAAGTCCTAACTCACATAGAACTTTAATTTCTAGCTATCACATAATACATGACTCCACCAGTTATCATAACACATGACCCCACCAGTCATTATAACACATGACCCCACCAGTCATCATAACACATGACCGCACCAGTCATTATAACACATGACCCCACCAGTCATCATAACATGACCCCACCAGTCATCATCACATGATCCCACCAGTCATCCTAACACATGAGCCCACCAATCACCATACCAAATGACCCCACCAGTCATACTATAAGAACTCGTATCTTATAAACACATTTAATAAGGAAATCCATCTTATTAAATCACCAAAATGTATAATCGTTACACCTCAAACGAAAAATACGTCAACAAATCATAGCCACATACTATCACAGACACTGAAAACCAGAAAAAGATAACTCAAGCCTCAACTTGCTTCTCGAACCACTTCGAGAACTTTGCCATCATCTTCGCTTCTGGTTTCCAAGTCTCCTCCTCGGCACTGTCACAATCTCACATGACTCTCACCAACGGTATCCTCTTCCGGCGCAGAACCTTAACTTTTGTCTCGAGAATCCTCACAGGTCTCGTCTCCAACGTCATGTTGGGCTTAAGATCCTCTGGAATCCTAGCCATCACCTGTTCAGACTCATGTAGACACTTTCGAAGCATCAACACACGGGAGACCTTATGAAAAGCCTTCATACTCTGAGGTAACTACAACCGATAAGCCACTGGTCCGACCCGTTACCCAACCTTGAACGGACCCATAAACTTTGGACTTAGCTTATTCTCTGGAATGGATCTGTTATGACCCCTCAACATCGCTGCATTGAGATACACCATATCTCCTAGGTCAAACTCTAGCCTTTTCCTCCTCTTATCGTCATAACTATTCTGCCGATCCTGAGCTTCCCTTATGTTCAGCCTTAAGACACGAATCTTCTCCATTGTCTCCTGAACAAACTCTACACCAAACATACTCCTCTCTCCCACTTGAGTCCAGCATAATGGTGTACGACATAACCTCCCATACAAAGACTCATATGGAGCCATTCCAATAATCGCCAGGTAGCTATTTTTATACGCAAACTGTACCAAGTTCAGGTGATCCGCCAATGGCCACCGTAATCCAGCACACACTTCTTCAGCAAATCCTTGAGGGTCTGAATCGTCCTCTCAGACTGCCCATCCGTCTGAGCATGATAAACTGTACTCATATGCACCTTAGTGCCTATCTCAACCTATAAATCTCTCCAGAATTCTAAAGTAAATCTCGGATCCCTGTCTAACACGATACTCGTTGGCACCCCGTGCAGCCTCACTATCTCTCGCACATACTTTTTAGCCAACACCGCTGCTCCGTTGGTCTTCTTGATGGAAAGAAAATGTGCTGACTTGGTCAGACGATCCACAGTCACCCAGATAGCATCATACGTTTGCGAAACCGGCAACCCTATCACAAAGTCAATGGTAATCATGTTATACTTCCACTCTGGAATGGGTAAACTCTGCAACAACCCGCTCAAAACCTGATACTCAGTCTTCACTAACTCGCACACATTGCACGCTGCAACCCAGTTAGCGACATCCCTCTTCATCCCGACCTAGTGATAATACCGCTTCAGATCACAATACATCTTGGTCGCTCCCGGATGAATAGACAACATGCTCATATAAGCCTCTCTCAGGATCTCCTTCCTCAGATCCTCATCCTTGGGTACACAAACCCGCCCGTTCACAAGTATTGTCCCATTCTCCGAGACCAGATACTCTGAAACTGCCACCTTGGAAGCATCAATCAAATCCTCATCCCTCTCTTGAGCTACTTGAATCCTGCTAAGCAAATATGTCTGGTTAGCTGCCTCTAACCCAAACGGCTCCTGTGAGATAATGCATAACCTCAAGTTGCCAATCTCACTCACCAAAGCCTCCATATCCCGCTCCTAAGCCAAAGCAACCCTCTTCCTACTCAACGCATCTACAACCAACTTAGCCTTACCCGGATGGTACCCAATCTCCAGATCATAATCTGCTACTAACTCCATCCAGCACTCTGCCTCTGGTTAAGCTCTAGCTGAGTAAAAAAGTACTCCAAACTCTTGTGGTCTGGAAACACCTGCACCTTCCTGCCATAAAGATAAGATCTCCAAATCTTTAGAGCAAAAATCACCACAGCGAGCTCCAAGTCATGGGTAGGGTAGTTGCACTCATGCTTCCTCAACTACCTCGAAGCATATGCAATAACCTTTCCCTGCTGCATCAACACACAACCCAGACCAACTCCTGAAGCATCCGTATACACTACGTAAGGCTCGCTCAGATCCGGCAATGCCAACACTGGTGTACTAGTCAGCATCTTCTTCAGCTTCCGAAAACTTTCCTCGTAAGCTGAAGACCACACAAAAGGGACATCCTTCCCCATCAACTTCATCATCGACTGCGCCATACTCACAAATCCATTGACGAACCTTCGGTAGTAACCCACCAAGCTGAGAAAACTTCGGATCTCGGTGGTATTCCTCGGTTTAGACCACCCTCTGATAGCCTCCATCTTTGCCGAATCTACAAAAACTCTACTTGGAGACACCACATGGTAAAAAAAACTCATATCTCGCTGCCAGAACATCCACACCACGAGCCCACCCAAAAGTAGCCAAAGACTTGCCACCAACAACCTTAACTACTCCCGGCAGCTCATTGAAATCGCTCTGGATTCTGCTGCCCTCCGCACACTTCAGAGTAATGAAGCAATTCGTCGCTCCAGCATCAAATAAAACATGGGACTCACACCCGCCCACTACTAGGTCGCGAGACAAATCCCATGTGCCTAAGAATCCTAACATTATAGCATAGACTCACAATTTCCAGATCAGACTAAATTCAACCATATTAGAATTTAACAAGCCAAGTTCTAAAATTACGTGTGATCGGTCTGGCGCTAGAACCACCCGCCTCCATCGAAGTGAACACCCACGGTGCCACTGGAATCTGAGCCACCGGCTGCACTGTCGCCACTGCCATCTGCAGTAGCTTAGGACACCTGGGCTTGATATGCCCCGGCTCCCTGCAGTGAAAGCACGCCTGCACACCCCAAGACTCACTCCTCTTCGGGCAACTCACCACCCGGTGATTCGTGTTCCCATACCCGAAGCACCGCAAACCACCCTGACCATCCTATATTGGGCCCTAAAGTGCTCTCCCACTTCCTTTTCTATCCTTGCGCAAGCTTGCCGCCCTTGCTCAGACCTACCTACTGCTGCGACCTCCTCTGCTGCTGAACCGGTGGACTAACCACCACAGCCTGCTCTCTCAGGTCATCCTCTATCGCAGCAGCTATCTTAACCAGCTCCGTCCTAGTGGTGAACTTGATTGCTCTACAACGAGTCCTCAGATCTGGTCGAAGTCCCCTAAGGAACCTCTTCACATGGACCTGTTCACCCTCTAGATCTCTACCAGCAGGAACCAAAAGCCGACTTAACTTCTCGTCAAACTCCCGGAGCGACCGGTCACCCTGAGCCAACTCCAAGAATGCAACTTCAAGCGATCCACCGCCTCCTACGGAAAGTACTTGGCGTTGAACTCAGCCACAAAATCCTCCCAGGCCATACCCGCATGAGCTCTCCTAGCCACAAGAGATGTGCATCACCATCCAGGTAATGTACGGCCAGGTCCACCTGGTATCCCACTAGATACCTGAGAGATTGGAAATTCTACTCCAATCTACTCCTCTATAAATCCGCCTCCTCAGGCTTGGCACCACCCGAGAAAAACCCGGTGCCAATACTCAACATCTACTCCATCATCTTAAGGTAGGATTGGAGCTCCTCCGCAATCGCCACACCCGGCTGCTCACCAGCCATACCCGGCTAAACCCCAGCCATACTCGGCTACACACCAGCCACTCCCGGCTGCACACCAGCCACCGCGGCTTCACACCAGCCATAGCCGACTGCACTTTCGGAGCCCAACCCTGAGCCGGCTCCCCATCTGGTAACCGCTCCAGAATCATCTATAGTAGAACCTCCAGACGATCATCTCGATCCTGGGCTCCACTTGTAGCAGCAGCCCCACCTAGACCCGCCGCACCGGGACCTACATCCGTCCCACCAGTCCTCAGACTGCCACTCACAGTGGCCACACCCACGGACCCCTCTTGATACGCCTGCGAATCAGCCACTTGCTCCTACGTGGTCTCTTGGGCCACACTCGCGGCAACAGACTCGCTCTCGAGTCCGTCCGCGCCCGCGGCCATGCCCACCATGACCACTTCGGCTTTCACGGCCCCCACGACATTTGCCTCTAGTATCTCTAGCCATCTTTTTGCACTACCCAGCAGAATACTAAAAATACTAAAAAACAGAAAAGTCAAACAACACTTATCGTGGAATCTCATTGAAGGCTCGTAGAAGATGATCTTGGACTCTAAACCCACACAACAATCAATCCACTAACTCTCATAATCTATCAATTGCACCTGCCCTAGAACCATAAGGGTTCTGATACCAAAATGAGACGACCCAACCAGTAAAAATTTAAAATTTTCCCAGATTCGGATTATTATTATTATCATAAATAACAATCCTCAACGGTCAAACACAATATGTGGAAACAACACAAACAATTATCCAACAACATCTATCAATAAATCCCATACATTATCGATCCACTAAACCAAATCCAATAAACAATTCAACAATTCCAAAACGATTAACAACCATCCAATAAACCATTTCCACTCAATTACAGAATGACTAACACCCTAGTAATTCTCATAATAACGAGCACTCAATTGAGCCCTAGATCATATCTTCTTCCCGGCCACGATTCCACGATCACACCTTGTTTTTAACTACATCACATGGTTATACGAGATGCGTGAGTATTATCACAAATACTCAGTGAGACGGTCATCCTATCTACTTGGCTATACACACGTGGATAAGAAAATGATACAATACCGAGGTGAACAATCAACAAGATAAAGCACGAACAATCAACACAAGAATCGCATAACTGCACATGTGTCGCTCGACACAAGCACCCTGTGTCGATCGATGCACACTGTGTCGATCGACACAGAGCCACTGCGTCGATCGACACAGAGCCACTGTATCGATCGGCGCAACGTCACAGATCGTAGAATCGAACCTATCCTCACATGTTTCAATTCTAGATCACTGATATGTCCCATATTTTACCACTTTTACTATCTATTTTATTACATTTTCTACACACTTTAATAAGCTTTTCAGCCAAAATAGGTAGTTTTCCTCGTATTTGTAGTTTTAGAGTCTTAATAGGGAAATCAAGCAAAACGGAGCAAAAAGGACCAAAAGAGGTGTAAACTAAGCTACAAAAACTTTCATAAACCAAAGACATCATCAAGACCAAAGAATTCACAAGGTACCACAATCTACCAAGTTGGACATAACATATACGCCAGAAGTTTAGCAGTAAACGGAGGATCAAATCAAATTTAAATTGGATGCGACTTGGTGTCAAGATAGATCTTTGAGTCAGCTTCACAATGAAGTTTGAATCATCACAATTGGAGCTGTGAGAAGGAAGTTACACTGGATTTAGTGAAGATATGTCAAGCTGCCTCAGAAATGAAGCAAGTGCAGAATCGATCCAAATACCGGGCCACCTCATGGACCGATATTCTGGGCTGATGCCAGCATAAATCAAGGCACTTTTGGCCCAATACCGGTCGTGTAGCCTGACCGAAATCCCAACCGACGTTGAAGCAGTTTTGACGTAAAAAGACGGATTTGACCTAAATGAAGCCCTAGAAGATCCTACACCTATATATACTTGTTTTTAGCCTCTTTAGGAGAATAAGCATCAATAAGCAGCCAAGAGGGCACGAATAGGGAGCCCTAGGCAGCCGCCTATCTCTTCTTTAAACACTAAACACGTTTTCATCTTTGTTCTTCATTGGATTTGGATTCTAGGAGGAGATCTCTCTTTGTACTTCAATATAGAGAAGATTTCTTATCTCTTACTCTTTTAATTCAGTTTATCTATGATGATTCGTGCCTATCCTTGTTGCTTTGTTTTTACTTCAATCATGTCTGAGTAAATTACTTGTTAGGTTTTAGGCATTCAAAGATTCCATGTTTATGCATAATTGAATATCGAACTTTGTTAGGGTTTATCTAGTGGATTCTTCACCTCTATTCGATCGTAATGTTGTTTGCTTGTTTGGCCATCTAGCGAACTGATCTTAGGTTGATATACTCTCCAAAAGCTTGTTATATTGCCTGAACTAATATTTGGTGAGTACTGCGTCATAACAATTCGAAAGGTTAGTTATGGAGTAGTATGAACAATCGAACTTACACTTAAAGCATGTTTTCACCTTATAATAACCTGCGATAGTTGAGTCTATTAGGGTAGAAAACGTAGATGGTTAGTTACGTCACGACAGTGGGATGACCTTACATTAGTGATTTGAGTTCTAGAACGATCTTTAAAACCCGATATCTTTATGTGTTTCATGAGTCTCTGCGAATTGTCTAATGCCTAACGCTTTTCTCTTATTGATTTATCCTTGCTTTTACTTTCTTTGCTTTATAATTGCTATTCATAAAACCACAAAACCAAAATCATATTTTGTCTTAGCTTAATTTGCATCACATAAATTCGTAGCGTAGCATCTCTAGTCTCTGTGGATCGACCCCTAAGTACTACTGCGTTTGCCTGTGCACTGGCAGCTTTATCTAGGGTTATAAATTTAAAGCTTGAATAACCCACGACATCAAGTTTTTGGCGCCGTTGCCGGGGACTAATTTGTTACCTACGATTTTTTGATAAAGATTAAGTCTAAGATTTGTTTTTCTTTATTTACTTTTGATTTTTCGTTTTTTTTTCTTTTTGTTTTTGTAAGTGTTTCAGAGAGTCATCAATGGAACACTACAACCTCTATCCTAGGAGAATGGCGAGCTCTTACTACCATGAAACCATTGAGGATTATCACCCAATGCCTCATGAATATCATCAACCGCCATACTTCAACAATACTCAGTGCAATGCTCATATATACCAACAACAACCTTGGGAGGCTTATGAGCGTGAGGATGCCTATCATTACCATCACTACGAGTATCTACAGCCACCACAACAACTCCAAGATCATGCCTTTTCAATTACCCTAGACGATAAACTAGAATTGTTTGTGGCTCAACTCAAGGGAGAATTCAAAAATTTCGAATATGATTTCAAGAATTCTTCGTCAGCTCTTGGGGAAAAATTAGAAGCTCTTGTTGCTCCACTTCAAAGCACTGAGGCGCGTTGGGTTCATCTTGGAGAGATGCTTACAAGAGATCTCCAAGAAGACGAAACATGCATCACGGATGTTGAATTGGATGACATGTGCGATCAAGGAGAGGAGCTTAGAACAAGCTTCAACGTTTTGGAGGCTAAAGATGACCCTCACAAGCCTTTAAATCTTCGTTTACCATTCCTTGAAACCAATGGAGGATTTGTGGATTCTACAAATCACCAAATCTCTCTCTCTAAACTTGACAAAGGAGTGATCTATCCAACCCTACAAGGTAAGGTTTCTTTTTGTATTAATATGTACACTAATGAAACCTTTTATATAGATCCAGGTGATGCGATTAAGGAGATCCAAGACCTCAAAATTCCAGCCCCTCCAACCATACATAAGGATGTTGTCAAACCGACAAGACCAAAAGGCAAAGAGACGCCAAATATTGCAAATTCGATCTTGGTATCTAAGGAACGTGAAGAAGATGTGGTTCATGTCGAGATGAAACACAAAAGCCATCAAGATGCTAATAGATGGAGCCTCAAGCCATGTGGTCCAGAGTGTAGAGAAGCTAAAGGAGTCCCAATTCCTTTAGTGGAGCCATCCTATGCTTAAAAAGAAAAAGAGTCGAGCTAAAAGACTTAAAACAAGTGCTTTATGGGAGGCAACCCATATTTGGTTTTATATTTTTAGAGTCTTTAATTTCAAATTTTCATCATGGTTTTAATTTTTAAAGTTTTATTACTTATTGGTTTTTCTAATCATGAATTTTCAGGTTTTTACAAAAAGTTATAAAAATACAAAAAAAAAAAAAATGTTTGTTTTGGAGAAAGAAGAAGAGAAGGAGATAGAACAAGACCCGTTCTGGTTCAGGGCACAAAAGAATTACCAAACCAACCCAGAAAAATCTGAAATTTGGTGAAAATATAGTAGACAGTTATACGAAGCTACAGAAAAAAGTAGAACGTAATTTGGTATTACGGTCTGAAAGTTATGACCAATTTTCCAAGACTGAAGAAGAAGGATACGAAACTGCAAGGAGCCAACTTCAAACTTTTTATCAGGACAAAACACAAGGAACCAGGAGACAATCTTCATAATTTTGGAAATATCTCGTTCTCAAGAGTCCGTAGCTTCTTTCGGATCTCAATTCCGATGTGTATAGCTGAAGAAAAAGCTTGTTTAAAATAGCATGGATCGCGACACAATACCGGTCAACCACGCCGACCGATATTCGGACCGGTATCGCACCCCGATCGACCCGCGACACGAGTGACCCAGTACCGGTCACGCGTACCGGTCAAAAATCGTGACCGGTATTGGAGCAACAATGCCGCGAGCCTGCCGCAAATCTCACCGTAACCCTACCGCGAGGCAGCCCTACCGCAAATCTCACCGCAACCCTACCGCGAGGCAGCTCTACCGCCAATCTCACCGCACCTCACCGCAAATCTCACCGCAACTCATTGAAAATCTCACCGCATCCTACTGCGAGGCAGTTCCACCGCACCCCACCGCAATTCCACCGCACCCCACCGCAATTCTGCCGCACCCCCACCGCAATTCTGCCGCACTCCCACCGCAATCCTGCCGCACCCCCACCGCAAATCCTGCCGCATTTTCTGCCTCGACCCACAGTATGTTTCGGTCCCGATTTCAGACCGTAGTACCGACCAGTACCCGGACCGGCACGCGATCCACCTTCCCGCGACATGACAACACCTACCCGCCTCGACCCGCAACCTTCCCGTGACACGATACCGACCCGCGGTACCGACCGAAACTCGGTCCGGTATGCGTGCCCGATACCGGCGGTCCCGTCCTGTCCTGTCCCAATCCGTCTTGTGTTTCGACCGTCCCGATGCCACCCGACCATCCCGATGCCACCCGACTTGTTCCGCATCTGTTTCTGTCTCGATATCGGTCGACTAACCCGATCGACACCCCGACCGGTACTCGCGTGTTTTCACCTCGTCCCGCGACACAACCAGCCCACACCTTCCCTAACCATACCGCGACTGATACGATCCCAATCGATGGACCGGAACTTTGATGCGGAACCGAATCTTAAACGGGGAACGGGTCGGATGAGAATGGATGGTGATGAACGATCGATGGTGATGATGATAAAATCACACAACCTATGGATGGATTGAGTGAAGGATAGACTGTCTTCTTCCTCGGATACCCACCGTGAGAAAACATGATCTTCTCTAGAATCGCTTTTAAGAGAAAGGGTTGTCGGATTCCACCAACGGTAGTGAACACAAGTAGAAAAGAGAGAGTTTGATTTTACTTAATACTTGGTTGATTATTAGTGATGGGGGCGTGCACTATATATAGGCCAAGGGTGGGTTACATGCAACCCACCTTGGAAATAACAAATCATAATAAATAAGTTTGACTAATAAATGAGATGCATGCAAAAGACATAGAAAATGATGAATTTTGACTCAATCTTCTTATCAAAATGTGGTGGGCTTGAATTGGGCTTGGGCTTGGTGATAAGAAGGCTTGAGTCCATTAAGAAAAAGCCCACGTAAGATCCAAGAGAAGGGCTAAGTGAAAGATGTAAGCGACCAAGTCTTGCCTCGTTAAAAACCATGTTCGGAAAACCCATTGGGACAAAACCGAACATGGGAAAAAGAGTACAAGACAAGGTGCTTGTCACTTAGACATTCCCTTGATCTTTTTCCTCCTTGGCTTGCATAAGCGTCACGATCCGGGTTGCCTCGTCCGATCCTCGGCATTGTGCCTCCTCGAGCATCCTTTGAACCGCGTCCGTGAGTTTCCTTGCCTTTGCGTGTGTGACCGGTCATGGCGGTAGCTCCAATGCGCGTGCCTCGTCCCTAACCTCGCGGCTGCCGATCCGGATCATAT
The DNA here is from genome assembly GCA_964056655.1 of Arabis hirsuta. Taxonomy (NCBI): domain Eukaryota; kingdom Viridiplantae; phylum Streptophyta; class Magnoliopsida; order Brassicales; family Brassicaceae; genus Arabis; species Arabis hirsuta. The sequence goes on from OZ053305.1 coordinate 17,419,945, forward strand.
CATCCCCTCCCACTTGAAAAGGATTTGTCCTCAAATCTGTTTCATCTGCAACAAAAGGGACTAAGTTAGAAATATGAAAGGAGTCTGACATGTTGTACTTACCTTGAAGATTCGATGGATACGCATCGATCTTTTTGAGTCTCGGCTTTGGCTTAGTCTTTTTCGCAACGTCCATCGTCGTGTACGACAAAGAGAAGTGATAGAGGACCTTCTTGATAATCTTGGTGATAACAAAACACCTCATTAACTAACGTCCATGTGTTGACCGAAACAATAACTCACAAACGGCAACAATAGACGAGCAAATTTTATCGTAAAACAAGTAAAAATCGGCCCTAAGGTAGCGATTGCTAACAAATGTTTCACAAGCTTTATAAAGCTTCTTAAAGCCTTGAACATTAACATAAATCTCTTCCAAATTTCCAAAATCAAGGATCATAATATGAGGAGTAGAGAATCGATTGTACCTCTCGGACAATGTGTCGATCACAACATTGTCCTTACCTTTCTTGTGTGTGTTGAAGTAAGGGAAAGTCTCGCTAAAACTTGCACACGTGATAGGTAATTTGTGGAGTGTTGGTGGTACCTCACATTTGGGAAAAGATTCATGATCATTATGGATGGCTAACTCCTTCATTTTTACGGCTTTGGTTGGATATGCGGTTTCGAGACATGAGACGTATTGAATATAAGGTCGTTCTTTGGGATTCTTGTCATCATGTTCCTGCAAAACATTAGTCACCGCACTCGGGAATACCGGTGGAAGGTTAGAGAAACTCACGAGAGTCTCTTTATAAACAAAAGGAAATTGAGATTTAAAAGAATAAGTTTGTTCGATCTCACCCGAATGGATCAAAAGATGGTTGCTCTTGGGTTTGGTTTCCTCTTGTTTTCTCTTCATGCACAGCTGGTCTTGATATACTTCGTGAGGCGTCATCGGAATGAGAGTGATCTTCTTACCCTTGAAGTCGAACGAGTGCCGATTAGTGAAGCCGTCGTGTATCACATTGTGGTCGGATTGCCATGGTCGGCCTAAGAGAATGTGACTTGATTCCATCGGTAGTACATCACACACGACTTCATCCTCATATTTCCTAATTCTCAAAGGGACCGTAACTTGACTTCCAACCTTCATTTCTCCTTTCTCGTTGAGCCATTGGAGTTTATATGGCCGCGGATGCTTTCGAACCGTAAGTCCCAACTTTTGGACCATCGTGACGCTTGCCACATTAGTACAGCTTCCTCCATCAATGATAAGACTACAAACCTTATCGTGGACGACACATCGAGTATGGAAAAGGTTCTCACGTTGCGCTTGTTCCTCGCTTTTGGTTTGCACACTTAAGGTCCTTTGAACGACAAGTAACTCTCCTTGGGCCGGTGGTTCCTCGTACTCGTCGGGAGAATCTTCTTTCTCCTCCTCATCATCCGTAACCACTTCACCATTGTCGAGAAGAATGAATGCCCGCTTTTTGATACAATCCTTAGCCATGTGACCGCGACCTTGGCACTTGAAACATCGGATGTCTCGAGACTTGTTCGGATAAAAAATTACCTTGCCTTTAGTATCTTCTTTCGGGTCAAAGACAGTGGGTTTCTCCTTGATATAATTCGGCTTGACATCTTCAAATTTAGGAACACTTGAGGGAATGGTGGACCTTGTTGACCGCCGGTTTAGTTGTTGCTCAATAAGGATGGCCTTATGAAGCATCTCCTCGATCTCCTCATAGTGTTGCAATTCCAAATGATCTTCGATGTCGCGGTTTAAGCCTCCCAAAAATCGTGACATGGTAGCCTCGTGGTCTTCATGGATGTTGGCTCGCAACAACAAAGTTTCGAGATCTTGAAAATATTCCTCCACCTTTTTGGACCCTTGCGTGAGACGGCGTAACCGTTGGTGAAGTTCTCGTTGGTAGTGAGTAGGTACGAACCGTTTCCTCATTTGGCGCTTGAGTTGATCCCAAAGGACCACGGGTTCCTCACCACATCGTCGCCTAGTGGAAACAAGGGTTTCCCACCAACTTAGCGCGTAGCCGCAAAATTCGGTGACGACAAGCTTGAGACGGTTTCTTTCGGGTACTTCTTGGCAATCAAAGATTAGATCAACCTTTTTCTCCCAATCAAGGTAAATATCCGGATCGTTCTTGCCGTGAAACTCGGGGATTTTCACCTTGACGTGATTGTAAACGTTTTGGGTTTGGGTTGGAGTTTCTCGCCGGTTTCGGGTTTCCCATAAATGTTGTGGCCGTGATGCATACTCGGATGGAGTATCCTCATAATCGGACATAATGAGATCCGGTTGCCTCTCATTCTCCTCCCTTTGTGGCCTTTTCCCGTTAGCCCGTTGAACGTGTTGAGGAGAAATGACCGAGAGCTTGTCGATAAAAAGTTTATCCATTTTTGCCTCGACTCGTTGCATAATACGATCAAGGAATTGATCTTCTTGGGTGTTGCTTGTCTCCTCGTTCATGGCTGCGACCACAAGAAATAAACACACAAGAACGTATCAAAATTCCTTTAAATGAAACACACAAAGTAAATCGATAAAAATTAAAATATGGTAGCGATAGCGATGAAGCCAAATGATGGGGACACGTGAAAGGAAATGATTAGAGATGAATTAGAAAACTTATCTCTGGATCAAAGCGTGCTCTGATACCACTTGATACGATCCCAATCGATGGACCGGAATTTTGATGCGGAGCCGAGTCTTAAACGGGGAACGGGTCGGATGAGAATGGATGGTGATGAACGATCGATGGTGATGATGATAAAATCACACAACCTATGGATGGATTGAGTGAAGGATAGACTGTCTTCTTCCTCGGATACCCACCGTGAGAAAACAGGATCTTCTCTAGAATCGCTTCTAAGAGAAAGGGTTGTCGGATTCCACCAACGGTAGTGAACACAAGTAGAAAAGAGAGAGTTTGATTTTACTTAATACTTGGTTGATTATTATTGATGGGGGCGTGCACTATAAATAGGCCAAGGGTGAGTTACATGCAACCCACCTTGGAAATAACAAATCATAATAAATAAGTTTTACTAATAAATGAGATGCATGCAAAAGACATAGAAAATGATGAATTTTGACTCAATCTTCTTATCAAAACGTGGTGGGCTTGAATTGGGCTTGGGCTTGGTGATAAGAAGGCTTGAGTCCATTAAGAAAAAGCCCACGTAAGATCCAAGAGAAGGGCTAAGTGAAAGATGTAAGCGACCAAGTCTTGCCTCGTTAAAAACCATGTTCGGAAAACCCATTGGGACAAAACCGAACATGGGAAAAAGAGTACAAGACAAGGTGCTTGGCACTTAGACATTCCCTTGATCTTTTTCCTCCTCGGCTTGCATAAGCGTCACGATCCGGGTTGCCTCATCCGATCCTCCGCGTTGTGCCTCCTCGAGCATCCTTTGAACCGCGTCCGTGAGTTTCCTTGCCTTTGCGTGTGTGACCGGTCCTGGTGGTAGCTCCAATGCGCGTGCCTCGTCCCTAACCTCGCGGCTGCCGATCCAGATCATATCAGCGACACGACGTGACCCGATACCGATCGACACCGCCGACCGGTACAATGACCGGTATTACCTCGACTCGCGACTCCAAATCCACCGCCACCGTCTCGTGCCTTGAACCGCCTTGGACCCGAGCCACGTCTCGAACCATCCTTGACCGCGACTAGCACCCGACACCTTGACCGGTATTGATCACACCACGTCTCCATCAACCACCACACCATTGGAGTCACGCGCCATGGACCAAGGAACCACCGTTTCGAACCACCGAGCCAACCACCTAACCGTTTGGTTAAATAAGGTTAATTTTTCCTTTTTCACTCTTTTAATTATTTTAAAACCATTTTTTACACATAATTTTTAAGAACCAATTTATATTTGCATATTCATGAATTATGGTTTTTAAAATTATCTATTCTTGATTAATCAAGAATATTATTTGATTCATGGATTTTTGCATTAGAAATTTGCCAATTTTGGTTAGATTAATTTGGTTTTTGAATGATTTACACATCTTTAACTATCCATTCATTGATTTCACTTAGATTAGCAATTTTTAACACTTTGGATTCATTATTGGATTTATTTTGTTCATTCTATGCTATTTCACTAATCCTTTGACTTAGAATTCAATACACATGTATTGAGGACTTAGGTCCTAGAAGTATTTAACAAGTGATTTCAAGTGTTTTTGCAAGGATATGTCGCTCTTTAACAGAACTTGTAACAAGACTTTTTGTTGTGATGCGCACACTTCCAATCGTCTTAAGCATTATCTGCCATTCAAAGGAGATGTGTGAGAAAAGAGAAGATATTGGAGACACCTAGCCTAGTTATGATTCGTGCAGAATACCATATGCTCAGAATCGAAGAAGATCTCATATTGCTTGCAACAATCCTAAGATTTTCTCGATCTCAGCTTACAAACGGACCACGTGGAGCATTTTTATGGGACATTTACCTATCCACTGGAGCAAAAGCCTTCAAAATTCACCACGTCAACTAAAAAGGTATGTTTTATGATAGATTTTCAATTTGGCTCGAGAAATTCTCTACTGTTTTGCAGATGGCTTGATAATACCCTTCCGGCGAGTCGAATCGCCCCATTCAAGGACCATACGCAAAACCGTACGAGCAAAAGTGTTCAAACTTCACCACGAGCTTTAAAATACCTTATAACTCGGTGAATTTTCAATATGGCTCGCGAAAAACATCAAGGTTTGAAAGATGGCCCATGAGCTTCTTCCGGTGCCAAAATCACTATATCGTGGGCCAATTTTCAAACGATGAGGAACCAGCCGATGAAACCTTGAGATGAACTGTTTCTAAGGACATAAGGAAGCTTTTAGGAGTGTTCATTCACCCCTGGAGATAGCCGAGTCCAAAGATGCTTCATACCAACCGAAAATGGGATATTTTCGATCTTCAAGACTTTTTGTCTATAACCGGTAACTTCGTTCTATTCTCTAACTTTTCTAATTTCAATTTTATTTTTATTTTCCAACATTACTCCCTTAATTTGATTTCTTTTACACCGGGGATGGTGTAATTTAAGTCTGGGGGGATTGTTGTTTACTAACACGTTTGTTCGTGATTGTTTTTTTATGTTTTTAAAAGGAGTTTTTCAAAAATTATTTTCTGAAAATGTTTTATTGAGTCAAAATAGTCAGTTGGAAATGATGACCCTTCTTTTGGTTTAGTGGATTGTCTTTTTCAGATTAGTGACCATTTTTCCAGGATCGATTTCAGAGTCAGACTAATGAAAAATCCTAAGGCTGACCAGTTAACTAGAGACATTTGTTACTTCCAGCATAATCCGCCAAGTTCGAGCTAATTATGCGGTCTCCTCGGTAATTGATGTTCATATAGCTTGACTCTTCATTCATACCTGACAAGTGCAATCTCTGTTGAAAGTAATGGTACTCCTCTCCCTTGTTCTAAAAAAAAAAAATATGATTGGATGATATGATAGTTCTTGAGTATAAGATGAGGAAGTAAAATTCCAGTGACTCAGTACTCAAGAGATGATCACCCAGAGCTCAAAAGCCAGCAGTCTGAGTCCCTTAGAACGGATGTAGAGGACGAGCGATCTCACGACCCTGTCTCCTCACAAGGAACAACAGTAGTGAAAGCACTGCTTTTGAGTCTCAGCATTCTAAAAAAAAAAAAAGTAGTAGAAAATCAAATAAGTATGGGGGAGAGAAAGAATACCAAGAGTTGTAAGGTTCATTAGTCATGGTATAGTATGAGAATGAGTCTAGAAGGTTTTTGGCATTGAGATCTGGGACAAGACCCAGCAATGAGGACTAGCGAGTTGTGTTGAAAAGTTGTGGATGAATTTGGGAGGCTGCGATTGTCTATGGAGAAGTACATGGTGGTCTGAATTTGAGTTGGTTATGCATTATGTGGCTTACTAGTTGAAAGGGTCGGTCCGGTACTCCAAGGGAAGGTAAGTTTTTGCGTTTTCAAACCTCTTTTCTATTCTTGAATTTTGTTTGAGGACAAGCAAGGTTTAAGTCTGGGGGAGTTGATATGTCCCATATTTTACCACTTTTACTATCTATTTTACTATATTTTCTACGCACTTTAATAAGGTAGTTTTCCTCGTATTTGTAGTTTTAGAATCTTAATAGGGAAATCAAGCAAAATGGAGCAAAAAGGACCAAAAGAGGTGTAAACCAAGCTACAGCAACTTTCATAAACCAAAGACATCATCAAGACCAAAGAATTCACAAGGTACCACAATCTACCAAGTTGGACAGAACATATATGCCAGAAGTTTAACAGTAAACGGAGCATCAAATCAAATTGTACTTGGATGCAACTTGGTGTGAAGATAGATCTTTAAGTCAGCTTCACAATGAAGTTTGAATCATCACAATTGGAGCTGTGAGCAGGAAGTTACACTGAATTTAGTGAAGATATGTCAAGATGCCTCAGAAATGAAGCAAGTGCAGAATCAATCCAAATACCAGGCCACCTCATGGACCGATATTCTGGGCTGATGCCAGCATAAATCAAGGCACTTTTGGCCCAATACCGGTCGTGTAGCCTGACCGAAATCCCAACCGACGTTGAAGCAGTGTTGACGTAAAAAGACGGATTTAACCTAAATGAAGCCCTAGAAGATCCTACACCTATATATACTTGTTTTTAGCCTCTTTAGGAGAATAAGCATCAATAAGCAGCCAAGAGGGCACGACTAGGGAGCCCTAGGAAGCCGCCTATCTTTTCTCTAAACACTAAACACGTTTTCATCTTTGTTCTTCATTGGATTTGGATTCTAGGAGGAGATCTCTCTTTGTAATTCGATATAGAGAAGATTTCTTATCTCTTACTCTTTAAATTCAGTTTATCTATGATGATTCGTGCCTATCCTTGTTGCTTTGTTGTTACTTCAATCATGTCTGAGTAAATTACTTGTTAGGTTTTAGGCATTCAAAGATTCCATGTTTATGCATAATTGAATATCGAACTTTGTTAGGGTTTATCTAGTGGATTCTTCACCTCTATTCGATCGTAATGCTGTTTGCTTTTTTGGCCATCTTGCGAACTGATCTTAGGTTGATATACTCTCCAAAAGCTTGTTATATTGCCTGAACTAATATTTGGTGAGTACTGCGTCATAACAATTCGAAAGGTTAGTTATGGAGTAGTATGAACAATCGAACTTACACTTAAAACATGTTTTCACCTTATAATAACCTGCGATAGTTGAGTCTATTAGGGTAGAAAACGTAGATGGTTAGTTACGTCACGACAGTGGGATGACCTTACATTAGTGATTTGAGTTCTAGAACGATCTTTAAAACCCGATATCTTTATGTGTTTCATGAGTCTCTGCGAATTGTCTAATGCCTAATGTTTTTCTCTTATTGATTTATCCTTGCTTTTACTTTCTTTGCTTTATAATTGCTATTCATAAAACCACAAAACCAAAATCATATTTTGTCTTAGCTTAATTTGCATAACATAAATTTGTAGCGTAGCATCTCTAGTCTCTGTGGATCGACCCCTAAGTACTACTGCGTTTGCCTGTGCAATTGCAGCTTTATCTAGGGTTATAAATTTAAAGCTTGAATAACCCATGACATCAATCACAACACAATCGATTCCCTGCACAAATCCACTTAAAAACAAGACAAAATTCACCAAATATCAAACGCATCCTATCATTCCCTTTACCTAGATAAGCCATAGTCATGCACTCACCTTAGATGTGGAAAGGAAAAAGGAAGAAAACGATGATGAATGCGAAGAACAAGTCTCCAACTCCGGAATCCACACCAAACTCGCGATCAATCACCCAAGAACGATTTCCCAAGCCTCCCAAACGAATCTCTGTCTCACAACTCTCTGGAGACTCTCTGGAACCTTTCTGGAAACTTTCTAGAAACTCTGAAAGTCTCAAAATGCGGTCATCCTCTATTTATAGGGAAGCCCTAGGGTTTTCTCTTAAACCGGTCTCATACCGCCGACTTAAATTGAACCAACCTGTTCAATTTAACCTTGCGTCGCTCGACGCACACCACCTGCATCGCTCGACGCACACCACCTGCGTCGCTCGACGCACACCACCTGCGTCGCTCGACGCACACCACCTGCGTCGCTCGACGCACACCACCTGCGTCGCTCGACGCACACCACCTGCGTCGATCGACGCACACCACCTGCGTCGATCGACGCACACCACCTGCGTCGATTGACGCACGACCAAAAATCCCAATTTTTGGTTCGCGGTCGTTACATACCAATTTTATTTTAAATTTTATTTGTTGATGTTCGTGATTATAATAATAAAAAAAATATATATATATATATATATATATATATATTTATGCATGTATCGTAATTTTGATTTTCTTAAATGGAAAAACTTTACTCGAAAAATAGATATATAATTAAGTTAAAATGCATTGCAACTATACTATTTAAAAATCTCATATAGTACAGTTCATTCTTAACTACACCAAGTATTGGGTAATATGTTGCAAACCATCTAAGTATAGAAATATCTTCTAAACTACACAGACTATTATGTAACACATGATGACATTGAAACGACCCAACCCATAAAAATTTAAAATTTTCCAAATTCGAATTATTATTATCACAAATAATAATCCTCAGCGGTCAACAACACAATACGCGGAACTCAACATCAATTATCAAACAATACCATTCAATAAATCTCATACTTTATTGAACTATAAACCAATTCAAATTAATAACCAAATATTTAATTCAACAATTTCAATAATGATAAACAACAAATCCAGAATTATTAATACCCTAGCAATTCTAACAAGCCATACTCAAGAAATCGAGACACTAGAGCATCTTCTCTTCCCGGCGATGATTCCACGATCACACTTTGCCTTCACATGCATCACATGGCAAAAAGAGATTCGTGAGTATTATCATAAATACTCAGTGAGACGGTCATCCCATCTACTTGGCTATACACACAGGCATAAGAAATGATACAATACCAGGATGAACAATCAACAATGCAAAGCACGAACAATCAACAATAACACAACACAGCAGCACGTGCGTCGATCGACACAACCCCCATGTGTCGATCGATGCACACTGTGTCGATCGACATAGAGAACCTGCGTCGATCGACGCATCGATGCAGTACCCAGAATCGAGCCTCGCCTCTCATGGTTTGATCCCAGATCGCATCTCATCGACTCCTGCACACAAATCCACCAAAAGCAAGCACGAATCTAACCAATTATAACAATCAAACGCATCCTATCAATTCCTTTATCTAGATAAGCCATTGTCATGCACTCACCTTAGATCTGGAAGGAAAAGAATGAGAAAACACGAAGAACACCACACCTAGATCTCCAAATCTCCCTTCTTCCTTCGCGAAGAACACAGATCTGTCCAATCTAGAACCTCACAATCCCACACACGAGCTTTTAGGATCAAGAACAGGAAGAAATCAACAATGATTCTCCTTTTCTCTCAAATCATCTCTCAAAACTCTTTGGAAACTCTCTTAAAACTTTCTAAAAACTCTCTGGAAACTCTAAAAGTCCCAAAAATGTGGCCACCCACTATTTATAGGGAAACCCTAGGGTTTTCCCTTAAATCAGCCCGCAAAACGACAACTTAAATCGACCTATCCGGTTTAATTTAACCTTGCGTCGATCGATGCACACCACCTGCGTCGGTCAACACACCTGATATCATCACTCTGACCCAACCCGGTCAGCTCTACGGATATCAACACTCCTGGCCAGCACCCCTGAGATCAACACCCGATACCTGAAACTCAACTGTTTTCATACCATAATCACCTAACACCATCTCACTACGGCTACCATCCTGACTTAACCCGGTCAGCACCACCTAAGATCAACTCCCGATCTCTGAAGCTCATCGAGCCTTATACTTACAAATCACATCCAGACGTTATTGCTCATAACTCACACTCATAACTCATATACATATACACCATACCCACTCTGAGGATCGTCACCCCTTGAGCTATCGGTATGCAGGGAACCCACTATCCCCTGGAGAGAACCACCATCCCTCAAAGTATGTGTAGGGAATCCATCATCCCCTAAAGAGAACCAAAATCTCTCTAGTCTATGCCGGGAACCCACTATCCAATGGAGAGAACCACCATCCCTAAATTATATGCAGGGAACCCACTATCCCCTGGAGCAATAACTCTGCGACCTGCATCATAAGCACCTGTAGACCAGAATCGCCTCTCGTGGCTCCATCATGACATTCCCTATCCCGGAACGTCATCTCATCCATGAACAGTCACTGGGTCATCCGAAACAACCCCCACTAGGTGTTTCCATCAGAGTCCCTGGAAAAAGACAAGTTCTAACTCACATAAAACCTCTTTTTCGAGACGCTGCCTAGGAAATAGGTAGCTTCTAACTCACATAAAACCTCTATTTCCCAGTGCCATCTAGAGAATAGGCAAGTCCTAACTCTCATAGGATTTCCATTCCTAGATACTTCTCCTAGAACATGGACAAACTCTAACTCTCACAAAACTTCCATTTCTAAGCATCACACATCACATGACCCCACCAATCATCATAACACATGACCCCACCAGTCATCATAACACATGTCCCGACAAGTCATCATAACACATGACCCCAACAGTCATCATAACACATGACCCCACCAGTCATCATAACACATGACCCCACCAGTCATCATAACACATGACCCTACCAGCCATCCTAACACATAAGCCCACTAGTCATCATACCACAAATATTACTATAAGAACTCGCATCTTATAAACACATTTAATAAGGAAACCCATTTTATTAAATCACCAAAAATGTATAATCGTTACACCCCAAATCAAAAATACATCAACAACTCATAGCCACATGCTATCACAGACACTGAAAACCAGAAAAAGATAACTCAAGCCTCAACTTGCTTCTCGAACAACTTCGAGAACTTTTCCTTCAATTTCGCTTCTGGTTCCCAAGTCTCCTCCTCGACACCATCACAGTCCCACACGACTCTCACCAACGGTATCTTCTCCCGGCGCAGATGCTTGACTCAGTAGTTTTCTTGGTTCTATCATGCTCCGGAGACTTACTGGTAGAACTTGCAACCAAGTTTTCAATAAGCTTGTAAGCACCTTCTCTGGTCTTAGTCATAAAATCATCATCACTTGCAGCATTCAAAGCATTCCTGTAATCCCAATCAACATCATCATAGAAGATACCCAGCAAGTTCTCATCGGTAAACCCATGGTGTGGCCTGTATTCTTTGAATCGTTCCCATGCCTCACAATAGGACTCTCCTGAATGTTGCTGAAATGTGGAGATCTTATTCTTTAAACTCGCGGTCTTGGTTTTGGTGTATAAGTGGTCCAAGAACGCTGCTCTACATTGTGTCCAACTTGTAATGGATCCAGCAGGTAGAGACATAAGCCAACAAGAAGCTTTGTCCGCAAGCGAGAAAGGGAAAAGCTTACACTTTAAGAAATCTGGGTTCATCCCATTAGAACTCGTTGTGGAGCAGATCTCCTCGAAATGCTTTATGTGGTCCATTGGAATCTCTGCGGGAAGTCCATGGAACAAGTGCTGTTTGACTAGCGATATCATCTGTGGCTTTATCTCATAGTCTTGCCTTTCAACAGCAGGTGGAACAATAGCAGCTCGGTTCCTGTAAATAGCATGAGGATTGTCTATATCCCCAATGGCACGTTGCTGTTCACGTGCACGTTGTTGCTGCTGTTCGCTCGCATGTTGCTGCTGCATCTGAGCCATCTACTCTTGCAACCATTGCAGCTCAACCACCATATCATTATCACCCTGTCCGCCCACGCCGACGAGATTAGGTATGGTTCGTCTTTTGACTCGTTCAAGTCTTGTAAGTTCCGGGTTACTCAAGTTTACAAGGGGTATTTGACGATTGCTCCTTGTTGACTTTGAGTTCATGCACCTGAAACACACGCAAGAGAAACAAAAGAACAAGTCAGTACTTAGTCTGAAAACGTATATTAAAACTGGAGGTATCGAGTTGGTCCCCGTCACAACGGCGCCAATTTGATGAAGGGGTGTTGAAAGGTCTACTTTAAATTTGAAACCTAGAAACACTAACTCGATGTAGAATAGTGAGGTTCGTTCAAAGGGACCAGCAATACACTCTAATCTTTTGAAATACAAATTCAGCTAAGCAATCAAGTTGGTTTTAAGTTGCCATGAATATCAAGCAATTATGTAAATTCGGTTTAAACAAATGATAATTGATATGCTCAAATTTTCCTGAGCTACTCTCTCAAATTAAGAGATCGATGTAGTACTTTAAGGATCGAATCCACAGGGAATCAATTCACACAATCAATTATTAATTCAAATTAGGCTAAACAACAATGTAATAATGTAAAATAGACAGCAAAGTAAACAGTAAATGATGATAAAGTTCTTGAAATCAATTAGACAAAAGGTTAGGCATTGGGTAATTCGCAGGAATGACTTGAAATACGGCTGTGTCGATCGACATGGATGTCCGTGTTGATCGACACGAGGATAAAAATAGTTAGGATTTGTTAAGAACGGTTCTAGAACTCAAACACGAATATAAAACCAATCAACTTTTGTTGCAGAGATTATCTATGACTAAATCCCTAAATTCCAAATTTCTTTGCAAATTCAGTGAATAAAGACAAGCATTAAGTTCAGGTTCAATTGTTCACAAAATTACTAAGCCAAATATCTTTACGAATAGATAATTTTGCTCATCTAAGATTATGTCCGGTTGTTAATAATACTTTCGCATCTATTAAAGCAACCTAGGATATCCAATTTCAGTTGATCAATCCTAAAATCAGAGTTAAATCAATCTAGATGAAGAACATAAAGATAAATCCTACCAATTTCTCATCAAACCATTGAATTACCCTAAACCTAACAAGCAAACTACTCAGACATAGATGATGAAATCATAATGAATGAAATAAATTGCATAAAAGAGATAGAGTAAGTGATACAGAGAGTTTAGATCGATGAAGTTTAAAAGTCTGAAATCTCCTAAAAGCTCTGCAAATCTCTGAATCTCCCAGTCTTAATTAAAAACAAGATAAAAACTAAAAACCTAAGGAAAAACTATATATAAAATCTAAAATTCGGATTGGGCTTCTTTTAAGCTTATGGGCTTCGTGGGCCGAAAAGGAAATTCTTCAATATTCAAGTCAGAAGTACTTGTGTCGATCGACACACATGACCGTGTTGATCGACATGGCCTTGAAAACTTGACTCCGTCTTGATCACTTCGGCTCCACTTTCCTCGATGTCCTGAAAGGCTCCAAAAGCTTCCATTAAGCTCCAATCGTCCTTAACCTACAAAGACTCAAAAAGACTCGAAAAATACCAAAAAGATTCTGTAAAAAGGACTTATATCATGGTTGAAAACAGGTAAAAACCATGATATATCAACTGCCCCAGACTTAGCATTTGTTTGCCCTCAAGCAAAACATACACTAAGAATGTGAAAGAGGTTTGAAAACGCAGAAACTTACCTTCCCTTGGAGTACACGATCAAACCCTTTCAACTAGTAAATCACATAATGTAGAACCGATTCAAAACCAGACCACCATGTATTTCTCCATAGACATTCGCAGCCTTCCAAATTCATCCACGACTTCTCAACATAACCCGCTAGTCCTCATTGCTGGGTCTCGTCCCAGATCTCGATGCCAAGAACCTTCTAGACTCATTTCCATTCTATACCATGACTAGTGAACCATACAACCTTTGGTACTCTTTCTCTCCCCCAGACTTATTCGATTAAGAAACTCAAAAACAGTGCTTTCACTACTATTGTTCCTTGTGAGGAGACAAGGTCGTGAGATCGCTCGTCTTCTACATCCGTTCTAAGGGACTCAGACTGCTGCTTTTGAGCTCCAGGTGATCACATCTTGAGTACTAACTCACTGGAAGATTTAGAGATTTGCAGAGCTTTTAGGAGATCACCTCTTGAGTACTGATCAAGTCAGGAATGAACCCTTTCGAAGATGTTGAAGAAAAGTCAGCCAGCGTGATAGACATCTTCGAAGGTTGCAGATCCTTAATCCCCAGCTTTCTTGCAACAGACTCAGACATGACATTCACATTAGCTCCAGTGTCACAAAGAGAGTTCTTAAATTTCATACCTTTGATCGTACAAGGAACAACGAACATTTCTGGATTCGGTATCTTCTGCAACTTTCTCAGCTGTGGTTGAGCATGTTCTCTTTTATCCTCTGGTGTTTTGACGCTAACAAGTCGTGGATATGGGATCTTGGGCTTGTAGACTCTTTCCTTGTGTCGATCGTCATGAGTCTTCTGCATAGACTTCGTGTTGACCTTAGAAGAAAGCTCTTTGATTGCGCAGATTTCAGGATTCAGATGTTCAATCCGTGTCGATCGACACAGGTTCTGGAACGCAATCGCCTTCTCCTTCAACCTCCTCTTCACTCCCCAAACTGATAGCATTGACGTGAAGTCTTGGGTTTGTGTCAGTCTTGCTTGGAAGAAAACCTTCTTGCCTCTTGATTGACTCCGCAGTTTGAGCAACTTGAATATCTAGCTTTTTGACATGGGCGTTCAAAGCTTCGAACTTCCCATTCAGATCCTGGTACATAGCATCCATCTTCCCATTGAAGCTCACAGCCATCTTTTGTTGACCCTCTAGAATCTGCTCCAGCATATACTTCATCTCACTATCGAAGATTGAGCAGGAGGTGTCTGGTAAGAAGAAAAACCATAGTTCCTTTGGTAGTTGTTCTGGAATGGCTTCTGGAAATCACTCTTCTGAAACCCTTGCTGATTACCAAACCTCTTACCCTGATAACCAGCTCCACCAACATAGTTGCAATCCTTCTCATCCTGCTCTTCCTCCGGAATGAAAGTCTCAACCTCCTGAGCAAACTGAACAGTCTTCTTTCCCACTAGAAGATTGTGTACAGAATCTAGCTTAGCCTTAACCTCAGCGATTTGGCTTCCATCCATATTGCCACCTAGTTTCTTCCTCTCGAAGTCTACATTCTTGGTGCTATTGCTAGAAGCCAAGTTGTCGATAAGAATCAGTGCATCCTCTGGATATCTGGTGTTGAAGTTCCCATTGCTAGCAGAATCCAGAGCCATCTGATACCTCTAATCAATCCCTCTGAAGAAAATGCCCAACAGTTGAACATCACTGAACCAATGGTGAGGACAATCTCTCTGGTAGGACTTGAATCTTCCCTAGGAAGCCTTAAATGCCTCAGTCGGCCCCTGCTTGAAAGTAGGGATCTTGGTACTGAGATCCTCGGATCTCGCTTCATCAAAGAAGTTGTTGAGGAAAGCATTCTTGGTGTCCTCCCAAGTAGTCAGCGAGCCTGGCTCCAGCTGCTTCAACCAGTATGTTGCTTCTCCACCCAGAGAGTAGGGGAAAAGCTTGCAGTAGAGGTAGTCGCTAGACACTCCGTTGGCCTTAATGCTAGATGCCAAGTCCTCGAACCTCTCAATGTGATCCATGGGGTGCTCAGAAGATAGGCCATGGAATGGGTGCTGAGCCACTAGTGAGAAGTAAGCTGGCTTCAGCTCGAAGTCGTTCCTCGGGAAAGCAGGAGGACGAATCGATGCCCTGTTGGCATAGAACTCGTCAGGTCTGTTGTACTCCCCCAGAGTACGCCCACGCCCAGCTGGCTCTTGGCGCTGCATGACATGCTGCTCCTCCACAATCACAACCGCATTCTCATCAATCCTCTGACCCTGAGCATTGCGTCTTCGACCTTCAGAATCTTGAAGAAACCCAACTTCACATCTGATAAGAACCAACGTATTCATACTGGCTGCCTTCATTGCTGCTCGGTTGGCTCGTTCTAACTTTCCAATCTCAAGGTTGAGATCAAGTAGCTCTTTGTTCTGGTTGCTCCTGGTAATGCGATTAGGCATAGACCTGAAACACACAAGACAAAGAGAAAATAGCAAGTATCAAAACAAAATAATATAAAATAAAATAAAAACTTAGACAAAACTCTAAAATCAAAAATCGAATGGTGATTTTGATTCCCTGGCAACAGCGCCAAAATTTGATATGCTCAAATTTGCCCTGAGCTACTCTCTCAAATTAAGAGATCGATGTAGTACTTTAGGGATCGAATCCACAGGGAATCAATTCACACAATCAATTATGAATTCAAATTAGGTTAAACAACAATGTAATAATGTAAAATAGACAGCAAAGTAAACAGTGAATGATGATAAAGTTCTTGAAATCAATTAGACAAAAGGTTAGGCATTGGGTAATTCGCAGGAATGACTTGAAATACGGCTTTGTCGATCGACATGGATGTCCGTGTCGATCGACACGAGGATAAAAACAGTTAGGATTTGTTAAAAACGGTTCTAGAACTCAAACACGAATATAAAACCAATCAATTTTTGTTGTAAAGATTATCTATGACTAAATCCCTAAATTCCAAATTTCTTTGCAAATTCAGTGAATAAAGACAAGCATTAAGTTCAGGTTCAATTGTTCACAAAATTACTAAGCCAAATTTCTTTGCGAATAGATAATTTTGCTCATCTAAGATTATGTCCGGTTGTTAATAATACTTTCACATCTATTAAAGAAACCTAGGATATCCAATTTCAGTTGATTAATCCTAAAATCAGAGTTAAATCAATCTAGATGAAGAACATAAAGATAAATCCTAACAGGGTTTCAATCCTACCAATTTCTCATCAAACCATTGAATTACCCTAAACCTAACAAGCAAACTACTCAGACATAGATGATGAAATCATAATGAATGAAATAAATTGCATAAAATAGATAGAGTAAGTGATACAGAGAGTTTAGATCGATGAAGTCTGAAAGTCTGAAATCTCCTAAAAGCTCTCCAAATCTCTGAATCTCCCAGTCTTAATTAAAAACAAGATAAAAACTAAAAACCTAAGGAAAAACTATATATAAAGTCTAAAATTCGGATTGGAATTCTTGTAAGCTTATGGACTTCGTGGGCCGAAAAGGAAATTCTTCAATCTTCAAGTCAGAAGTACTCGTGTCGATCGACACACAAGACCGTGTCGATCAACATGGCCTTGAAAACTCGACTCCGTCTTGATCACTTCGGCTCTTCTTTCCTCGATGCCCCAAAAGGCTCCAAAATCTTTCATTAAGCTCCAATCGTCCTTAACCTACAAAGACTCAAAAAGACTCGAAAAATACAAAAAAAACTCTGTAAAAAGGACTTATATCATGGTTGAAAACAGGTATAAACCATGATATATCAATAATAAAGACGTTAGGTCAAGGGAAGATATTTAAGGGATTAGATCATCTAGATACAAGCAATTATTCAGGATATCAATTAAGAACCAATCTAGAACTCAACCATAAAAATAAGAGGATCCACTGTTGTGGCATCAACCACTTCATCAATCAATCTAACACTCTAAACTGTCGTTTGATATTACAAATAATGATGAGCATTATAGAGGATGGTATCGATTTGTTCACAACTCGCCTTAACTTCAACTGTCGTTGGCTATGTTATTTCAAGCAATTCACAACACTTTTGATGAGTAAATTAAACCTAAAATCAGAGGTTAGGTGATCAAGCTAGTCTAGGCATTAAGAACAACAATATACGAAGATATCAATATATATCGAACCCTATTAATGCTTAGTTCATGAATCCGTAATCCCTTCGAAACCGTTAACCTAACTTGAAAGACTACTCGCACATGATAGATCGAAACACAACAAATGAGATAAGAGAATTCATGGATAAATTAATGAAAAAGGTAAAGAGTTTAGAAATCTTCTCCAAAGGATGGAAGACAATATTCAAATCTTACAAAAACTCAAAACAATGTATCAAATCTCTCTCTCACGTGTTCTCTCAGTTATTTTCTACCTCCTCTAAAAAGGCTCGATAAAAGACTTAAAAATAGGTCTGGGGGCGGCTGGGATAGATTAAGGAAACCATAGGTGGCAAAACTAGGTTTAATGAAAATATCCAAAAATGGATCTTTTGCGGAGCAGGTTTAGCGATCGGGAGCAGGAACTCCCTTCTTCAAAATCTTCAAAAAGTTCCAGTTTCCCTCCATTTTCGCCAAGTCCCTTCGTGAGTTTCAATCCTCCATTCCAGCTACCTTTGGACATAAAATGACTCAAAATAAAATAAAAAACTCGATAAAAACCTACAAAACAAAGGTAAGAATGCGCCAAAAACGCATTATATCACCCCACCAGTCATCATAGCACATGACCCCACCAGTCATCATAACACATGACCCCACCAGTCATCATAACACATGACCCCACCAGTCATCATAACACATGACCCTACCAGTCATCATAACGCATGACCCCACCAGTCATCATAACACATGACCCCACCAGTCATCATAACACATGACCGCACCAGTCATCATAACACATGACCTCACCAGTCATACTATAAGAACTCGCATCTTATAAACATATTTAATAAGAAAACCCATCTTATTAAATCACAAAAATGTATAATCGTTACATCCCAAACGAAAAATACATCAATAACTCATAGCCACATGCTATAATAAACACTGAAAACCAGTCATCATAACACATGACCTCACCAGTCATACTATAAGAACTCGCATCTTATAAACATATTTAATAAGAAAACCCATCTTATTAAATCACAAAAATGTATAATCGTTACATCCCAAACGAAAAATACATCAATAACTCATAGCCACATGCTATAATAAACACTGAAAACCAGAAAAAAATAATTCAAGCCTCCACTTGCTTCTCAAACCATTTCGAGAACTTTCCTTTCAAATGCGCTTCTGGTTCCCAAGTCTCATCTTCGACACCATCACAGTCCCACATGACTCATGGGGTTCCTAAGTGCATAACTTCAGATAGAGATACAAAATTTCTCAGTTATTTTTGGATTACTCTTGGAAATTGTAACGCCCGTGAACCAAAAAGTAGATTTTTGGTGGGTGTCGATCGACACAGGGGTTGTGTGTCGATCGACACGAGTTAAAATCAGACCGACGGTTTCGGTTTCTGATTGCCGGTTTGGTGGTCCGGTTTGGTGGTTCGGTGACACCCTAGGGTTTGTATAAAAGGGCTGGAACAGACGCGTGTTGGTCTCTTTTTGGCCGAAAATCAGAGAAAGAGGAGGATTTGAGAGAGAATCAAGAGAGGTTGGGAGTTGTGTGTGTTTGAGGGTGAAGGACAGTTTCTGCTCGAGTGTTTGAGAGGGATAACGGCTGGGAAATTCGAGACGGATTGAGGTGTAACTTGGTGGGGAAGTTCTCCAATCTCTGCTCTTGATATAGGCGGAAACGGTTCGTCATTTCGTTGATTATTCATCGAGTTATGGCTGTTTGAACTCGTTGGGTCTGTGCAGTTTGTTGTCTGCGATTAGTCGGCTTCGGGGTTGATTTCCGATCGAACCAGAAGGATTCTGGAGACGATCCGCATACCGACGCGTAGCTGTGTTTGTCTGGTTTCCAGAACAGTCGTCCGTTTTGGTTTTGGACCAGTGGTTCGTCGTGTACGAGTCTTTTTGTAACCGTTGGTTCCATTCTCATTTCGATTCTTCGAGGTGAGTGCGTGATCGTGGGTTTGTGTGGGCATAGGGATTGATGGAATGCATTTGCTTGGTGTTTTGTGTGTTTTGTGGTTGGAATTGTGCAGGTGACTCGACAAATCGCGACAGATTCGAGCCACGAGAGGATAGGCTCGTTTCTGGGTTGTCGTGTCGATCGACACCATGGTGGTGTGTCGATCGACACAGGACGGAGTCATGTCGATCGACACCTAGTGGCTGTGTCGATCGACACAGAGTCCCTGTACTTGTTCGTGATTGGTTGTCTTGTTATTTACTTGTGTGCTCATCCTGGTATTTCTATTGATTGTTATGTCTATACTTAAATAACCCGTAGACAGGATGACCGCGTCGCTGAGTATTTGTGATAATACCCACGCAACTCTTTTGCCATGTGTTGCAGGTAAAGAGAAAATGTGATCGTGGAATCATGGCCAGGAAGGAGAGATGATCTAGGGTCTCGTATGGCTGTGTGCTGTTGTAGAATTGTTAGGTTGCTAGTGAATTCTGAGTTGTAGTTAATTGGTTTATTGGTCATTGGTTATTGGTTATTGTTTGGATTGTTGAATTGAAACGGTTAGATTTAATAAGTATGGGATTATTGAATTTATTGAATTGGTTTAATTGTTTTTATGTTCTCCGCATGCTGTATTGACCCAATTGAGGATTATTATCTATGATGATAATAATCTAACAGGAATTTTTTTTTAAAATTTTGGGTCGGGTCGTTTCAGAGGATGTTTGGGACAACTTTGAAAAGAAGTTCTACACCTCATCTGCAGACTAATGGACAAACTGAGGTAACCAATCGAACTTTGGGGAATATGATTCGAAGTGTTTGTGGTGATAAGCCAAAGCAGTGGGATTTAGCTTTACCTCAGATAGAATTTGCTTCCAACAGCGTTGTACACTCAGCTACAGGGAAATCACATTTTTTTCTTGTGTATACTTCTGTTCTTAAGCATTTGGTTGATTTGGTTAAGTTTCCTAAAGCTCCTGGAGTTAGTATATCTGTTGAGACTATGGGCGAAGAAGTTGTAGTTGTTAAGGAAGTTGTCAAAGCTAAGTTATAGACTACTGGACAAAAGAACAAGGTTGTTGCTGATAAACGTAGGAGAGTCAAAGTTTTCAAAGAGGGTGATGAGTGATTGTGTTTCTTCATAAGAAAAGATTCCCAGTTGGCACTTATAGCAAGCTGCAACCTCACAAATATGGTCCATTCAAGGTGTTACGGAAGAACAACGACAATGCTTATGTTGAGGCTCTCCCACAGTCCATGAATATTTCTAATACCTTCAATGTGGCTAACATTCATGAGTACCATGCAGATGGTGTTCTTTATCCAGAAGAGAACTCGAGGTCGAGTTCTTTAGAGGTGGAAGAGACTGATGCACCAGACGTTTGAATAAAACGTTTCCTTTTTCTTAATTTATTATTTTACCTTTTCTTTTTGGGCATTGAATATTTTCTTAGGGTTTTGTTTTGCTATTTAAACATTTTTACTTTGTAGCTAAAAGGGATATCTTATTTTTTTTAATAAAATCTTTAAGAGTTTTCTCTTTTTGGTGGATTCCAAAACCCTATTTTGGTGGATTCCAGAATTTTATCCTTTAAGTTCATCGCTTGTGAACTTGAATTCGATCTAGGTTTAGCGCTTGCTTTTCCTAGAGTTTTCCGACTGCGTCATCCTCCTCAACCGCTAGTCGTCCTCCACAGCATGAAGCTCCTATCTTCTTGCGGTCATAAATCCCTACTAGGCGTTGCACTTCCTAGTCCGTCGAGGTGTATGACCTATACTCAAACCTCCTCCATTTTGGGCGTGGAGAGAACTCTTTCACTCTCTTTCCCTCCCGAGAAGAGAATATTTTCATCAAATCCTCTTTTCATGAGAGGTTGTGCTTTCTGGGTAATAACGAGGATAATTTTCAAAATAAAATAAAAAACTTGATAAAAACCTACAAAACAAAGGTAAGAATACGCCAAAAACGCATTATATCACCCCACCAGTCATCATAGCATATGACCCCACCAGTAATAATAACACATGACCCGACCAGTCATTATAACGCATGACCCCACCAGTCATCATAACGCATGACCCCACCAGTCATCATAACACATAACCCCACCAGTCATCATAACACATGACCTCACCAGTCATACTATAAGAACTCGCATCTTATATACACATTTAATAAAAAATCCATCTTATTAAATCACAAAAATATATAATCGTTACATCCCAAATAAAAATACATCAATAACTCATAGCCACATGCTATCACAGACACTGAAAACTGGAAAAAGACAATTCAAGCCTCCACTTGCTTCTCGAACCACTTCAAGAATTTTCCCTTCATCTGCGCTTCTGGAAGTCTCCTCCTCGACACCGTCACAGTCCCACACGGCTCTCACCAACGGTATCTTCTTCCGGCGCAGAACCTTGACTCTCCGCTCGAGAATCTCACAGGCTTCGCCTCCGACGTCATGTTGGGCTGAAGATCCTCTGGAATCCTAGCGAACACCTCCTCAGACTCATGTACACACTTCCATAGCATCGACACATGGAAGACCTTATGAAAAGCCTTCAAACTCTAAGGTAACTCCAACCGATATGCTACTGGTCCAACCCGTTCCACAACTTGGAAGGGACCCATAAACCTCAGACTTAGCTTATTCTCTGAAATGGATCTGTTAGGACCCCTCAACATTGCTGCCTTGAGATACACCAGATCTCCCAGCTCAAAACTCTAGCTTTTTTCTCTTCTTATCGGCCGATCCTAAGCCTCCTTCATGTTCAGCCTCAAGACATGGATCTTCTCCATCGTCTCCTGAACAAAATTTGCACAATATTCCTCTCCCTCACTTGAGTCCAGCATAATGGTGTACGACATGACCTCCCATACAGAGCCTCATATGGAGTCATCCCAATACTCGCCTGATAGTTGTTGTTATACGCAAACTCTACCAGGTTCATGTGATCCCCCAATGACCACTGTAATCCAGCACACACATCAGCAAATTCTCAAGGGTCTGAATCGTCCTATTAGACTGCCCATCCATCTAATAATCTGCTACCAACTCCATCCAGCGCCTCGGTCTCTGGTTCAGCTCTGGCCGAGTGAAGAAGTACTTCAGAGTCTTATGGTCTGTGAACACCTACACCTTTCTACCATAAAGATAAGTTCGTCAAATCTTTAAAGCAACAATCACTACAACCAACTCAAGATTGTGGGTAGGGTAGTTGCACTCGTGCTTTCTCAACTGCCTCGAAGCATATGCAATTACCTTTCCCTACTGCATCAGCACACAACCCAGACCAACTCCTCAAGCATTCCTATACACCACATAAAGCTAACTTGGCTCGGGTAACGCCAACACTAGTGTACTAGTCAACATCTCCTTCAGCTTCCCGAAACTCTCCTCGCAAGCTCAAGACCACACAGAAGTAACATCCTTCCCTGTTATCTTCGTCATCGACTACGTCATACTCGCAAAACCTTTGACAAACCTCCTATAATAGCTTGCCAGCCTAAAAAACTCCGGATATCGGTGGCATTCCTCGGTCTAGGCCACCCTCTGATAGCCTCTATCTTCGCCGGATCTACAGAAACACCATCTACAAAAACCACGTGACCGAGAAAACTCATCTTGCGCTGCGAGAAACTGCACTTGCTCAACTTCGCGTACACCATCTGCTTCCGCAGCTTTTTTAGAACTACTCTCAGATGAATCTCGTGCTCCTCAGGACTCCTCGAATACACCAGAATATCATCAAAAAAGATGATCACAAACTCATCCAAATACTCCTGGAATACTCCGTTTATCAGCCTCATGAACGCTGCTGGTGCATTCGTCAAACCAAAAGGCATCACCACGAACTCATAATGCCCATACCTCATCCTGAAAGCAGTCTTCCTAACATCCGCCTCATCGATAGGAATCTGATGGTATCCCAAAGCCAAATCGATCTTAGAGAACCAAGTAGCCCCTCGCAACTGATCCAACAACTCATCAATCTGCGGAAGAGGATACTTGTTCTTCACAGTGACTCGGTTAAGTCCTCGGTAATCGATGCACAACCAGAAACTCCCATCCTTTTTCTTTACAAACAACACTGGCGCTCCCCACGGTGAAACACTAGGCCGAATAAATTCCTTCCCTAAAAGATCCTCCACCTGCTTCTTCAGCTCAGCCATCTCTGCTGGAGCCACCTTAGATAAGTCATCTCAAGCTCCAACTCAATCGTAAAAGGATTTGACCGAGATGGTGGCAATTCCTGCAACGACTGGAAAACATCCTGGAAGTCCTGAACAACTCGAATATCACCAGCTGCAACCTCTCCAACAGACCCTGGCATCACAATCGTCGCCAAGTACGCGCCCTTCTCAATCAACTGCTCAGCCTGAATCGCTAAAATCACGAGACTCCCGGAAGTTGGCCTCACTCCCTGATAAACCAACCTCCCCGCCTCTCGCTCAAACACAACTCATCCCCAATGAAAATCCAGATGAACTCTAGACCGGTCCAGCCAATCCATGCCCAAGATCACATCTTACAACTCCACCGAACTAATAATCAGATGAGCTGGCATAGACTCGCCTGCCACCTGAATATCCATGTCTCGAGCCTGCCCAAGAGTAGCTAAATACTTGCCACCGGTAACCTGAACTACTTTCGGCTGCTTATCGAAATCACTCCGGATACCGCTAATCTCTGCACACTCCAAAGTAAAGCAATTCGTCGCTCAATAATCAAATAAAACATGCGACTCACACCCGTCCACTACTAAGGTCTCTGCACAAATCCTATGTGCCTGAACATTCTAGCACAGACTCACAATTTCTAAACATACTAAATTCAACACTACAGAATTTAACAAGTCAAGTTCTGAAATTACATGTGATCGGTCTGGCGCTAGAACCACTCGCCTCCACCAAAGTAAACACCCGCGATACTGCTGCAATCTGAGCCACCGACTATACTGCCGCCACTGCCATCTGCTGCAGCTTAGGATACTTAGGCTTGATATGCCCCGACTCCCTACAGTGAAAGCACACCTCCGCAACCCGAGACTCACTCCTCTTCGGACAGTTCCCCACCCGATGATCCGTGCTCCCACACCCGAAGCATCTCGAACCACCCTCACCGCCTTGACTCGTTTCGGAAGTGCTCCTCCACTTCCTTTTTGTCTCTGCGCATGCTTGCCGCCCCTGCTCGGACCCACCTGGTGCTGCGACCTCCTCTATTGGTGAACCGGTGGACTAACCACCACAGCCTGCTCTCTCAGGTCATCCTTTATCGCAGCAGCTGTCTCAACCAGCTCCGCCCTCGTGGCGAACTTACTCGCTCTACAATTAGTCCTCAAATCTGGTCGAAGTCCCCTCAGGAACCTCTTCACCTTGGCCTGCTCGCCCTCCAAATCTCTACTGGCATGAACCAGAAACCGACTGAACTCTTCATCAAACTCCCGGACCAACCGATCACCCTAAGCCAACTCCAAGCAATCCACCACCTCCTGTGGAAAGTACTTGGCGTTGAACTCAGCCACAAAGTCCTCCCAGGCCATATCCGCCTGAGCTCTCCTAACCACCACACCTCGCCACCAAAGATGTGCATCACCATCCAGGTAATGTACGGCCATGTCCACCCTGTATCCCACTGGACATCTGAGAGATTGGAAATTATGCTCCAATCTACTCCTCCACAAATCTGCCTCCTCAGGCTTTGCACCACCCGAGAAAAACTCAATGCCAATCCTCTGCATCTGCTCCATTATCCTAAGGTAGGATGGGAGCTCCTCCGCAACCACCACACCCGGCTGCACACCAGCCCAACCCGGCTGAACAGCAGCCATGCCCGGCTGCACACCAGCCACACCCGGCTGCACACCAGTCACTCTCGGCTGCACACCAGGCACTCCCGGCGACACACCAGCCACTCTTAGCTGCATCTCAGCCATACCCGACTGCACTTCCGGAGCCTGACCCTAAGCCGGCACCCCACCTGTTAACCGCTCCAGAATCATCTGTAGCAAACCCGCCAGACATTCATCTCAATCCTGGGCTTCACCTGCAGCAGCACCCCCACCTAGGCCAGCCGTACAGGGACCCACACTAGTCCCACCAGTCCTCACACTGGCACTCACAGTGGCCACACCCACGGACCCCTCCTGATACACCTGCGAATCGGCCACCTTCTCCCGCGTGGTCTCCTGGATGACCCTCACGCAACAGACTCACTCTCGAGTCTACGCCCGCGCCCACGCCCACCACAACCACCTTGGCCTCCACTACCCCCACGACCTCTGCCTCTCTCTACACTACCCAGCAAAATACTAAGAATACTAGAAAAACAGAAAAGTCAAACAACACTTACCGTGGAATCTCATTGAAGGCTCGGAGAAGATGATCTAGGACTCCAAACCCACACAACAATCAATCGACTAACTCGTATAATCAAATGCGCCTGCCCTAGAACCATAAGGGCTCTAATACCAAACTGAAACGTCCCAACCCGTAAAAATTTAAAATTTTCCAAATTTGAATTATTATTTTCACTAATAATAATCCTCAACGGTCAACAACATGATATGCGGAACTCAATATCAATTATCAAACAATACCATTCAATAAATCTCATACCTTATCGAAATCTAAACCAATTCAAATTAATAACCAAATATTCAATTCAACAATTCCAATAACGAGAAACAACCAATCCAGAATTACTAACACCTTAGCAATTCTAACAAGCCATACTTAAGCAATCGAGACACTAGATCATCCCCTCTTCCTGGCCATGATTCCACGATCACACTTTGCGTTTACCAGCATCACATGGCAAAAATAGATGCATGAGTATTATCACAAATACTCAGTGAGACGGTCATCCCATCTACATGGTTATACACAGATGCATAAGAAATGATACAATACCAGGATGAACAATCAACAATGCAAAGCACGAACAATCAATAAGAACACAACACTACAGCATGTATGTCGATTGACACAACCCCCATGTGTCGATCGATGCACACTGTATCGATCGACACAAAGCAACTGCATCGATTGACGCAGTACCTAGAATCGAACCTCTCCTCTCATGGTTCGATCCCAGATCGCATATCATCGATCCCTGAACACAAATCCACCAAAAGCAAGGACGAATCCAACCAATAACAACAATCAAACGCATCCTATCAACTCCTTTACCCAGATTAGCCATGGTCACGCACTCACCTTAGATCTAAAAGAAAAAGGATGAGAAAACACGAAGAACACCACATCTTGATCTCCAAATCTCCCTTTTTCCTCCGCGAAGTGAAACAACCCAACCCGTAATTTTTAAAAAAAATTTGCTTCCGGATTATTATTATCACAAATAATGATCCTCAACGGGGCAACAACACAAACTGCGGAAAACAATACGATCGATATCCAATAATAACATTCAATAAATCTCATACTTTATTGAAACCATTAGCAATACCAAGTCAATCTCATAAACAACAATCCAATTCAACAACACAAATCCATAACCAAACAAACAAGTTCCAGAACTACTAACACCCTAGCAATTCTAAAATAACGAGCAAACAATCGAATCCCTAGACCATCTCCTCTTCCTCCCCACGATTTCACGATCATACTTTGTCTTTACCTACATAACATGGATATACGAGATGCGTGAGTATTATCATAAATATTAAGTGAGATGGTCATCCCATCTAATAGGCTATACACACAGACATAAGAGAATGATACAATACTAGGATGAACAATCAACACGTATCCACAACAATCACACGACATAAAACGCAGAAACCCAGAAATATTGAAATTTATAACCCTAGGGAACTGCAAGTGCACAGTTAAGACAATTGTAGTACTTAGGGATCGTTCCACTGAGGACTAAGTGATGAATGCACTACAAATCTATATGATTCAGATTAAGCTAAGGGAACATATTATTTGGTTTTTGGGGTTTTTTATGGAAGTAAATAACAAAGCAATAAAAGTAAAGGGATAGATATCAATTAAGATTAGAATTCAAGCAATTCACAAAACATATGCAAAACACAAGCAATCGATCTAGGATTTTAATACTAGTTGTTCTAGAACTCATATCACTAAGGTAAGGTCATCTCAGTATCGTGAACTAACTAACCATCTACGTTTTGCACCCTAATAGACTCAGCTATCGCAGGTTATTACACGGTGAAAACATGCTTTATGCTCAAGATTGATTGTTCACTAGACTCATTAACTAACCTATCAAATTGTTAAAATGCCTAGCTCATCGAATACTAGGTCTGGAGATATAACAAGATTTTGGAGAGTATATCAACCTAAGATCACTCCTTGGGTAGCTAAGCCAATTCGTGCTTTGAGTATAAATAAAGATAAATATCAATTCTAGAATAAAACTCTAAACGATTAAGTATGTAAAGACATAGAATTAAGAAAGTGCATAGAAATCAAATCAAAGCTAATACTCTAACATGTTTTGCAACACTTAGCATCAAGAGTAAAGCACATAGACATAGTATAAATCATTGATCTATCTAAGCGTAAGGAGTTAGATATCATCTCTTTGCAATAGGGCAAAGTCAATCTATCCTTAAATGCTTATAGAATCAAATAAACATAAAAAACAAGAGAAAAACGAAATACATTGTTTAGGTATTGATTTATGCTGTTAAGGCCGGCTGCTTGAGTTCCTAGAGAGGCTAAAAGCAAGTACATATAGGGGTTTAAGGAGGCTTAGGTCGGCTAGGGTTCCTTCGGGCAAAAACGTTTTTTCGTCGAAACTGAGTCAATATCGGACACAATGTCGGTTGGGCTTCGTGACCGGTATTGAAAGCTTCTAAGGTGCTTCTAGAAGGTCGGAAAAAGTCTGGATCATCGGCCCATGGGCTGGCCCAGTGCTTGGCTTCATTCTGCACTCACTTCACTTTGAAGGCAGTTTGACATATCCTCAGTGTTTCGGATGTATCTTCCAAAGTACAACTCCAATTGATGAAATTCCAACTCCATTGGAAAGATAACTCAAAGGTCTATCTCTTTACCAAGGTTCATTAAATTCCCAATTGATTTGATCCTACGTTCGTCAGAGAACTTCTAGTATATGCGTTCTGTCCAGTTTGAGAATGTGCATTATCTTCAAGATAAAATGACTTGGCTTGGTTCCTTTGACTTGGATGAGTAGTTGCATCATAGATGACACTCCTTTGCTCCATTTTACATAATTTTGATGATAAAACCTGTTAAGACCTTAAAATCTACATATACGAGAAAACTACCTCTTTTGGTCTAAAACCATAGTAAAATGTATAGTAAAAGTGATAAAATATAGGGTATATCATTGGCTAAGAAGTATGTGCGGGAGATAGTGAGGTTGCACGGAGTGCCAATGAGTGTCGTGTCAAACAGGGATCCGAGATTTACTTCAGAGTTCTAGAGGGCGTTCAAAGCTGAGATGGGCACTAAGGTGCATATGAGTAAGCTTATCATCCTCAGACGGATAGGCAGTCTAAGACAGTCTGGGAGGACGATTTAGACACTGGAGGACTTGCTGAGGATGTGTGTCCTGGATTATGGTGGTCATTGGGCGGATCATCTTAACCTGGTAAAGTTTGCATACAACAATAGCTACGAGGCGAGTATTGGGATGGCTCCATATGAGACTTTGTATGGGAGCCATGTCTTACACCATTATGCTGGACTCAAGTGGGGGAGATGAGCATGTTTGGTGCAGATTTTGTTCAGGAGATGACGAAGAAGATCCGTGTCTTGAGGTTGAACATAAGAGAGGCTCAGGATCGGCATAAGAGTTATGCCGATAAGAGGAGGAAAGAGCTGGAGTTTGAGCTGGGAGATCTGGTGTACCTCAAGGCAGTGATGTTGAGGGGTCCTAACATATCCATTTCAAAGAATAAGCTAAGTCCGAGGTTTATGGGTTCGTTCAAGGTTGTGGAACGGATCGGTCCAGTAGCTTATCGGTTGGAGTTACCTCAGAGTGTGAAGGCTTTTCATAAAGTCTTTCATGTGTCGATGCTACGGAAGTGTCTACATGAGTCTGAGAAGGTGTTGGCTAGGATTCCGGAGGATCTTCAGCCCAACGTAACGTTGGAGGCGAGACCTGTGAGGATTCTCAAGAGGAGAGTCAAGGTGCTGCGCCGGAAGAGGATACCGTTTGTGAGAGTCGTGTGGGACTGTGACGGTATTGAGGAGAAGACTTGGGAACCATAAGCGAGGATGAAGACAAAGTTCTCGAAGTGGTTCGAGAAGCAAGTGGTGGCTTAAGTGTCTTTTTCTAGTTTTCAGAGTCTGTGATAGCATGTTGCTATGAGTTGGATGTATTCTTCGTTTTGTGTTGTAACGATTATACATTGTTGAGATTTAATAAGATGAGTTTTCCTTATCGAATGTGTTATAAGACGTGAGTTCTTATGGTATGACTGGTGGGTCATGTGTTGTGATGACTGGTGGAGTCATGTGTAGTGATGACTAATGAAGTCATGCGTGGTGATGACCGGTGGGGTCGTGTGTTATGATGACTGGTGGGGTCATGTTGCATTATTTTCATTATTTTCATTAAAAAAAACTAAAAATCCAAAACAAAATAAAAATTACAAAATTTAACAAATCAAAAGAAAATCCATAAAATTTCAAAATTTAAGGAAAAAATAGTAATAAAATTCTAGGAAAAAAAATTGAAATTATAGTTTTTCTTTTTGTTGAAAAATTATAGTTTAAATTTAAAGAAAAATTAAATTTGTAAGAACCTAAATTTTCTAGAATTAAAAAAATTCAAAAAAAAAATAATTCCAAAAAACTTAAATTCACAAAAACATATAATTTGACGTTTAATATAAATAATTTAATTATATTTTAAATTTTAATTTCGGAAACCAAATTAAAATATTAAAATATCAATATTTATAATAGTACAAAACGTTTTAAAAATTTAAAATCTATTTTTTTTATAACAAATGTTATATATAGATAGAAGTTGGATTATAGGGAAATTTGGCTCAATAACACTAAAAAATTATAATTCTAAACCTAACCATTTGTCCTAATTCTAGTGGATTTGATTAAGCCACATAGATTAGTTTTTGTGAGTTGATGAATTATTTTTTTCTTGATTATTCTTCCAATTCACCCTAGATTACACTTGCAATTTTGAATTTCAAATGTAAATTAAATTTAAAATTTACTAGTTTTTTATTAAAATGTTGGGATATTACCGAAAACAACATAAAAATTATTCCCCAAATAAAAAGTGTAATATATATGGTTTATGTATTTTATTCTAAATTATTGAATTTTATTCAACATAATTTAAATCATATTTGTTAACCAATGTTTTAAAAACTTTTTTTAATTTTTGCCTATCAAATTTATTGGTTTCAAAATGTATAATTTTGGAACTCTATATACCTTACATTTTCAATTACCTTTTAGAGATTAATAAAATTTGTAATTTTAGAAACTTTCAGATTTTACAAATTTAATTTTTCTATGAAATTAAAACTGAAAATTTAATTTTAATTTTTATCTAATATATAATTATTATTTTTTCTTAAATTTTTAAAATTTTGTAGATTTTATTTCGATATGCTAAGTTTTGTATATTTTTTAATTTTTTGGATTTTTTAGAATTTTTTTTTTTAAATAAATTATAAATTGACCACAAAATTGATAAATATTTATCAAAAACACCCAATTTGTAATTTTTAACATGTTAACATATACTTGGTGTATTTCACCATGTATTACATAATAGTATGTATAATTCATAACACATTTCTATACTTGAGATAGTATGCAACATATTAGCCAATACTTGGTATAGCTAAGAATGATTTTTCCTTAGTTTTATGATATTGTTGCATATACCTATTCAGTTATAAACAAAAAATCATATATGTCTTATAGATTTATAATATTTAAATCTTCAAAAAGTATTTTTCCTAATTGTGCCTCAAGTCTATACTTTATTATACTTTCATATAATATAGTTAGACTTGTTCTTAAGAAAAAAATTCACTATTTTAAAAAATTCTTTTCCGTTTTAACAAATTCAAATCATGTTAGATAAAAAAAAATTTAGAATCATAATATTGCAATAATATATTTAAAAAAGAAAAATAAAAGGACCAAAACATTAGAGAAACAATCACTTTATGTTTTTTTTTTAATTATATGTTAAATTAATTAAAAAAAATACTTTTGTACATCATAATGCTTCGTTGTTATGAGGCTCGAAAGCAAAGCAGAAACAAACATTTCTAGACTTTATTCAAAGATAGTGCTTGTCAATGTATTTGATGATTCGACTAGGAGGAATTGGCGCTTCACCATGCGTCGGACGTTTCATTCTCTCCAAATGGTATGAATAGATGTTTGAAAGGCGTACCTAACAAGAAAACTCGGAATACGAGCTAACTTCTTATTGTTTATGTGATATGCAAATCGGAAAGAGAAAGAAAGTTTGGAGAATGTAGAAGATTTTTTTCATTTTATTCAGTCTGTGAACAATTTGGCTATATTCCAATGTTTTGAATACCAGATGGGATACCAACTTGGCATCATCTTTGGTTGAATGCTCAAACCGGTTCAATCTAGTTTTAAATATTTATATTTTTAATTATATATTAAATTTAATACAAATAGACAATGTACTAATTTTTAAAAGATAAAGTATTCTTAATTTTGTTTTTGATATAATCTCATCTTTAAAACAAAATAATTTTTTAATAAATTAATATATTAGACCATTTAAAATTATCATAAGAAAATATTAAATATGATTTATCATGTAGAAGTTATCATTAAAACCATGTACACAACAAGATTTTAATCTAATTTGTATATAAAACATAGTTTTTTTAAAGTACAAAATGAAAATAAATTTAAAAGTAAATAAATAGTGATTATAAATTATAGTTTAATTTTTGACTAAAAAATAAAAAATTTGTACTTTAATTTTGTGAACTGGGTTTTGATATGGAACCGGATCAACGGTTTTTGGCCGGTTTTACCGGTTTAACTCAAATCCGAATTTGGACTCAACCTGAACGCGGCCAAGTAGCCAATTCTCGGTTGGACTTGTCGGACCAACTAGTCCGATCCAATTTTCATATCACTATTATATTCTTTGTTTTCTGTTCCAATATAATTATTGATCTAGTTGACCTTTAAATATAATTCTTATATTTTAATCACTAAATACGGCTTATACGACCGTAAATATAGCGTATATACAACATAGAGTGAAATAAATTTTACTTGTAAGTTATACAATAAACTATATTGTCAAAAATAAAACGGCAACGGTGTTTATACAATGGGCATGTTCGTTTGTCTGACGCAGAAGGTTACGACTGCGTCATACAGTAAAACGGTGTTCGTTTATTTAAAATAGACTCATGGGATCAAACGTTGTGGCTAGTTGCTGCAGCTGCTATACTTTTTTTTTGTAACTTTGTTACCGCATATAGGATGACTAGTTTTTAACAAAAACATATGGTGAATACTTTCTAGTTAGTTGCCAAAAAATAAAATAACATAGTTTTGTTAAATTTTATAAAAAAAATACTATATTTATTTTTTTCACTGTATTTGAAGTTTAGTTTTGTACATCAAAATGCTTCGTTGTTATGAGGCTCGAAAGCAAGGCAAAAACAAATATTTCTAAACTTTATTCTGAGATAGAAAACAAGGCTTGTAAACCCTCCTCATATCTGTGATCTTCGCGAATCGAGATGAGATGGTTCTTCACTTGCTTGTCAATGTATTTGATGTTTCGGCTAGGAAGAGTTGGCGCTTCACCATGCCGTGAGATGTTTCATTCTCTCCAAATGGTATGAATAGATGTTTGAAAGGTGTATCTAACAAGAAAATAGGAATACGAGCTAACTTCTTATCGCTTATGTGATATGCAAATCGGAAAGAGAAAGAGGGTTTGAAGAATGTAGAAGGTTATTTTCATTTTATTCAGTCTTGAACAATTTGGCTATATTCCAATGTTTTGAAAACTGGATGGGACACCTACTTGGCATATTCTTTGGTTGGTTGCTCGGACCGATTCAGTTTTAAATATTTATATTTCTAATTATATATTAAATTTAATACTAATAGACCATGTACTAATTTTTGAAAGACAAAGTATTCTTAATTTTGTTTTTTATATAATCTCATCTCTAAATCAAAATAAAATTTTAATAAATTAATATATTAGACCATTTACAATTATCATAAGAAAATATTAAATATAATTTATCATGTAGTAATTATCATTAAAACCATGTACACAACAAGATTTTAATCTAATTTGTATATAAAACATAGTTTTTAAGTACAAAATAAAAATAAATTTAAAAGTAAGTAAATAGTGATTATAAATTATAGTTTAATTTTTGACTAAAAAATAGAAAATTTGTACTTTAATTTTGTGAATCGGGTTTTGATATGGAACTGGATCACCGATTTTTGGCCGGTTTTACCGGTTTAACTCAAATCCGAATTTGGACTCAACCCGAACGTGGCCAAGTAGGCAATTCTCCGTTGGACTTGTCGGACCAACCAGTCCGATCCAGTTTTCAAATCACTGTTATATTCTTTGTTTTGTGTTCCAATATGATTATTGATCTAGTTGACCTTTAAATATAATTTTTATATTTTAATCAATAAATACGGCTTGTACGACCGTAAATATAGCGTATATACAACATAGAATGAAAAATCATATTACTTTAATGCTATACAATAATCTATATTGTCAAAAATAAAACGGCAGCGGTGTTTATACAATGGGCATGTTAGTTTGTCTGACGCAGAAAGTTACAGCTGCGTCATACGGTAAAACGGTGTTCGTTTATTTAAAATAGACTCATGCGATCAAACGTTCTGGCCAGTTGCTGCAGCTGCTAGACTAATAACAATCGCATAGTTTAGACGCATGTTTCAGTCGCAAACGAACAAGGCCATAATATAGATCGATGGTTACCGCATATACTTTTTTTTTATACCTTTGTTACCACATATAGGATGACTAGTTTTTGTTAACAAAAACATATGGTGAATACTTTCTAGTTAGTTGCCAAAAAATAAAATAACATAGATTTGTTAAATTTTATAAAAAATTACGATATTTATTTTTTTCATTGTATTTGAAGTTTAGTTTGATGTATCATTTTCGTTGTCTTATTTGAAGATATCCTTCTTCTTTTTTTTTGAAATTTAACTATATATGTTAGAGTATTAGTTCAATGCTTATTAGTTATTTGAGATTCCTTATGGTATTCATTAGTTATTTTTTTATTGATTTATAAACATTATAAGATTGTGATTATATATGTATATAGGGATTGAAAATTTTCTTTAATGAAAAATATGTAAGTTACAGTTCCTGCATAAATGATATGTCTATAACATAAAAAATATATATGGTGCTTTGTTATACATCTAACATATTTTAAGACACTGATTTTAATTGCATGCTTGTCACTAAATTGTGAATTAAAGAAAAGTTAAAATTTTATAAAAAAGTTATCATAATGGATTTTCATTGATTACGATAACATTGGTCGGTTCGGACTGGCATGTATATGCCATATTAGGCTGACCATGCAGTTCTTATAATTACAAAAAAAAAAAAAAAACATAGAGAGCCCCAGAAAGATATTTTAATGGTTTAAAACTTCATTTCTTGTTGTATAATGGCTTTTGGGATCTCTTGAGCAAAATCTTCGTCCGAGTCAAAATAATGTTTGGATGAAGAACTCTTGTGATGAACTTTTCCCATCAATAATAGTTGTTGTCAAAAGAAATAAGCTCATAGAACTCTTGTGATGAACTTGTAACATGAACTTTGCAATACCACACATTTATCACACTTTTATATCATATCTCTTCAAATATAGAGTGAGCACATTATTGAGACTTGTATACAAAACACCCAAAGACGGAAATATAGATACGAAACACACAAAGACATAAATAAAGATAGATACATGGATAGATTGGTAAGATATTCGACGGATATCTATTCCTTAGTCATTAGCATTTCGTCGATATCTTTAGACGTTTTGACAAACACTCCAAGCAGACTCTCCGGGTGAGCAACTTTCTCGTTAATCCTCTCGTATCCAATGTTACATTTTACCACACCTCCAGGTCCTCCTTGCTTCGGGGTCACCTGGATCGTGACTATAAAGCTCTTAAACTCTTTCATCAAATCTCCCTCTATCACCCTGAGCTTTATCATATTCTTCTTTGGCTCCACTGCGTCGATCCTCTGCTTCGCTACCTGTGGCTTCCCATCTGCACCCAAAACGCAGTGTTTAACCAATCAAGTCTTCGATCTTCTTAAAAATTATAGATAATATGAAGTTTTTCTTACCATGAACATAGTTCCAAGAGAGGAGGGTGCCAACTCTGCCCATCTCTCCCTCACGCACATCACATCCCTGGACGTTTTCAGGAGAGGCTTTAGAAACATCTTGTGGCCTTGCTGCGAAAATGTGATAGAATTTCGTCGCCGGAGCTTTGATCTCAATGTCAGCCTCAATCTCTCCTTGTAGAGAAGACTTCAACATCGCCTGTGCCATTTTTCTCTCTCTGCAGATGATAAATTACTTCTGTAATTTACTTGTGGAAGATGCTTGTGAATGAGAGTGAGTTAGTGAATGAGAGCACCTTCAGAGCTCATAGCCCCTTTTATAGAGGAATTTGAATGAGCAACTGTGAATAAGGTGATTTAGTGGGTTATTTCTTTTTGAGCTTTAAAACTACCAAGTATCAACGCCTTAGAATATAAATGGAAATGAAATTGACCATCAAGTAATTGTTGAGCAAGTGTTAAACTTCAAGTTGCAAGAATCATTGTAAAACGAGAATTGTGGAATGTTGGAATATATATGGTCCCTTACGCAAGGAAAGGAATCAGACCATTGTTGATAACAATACAAGATTCTTGTACTCTATAATTGTGGGAATCGATTCAATGATGTGTCACTGCACGGTGCAGTCTGCACCAAAGGGTATCCAGCAAACTTAAGAGTAGACCAATCTATAAACATTTCTCAAATATAAGAGAAATTGATATCATGATTGTCGTTAAATTGCAGATGCAAAACAAAGAAGAAAAGCAAATTCGTATGAAATTAGAGAAAAGGCTTAGTAGAACTAATACCTATTTATCTAAGGTTCTTTATCAACTATGTGAAAATGATTATAAACCCTTATGGCCAATATATCTAATTAAGATCCAAAACCAGACCCAACTAGGAATAGGAATGAAAAAAATATCTTTCACTTTGACCTACGACAAAGACAAATGGCCATCACAAGAGTGCTCTGAATTCATAGAGTGGAGCATTACCCATCGTCATCCTTTTTCAAGGCGTTCCTCGGCGGAAACGTTTATTGAATACTCAGGGGACAATGGGTCAATCAAAGACACTAGTCCGTAAACCCGATTTCTTATAGACACTAGAATTGACATATAATCATGATATTTTTATTATACAGAGTGATAAATCGACGCCTTACCAGGAAGCAATGATGAGGCTGATAAATGGCTACATGACCCAAAATCAGAACTGGAATCCATGTCACAAAACAAAATATGGAATTTGGTTGATTGTATTAAAATTTTAAAATTATTGAGTGTAAATGGCTTCCCAAGAAGAAAATAAACATAGATGGTAATATATATATATATATATTGATGGCTAAATGTTACAAGCAAATTCATGATTTAGACTATGTTGAAACCTATTCTCTAGTTTGAATGCTTATGTCGATTTTAATTCACTTAGCAATGCCGCTTATCATCATTATGAAATATGGCAAATGGACGTGAAAACCGCTTTTGTTAAAAGAAATTTCGAAGAAGATGCTTACATGACACAACTTAAAGGTTTCAGAACTCCTGAAATTATTAGGAAAGTATGCAAGCTTCATCGTTCAATTTTGTTTTAATGAAGCAAACAAAGAGTTTGATCTCATTAGAAATGAAGAAGAATTATGTGTATACAAGAAGAGTGGTGGGAAAGCAGTTGTATTTAAGTTATTGTCTATGGAAGACATACTGTTCATAGAGAATGATATTCTTTTTCATCAATCTATTAAGACTTGCCTAAGTGGTTATTTCTCAATAAAAATATGGGAGAAATTGTTTGCATTCTTGGAAGAATAATTTATAGGGGTAGATTAAACAAGTTCATTGGACTATGACGAGATACTTAGAGCGAGCAATAATCTTTAAAACCCAAAAAAAAAAAAATTCCAAATCAGTTTAGCCCCTTTTTTATTTTTTATTTTTATTTAAATAAAAACGTGAGCAATTAGAACTGAACCCTTAATGAATCTGAAATATTACACGACCCAACCCACATACCCCACCCGAACCCATAAATTATTATCTACAGTTAAACAAAAACAAAAACCGTAAACATAAAACCGTAAACAACATCTTCCTTATCTCTCTTTCGCGATTTATCAATCTTGTCGTCGCCATTGCGTTCTTCGTCTCCATCATCGTCGACGTCGCGTTCTCCATCTCCTTCGCCATTACTTTTGCTTACTCCGTTTCTCCATCTCAGAAGTTGAAGGTAATCACATCTCATCACATCTCCGTTTAGGATTTTGATTTTTCCGAAAAGGGATTTTGATTTTCGCGAATTGAATTTGTGAAATTGTGGTTTTAATTTGATGTGGAAATGTTGGGCTTATCGGATTTGAGATTTTCAAAATTAGGGTTTCGAATTTAAGGTTTTGATGCTTTACGAAAAGGGGTTTTGATCTTTGAGAATTGAATTTGAGTCTGTGAGGTTTTAATTTGAACTGAAAATGTTGGGATTGTCGAATTTGGGGTTTTCGAATTTAGGGTTTCAAAATTGGGGTTTTGATGTTTTTCGAAAAGGGATTCCGATCTTTGAGAATTGAATTTGAGTCTATGGGGTTTTAATGTGATGTGGAAATGTTGGGATTGTCGGATTTGTGAGATTTATTGATGATCCGAGATAATTAGGGTTTGTGTAGGATTTTGATTTTGTTTATGTTTCGATTTTGTGTATGTATGTTTTGATTATGATTTGTAGGAATGGTTAATATGAGGGGAGGATTGACGATGAAAAAAGGAAAAAGAAAAGGAGAAGGGAGTTCAAGAGGGATTACGCCCAGTTCTGCGCAAAGATATGCTGTGAGCGAAAAAGTGATTGTTAGGATAACTGTTAGTCTTTGGTAATGTTGGTCCTTGGTAAGTGATTGTTGAATAACTGAGTATAACTAGTAGTAGTTAGTAGAACTGTTAGTGCTTAGGTAACTGATAACTAGTACTAGTTAGTATAACTGGTAATACTTAGTATAACTAGTACTTCCAGTGTAACTGTTAGTACATGGGATAATTAGTACTTCTATGTTAACTGTTAATGCATGGTATAAATAGTACTTTTAGGATAACTGTTAGTATAACTAGTATTTCTTAGTATAACTATTAGGTAAATTTGTGGTATTGGGATTGAAGTTGTGTGTTGGATTGCAGGATACAGAAGTTTCCCACGCAATGCTGCTTGAGAAATTTTTTCTTAAACAGTAAAGAATATCTCAAGTACCCGAAGATACAAACAAGGTGTAATCTGGGCAACTTCTTGAAGATCATAAAGAAGCTTCAACCAGAATTGGAATGGTTCAGGACACATCTTCAGTTTCACCATCTGCTTCACATGCCTTTTGAAACAAACCAGAAGCTGTTGGGATTGTGGATGCTAATGCTTCGAACTGTTTCTGTGGAAAAGAGGACAAAACTTTGGTTTGTGGTAAATAGCATCCCCATCCGGTATTCTTTGAAGGAGCATTGTCTGATAACTGGGATGCACTGCCATGCTTACCCGAGAGATTGTAATCCTAGAAAGGATTGGACGGATCATGTTAGTAAGTTTAAGAAAAGAATGTTTCGCGGGAATAAAAAAAATCACAATGAAAGATGTGGAAGGGAAGCTGGTATCAATGAAAAAGAGTTCTCCCGATCGGTTAAAGATGGCTATCTTGTTTTTTCTGTGTTTGGTGATCAGGCCTACGATGAATACACCAACAAGTATGGTTCCCTTCTTATTTATATTGGTGGATGATGAAGAGTTATGTAAAACATTTCTGTGGGGCTGATTGACATTTGACGACTCTATCAACGGTATTTATCACGCGTGGGATCTTATGAAAGGCCGTGTTCAACTGTCGTTGACCCTTCCTGGTTTCATAATTTCTTTGGAGGTAAATATGATTTCTAAATATTCCGTTTAACATACTTTATCGCTATATGTTTTCTTATGACATTCTTTATCCCTATATGTAGATTCTAGCATTTGAGTGCATCCCAAATCTAACGAGATCATTTCGAGAAGAAGTTAGAGAGGCAGAGCCAGATTGCCCAAGGATGTGGAAACAAAAATTCAATCATAGTACTATGAAAGGTTGGGCGTTGAGTGAGATTTATGATTCGCTTGATTTAACTAAGGTATGAATTCATTATCATTATCTTAAAATATGAAATCTGTTTTTCTTAATGTTAGTAGCTAAAGTTATATTTTGGGAAAATCGTAGGATATTCATAGTAATTTGGTACCTGAATCTGCAAGTGAAACTTGTTTAGCGCGTATCATAGATTATGATGTAGATGATGAAGCTTTGGACACTGAACCTGACAGTTGGAACGAGTATCTTGCTGAGAAGAAGATATTTTGGGAAAAGTTATACGATGTGGATGTGATTTTCCGAGAGGAAGAGGAGGAGAAGGAAGAAGAAGAAATTCTTGTGGAACAAGAGAAGAATCCGGCATTTCTTTAGCTTTTGAAAGACATGGAAGAGACGCTGGAAGATGTCTGAGAGGTTTGTCAAAATGAAAAAGAAAGTGTCAAGTTTACGGCAGAAGCTTAGGACTAGTAGGCAAACAGTGAATGATCTTTAACAACAAGCATGGAGCAAAGGTGACTGGCCTGAGCATACTGATAATGACTAGCCTAAGCATACTGAGATTTTAGTCCAGAAATCAAGAGAGAAAGGGAAAGAAACAAAAGGAGAAGAAAACGGGACAGTCACAGAGAAAGAAGGAAAAGGTAAGGAAGAGACGATTGAGATGGAGTCAGAGGAAGAAGAAGTAGACAAAGAGCAGACAGAGAAAGATGAAGGAGGGCAAGAAGCAGAAGGAGAGAAAGAGAAGAAAGAGATGGAGATAGAGAACAAAGGAGAAAGAGACAGAAAGAGAGAGAAAGAAGGAGGGCAAGAAGCAGAAGAAGACAAAGAGAAGACAAAGATAGAGCAAATAGAAGGTGAGAAACTGAAACGACCCGACCCCAAAATTTAAACATTTTCCCTTCAGATGATGATCATCACCAATCATGATCCTCAACTGGGCCAACCAAGCAACGCGGAACAATTAAAAATCAATCAACAAAAAATACCAATTCAATAAATCTCATACTTTATTAAATTACTAATCCAGTTCAACCATAACAAGTCAACATTCCAACAAGTTCCGAACTACTAACAACCTAGCAATTCCATAAAACAATAACACAATGAGTCCCTAAATCATCTCTCCTTCCTGGCCATGATTCCACGATCACATTTTCTCTTTACCTGCAACACATGGCAAAAAGAGTTGCGTAAGTATTATCACAAATACTCAGCGACGCGGTCATCCCGTCTACAGGCTATTTATACACAAGCATAAACAATAGATACAATACCAGGATAAGCATACACAAGCATTCACGAACAATCAAACACGAACCAATCCAGGAACTCTGTGTTGATTAACACAACCTCTAGGTGTCGATCGATACACAGCCCGTGTCGATCGACACAACCACTAGGTGTCGATCGACATACAGCCCCGTGTCAATTGACACACCACCCTGGTGTCGATCGACATGACATCGCAGAACCCAGAAACAAGCCTATCCTCTTATGAATCGAATCCGTCGCGATTCATCGAGTCTCCTGCACAATTTCATTCACAGAACACACGAAATCCAACAAACAATCGCATTCTACCCATTCCTTACACTTATGTAAGCCTACGGTCACGCACTCACCTCAAAAAGGTTTGAAAAGGATGAAAAACAACGAAGAACACGAAGAATAACCTCTGATTCGCCTCTCCCAGAACCAAAATCCACCCAGTAACGATCTCCTTTCTGTTCGCAAGCCTCAACCGATCAATCCTCTCTCAGAAATCACCAGAAACTCTCCCAATCTCTCTGATTCTGATTTC
The DNA here is from genome assembly GCA_964056655.1 of Arabis hirsuta. NCBI lineage: Eukaryota > Viridiplantae > Streptophyta > Magnoliopsida > Brassicales > Brassicaceae > Arabis > Arabis hirsuta. Next base: position 17,461,845 of record OZ053305.1, read on the forward strand.
CACCCAGAAATCTCTATTTCATGCTGATAAGCGCGGCCAATACTCTTAATTTCCTTTATATACAAACCCACTGGGGTTCCCTAAACCGGCTCGCCAACTCGAGCAATTGGAACCAAACCGATTGGTCCAATTTTACCCTGTGTTGATCGACACACACCACTCGTGTCGATCGACAAACCTCCCACTATCCGACTTCTCACAAATCCAAAACACCCGTGTCGATCGACACACCTCACCCGTGTCGATCGACACACCAACAAAAATTCCAATTTTTCGTTCACGGGCGTTACAATTCTCCCCCACTAACACGGATTCGACCTCGAATCACGCGACTCTGTCTCCCTAAGGTTAACACGTCCGTCTAAAACACGACCAGATTCCCCCGAGAACATCAACGACGCAACGCCCCCTGGTCTGGATTAGGGCCGCCCGATTGATCGCCCAACAATCAAACAAGAACATGCACGACCAACCGTTGACCCTAAATTGGACCAAATGATCGAACAACAATGAAACAAGAACATGTACGACCAACGCCGCTACATATGCTACCACGGTTGTCCGAATGAAGTTCTAAACATAAGCTAAAACCCTAGACTTAACATCCACCACACACTCCTGGCCCTCGGCCAGCACCATTCGTGATCACACCTGATCCCCGAGCTCTACGAGGCTCACACTAGCCCCATTGCACCGTCTCACCACGGCTGCAATCCTGACCCCAACCCGGTCAGCACCACCTGATATCCACTCTCGATCCCCGATGTTTATCCAGTCTCATGCTTACAACCACATTATAGATACTATTGCTAATCTCATATCTATATACAACACTCCACTCTCAGGATCGTCACCCTTTGAACTCTCGAAGTATTATCATACCCCTCCACCTTCAGTACCGCCGTCCATCCAGCCCCTCCCACTCTCAGGACACACAGTCCTTCAAGCTCGGCTGCATAGGAATCACACATCCCCTAGAGAGGCTTTGGCCCCTCAAAGTATATGTAAGGGAACCACTTTCTCCTGGGGAGAACCTCACTGTCCCCTCAAGTATACCCAGGAGACCCACTATCCCCTGAGGCAATCACTCTATAACATGCATCTTAGGACCCTGTCGACTGAACTCACCCCTCGTGGCCATCCAAAACAACCCAATCACTAGGGTGTTTCCACAGAGTCCCTGGAAAAGACAGTCCTAACTCACATAAAACTTCCATTCCAGACTCCTCCTAGGAAATAGACAGGCTCTAACTCACATAAAACCCCTATTTCCCAGTGCCATCTAGGGAATAACAAGTCCTAACTCACACAGAACTACATCCCTAGATAATCCTCCAAGAACATGGATAGCTCTAACTCACATAGAAATTCCATTTCTAGCCTCCCTAGCCGATAAACAAGCTCTAACTCACATAAAACTTCTACCGCTAGACCTCCACATGACCTACTAGTCATCACAATCCATGACATCACCCGTCATCTCATAAGAACACACGTCTTAAACACACATTTGATAAGGCAACTCATCTTATTAAATCTCAAAATGTATACTCGTTGCAACAACAAACGAAATACATAACAACAACATAGCAACATGCTAATACAGACTCTGAAAACTAGAATAAAAAACTCAAGCCACCGCTTGCTTCTCGAACCACTTCGAGAACTTCTTCCTCATCGACGCTTCTGGTTCCCAAGTCTCCACCTCAATACCGTCACAGTCACACACGACTCTCACCAACGGTATACTCTTCCGACGCAGCACCTTGACCCTCCTCTCGAGAATCCTCACAGGCCTCGCCGCCAATGACATGTTGGGCTGAAGATCCTCTGGAATCCTAGCCAACACCTCCTCAGACTCATGGAGACACTTCCGTAGCATCAAAACATGGAAGACTTTGTGGAAAGCCTTCATACTCTTAGGTAACTCTAAACGATAAGCTACCGGTCCAACCCGCTCCACCACCTTGAACGGATCCATAAACCTCGGATTTAGCTTATTCTCTAAAATGGATCTCTTAGGACCCCTCAACATTTCTGCCTTGAGATGCACCAGATCTCCCAGGTCAAACTCCAGCTCATTCCGTCTCCTATCGGCGTAACTCTTCTGCCGATCCTGAGCCTTTCTCATGTTCAACCTCAAGACACGGATCTTCTCCGTCGTCTCCTCAACAAAGTCTGCACCCAACATGCTCCTCTCCCCCACTTGAGTCCAGCATAATTGTGTCCTACACGGCCTCCCATACAGAGCCTCATATGGAGCCATCCCAATACTCGCCTGGTAACTGTTGTTATACGCAAACTCAACCAAGTTCAGATGATCCGCCCAATGACCACCATAATCCAGCACACACATCCTCAACAGATCCTCTAATGTCTGAATCGTCCTCTCCGACTGCCCATCTGTCTGAGGATGGTACGCTGTGCTCATATGCACCTTAGTGCCCATCTCAGCCTGAAACGCCCTCCAGAACTCTGAAGTAAACCTCGGTTCCCTGTCTGACACAATACTCGCTGGCACCTCGTGCAGCCTCACAATCTCCTGCACATACTTCTTAGCCAAAAAACTGCCGCTCCATCAGTCTTCTTGATGGCCAGAAAATGTGCCCACTTGGTCAAACGATCCACAATAACCCAAATCCCATCACACGTCCCTGACATCGGCAACCCCGTCACGAAATCCATGGTAATCATATCCCATTTCCACTCCGGGATAGGCAGACTCTACAACATACCACTCGGAACCTGATGCTCAGCCTTCACCAGCTGACACACGTTGCATGCTACAACCCAGCTACCTACACCCTCTTCATCCCGACCCAGTGATAATACCGCTTCAGGTCACGATACATCTTGGTCGCTCCCGGATGAATCGATAACATGCTCGAATGAGCCTCCCTCAGGATCTTCTGCCTCAGATCCTCGTCCTTGGGTACACACTCGCCCGTTCACCAGTATCATCCCACTCGCTGAGACCACATACTCTGAACTAGCCACCTTAGAAGCATCAATCAAACCCTAATCCTCTCCTGAGCAACCCGAAGCCTGCTCAACAAATCAGCCTGGTTAGCTGCCTCTAAGCCCAACGGCTCCTGTGAGATCACATACAACCTCAAGGTACTGATCTCGCTCACCAGACCCTCCATATCTCGCTCCTGATCTGAAGCCACTCTCTTCCGACTCAATGCATCTGCAACCAGATTAGCTTTACCCGGATGGTACCCAATATCCAGGTCATAGTCTGCAACTAACTCTATCCAGCGCCTGTGTCTCTGGTTCAGCCTCTGGCTGAGTGAAGAAATACTTCAGACTCTTGTGGTCTATGAATACCTGTACATTCCCGCCATACAGATAAGACCTCCAAATCTTAAGGGCAAATATAACCGCAGCTAACTCCAAATCGTGGGTAGGGTAGATGTACTTGTGCTTCCTCAACTGCCTCAAAGCATATGCAATAATCTTTCCCTACTGCATCAGTACACATCCCAGACCAACTCCCGAAGCATCTGTATACACCACGTAAGGCTCCCCCGGCTCGGGTAACGCCAAAACCGGTGTACTAGTCAGCATCTCCTTCAGCTTCCCGAAACTCTCCTCGCAAGCTGAAGACCATACAAAAGGGACATCCTTCCTTGTCAACTTCGTCATCGACTGCGCCATACTCGCAAACTCCTTGACGAACCTCCGATAATAACCTGCTAACCCAAGAAAACTCCTGATCTCGGTGGCACTCCCCGGTCTAGGCTAGCCTCTTATACCCTCAATCTTAGCCGGATCCACAGAAACTCCCTCTGCAGACACAACGTGGCCAAGAAAGCTCATATCTCGCTGCCAGAAACTGCACTTACTCAACTTCGCGTACAGCTTCTGCTCCCGCAGTCTCCAGAACTAACCGCAAATGCACCTCGTACTCCCCCGGACTCCTCGAATACACCAAAATATCATCTATGAAGATGATCACGAATACATCCAGATACTCCTGGAACACTCCGTTCATCAACTGCATGAACGTTGCTTGCACGTTTGTCAACCCGAACGGCATCACCACAAACTTATAATGCCCGTACCTCGTCCTGAACGCCGTCTTCCAAACATCTGCCTCATCAATCGAAATCTGATGGTAACCCGAAGGCAAATCGATCTTGGAGAACCAAGTAGCCCCTCGCAACTGATCCAACAACTCATCAATGCGCGGTAGAGGATACCTGTTCTTCACAGTAACTCGGTTAAATCCCCGGTAATCGATGCACAACCAGAAACTCCCATCCTTGTTCTTCACAAACAACACCGGCGCTCCCCACGGTGAAACACTAGGCCGGATGAAACCCTTCCCCAACAGATCATCCAGCTGCTTTTTCAGCTCTGCCATCTCTGCTGGAGCCATACGGTAAGGCGCCTTAGATATAGGAGTCGTTCTCGGTTCCAACTCAATCGTAAATAGATCCGACCACGTTGGTGGCATTCCCAACAACGACTGAAAGACATCCTGAAAATCCCAAACAACCCGAATATCCCCAACTACAACCTCACCAACAGTCTCCGGCATCACTATCGTCGCCAGATACGCCTCACAGTCCTTCTCAATCAACTGCTCCCCATGTATCGCTAAAATCACGAGACACCCGGAAGTCGGCCTCACACCCTGAAACACCAACCACCCTGCCTCTCGCTCAAACACCACACGTCCTCGATGATAATCCAGATGGACCCTGTACCGATCCAATCAATCCATACCCAGGATGACATCGTACAACTCCACTGGACTAATAACCAGATCTGCTGGCATCGACTCTCCCGCCACCATAACATCCACACCACGAGCCCGCCCGAAAGTAGCCAACGTCCTGCCACCAGCAACCTTAACTACTCCCGACTGCTCTCCTGAATCGCTCTGGATCCCGCTGCCCTCCGCACACTCCGGAGTAATGAAGCTATTCGTACCTCCCGAATCAAACAACACGTGGGACTCACATCCGCCCACAACTAAGGTCCCTGCACAAATCCCATGTGCTTTAAGACCCGATACTCTAACGTAGACTCACAATTCCAACAGACTAAATTAATCACCACCACAAGAAAAAAGAACAAGTCTGAAATTATACCTGTGATCGGTCTGGCGCTAGAGCCGCCCACCTCTGCCGACGTGACAACCCATGGCGCCACCACAATCTGAGCCAAGGGCTGGACCGCCAACGGCTGCACTGCCGCTACCGCCATCTACTGTAACTTAGGGCACTTGGGCTTGATATACCCCGGCTTTCTGTAGTGGTAACACACCATAGTATTTCGTGCTGCACTCCTCTACGGACAACTGGCCACCTTGTGACCCATGCTACCACACCCGTAGTATCCTAGACCACTCTGCCCACCCTGACTGGCCCCGAAAGTGCTCTCCCACTTCCTTTTCTGACCCTGTGCAGGCTTGCTGCCCCTGCTTGAACCCGTCTGCTGCACCGGTGGACTGACCACCACCGCCTGCTCTCTGAGGTCCTCCTCAATCGCTGCAGCAGTCTCAACCAGCTCCGCCCTCGTGGCAAACTTACTCGCCCTGCAGCGAGTCCTCAACTCAGCTCGAAGTTCCCCGAGGAACCTCCTTACCTGGGCCTGCTCGCCCTCCATGCCCCTACTAGCATGCTCCAGGAGTCTACTGAACTCTAAATCGAACTCCATCACAGTCCGATCCCCCTGAGTCAGGTTCAGAAACCTCGACTCCATCCGGTCCACCACCTCCTACGGGAAATACTTGGCGTTGAACTCAGCCAAGAAAACCTCCAAAGCCATCTCGGCCTGTACCCTCCTGGCCTCGACGCCTCTCCACCAGAGATGTGCGTTACCATCCAGATAATGAACCGCTACGTCCACCCGATATCCCCCTGGACACCTGATAGATTGAAAGTTACACTCCAATCTCCTCCGTCCCTCATCGGCCTCCTCAGGCTTGCCACCACCCGAGAAAAACCCGGTGCCAATCCTCTGCATTTGCTCCATCATCCTCACATAGGATGGAAGCTCCTCTGTAACTGCCACACCTGGCTGCACACCAGCCACTCCCGGCTGAACCCCAACCACTCCCGGCTGCACTCCTGGAGCCTGACTCGGAGCCGGTATCCCACCTGGTAACCGCTTCAGAATCAACTGCAGCAAACTTGCCAAGCGATCATCTTGGTCTTGGGCCACACCTGCAGGAGCACCCCCACCTAGGCCCCCCGCACCACCAGCTACCTCGGGACCCACACTAGCCCCACCAGCCCTCACACTGGCACTCGTAGCAGTCTCACCCATGGACCCCTCCTGAAACGCCTACGAGTCCGCCACCTGCTCCTGCGTGGTCTCATGGGCTACACTCGTGGCATCTGACTCACTCACAATACCTCGTCCACGCCCGCCACGACCACCTCGGCCTCCACGGCCCCCACGACCTCTGCCTCTAGCACCTCTAGCCATCACTCTACACTCACCGTACTACACTCACTCTACACTAAGTACTAGAAAACAGAAAAGCAAATAACACATACCGTGGAATCTCATTGAAGGCTCGGAAGAGATTATCTAGGACTTCATACCCACACAGCAATCAATCAACTATTTACACAATCAGTCAATCAATCACCCGCCCTAGAACTATAAGGGCTCTGATACCAAAATAAAACGACCCGACCCCAAAATTTGAACATTTTCCCTTCAGATTATGATCATCACCAATCATAATCCTCAACTGGGCCAACCAAGCAACGAGGAACAATTAAAAATCAATCAAAACAAATACCAATTCAATAAATCTCATACTTTATTAAATTACTAATCCAGTTCAACCATAACAAGTCAACATTCCAACAAGTTTCGGAACTACTAACAACCTAGCAATTCCATAAAACAATAACACAACGAGTCCCCAAATCATCTCTCCTTCCTGGCCATGATTCCACGATCACATTTTCTGTTTACCTGCAACACATGGCAAAAAGAGTTGCGTGAGTATTATCACAAATACTCAGCGACGCGGTCATCCCGTCTACAGACTATTTATACACAAGCATAAACAATAGATACAATACCAGGATGAGCATACACAAGCATTCACGAACAATCAAACACGAACAAATCCAGGAACTCTGTGTCGATCGACACAACCTCTAGGTGTCGATCGATACACAGCCCGTGTCGATCAACACAACCACTAGGTGTCGATTGACATACAGCCTCGTGTCGATCGACACACCACCCTGGTGTCGATCGACACGACATCGCAGAACCCAGAAACGAGCTTATCCTCTCATGAATCGAATCTGTCGCGATTCATCGAGTCTCCTGTACAATTTCATTCACAGAACACATAAAATCCAACAAACAATCGCATTTTACCCATTCCTTACACTTATGTAAGCCTACGGTCACGCACTCACCTCAAAAAGGATTGGAAAGGATGAAAAACGACAAAGAACATGAAGAACAACCTCTGATTCGCCCCTCCCAGAACCAAAATCCACCCATTAATGATCTCCTTTGCGTTCGCAAGCCTCAACCGATCAATCCTCTCTCAGAAATCACCAGAAACTCTCCCAATCTCTCTGATTCTGATTTCCACCCATAAATCTCTGTTTTCTGCTGATAAACGCGGCCAAAGCTCCTGATTTCCTTTATATACAAACCCTCTAGGGTCCCTAAACCGGCTCGCCAACCCGAGCAATTGGAACCAAACCGATTGGTCCAATTTTATTCCGTGTCGATCAACGCACCTTCCACTATTCGACTTCTCACAAGTCCAAAACACCCGTGTCGATCGACACACCTCACCCGTGTCGATCGACACACCAACCAAAATTCCACTTTTTGGTTCACGGGCGTTACAGAAACTGCCAAAGGAATGTGATCAAAGAAAAACTAATGGCTATTGTTGGTGCTCTAACTGAAGAAAATGAAGAGCCTGATGTAGTAGAAGAAGAGGCTGTAGCAAAGCATATGAGAAGATGGAAGAGAGCTGTGCAGATCAACCTGGCAAAATAGAGGAGTCCAAGGAAAGGAGAAAGAAAGAATCATCACATTTTAAGAAAGAGCCGTTTATGGCGGAGAGAAAAAGCAAGAACAAAGCCAGGGCTCAAGCGGATGTTGGAAAGAAAACTACGAAGAAGGATCAAGCTGAGAATGGGAAGAAAAGGGCAAGGAAAGACAATGTTGAGGGAAGGAATTACAAGAAGTACAAGGCAGAGAACAAACAAATGACTTTATCCTTGTGTTTTGAACTGATGAATTTAGGATGGTATTTTAAACTGATGTTCTCGGATAGGATAATATGTTGAACAAATTGCTCTATATTGAACTGATGTTTTAGGGTGTGTTTTATCGTAAAATTTAGAGTTTAGAATTTTAAAATTTAATATTTAAAAATCTTAAATAGTGGCATTTTAGCAAATAGACAATCTAAAATGATATTTTGAAATTGAACACACCAAAAATGCCATTTTTACAATTACCATGAGACGACTTAACCCGTAAAAATTAAAAAATTTCCCAGATTCGGATTATTATTATCATAAATAACAATCCTCAACGGTCAAACACAATACGCGGAAACAACACAAACAATTATCCAACAACATCAATCAATAAATCCCATACTTTATCGATCCACTAAACCAAATCCAATAACCAATTCAACAATTCCAAAAAGATTAACAACCAATCCAATAAACCAAATCCACTCATTCCAGAATTACTAACACCCTAGTAATTCTCATAACAACGAGCACTCAATAGAGCTCCTAGATCATCTTCTCTTCCGGCCACGATTCCACTATCACACTTTGTCTTTACCTGCATCACATGGCCATACGAGATGCGTGAGTATTATCACAAATACTCAGTGAGATGGTCATCCCATCTACTTGGCTATACACACAGGCATAAGAAAATAATACAATACCAGGGTGAACAATCACCAAGGCAAAGCACGAACAATCAACATAAGAATCGCACAACTGCACATGCGTTGATCGACGCAAGCACCCTATGTCGATCGATGCACACTGTGTTGATCGACATAGAACCACTACGTCGATCGACGCAACGTCACAGATTATAGAATCGAACCTATCCTCACATGGTTCAATTCTAGATCACAACACAATCGATTCTCTGCACAAATCCACTCGAAAACCACACAAAATCTACCAAATAACTACAATCAAGCCATGGTCACGCACTCATCCACTCAAAAATCACTCAAAAACCACACGAACCTATCATTCAACTCAAATCCACTCAAAAACCACACGAACCTATCATTCCATTTACCCAGATAAGCCATGGTCACGCACTCACCTTAGATGTGGAAAGAAAAAAGGAAGAAAATGATGAATAACGCGAAAAACAAGTCTCCAACTCAGGAATCCACACCAAACTCGCGATCAATCACCCCAGGAACGATCTCCCAAGCCACCCAAACGAATCTCCTTCTCACTACTCTCTGGAGACTCTATGGAACCTTTCTGGAAACTCTGAAAGTCCCAAAATGCGACAACCCTTTATTTATAGGGAAGCCCTAGGGTTTTCCCTTAAACCAGCCTCAAACCGCCAACTTAAATTGAACTAACCAGTTTAATTTAACCTTGCGTCGATCGACGCACACCACCTGTGTCGATCGACGCACGACCAAAAATCTCAATTTTTGGTTCGCGGTCGTTACAACTCTCCCCCACTAACACGGATTCGACCTCGAATCATGCAACACCGTCTCTCTACGGTCAGCACACCTGATATCAAGACTCTGGCCCAAACCGGCCAGCTCTATAGATATCAACACTCCTGGCCCATCCGACCAACACCCCCTGAGATCAACACCCGATCACAGAACTCAACTAGTATCATACTAGTCACATTGCACCGTCTCACTACGGCTACAATCCTGACCAACTCTGTCAGCACCACATGAGATCACTCCCGATCTCTGTCGTCTCACTACGGCTACAATCCTGACCAAACCCGGCCAGCACCACCTGAGATCACTCTCGATCTCTACCATCCCATTACGGCTACAATCCTGACCAAACTCGGCCAGCACCACCTAAGATCACTCCCAATCGCTACCGTCTCACTACGACTACAATCGTGACCAAACCCGACCAGCACCACCTGAGATCACTCCCGATCTCTGTTGTCTCACTATGGCTATAATCATGACCTAACCCGACCAGCACCACCTGAGATCACTTTTGATCTCTGCCGATCTCTGCCGTCTCACTACGGCAATAATCCTGACCAAACCCGGCCAGCACCACCTGAGATCACTCCCGATCCCTAAAACTCATCTAGTCTCATACTTACAAATCACATCGAGACGTTATTGCTCATAAATCATACTCATAACTCATATACATATACACCATACCCTCTCAGGATCGTCACCCTTTGAGCTAACGATATGCAGGGAACCCACTATCCCCTGGAGAGAACCACCATCCCACAAAGTATATGTAGGGAACCAACCGTCCCCTAGAGAGAACCACCATCTCTCGAGTAAATATAGGGGACCCACCGTTCCCTAGAGAGAACCACCATCTCTCGAGTATATGCAGGGAACCACCGTCCCCTTGAGAGAACCACCATCCCTCAAGAATATGCAGGAAACCCACTATCCCCTGGAGCAATAACTCTGTGACGTGCATCATAAGCACCAGTCGACCAGAATTGCCTCCCGTGGCTCCATCATGACATTCCCTATCCCGGAACGTCATCTCATCTATGACCAATCACTAGGTCATCCATAACAATCCGCACTAGTTGTTTCCATCAGAGTCCCTGGAAAAGACAAGTTCTAACTCACATAAAACCCCTTTTCCAGACTCCCCCAAGGAAATAAACAGGTTCTAACTCACATAAAACCTCTATTCCCTAGCGCCATCCAAAGAATAGACAAGTCCTAACTCACATAGAACTTCCATTCCTAGATACTCGTCCTAGAACATGAACAAGCTCTAACTCACATAGAACTTTCATTTATAGCTATCACATAATACATGACCCCACCAGTCATCATAACACATGACCCCACCAGTCATCATAACACATGACCCCACCAGTCATCATAACATATGACCGCACCAGTCATTATAACACAAGACCCCACCAGTCATCATAACATGACCCCACCAGTCATCATCACATGACCCCACCAGTCATCCTAACACATGAGCCCACCAATCATCATACCAAATAACCCCACCAGTCATACTATAAGCACTCGTATCTTATAATCACATTTAATAAGGAAATCCATCTTATTAAATCACCAAAAATGTATAATCGTTACACCCCAAACGAAAAATACGTCAACAACTCATAGCCACATGCTATCACAGACACTAAAAACTTGAAAAAGATAACTCAAGCCTCAAATTGCTTCTCGAACCACTTCGAGAACTTTGCCATCATCTTCTCTTCCGGTTTCCAAGTCTCCTCCTCACCACCGTCATAGTCCCACATGACTCTCACTAACAGTATCCTTTTCCGACGCAGAACCTTAACTTTTCTCTCTAGAATCCTCACAGGTCTCGTCTCAAACGTCATGTTGGGCTTAAGATCTTGCGGAATCCTAGCCAACACCTCTTCAGACTCATGTAGACACTTTCGTAGCATCAACACACGGGAGACCTTATGAAAAGCCTTTATACTCTGAGGTAACTCCAATCGATAAGCCACTGGTCCGATCCGTTCCACAACCTTGAACGGACCCATAAACTTTAGACTTAGCTTATTCTTTGGAATTGATCTGTTATGACCCCTCAACATCGCTGCCTTGAGATACACCAGATCTCCTAGCTCAAACTCTAGCTCTTTCCTCCTCTTATCGGCATAACTCTTCTGCCGATACTGAGCCTCCCTCATGTTCAACCTTAAGACACAGATCTTCTCCGTCGTCTCCTGAACAAACTCTACACCAAACATACTCCTCTCCCCAACTTGAGTCCAGCATAATGGTGTACGACATGACCTCCCATACAGAGCCTTATATGGAGTCATTCCAATAATCACCAGGTAGTTATTGTTATACGCAAACTGTACTAAGTTCAGGTGATCCGCCAATGGCCACCGTAATCCAGCACACACATCCTTGGCAAATCCTCGAGGGTCTGAATCATCCTCTCAGACTGCCCATCCATCTAAGGATGATAAGCTATACTCATATGCACCTTAGTGCCTATCTCAACCTAGAAACCCCTCCAGAACTCTGAAGTAAATCTCGAATCCCTGTCTGACACGAATCTCGCTGGCACCCCGTGCAGCCTCACTATCTCTCGCACATATTTCTTAGCCAACACCGGTGCTCCGTCGGTCTTCTTGATGGCAAGAAAATGTGTTAACTTGGTCAGACGATCCACAGTCACCCAGATAGCATCATACGTCTCCGAAACCGGTAACCCTGTCACAAAATCAATGGTAATCATGTTCTACTTCCACTCTGGAATGGGTAAACTCTGCAACAACCCGCTCGAAACCTGATGCTCAGTCTTCACTAACTGGCACACATTGCACGCTGCAACCCAGTTAGCGACATCCCTCTTTATCCCGACCTAGTGATAATATCGCTTCAGGTCACAATACATCTTAGTCGCTCCCGGATGAATAGACAACATGCTCGCATGAGCCTCTCTCAGGATCTCCTTCCTCAGATCCTCATCCTTGGGTACACAAACCCGCCCGTTCACAAGTATTGTCCCATTCTCCGAGACCAGTACTATGAACCTGCCACCTTGGAAGCATCAATTAAACCCTGATCCCTCTCCTGAGCTAGTCGAATCCTGCTCAGCAAATATACGTGGTTAGCTGCCTCTAACCCCAATGGCTCCTGTGAGATAACGCACAACCTCAAGTTCCCAATCTCACTCACCCAAGCCTCCATATCCCGCTCCTGAGCCAAAGCAACCCTCTTCCTACTCAACGCATCTGCAAACCAAGTTAGCCTTACCCGGATGGTACCCAATCTCCAGATCATAATCTGCTACCAACCCCATCCAGCACCCCTGGCTCTGGTTCAGCTCTGGCTAAGTAAAGAAGTACTTCAGACTCTTCTGGTCTGTAAACACCTGCACCTTCCTACCATAAAGATAAGATCTCCAAATCCTTAGAGCGAAAATCACCACAGCCAGCTCCAAGTCATGGGTAGGGTAGTTGCACTCATGCTTCCTCAACTACCTTGAAGTATATGCAATAACCTTTCCCTGCTGCATCAGCACACAACCCAGACCAACTCCTGAAGCATCCGTATGCACTACGTAAGGCTCGCTCAAATCTGGCAATGCCAACACTGGTGTACTAGTCAGCATCTCCTTCAGCTTCCCAAAACTTTCCTCGTAAGTTGAAGACCACACAAAAGGGACATCCTTCCCCGTCAACTTCATCATCGACTGCGCCATACTAGCAAATCCATTGACGAACCTTTGGTAGTAACCCACCAACCCGAGAAAACTTCGGATCTCGGTGGCATTCCTTGGTCTAGACCACCCTTTGATAGCCTCCATCTTTGCCGGATCTACAAAAACAGAACATCCACACCACGAGCCCACCCGAAAGAAGCCAAAGACTTGATACCAGCAACCTTAACTACTCCCGGCAGCTCATTGGAATCGCTCCGGATTCTACTGCCCTCCGCACACTTCAGAGTAATGAAGCAATTCGTCGCTCCAGCATCAAATAAAACATGGGACTCACACCCGCCCACTACTAGGTCGCGAGACAAATTCCATGTGCCTAAGAACCCTAACATTCTAGCACAAACTCACAATTTCCAGAGCAGACTAAATTCAACCATATTAGAATTTAACAAGTCAAGTTCTGAAATTACGTGTGATCGGTCTGGCGCTAGAACCACCTACCTCCATCGAAGTGAACACCCGCGGTACCGCTGGAATCTGAGCCACTGGCTGCACTGCCGCCACCGCCATCTACTGCAGCTTAGGATACTTAGGCTTGATATGCCCCGGCTCCCTGCAGCGAAAGCACGCCTACACACCCCGAGACTCACTCCTCTTTAGGTAATTCACCACCCGGTGATCCGTGTTCCCATACCCAAAGCACCCCAAACCACCCTGACCACCCTAATTGGGCCCTAAAGTGCTCTCCCATTTCCTTTTCTGTCCTTGCGCAAGCTTCCCGCCCTTGCTCGGACCTACTTGCTGTTGCGACCTCCTCTGCTGCTGAACCGGTGGACTAACCACCACAACCTGCTCTCTCAGGTCATCCTCTATCGCAGGAGCTATCTCAACCAGCTCTGTCCTCGTGGCGAACTTGATTGCTCTACAACGAGTCCTCAGATCTGGTCAAAGTCCCCTCAGGAACCTCTTCACATGGACCTGTTCACCCTCTAGATCACTACCAGCATAAACCAGAAGCCGACTTAACTTCTTGTCGAACTCCCGGACCGACTGGTCACCCTGAGCCAACTCTAAGAATGCAACTTCAAGCGATCCACCGCCTCCTGCGGAAAGTACTTGGCGTTGAACTCAGCCACAAAATCCTCCCAGACCATACCCGCATGAGCTCTCCTAGCCACAATAAATGTGCATCACCATCCAGGTAATGTACGCCAGGTCCACCCGGTATCCCACTAGACACCTGAGAGATTGGAAATTCCACTCCAATCTACTCCTCTACAAATCCGCCTCCTTAGGCTTGGCACCACCCGAGAAAAACCCGGTGCCAATACTCTGCATCTACTCCATCATCCTAAGGTAGGATTGGAGCTCCTCCGCAACTGTCACACCCGGCTGCTCACCAGCCATACCCGACTTAACCCCAACCATACTCGGTTGAACCCTAGCCATACCCGGCTACACACCAGCCAGTCCCGGCTGCACACCAGCCACCGCGGCTTCACACAAGCCATACCTGACTGCACTTTCGGAGCCTGACCCTAAGCCGGCACCCCATCTGGTAGCCGCTCCAGAATTATCTGTTGTAGAACCTCCAGACGATCATCTCGATCCTGGGCTCCACTTGTAGTAGCAGCCCCACCTGGACCCACCGCACCGGGACGTACACCCATCCCACCAGTCCTCACACTGGCACTCACAGTGGCCACACCCACGGACCCCTCCTGATACGCCTGCAATTCAGCCACTTGCTCCTACGTGGTCTCTTGAGCCACACTCGCGGCAACAGACTCGCTCTCGAGTCCGCGCTCGCGCCCATGCCCACCACAACCACTTCGGCCTTCACGGCCCCCACGACCTTTGCATCTTGTATCTATAGCCATCTTTTTACACTACCCAGCAGAATACTAAGAATACTAGAAAACAGAAAAGTCAAACAACACTTATCGTGGAATCTCATTGAAGGCTCGAAGAAGATGATCTCGGACTCTAAACCCACACAACAATCAATCAACTAACTTTCATAATCAATCAATTGCACCCGCCCTAGAACCATAAGGGCTCTGATACCAAAATGAGACGGCCCAACCCGTAAAAATTTAAAATTTTCCCAGATTCGGATTATTATTATCATAAATAACAATCCTCAACGGTCAAACACAATACGCGGAAACAACACAAACAATTATCCAACAACATCTATCAATAAATCCCATACTTTATCGATCCACTAAACCCAATCCAATAAACAATTCAACAATTCCAAAACGATTAACAACCAATCCAATAAACCATTTCCACTCAGTTACAGGATGATTAACACCCTAGTAATTCTCATAATAACGAGCACTCAATCGAGCCCTAGATCATCTCCTCTTCCCGGCCATGATTCCACGATCACACCTTGTCTTTACCTACATCACATGGTTATACGAGATGCGTGAGTATTATCACAAATACTCAGTGAGACGATCATCCTATCTACTTGGCTATACACACATGCATAAGAAAATGATACAATAGCGGGGTGAACAATCAACAAGGTAAAGCACGAACAATCAACACAAGAATCGCATAACTGCACATCCGTCGCTCGACACAAGCACCCTGTGTCGATCGACACAGAGCCACTGCATCGATCGGCGCAACGTCACAGATCGTAGAATCGAACCTATCCTCACATGGTTCAATTCTAAATCACAACAAAATCGATTCCCTGCACAAATCGACTCAAAAACCACACAAAATCCACCAAATAACAACAATCAAAGGCATCCTATCATTCTCTTTACTTAGATAAACCATGGTCACGCACTCACTTTAGATGTGGAAAGGAAAAAGGAAGAAAACGATGAAGAACGCGAAGAACGAGTCTCCAACTCCGGAATCCACACCAAACTCGCAATCAATCACCCCAAGAACAATTTCCCAAGCCTCCCAAACGAATCTCCTTCTCACAACTCTCTGGAGACTCTCTGGAACCTTTCTGAAAACTTTCTAGAAACTGTGAAAGTCCCAAAATGCGGCCATCCTCTATTTATAGGGAAGCCCTAGGGTTTTCTCTTAAACCGGCCTCATACCGCCGACTTAAATTGAACCAATCTGTTCAATTTAACCTTGCGTCGCTCGACGCACACCACCTGCGTCGATTGACGCACGACCAAAAATCCCAATTTTTGGTTCGCGGTCGTTACATACCATTTTATTTTAAATTTTACTTGTTGATATGATTTCGTGATTATACTAAAAAATCTATATATATATATGTATGCATGTATCGTAATTTTGATTTTCTTAAATGGAAAAACTTTACTCGAAAAATAGATATATAATTAAGTTAAAATGCATTGCAACTATACTATTTAAAAATCTCATATAGTACAGTTCATTCTTTATATTACTTTTTAGGAAAAATCATTCTTAACTACACCAAGTATTGGGTAATATGTTTCAAACCATCTAAGTCATTCTTAACTACACCAAGTATTGGGTAATATGTTACACAAACTATTATGTAACACATGATGACATTGAAACGATACAACCCGTAAAAATTTAAAATTTTCCAAATTCGGATTATTATAATCACAAATAATAATCCTCAACGGTCAACAACACAATACGCGAAACTCAACATAAATTATCAAACAATACCATTCAATAAAACTCATACTTTATTGAACTATAAACCAATTCAAATTAATAACCAAATATTTAATTCAACAATTCCAATAACAATAAACAACAAATCCAGAATTACTAATACCTTAGCAATTCTAACAAGCAATACTCAAGCAATCGAGACACTAGAGCATCTTCTCTTTCCGGCGATGATTACACGATCATAATTTGCCTTTACATGCATCACATGGCAAAAAGAGATTCGTGAGTATTATCATAAATACTCAGTGAGACGGTCATCCCATCTACTTGGTTATACACACAAGCATAAGAAATGATACAATACCAGGATGAACAATCAACAATTCAAAGCACGAACAATCAACAAGAACACAACACAGCAGCACGTGCGTCGATCGATGCACACTGTGTCGATCGACATAGAGAACCTACGTCGATCGACGCATCGATGCAGTACCCAGAATCGATCCTTCCCTTTCATGGTTTGATCCCAGATCGCATCTCATCGAATTACAGCAATTAAACGCATCCTATCAATTCATTTACCTAGATAAGCCATTGTCATGCACTCACCTTAGATCTGGAAGGAAAAGGATGAGAAAACACGAAGAACATTCCTTTGCGAAGAACACAGATCTGTCCACTCTAGAACCTCACAATCCCACATACGAGCTTTTAGGATCAAGAACAGGAAGAAATCAACAATGATTCTCTTTTTCTCTCAAATCCTCTCTCAAAACTCTTTGGAAACTCTCTGAAAACTTTCTGGAAAACTCTCTGGAAACTCTAAAAGTCCAAAAATGTGGCCACCCACTATTTATAGGAAACCCTAGGGTTTTCCCTTAAATTGGCCCGCAAACCGACAACTTAAATCGACCTATCTGGTTTAATTTAACATTGCGCCGATCAACGCACACTACCTCCTTTGATCGACACAGAACTCTCCCCCACTAACACGGATTTGACCTCGAATCACGCAATACCGCCTCACTACAGTCAACACACCTGATATCATCACTCTGACCCAACCCGGTCAGCTCTACGGATATCAACACTCCTGGCCCCACCCGGCCAGCACCCCTGAGATCAACACCTAATCCCTGGAACTCAACTAGTTTCATACCATAATCACATAACACCGTTTCACTACGGCTACCATCCTGACTTAACCCGGTCAGCACCACCTGAGATCAACTCCCGATCTCTGAAGCTCATCTAGCCTCATATTTACAAATTACATCCAGACGTTATTGCTCATAATTCACACTCATAACTCATATATATATACACCATACCCACTCTCAGGATCATCACCCCTTCAGCTATCGGTATGCATGGAACCCACTATCCCTTGGAGAGAACCACCATCCCTCAAAGTATATGTAGGGAATCCACCATCCCCTAAAGAGAACCACGATCTCTCTAGTCTATGCCGGGAACCCACTATCCAATGGAGAGAACCACCATCCCTCAATTATATGCAGGGAACCCACTATCCCCTGGAGCAATAACTCTGCGACGTGCATCATAAGCACCTGTAGACCAGAATCGCCTCCCGTGGCTCCATCATGACATTCCCTATCCCGGAACGTCATCTCATCTATGACCAATCACTAGGTCATCCATAACAATCCGCACTAGTTGTTTCCATCAGAGTCCCTGGAAAAGACAAGTTCTAACTCACATAAAACCCCTTTTCCAGACTCCCCCAAGGAAATAAACAGGTTCTAACTCACATAAAACCTCTATTCCCCAGCGCCATCCAAAGAATAGACAAATCCTAACTCTCATAGAACTTCCATTCCTAGATACTCCTCCTAGAACATGGACAAGCTCTAACTCTCACAGAACTTCCATTTCTAAGCATCACACATCACATGACCCCACCAGTCATCATAACACATGACCCCACCAGTTATCATAACACATGTCCCGACAAGTCATCATAACACATGACCCCACCAGTCATCATAAACACGACCCCACCAGTCATGATTAGCAAGCAATATGTAAATTCGGTTTAAACAAATGATAATAAAGACGTTAGGTCAAGGGAAGATATCTTAGGGATTAGATCATCTAGAACCAAGCAATTATTCAGGATATTAATTAAGAACCAATCTAGAACTCAACCATAAAAATAAGAGGATCCACTATTGTGGCATCAACCACTTCATCAATCAATCTAACACTCTAAACTGTCGTTTGAGATTACAAAGAATGATGAGCATTATAGAGGATGGGATCGATTTGTTCATAACTCGCCTTAACTTCAACTGTCGTTAGCTAAGGACAAATCATCCATCTATGTTATTTCAAGCAATTCACAACACTTTTGATGAGTAAATTAAACCTAAAATCAGAGGCTAGGTGATCAAGGTAGTCTAGGCATTAAGAACAACAATAGATGAAGATATAAATATATATCGAACCCTATTAATGCTTAGTTCATGAATCCCTAATCCCTTCGAAACCGTTAACCTAACTTGAAAGACTACTCGCACATGATAGATCGAAACACAACAAGTGAGATAAGAGAATTCATGGATAAATTAATTAAAAAGGTAAAGAGTTTAAAAATCTTCTCCAAAGGATGGAAGACAATATTCAAATCTTACAAAAACTCAAAACAATGTATCAAATCTCGCTCTCACGCGTTCTCTGTGTTATTTTCTACCTCCTCTAAAAAGGCTCGATAAAAGACTTAAAAATAGGTCTGAGGGCGGCTGGGAGAGATTAGGGAAACCCTAGGTGGCAAAACTAGGCTTAATGAAAATATCCAAAAATAGATCTTTTGCGGAGCATGTCTAGCGATCGGGAGCAGGTGCTCCCTTCTTCAAAATCTTCAAAAAGTTCCAGTTTCCCTCCATTTTCGCCAAGTCCCTTCGTGAGTTTCAATCCTCTATTCTAGCTACCTTTGGACCTAAAATGACTCAAATTAAAATAAAAGACTCGATAAAAATCTACAAAACAAAGGTAAGAATGCGCCAAAAACGCATTATATCACCCCACCAGTCATCATAGCACATGACCCCACCAGTCATCATAACACATGACCCCACCAGTCATCATAACACATGACCTCACCAGTCATCATAACACATGACCTCACCAGTCATACTATAAGAACTCGCATCTTATAAACACATTTAATAAGAAAACCCATCTTGTTAAATCACAAAAATATATAATCGTTACATCCCAAACGAAAAATACATCAATAACTCATAGCCACATGCTATCATAGACACTGAAAACCAGAAAAAGATAATTCAAGCCTCTACTTGCTTCTCGAACCACTTCGAGAACTTTCCCTTCATCTGTGCTTCTGGTTCCCAAGTCTCCTCTTCGACATCGTCACAGTCCCACATGACTCATGGGGTTCAGAGAAGTTGTGCGTCTTCATGGGGTTCCTAAGTGCATAACTTCAGATAGAGATACCAAATTTCTTAGTTATTTTTGGATTACTCTTGGAGGATGTTTGGGACAACTTTGAAAAGAAGTTCTACACCTCATCTACAGACCAATGGACAAACTGAGGTAACCAATCGTACTTTGGGGAATATGATTCGAAGTTTTGTGGTGATAAGCCAAAGTAGTGGGATTTAGCTTTACCTCAAATAACATGCTCGAATGAGCCTCTCTTAGGATCTTCTGCCTCAGAAACTCATCCTTGGGTACGCAAACCCACCCATTCGCAGAGACCAAATACTCTGAACTTGCTACTTGAGAAGCATCAATAAAACCCTGATCCTTCTCCTGAGCTACTCGAATCCTACTCAGCAAATCTGCCTGGTTAGCTGCCTCTAACCCCAATGGCTCCTATGAGATAACACATAACCTCAAAGTGCTAATCTCGCTCACCAAAGCCTCCATATCCCGCTGCTGAGCCGAAGCAACTTTCTTCCGACTCAACGCATCTGCAACCAGATTAGCCTTACCCGGATGGTATCCAATCTCTAGATAATAATCTGCTACCAACTCCATCCAGTGCCTCTGTCTCTGGTTCAGCTCTTGCTGAGTAAAGAAGTACTTCAGAGTATTATGGTCTGTGAACACCTGCACCTTTCAACCATAAAGATAAGATCGCCAAATCTTTAAAGCAAAAATCACTACAACCAACTCAAGATCGTGGGTAGGGTAGTTGCACTCGTGCTTCCTCAACTGCCTCGAAGCATATGCAATTACCTTCCCCTGCTGCATCATCACACAACCCAGACCAACTCCTCAAGCATCCCTATAAAGCACATAAAGCTCACCCGGCTTGGGTAACGCCAACACTAGTGTACTAGTCAACATCTCCTTCAGCTTCCCGAAACTCTCCTCGCAATCTCAAGACCACACAAAAGGAACATCCTTCCCTGTTAGCTTCGTCATCGACTGCATCATACTCGCAAAACCTTTGACAAACCTCCTACAATAGCTTGCCAGCCCAAAAAACTCCGGATATCGGTGGCATTCCTCGGTCTAGGCCACCTTCTGATAGCCTCTATCTTCGTCGGATCTACGGAAACACCATCTACAGAAACCACGTAACCGAGAAAACTCATCTTGCGCTGTGAGAAACTGCACTTGCTCAACTTTGCGTACACCTTCTACTCCTGCAGCTTTTTCAGAACTACTCTCAGATGAATCTCGTGCTCCTCAGGACTCCTCGAATACACCAGAATATCATCGATAAAGATGATCATAAACTCATCCAAATACTCCTGGAATACTCCGTTCATCAGCCTCATGAATGCCGCTGGTGCATTCGTCAACCCAAAAGGCATCACCACGAACTCATAATGCCCATACTTCATCCTGAAAGCAATCTTCCTAACATCCGCGTCATTGATAAGAATCTGATGGTATCCCAAAGCCAAATCGATCTTAGAGAACAGAGTAGCCCCTCGCAACTGATCCAACAACTCATCAATCCGCGGCAGAGGATACTTGTTCTTCACAGTGACTCGGTTAAGTCCTCGGTAATCGATGCATAACCAGAAACTCCCATCCTTTTCCCCACGGTGAAACACTAGGCCGAATAAATTCCTTCCCTAAAAGATCCTCCACCTACTTCTTCAGCTCTGCCATCTCTGCTGAAGCCATACGGTAAGGCACCTTAGATATCGGAGTCGTCTTAGGCTCTAACTCAATCTTAAAACGATCTAACTGAGATGGTGGAAATTCCTGCAACGACTAGAAAACGACTGGAAGTCCTGAACAACTCGAATATCACCAACTGCAACCTCTCCAACAGACTATGGCATCACAATCGTCGCCAAGTACGCCTCGCAGCCCTTCTCAATCAACTGCTCAGCCTGAATCGCCGAAATCACAAGACTCCCGGAATTTGGCCTCACTCCTTGATAAACCAACCTCACCGCCTCTTGCTCAAACACAACTCATCCCCAATGACAATCCAGATGAACTCTAGACCGGTCCAACCAATCCATACCCAAGATCACATCGTACAGCTCCACCGGACTAATAATCAGATCAACTGGCATAGACTCGCCCGCCACCTGAATATCCACGTCTCGAGCCTGCCCAAGAGTAGCTAAAGACTTGCCACCGGTAACCTGAACTACTTTCGGCTGCTTATCGGAATCGCTCCGGATACCGCTGATCTCTGCACACTCCGAAGTAAAGCAATTCGTTGCTCTATAATCAAATAAAACATAGGACTCACACCCGCCCACTACTAAGGTCTATGCACAAATCCTATGTGTCCGAACACTCTAGGACAGACTCACAATTCCTAAACAGTTTAAATTCAACACAACAGAATTTAACAAGTCAAGTTCTGAAATTACATGTGATCGGTCTGGCGTTAGAACAACCCGCCTCCACCGAAATGAACACCCGTGATGCCGCTGCAATCTGAGCTACCGATTATACTGCCGCCACCGCCATCTGCTGTATCTTATGACACTTAGGCTTGATATGCCCCGACTCCCTGCAGTGAAAGCACACCTCCGCACCCCAAGACTCACTCCTCTTCGGACAACTCACCACCCGGTGATCCATGCTCCCACACCCAAAGCATCCCGAACCACCCTGACCGCCCTGACTTATTTCGGAAGTGCTCTCCCACTTCTTTTTCTGTCTTTGCGCATGCTTGCCGCCCCTGCTCGGACCCACCTGGTGCTGCGACCGCCTCTGCTGGTGAACCAGTGGACTAACCACCACAGCCTGCTCTCTCAGGTCGTCCTTTATAGCAGCATATGTCTCAACCAGCTCCGCCCTCGTGGCGAACTTACTCGCTTTACAGCGAGTCCTCAAATTTGGTCGAAGTCCCCTCAGGAACCTCTTCACCTGGGCGTGCTCGCCCTCCAAATCTCTACCGGCATGAAACAGAAGCCGACCGAACTCTTCATCAAACTCCCGGACCGACCGGTCACCCTAAGCCAACTCCAAGAATCGCAACTCCAAGCGATCCACCACCTCCTGCAGAAAGTACTTGGCGTTGAACTCAGCCACAAAGTCCTCCCAGGCCATATCCGCCTGAGCTCTCCTGGCCACCACACCTCGCCACCAGAGATCTGCATCACTATCCAGGTAATGTACGGCCAGGTCCACCCGGGATCCCACTGGACATCTGAGAGATTTGAAATGATGCTCCAATCTACTCCTCCACAAATCTGCCTCCTCAGGCTTTGCACCACCTGAGAAAAATCCGATGCCAATCCTCTGCATCTGCTCCATCATCCTAAGGTAGGATGGGAGCTCCTTCGCAACCGCCACACCCGGCTGCACACCAGCCCTACCCAGGTGAACCGTAGCCATGCCCGGCTGCACACCAGCCATACCCGGCTGCACACCAGCCATACCCGGCTGCACACCAGTCACTCTCGGCTGCACACCAGGCACTCCCGGTGGTACACCAGCCACTCTTAGCTGCATCCGAGCCATACCCGACTGCACTCCCGGAGCCTGACCCTAAGCCGACACCCCACTTGGTAACTACTCTAGAATCATCTGTAGCAGACCCGCCAGATATTCATCTCAATCCTGGGCTCTATCTGCAGCAGCACCCCCACCTGGGCCTGCCGTATAGGGAACCACTCCAGTCCCACCAGTCCTCACACTGGCACTCACAGTGGCCACACCCACGGACCCCTCCTGATACGCCTGCAAATCGGCCACCTGCTCCCGCGTGGTCTCCTGGATGACCCTCGCGGTAACAAATTCACTCTCGAGTCCGCGCCCGCGCCCACGCCCACCACAACCACCTCGGCCTCCACTACCCCCACGACCTCTGCCTCTCTCTGCACTACCCAACAGAATACTAAGAATACTAGAAAAACAGAAAAGTCAAACAACACTTACCGTATAATCTCATCGAAGGCTCGGAGAATATGATTTAGGACTCCAAACCCACACAACAATCAATCGACTAACTCGTATAATCAAATGCGCCTGCCCTAGAACCATAAGGGCTCTAATACCAAACTGAAACGTCCCAACCCTTAAAAATTTAAAATTTTCCAAATTTGAATTATTATTTTCACAAATAATAATCCTCAACGGTCAACAACACGATACGCGGAACTCAACATCAATTATCAAACAATACCATTCAATAAATCCCATACCTTATCAAACTCTAAACCAATTCAAATTAATAACCAAATATTCAATTCAACAATTCCAATAACGAGAAACAACCAGTCCAGAATTACAAACACCCTAGCAATTCTAACAAGCCATACTCAAGCAATCGAGACACTAGATCATCCCCTCTTCCTGGCCATGATTCCACGATCACACTTTGCCTTTACCTGCATCACATGGCAAAAATAGATGCGGGAGTATTATCACAAATACTCAGTGAGACGGTCATCCCATCTACATGGCTATACACAGGCATAAGAAATGATACAATATCAGGATGAACAATTAACAATGCAAAGCACGAACAATGAACAAGAACACAACACTGCAGCACGTATGCCAATCGACACAACCCCATGTGTCGATCGATGCACACTGTATCGATCGACACAAAGCAACTACATCGATCGACGCAGTACCCAGAATAGAACCTCTCCTCTCATGGTTCGATCCCAGATCGCATATCATCGATCCCTGCACACAAATCCACCAAAAGCAAGGACGAATCCAACCAATAACAACAATCAAACGCATCCTATCAACTCATTTACCCAGATAAGCCATGGTCATGCACTCACCTTAGATTTGGAAGGAAAATGATGAAAAAACACGAAGAACACCACACCTTGATCTCCAAATCTCCCTTTTTCTTTCGCGAAGTGAAACAACCCAACCCGTCTTTTTTAAAAAAAATTTCCTTCCGGATTATTATTATCACAAATAATGATTCTCAACGGGTCAACAACACAAACTGCGGAAAACAATACGATCAATATGCAATAACAACATTCAATAAAATTCATACTCTATTGAAACCATTAGCAATACCAAGTCAATCCCATAAATAACAATCCATTTCAACAACCCAAATCCATTACCAAACCAACAAGTTCCAGAACTACTAACACCCTAACAATTCTAAAATAACGAGCAAACAATCGAGTTCCTAGACCATCTCCTCTTCCTCGCCATGATTCCACGATCACACCTTGTCTTTACCTACATAACATGGATATACGAGATGCATCACAGGCATAAGAGAATGATACAATACCAGGATGAACAATCAACATGTATGCACAACAATCGCACGACACAGAAACGAAGAAACCCAGAAATAGTGATCCCAACCACCATGGATCAATTCCTAATCACATATATCGATTTCCTGCACGAAATCCACCAACAAACAACAAACAAACACATCATATCACTTCCTTTACCCCGATAAGCCATGGTCACGCACTCACCTTGGATTCGAAGGGAGAAAGGATGAAAAACGCCAAGAACAAGTTCCCAACTCCGAAATCCACACTCCCCACACGAGAAATCACTCCAAGGACGATCTCCCAAGCCTCCCAGATGAATCTTCTCTCACAAATATCTCTGGAAACTCTCTGGAACTTTTTTGGAAACTTTTTAGAACTCTCAAAGTCCTAAAATGCGGCCAACCCTCTATTTATAGGGAAACCCTAGGGTTTCACCCTAAACCAGGTCTCAGATCGACACACGACCAGAATTCACCAATTCTGGTTCGCGGTCGTTATAACTCTCCCCCACTAACACAGATTCGACCCCGAATCTTGCGACACCGTCACACTATGGTCTCAACTACATGACCAGAACCCGGCCAACACCATTCGAGATCACACTCGAATCATACACACTGTCCTACTGATATACCCTATATTTTACCACTTTTACTATCTATTTTACTATGGTTTTTACCTATATTGATAAAGCTTTTGTACCAAAAGAAATCATTTTCTCGTATATGTAGATTTTAAGTTCTTAACAGGTTTTATCATCAAAAGGATGTAAAATGGAGCAAAAGGAGTGTTATCTATGATGAATCTACTTATCCAAGACAAAGGAACCAAGCCAAGTCATTATATCGTGAAGATAATGCACATTCTCAAACTGGACAGAACGTATATGTCAGACATTCGCTGATGAACAGAGGATCAAATCAAATTGAAATTTAATGAAACTTGGTATGAAGATATACCTTTGAGTTAGCTTTCCAATGGAGTTAGAATTTCATCAATTGGAGCTGTATTTTGGAAGATACACCCAAAACACTAAGGACATGTTAAATTGCCTTCGAAGTGAAGTTAGTGCAGAATGGAGCCAAGCACCGGCCCAGCCCATGGGCCGATATCCAGAATTTTGCCGACCTTCTAGAAGATTCATGGAAGCTTCTAATACTGGTCATGCAAGCTGACCGTTATTTGGACAGATATTGCCTCAGTTTCGACCGAAAAAGGCATTTTTGCCCGAAGAAACCCTAGCCGACCTAAGCCTCCTTAAACCCCTATATATACTTACTTTTAGCCTCTCTAGGAACTCAAGCAAACGGCTTTAACAGTATAAATCAATACCTAAACAATGTATTTCATTTTTCTCTTGTTCCTTATGTTTATTTGATTTTAGAAGCATTTAAGGATAGATTGACATTGCCCTATTGCAAAGAGATGAGATCTAACTCCTTACGCTTAGATAGATCAACAAATTATATTGTCTATGTGCTTTACTCTTGCTGCTACGTGTTGCAAAACATGTTAGAGTTATAGCTTTGATTTGATTTCTATGCACTTTTTTAATTCTATGTCTTAACGCATTTAGTCGTTTAGAGTTTTATTCTAGAATTGATTCTTCATCTTTATTTATACTCAAAGCACGAATTGGCTTAGATATCCAAGGAGTGATCTTAGGTTGATATACTCTCCAAAAATTTGTTATATTGTCTGAACTAGTATTCGATGAGCTAGGCGTCTTAACAATTCGATAGGTTAGTTAAGGAGTTTAGTGAACAATCAATCTTGAGCATAAAGCATGTTTTCACCTTGTAATAACCTGCGATAGTTGAGTCTATTAGGGTGCAAAACGTAGATGGTTAGTTACTTCACGATAGTGGGATGATCTTACCTTAGTGATTATTTGTGTTTGTGTTTGTGAATTACACATAAATCGATTGTTTGTGTTTTGCATATGTTTTGTGAATTGCTTGATTTCTAATCTTAATTGATATCTATCCCTTTACTTTTATTGCTTGTTATTTGTTTCCATAAAACCCCAAAACCAAATAATATTTTCCCTTAGCTTAATCCGAATCATATAGGTTCGTAGTGCATTCATCACTTAGTCCTCAGTGGAACGATCCCTAAGTACTACAATTGTCTTAACTGTTCACTTGCAGTTCCCTAGGGTTATAAATTTAAAGACCTAATTGCATAAACCCTACATAGAAGTTTTATGCACATCAAGTTTTTTGGCGCCGTTGCCGGAGACTTTTGTTTGATTGCCTACAAATGTTTTGATAAAGATTAAGTCTAAGTTTGTTTTTCCTTTTTAATTTTTCTAATTTTTCGTTTTTGTTTTTGGTTTTTAATCTTTGTGTGTTTCAGAGATTCGTCAATAGAGAATCACAATCCAAACAGAATGGCGAGCCCTTACCCTCGTGAAGAAGTTGGAGATTACATCCTAATGCCTCATGAATTCCATCAACCGCCACTATCTCACAAAAATCGATACAATCCAACCTTGTATCATCCTTGGAAAGTTTACGGAGGAAAAAGTCGCCCTCATCCTCATCAGATCCGTCCGCCACCATCACCAAAGTCCCACCACCATCCCCACGCAAACCGCCAAGAAGACAAACTCGAAGCCTTGATGCATCAATTCGTGGAAGACACTAAAAAAACCATCCTTGATGTCGACACCAAGATCGAGACCATAAACTCATCTCTTAAGGAGAGGTTTGAGGTCCTTATTGTTCAATTTGAGAAAATTGAATCACGTTTGGCCCAATTGGAGGAGATAGAAGAGGTTCATACTCGACATCTTCACGAAGATAAAGACGACATCTTCACGAACATAAGATTGATCAAACTTATGACCAATTGGAAGAAACGGTTAATGACACTAAGGAAGATGTTGGAAGGCTTAATACTCAACTCAATTCAGTAGCTATTAAGGCCTACCAAGCTGCTCAAGCCGTGGGAGAAGTCAACCAAGGCGAACTCACCTCAAACGTGGAAGAATTGGAGAACGATAATAGGCTAACGGTACAAACCCTTACAGCCGTTCATATTGACCTTGACCACCATGATAAGGAGATCACTGACATGACAACATAGCTACAAGGAGAAGCAATAGAAACCTCCAACCATGTGAAGCAACTAGAAGATCATTTGAAGAGAATTGAAGAAACAGTGCAAATTTGCCTTCAATTGGAAACAATAGAAGAAGAATCTACACCTAATGCTAATTGCTACACTCTTAATGCCCTTAAGGAGGATGAGTCCACCTATAATCAAGACGAAGACGAAGTCTCAAGAACATTGAAGAAGGCGAATACGAGCAAAGGAAAGCTCACAACAAGAATTTTTGTCAAATCTCGTCCTTACGGATTAAAGTTTGCCGAGAGGACCACTAAGAGGACACGTTCTATAAGTGATGAGATGCTACAAGTATTCAATTCTCTTGTGAAAGAACTCCCTCAAGAGTTGTCCTTTGAAGAAGTATGGAGAGAACGACCATCTTTGAGAAATTGTTTCTCACAAAGCAAAGAATACGATTTCATGATTGAGGAGCTATTTGATCGAGCTAGGAATCCTCACAAGTAATTTAAGATCCTTTGCAAGACCCTCGATCCAGGTCCTTTCACCATCTCTTGCTCTATTCGTGGTTTCAATTTTGACAATGCACTTTGTGATTCGGGAGTCGGAATCAACGTTCTTTCGGAATCTCTTGTGAGAATGATGAAGATCACCAACCTTCGGCCATCATGGATACGAATTGCAGTCACCAATGGTGCATCTACACTTTCATTAGGCGAAATCGACAATTGTCCTTTGAACATTGGAGATTGCATTGTTCCAGTAGACTTCGAAGTGGCGACTATGAACGATTGTTCAACACCCTTCATCCTTGGAAGACCATTCTTGGCTACTGCTGGAGCTATCATAGACTATCCTCTAGGACAGATATCATTCACTAACATAGACACTCGTGTCTATCATTATGCCGCACCGCCTGGATTTCGAGCTAAACAAACTCGATACATTCCTTCGGAGAAAAGAGAAGGGTTGATCAATGAGCCAAACCAATTTGATGAAGATGGAGAACACGACCTAAGGAGACCTCATTTACATGCTCAAGGCAACCTCCTTTAGAAGACCTTCCACCACCCTAAAACCCCAAGGAGTCGAGTTATCCGACTTAAAACAAGCGCTTTATGGGAGGCAACCTATATTTATGTTTTTGATTTTAGTGATTTGCTTATTCTAAGTTTTTGGATTTGTTTTTATTTTTCTCAACATTGTCATTCATTATTTTATCTATCTATGAATTTTTCAGGCTTTTACAAAATTGTTTTTCAAAAACAAATGTGAATTTTTAAGAAGAACGATGAAAAAGAGATCGAACATGACTTGTTCTGTTCATGGAATAAATGGAGCTCTATATCAGCCCGGACGTTTTTGAAATTTAGTATACACGATTTGCTATTACGAAGCTATAGCTATAGGAAAAAGGAGAACATGATTTGCTATTACGGTTAGCAAGTTATGACCGATTGAACAAGACCGTCAAGGAAGGTTACGAAGCCGAATCTTCAAGCTTTTTCACAGTTCAAGCCACCACAAACCAGGCTACAATATCCATACCATTGGGAAGATCTCGTTCTCAAGAGTCCGTAGAATCTTTCGGATCTTAATTCCGATGTGTATAGACGTAGAAAATGCTCGACAAAAAATTGCGTGGACCACGACCGATCCAACCCTTACCACGACACGAGGCAATACTGGACCAGATATCAACCGACGTCCTCGACCAGTATCGCGTTCCGACCGTCCCGCGACATGAGTGACCAATTACCGGTCACGCGTGCCAGTCATAAATCATGACCGGTACTGGAGCAAAAATGCCGCAACCCTGCCACAATCTCACCGCATCCTACCGCGAGGCAGTTCCCCCACACCCACACCGCAATCTTGCCACACCCCCACCGCAAATCCTGCTACATTTTTTGCCTCGACCCACGGTAAGTTTTGGTCCCAATTTTGGACCGCAGAACCGACCGGTACTCAGACCGGTATGCGACACCTTCCCGCGACACGATCATCTTTCCCATGACACGGTACCGGTCAGACACGCCGACCGAAACTCGATCTGGTATGCGTGACCCGAGACCGCCCGTCCTGTCCTGATCCATCCCGCCTCTCAAACACGTTGCGACACGATCCGATATCTCGACCGATATCTCGACAGGTACACGACATCCGCTCCCGCCCATCCCGTCTCGACCATCCCGCGTCATCCCGCATCACCCCGCGACACACGACCGTCTCGTCCCACCCAACACTGTCACCGCCGCCCGGTTCCCCGACCGAAAATGCCCCGACCCGCGATTCCACACCCATCCGACCACCGTCTCGTGTCGGGTCTAAGACCTGAGCCACAACTCGCCCATCCTTGACCGCGACCAGCCACCCGACACCTCGACCGGTTTTGGCCAAACCGCGTCCCCATCAACCACCACATAACCGGAGTCACGAGCCATGGACCACCGAACCACCGCTTCGAACCACTGAGCCGACCACCTAACTGTTTGGTCCAAAGAGGTTAATTTTTCCTTTTTTACTCTTTTAATTATTTTACAACCATTTTTCACACATAATTTTTAAGAACCAATTTATTTTTGCATATTCATGATTATTTAACTAAAAATTATTTGATTCATGAATTTTTGTATTAATAATTCACATATTAGTTAGATTTAAATGGTTTTAAATATGATTTTCACATCTTGATATATTCATTCATTGATTTCACTTACATTGATAGTTTTTTGACAATTTGGATTCATTATTTTGATTTCTTTTTGTTTAATATCTATTTTCCTTCCCTTGGACTTGGAATTCAATCCAATTGTATTGAGGACTAAGATCCAGGATGAATTTAACAAGTGATTTCAAGTGTTTTTGCAAGGATATGATGCTCTTCAAAAGGATTTCCAAGAGATTTCATTGTGGACGCACAATTCAATCGTCTTAAGCATTATCCACCATTCAAAAGAGATGTGATAGAAAGAGAAGACATTGGAAATACAAAGCATGGTTTCGATTCATACGGGATACATACTGCTCAAAAACAAAGATCTCAGATTGATCGCGACAACCTCAGATTTTTGCCGGAAATATCTACAGCTCACCGGTACTATTATTCTATTCTCTATCTTTTTGATTCTTCTTTCAAATAAATTTTCATCACCCCCTTAATTTGATTTAATTTTACATCGGGGACGGTGTAAGTTAAGTTTGGGGGGATTGTTGTTACTAACACGTTTGTTAGTGTTTTGTTTTTATGTTTTTAAAAGGATTTTTCAAAATTTGTTTTCAACTAAAAAAAATAAAAAGTTTTTATTAAAAAGAATAAGATAGGAATTATGACATTTTTCTAGGATTGACGTTTTGATTTCAAAGACTATGTAACCATTGTTGCAGGGTTTGCCCATGACAATCTATTCAGAAACCTCATGATGGAGCTTCCGTCCAGAAAATTTCTAGTTGCAATTGTTTTGATGGATATGATTTTGACTCTATATTTGGACTACTAATATGATTTTTGATCCCTTCTTATTAAGGATGTTAGATCAAGGAAAAGAATCACACATTCATGACATCTTATCCTCTTTTACCACTCTTTGTTGTCATGAATGGCCAACTCATATTTAGTTGGTACCCTACCTAAAACTCTTTACCTTCATTCAGACCTCATGCATTCTCTTTTAGTTTCATACATGCAGATATATGCAAAAACGTCGGAGAGAAAAGGATCAACGCAATTTTCCAATCACTAGAGATGCGACGATTTCGTAAAGAATGGTGGAGTACAAAGAATGAATTACAAAGAGCTTGGCCGTTCCTTGGATGCTTAAAACATGGTAACAATTCATGCCCGTACTTGACTTATATCAAAGAGATACCGTTTTCCCCCTTTCAAAAAGAAATAAATAAAAAAAAAAAATAATAATAATAATAATAATTCTAAGGGAAAGGGAAACGGTAATTCTCAGAGTCTTATGGCCAAAGAATACCCAAGGAATGTCATGATACAAAAGAAGAGACGAGTAGAAGAGATTTTAAGTGATTCCCGGAGAAAAATCTAAGTTTGGAGGAGAAAGACGTGAAGAAGTGGTTGGAAATTGTGGACATCAACAGGTCCATTCTCTCTTGCGATTTTGCATAATATATTATGGCCAAAGATATATATCTTGCACCCGGAGTCTATGGTAACCCTAAACACTTTAACCTCACCACTAAAATAAGCCTTTCCCAATACCTAGCCCGTTTTCCTTGAATGATGTTTTCTTGATGGGAAGTTTTCATTAAATCTAAGAGAGTAGAAAGAACCAATTGATTTGAAGTTGAGATTTTTGCAGGGACAGAGATTTAAAGTATGGACATGTTGCGAATTCGTGATGGATGAAGATGACAACGTTTATAAGCTAATCTTGTTTCATGTGGATTACAGGTTTAGAATTTGATGCAACGATCCAAAGGATATTTGAGTTCCTCCGAATTTCAAACCTCTTCTCAATTCCTGACGATTGTTTGCTTGAGGACAAGCAAAAGATAAGTCTGGGGGAGTTGATATACCCTATATTTTACCACTTTTACTATGGTTTTTACCTATATTGATAAAGCTTTTGGACCAAAAGAAGTAGTTTTCTCGTATATGTAGATTTTAAGGTCTTAACAGGTTTTATCATCAAAAGGAAGTAAAATGGAGAAAAAGGAGTGTCATCTATGATGCATCTACTTATCCAAGACAAAGGAACCAAGCCAATTCATTTTATCTTGAATATAATGCACATTCTCAAAATGGATAGAAAATATATGCCAGACGTTCACTAACGAACGGAGGATCAAATCAAATGGAAATTTAATGAAACTTGGTATGAAGATATCCCTTTGAGTTAGCTTTCTAATGGAGTTAGAATTTCATCAATTGGAGCTGTATTTTGGAAGATACACCCAAAACACTGAGGACATGTTAAACTGCCTTCGAAGTGAAGTTAGTGCAGAATGGAGCCAAGCACCGGCCCAGCACATGGGCCGATATCCAGAATTTTTCCGACCTTCTAGAAGATTTATAAAAGCTTCTAATACCGGTCACGCAAGCTGACCGTTATTTGGACAGATATTGCCTCAGTTTCGACCGAAAAGACGTTTTTACCCGAAGAAACCCTAGCCGACCTAAGCCTCCTTAAACCCCTATATATACTTACTTTTAGCTTCTCTAGGAACTCAAGCAGCCGGCCTTAACAGTCTAAATCAATACCTAAATAATGTATTTCGTTTTTCTCTTGTTCTTCATGTTTATTTGATTCTAGAAGCATTTAAGGATAAATTGACATTGCCCTATTGCAAAGAGATGAGATCTAACTCCTTACGCTTAGATAGATCAACAAATTATACTGTCTATGTGCTTTACTCTTGCTGCTACGTGTTGCAAAACATGTTAGAGTTATAGCTTTGATTTGATTTCTATGCACTTTCTTAATTCTATGTCTTAACGCATTTAATCGTTTAGAGTTTTATTCTAGAATTGATTCTTCATCTTTATTTATACTCAAAGCACGAATTGGCTTAGCTACCCAAGGAGTGATCTTAGGTTGATATACTCTCCAAAAATTTGTTATATTTTCTGAACTAGTATTCGATGAGCTAGGCGTCTTAGCAATTCGATAGGTTAGTTAAGGAGTTTAGTGAACAATCAATCTTGAACATAAAGCATGTTTTCACCTTGTAATAACCTGCGATAGTTGAGTCTATTAGGGTGCAAAACGTAGATGGTTAGTTACTTCACGATAGTGGGATGATCTTACCTTAGTGATATGAGTTCTAGAACAACTAGTATTAAAATCATAAATCGATTGTTTCTGTTTTGCATATGTTTTGTGAATTGCTTGATTTCTAATCTTAATTGATATCTATCCCTTTACTTTTATTGCTTGTTATTTGTTTCCATAAAACCCCAAAACCAAATAATATTTTCCCTTAGCTTAATCTGAATCATATAGGTTCATAGTGCATTCATCACTTAGTCCTCAGTGGAATGATCCCTAAGTACTACAATTGTGTTAACTGTTCACTTGCAATTCCCTAGGGTTATAAATTTAAAGACCTAATTGCATAAACCCTACATAGAAGTTTTATGCACATCACCCACTAAGGTTAACACTCCCGTCCGAAACCTGACCAGCTTCACCCGGAAACACCTAGAATGCAACATTTTTTTTATCCGGACCTGGTCTGCCCGATTGATCGAAAAACAATCAAACAAGAACATACCCGACCAAATGTAGACCCAGAATTAGACTAATTGATCGCGCAACAATTAAACAAGAACATGCACGACTAAAGATGCTACA
The DNA here is from genome assembly GCA_964056655.1 of Arabis hirsuta. Taxonomy (NCBI): domain Eukaryota; kingdom Viridiplantae; phylum Streptophyta; class Magnoliopsida; order Brassicales; family Brassicaceae; genus Arabis; species Arabis hirsuta. The sequence goes on from OZ053305.1 coordinate 17,496,891, forward strand.
TATGTTTATCAGGGTCGTCTGAACCGAGGTTCCAAACACATGTAAAAACCCTAGACTCGACGTCCACATACACACTCGTGACCCACCCGGTCTTCACCACCTCAGATCCTTCCCGATCCCTGAAGCTCCTCCAGTCTCATACTTATAATCACACTACATATACTATTGCTTATACTAATATCTATATACACCACCCCGCTCTCAGGATCATCACCTTTCGAGCTCTCGATGTATATCATACCCCTCCCACCTTCAGGACCGCCATCCATCCTGCTCTCGGTATGCTCCAGCCCCTCCCACTCTCGGGACACACAGTCCGTCGAGCTATCGGTTGCAGAGGAATCATACATCCTCTCGAGGGATCTGTGTCCCTCAAGTATATCCAGATGAACAACTATCCCCTGGAGCAATCACTCTATAACATGCATAATAATTACCTGTCGACCGAAATCACCTCTCGTGGTCCCATCATGGCATTCCGTGTCTCGGAATATCACCTCATGACCAACACTAGGCCATCTTAAACAACCCAATCACCAGGGTGTTTCCATCGGAGTCCCTGAAAAAAACAGTCCTAACTCACATAAGACTTCTGTTTCCAGACTCCCTCTAGGAAATAGACAGGTTCTAACTCACATAAAACCTCTATTTCCTTGCGCCATCTAGGGAATGGACAAGTCCTAACTCACATAGAACTGTCATTTCTAGATAATCCTCCTAGAACATTAACAAGCTCTAACTCACATAGAACTTCCATTTCTAGCCTCACCAGAAGATAGACAAGTCCTAACTCACATAGAACTTCTATTCCTAGCCATGACATGACTTCACCAGTCATCACATAAGAACACCTGTCTTATAACCACATTTAATAAGAAAACTCATCTTATTAAACCTCAATAATGTATAATCGTTACAACACAAATGAAAGTACATCAAATCTCATAGCAACATGCTATTACAGACATTGAAAACCAGGAAAGACAACTCAAGCCTCCACTTTCTTCTTGAACCAATTCAAGAACTTTGTCTTCTGATATGCTCAAATTTACACTGAGCTACTCCCTCAAATTAAGAGATCGTAGTAGTACTTAGGGATCGAATCCACAGGGAATCGAATAACACAATCAATTGGTGAATTCAAATTTTGCTAAATATAAATGTATGAATATGATGAAAATAACTAAATAAAGCAGACAAATTGAGATTTCGGTTCTAGTAATCAATTGGACAAGGAGTTAGGCATTGGGTAATTCGCAGGAATGATTAGAAATACAATCGTGTCGATCGACACAAGGGTACGTGTTGATCGACACAGGATATTCAACGGTTAGGATTTTATTAAGAATAGTTCTAGAACTCAAACACGAATGTAAAATCAATCAACTTTCGTTGCAGAGACTATCTATGACTAAATTCCTAAATTCCAAATTTCTTTGCAAACTTAGAGAATAAAATCAAGCTTTAAATTCAGGTTTAATTGTTCACAAAATTCCTAAACCAAATTTCTTTGCGAATAGATAACTTTGCTCATCTAAGATTATTTCAGGTTGTTAATAACACTTTCACATCTATTAAGGCAACCTAGAATATCCAATTTCAGTTGATCAATCCTAAAATCAGAGTTAATTCAATCTAGATGAAGAACATAAAGATAAATCCTAACACAATTTCAATCCTATCGATTTCTCATCAAACCCTAGAACTACCCTAAACCTAACAAGCAAACTACTCAGACATAGATGATGTAAACATTATCAATGAATAAATAACTTGCATAAAAGAGATAAGGTAAAAGATACAGAGAGGATAAATCGACGGAGTCTGGAAGTCTGTAATCTCCTAAGCTCTCTTAATCTCCTCTCTCAAAAATCTCCAATTAAAAACTAGATAAACTAAAAAAACTAAGGAAAAACTATATATAAGATCTAAAATTCGGATTGGGCTTCTTGTACAACTTCTAGGCTTTTTGGGCAAAACTGGAATTTCTTCAAAACTTGAAGTCTTCACGTGTCATACGGTCATGTCGATCGACACACAGGTCCGTGTCGATCGACACAGACTTGATTACTTCAGCCCTTCTTTCCTCGATGCTCCAAAATGCTCCAAAAGCTTCCAATAAAGCTCCAATCGTCCAATAATCTACAAAGACTCAAAAAGACTCGAAAAATACCAAAAAGACTCTATGAAAAGGACTTATATCATGGTCAAAAACGGGTAAAAACGTTTGACTCAATAAAAACGTTTTCCAACTGACTATTTTGACTCAATAAAAACGTTTCGGACTGACTTTCAAAAACAAACACAAAGTTAGCAACTACCTCCCCCAGACTTAAACAACACTGTCCCCAGTGTTATCAAGCTGAGTATCGCAAAAATAATCAAAAAGACAACGAACTTGGGAAGGGAAAATGAAATTTTACCAAATGTTTTCCCCATGTCGATCGACATAGAGAACCGTATCGAATGACACAGGTTTCTGAACCGGATCATGAGTTATGCAGAATTTAAGACAAATTGTTGAACCGTGTCGATCGACATAGAGAGCATGTCGATCGACACAGCGTCTCTGGACATTTCCGCAAGTTTTGGTCATCATTTTCCATCGTTGAAACAAATTTCAAAGCTAATCATTCTGCAAAACACAACTCAAAAGACGTGATTAAGAGGAAAACATAGGCAAATCGCATTAGTTCATCAGTTCTGAAATCCTAAAGAAACTTAAAACAAACTGACTCAAAGAAAGACAGAAAAATAGACTCAAAGTTAGATAATAAAATAAAATAAAAAGAAAACAGGAAAAAAGATAAGTGATCTAATCATCATCCTCTGATGATGATGAAGGTCGTGGAGTAGGTTGGCGAGGACGGATGCATCCACAGCGTGGCGAAGTAGACATGGCAGTCCAAAGGATCTGGAGACTCTGAGCCATCCAACTCTGAAACTTGTAGTAACGGAGGACGCTGAGGTGGCTAAGATGGAGCACGGGAAGTGCATGCGCCTGAAGAACCTACTGGAGCAGTATCCCGGGTAATCTGCTTGCGCCCAGCGCTAACTGCATGCACTAGTCTATCATCAGGCTGAAAAGCCAGCACAAAAGGATCAGCTGCGATGTCCATCAGTGCAGGAATGGGCAACTGCACCATGCGCTGCTGTCCAGGAGCGATGCGAAACACCCAGTGATCTGGTTGCTTAATCCAAGTGGTCCTCGTCAGATAGTCTAAGTCTACTCCATAAATGGTGTTATCCACGTTGCAGTCAGAGGTATCAATCCCGCAAAATGTAAAGATAGGAGTGAGAAGACTACCCGCGGTGAAGAACTTGCTGCTCTTCGTCAATGTGAGCGGCGTGTTCTTCATAGAAAGAAGCTGACGTGCAAAAACAACCCCCATGTTGGGTTGAATCTCATCCCAGGTTGGGTTGGCCACATCCAACCTGAGAGCATAGGACAGCAAAACCAACTCCTGCATCCTTATCTTTCCTGGCTCCACCTTGTACAAGATCGTGGTAGAGAATAAGCAAAGCAGATACCGAAGCACCGGATGTCACACGTCCATATGTGTGGAAGCAGAAGCAGCATATCTCCCTGTCCCAAATCGGCTCCAGAACTCCAGCAAGTCAGGCAACGTCTCTGGAATATCCTGATAATCACGATCTTGGTCAAAACCATAAATCCCACAGAGGTCCCGTATCGAAAGTGTGTGACGGACACCTCGAATCTTAAAACTCAGAATCCAGTTCCGGGTATCATCGCTATCTGGATCAGTAGATGCCATACAACACAGCTGCATAGACGCGAAAAACTGGCGTACCAAATCAGGGTAGAGCGGATAATAGCGTGTGGCGATCGTCCCCAAGCCTGCGTTTTGCAGTAAACGCAACACCTCATCCTTTAGACCCAACCGTCTCATCGTTCGGCTGTCAACAAACCGTGTCCCCGATAACTGAACCCTAAGCCACTCATTGTACAACAAAGAGTCGTAATCATCCCATTGGGGTATGTTCTTTCTGTGAAGAACGTCCTCTCGTACAAGAATCTTGGCAGGTACATCATCAAACTGCCTCGCGATAGCGATCTTCTTCCCCTCAGGGCGTGGCCACGGGGAAGGTTCGGAGCTTGAGGCACCCGCCTTGCTTCTCTTCTGACGTTTAGTACCTTGTGTAGCCATCTGCAAAGAAAACCCAACAAAAACAAACGAACAAAGTCTAAAATCAGTACGCGTTTGAACACTCTGGACGGACGTGTCGATCAACATGACCAGCACTGTCGGTAAAAAAATGCAAGGTATAGCAGTTTATCCACGTCAAACAACCAAAGAAGTTTCTAAACCATCCACAAATGACTACAATGTGCCAAAATACCGACCACAAAGCAACCCCCTAATTCGAATTCTCCTTTTTAAAATCACAAAAATTTCTCAAACTTTTCTAATCAAAATTCAACAAAATTGAGCAATGAATTTGGTTCTAAACCACTCGAAAAGTGCATGTAAAGCATTACCACGACCCTATTCGAATCAAATCGACTCATATTTCCAATTTTTACTCAAAAACGTCGAAGTAAAAAGATGAAGTTTAGAGAGGCATACCTTGTAGATCGAGAAAATGGTGACTAGAAATGAAAAGAGGATGAAAAACCGAGTGGATTAGAGCTAAAAATCACTCAAATCGGTGAGGGAATGAAAAACTTATGGAGGATCTGTTCGAGTTTTTGTTGAAAGGTTTTAGTTCTGTCGGATTTCAAAGTGAAGAAGAAGAAATAGAAAACTTACCTGTACGTGGATGGGCTGGGCCATCTATGGGCCATGTCGATCGACACACAGGTCCGTGTCGATCGACACGGCTGTTCTTCTTTTCTTTTGCCCAAAAATTCCTTCACAAAATCCATAATTTCTCTAGACTAAAGTTAATGAAAATTAAAAATTAGAATAATGTACACTTACCAGTGGGTTGCCTCCCACTAAGCGCTTGTTTTCAATCATTAGCTTGACTGTGTCAGAGTTCAGGCAGCGGGTGCATCATCCAGAGGCACAATGTGTCCTTCCGGAATCTCGGCTTCTGCCCAATAGTGTTTCACCCTTTGCTCGTTCACGGTGAACTCTTTCCCATCCTTGCTGATCAGGACAACAGCTCCATGTGGTCGTACTTCTTTGATGGTAAAAGGACCTGACCAACGAGAACGAAGTTTACCAGGAAAAAGCTGTAAACGAGAGTTGTAAAGCATTACCTGGTCATTTGGTTCGAATGTCCTGGAGATGATCCTCTTGTCATGATATGCTTTAGTCCGCTCCTTGTATAACTTAGAGCTTTCGTAAGCATGATGTCTGATTTCATCCAGTTCATTCAGCTGTATCAGACGCCTCTCTGCAGCAGGCTTGATGTCGAAGTTGAAATGCTTAACTGCCCATGCTGCTCTATGTTCCAATTCAATCGGAAGATGACACGCTTTCCCATAAAGCAGATGAAATGGAGTAGTCTCCAAAGGTGTCTTGTAGGCAGTCATGTAAGCCCAAAGTGCATCATCAAGTTTGGCTGACCAATCCTTCCTTGTGGAATTTACCGTCTTCTCAAGGATTTCCTTGAGTTGTCTGTTGGATACCTCGACTTGTCCACTCGTCTGAGGATGATAAGGACTGGCCACGCGATGGTGAACTCCGTATTTCTACAAAAGCTTAGCAAAAACTCTATTAATAAAATCTGTCCCACCATCACTAATGACAACTCTGGGAACTCCAAATCAAGGGAAAATGATGGTCTTAAACAGCTTAACCACCACCGCAGCGTCATTCCTAGGACTAACAATCGCCTCCACCCATTTGGAGACATAGTCCACAGCGACGAGGATGTACTTGTTCCCATAAGACGACGGGAAGGGGCCCATGAAGTCAATGCCCCAGCAATCAAAAACCTCAACCTCAAGGATGAAGTTTTGTGGCATCTCATTCCTCTTGCTAATCTTACCTCGCCTCTGACAAGTATCACACTGCGTAATGAAGACATGCGCATCTTTGAACATAGAAGTCCACCAAAAACCAGCTTGTAGAACCTTTGAGACCGTCTTGAATGTGGCGAACTGCCCAGCATACTCAGAACCGTGGCAGTGATAAAGCACATCTCGTACCTCACTCTCTACAATACATCTTCTGTAGATTCCGTCTGAACAATGTTTGTAGAGATAAGGCTCATCCCAATAATACCTCTTTAGCTCTCTCATGAACTTCTTCCTCTCGTATCCCTTAAGATCAGTAGGCACGTATTCTACAGCTAGGAAATTTGCAATGTCAGCGTACCACGGTCGGTTTGATCCGGAAACAGAACATACGAGGTCATGTCGATCGACATCGTGAAGTATATCGATCGACATATCAGTTTTTGGGGTCTAAGGTGTGATGATGAAATCCCATGTCGATTGGCATGGATCCTTCATGTCGATCGATATAACGTCTGATGATCCGGAAACGTGTTGATCTAGCACCTTGCTTGCTTGCAAACCAGTCTCAATGTGGAGCACACTCTCCTCTGGGAAGTAGTCATCGATGGGGACGTGGTCGTCTATCCGAATTCGCGAAAGATGATTCGCGACACCATTCTCAACTCCTTTCTTGTCTTTTACTTCTATGTCAAACTCCTGGAGAAGTAGAATCCATCTCAACAATCTAGGCTTAGCATCCTTCTTCTGCATCAAGTATTTGAATGCTGAATGATCAGTGTGCACAATCACCTTAGCTCCAATCAGGTAGGGGCGAAACTTCTCAAAAGCAAAAACCACTGCTAGCTACTCTTTTTCTGTAGTTGCATAATTCCTTTGAGTCTCGTTTAGTGTCCTACTAGCATAATAAATGGCATGCAACTTCTTGTTTTTCTTCTGACCCAAAACAGCTCCAACTGCATAATCACTAGCATCACACATCACCTCGAAAGGCAAATCCCAGTCCGGAGGTTGCATTATTGGAGCACTCACCAAAGCCTGTTTGATCTGTTCAAAAGCAGTTAAACAGTTAGTATCAAAAAGAAATTTGACATCCTTACAGAGCAGAGTGGTGAGTGGGCGGGCGATTTTGGAGAAGTCCTTGATGAATCTCCGATAGAACCCAGCATGTCCCAAGAAACTTCAGATCTCCTTGACTGAAGTAGGTGGTTGCAGACTTGTTATGACCTCGATCTTAGCACGATCCACCTCAATCCCATCAACTGAAACTCTATGACCAACTACAATGCTATCTTTCACCATAAAGTGGCATTTCTCCCAGTTCAGAACCAAGTGTTTCTCCACACATCTGGCAAGCACTCTCTCCAAATTGTCCAGACAATCTTTGAAAGACGAACCATAGACCGAGAAGTCATCCATGAAGACCTCCATGTAATCCTCAATCATGTCCGTGAAGATCAACATCATACAGCGCTGGAAAGTCGCAGGGGCATTACATAGTCCAAATGGCATTCTGCAGTATGCAAAAGTGCCATAGGGACAAGTGAATGTGGTCTTCTCCTGGTCCTCTGGATGGATGGGAATTTGGAAGAAACCGGAATACCCATCGAGAAAGCAGTAGTAGGGATGATTCGCTAGACGCTCCAACATCTGATCAATGAAAGGCAGGGGAAAATGGTCTTTCCTGGTGGCTGCGTTGAGCTTCCGGTAGTCAATACACATCCTATGCCCAGTTACTGTCTTTGTAGGAATCAGCTCGTTCTTCTCATTCTTGACCACTGTGACTCCTCCTTTCTTTGGCACTACGTGAACCGGGCTAATCCAAACGCTGTCTGAAATGGGATAGATGATCCCAATCTCTAGAAGTTACAGAATCTCCTTCTGGACAACCTCTTGTAAATTTGGATTTAGCCACCTCTGATGCTCAATTGATGACTTAGTCTCATCCTCAAGGTGAATCGTATGCATGCACAAGTCTGGAGAGATTCCTGAAATATCATCAAGAGAATAGCCAAGAGCTTTGCGAAACTTGCGCAGTTTGCTTAGCAATAGAGTGAGCTCTGCATTGTTCAATGAAGCATTAACAATGACTGGGTATGTTGAATTAGGACCAAGAAAAGCATACCTTAGCCCGGCTGGAAGTGTTTTGAGTTCGATTGTTGGAGCTTTTTGTTCACTCCAATCGCTGTCTGCGGACCCGTGTCGATCGACATGGGTTTTCAGAGATCCGACCAACTCTACATTACTAGCCAAGTGCATCACCTTTTTACCAGCATCCATCAGCTTAGCATACCCTTTAGCAACCTCATCAAGCTGGCTCTCCACTGTCACAGAGTTCACCAAAGTCCTTTCCAAGGGATCAATGGGATGCGTCTCATTGAAGACATCTTGTGCAATGTCTGTGAGCGTGTCGACATAGAATGTCTGACCGTCTATGGTGGGTCTCTTCATCAGCCTATCCATCTCGAATTTCATCTCCAAATCTCCCACACTTAAGGTAATACTGCCTCCTTTGCAATCAATCATAGCACCAGCTGTAGCTAAGAATGGTCTACCCAAAATAAGAGGGTCTTTGGGCTCCTCGTTGTATTGCAAAACAACAAAGTCAGTAGGAATCAAGCAGTCTCCAACCTTGATCGGGACATCCTCTAGAACACCTTCTGGAATCCTCACTGATCGATCGGCCAGGATAAGTGAGATCCTAGTAGGCTGGAAGTCAGTCATACCAAGACCAATAGCTACCGAGTGTGGCATCAGATTAACACCAGAACCCAAATCACAAAGAGACCTCGGAAATCTCTCCTTAAAGATCAAACAATCCAACACAAAACTTCCCGGATCTGTGAGCTTCTCTGGGACTCTGTTCTGAATTACTGCACTGACCTGTTCTGAAATCATAGCAACACCTTCCTCAAGACCCAAATTCTTAGTGACCATCCTCTTCGCGTAACGACGGATCACCGGACTGGTCCGAATAGCATCAACCAAAGGAAGTTCCACAACTAGCTTATCCATCACGGCCTTGCACCTAGCATCCTCCAGCTCCTGTTTAGACTTCTTCTAGCTCCTAGGATAAGATATCTTAGGCACATATACTCTCTCTGCTGGACTAGTCGTGGGTTTTGACGAGATTGGGTTCGTCTGGGACATTGTCCTTGTGTCGCTCGACATGATGTTTCTGCGAAATGTCACCGATTGCGTCATGCCCAGAATCAGGTTTTTTGACCCGTGTCGATCGACATAAGCTTTCTGTGTCGATCGACATGGGGTCTTGTGCGGAAATCACTTCCTCGTCGATTTCCACGAGCTCGTCTAACTGTTCTGCACCAAGTCTTTTCTTCATTACTGGCTCACCAAGGGTCTTACCACTCCTCGTGGTGATGGCAGCAACACCATGTTTCGGATTTGCATCCGTCCTAGATGGGAGAAAGCCTTCTTGCCTCCTCGAATTTTCTGCAGTCTGAGCAAATTGAGTGTCCAATTTCTTGACATGAGTGATCAGGGCCTCAAACTTCCCATTTAGATCATTGTACATAGCATCCATCTTTCCATTAAAGCTGACAGTCATCTTCTGTTGTCCTTCCAAGAGTTGCTCCAGCATAGATTTCATCTCGCTGCTCTCTGATGAATGAGGAGGAGGTGTCTGATAGGAAGATGAACCATAGTTCCTGGTGTAATTGCTCTGGAAAGGCTTCTGAAACTCGGTCTTCTGAAACTGTGGCTTAGGAGAATAGGTTGGTGAGCTTGGATTCCCAGTAAATGTGGTCCTTTGGTTGTTCCCATTGAAGTTCATGTTACCCTGCTGGTTACCAAACCTCTGACTCTGAAACCCGGACCCACTAATGTAGTTGACATCTTCTTCATCCTGCTCTTCCTCTGGAGTGAAAGTTTCGACCTCTTGAGCAAACTGAACAGTCTTCTTCCCCACTAGAATGTTATGTACCAAATCAAGCTTAGCCTTAACCTCAGCGATCTGGCTTCCATCCATGTTTCCACCTAGCTTCTTCCTTTCAAAATCTGCATTTTTGGTACTGTTGAGAATTAGTGCGTCTTCTGGATATCTGGTGTTGAAGTTCCCATTGCTAGCAGAGTCTAGGGCCATCTGATACCTCCAATCAATACCCCTGAAGAAAATGCCCAACAGCTGGACATCACTAAACCCGTGGTGAGGATAATCCCTCTAGTAGGACTTGAATCTCCCCCAGGAAACCTTAAATGCTTCTGTCGGACCTTGTTTGAAGGTAGAGATCTTAGTCCTCAGGTCCTCGGATCTCGCCTCATCAAAGAAATTGTTGAGGAAAGCATTCTTGGTGTCCTCCCAAGTAGTCAGCGAGCCTGACTCTAGCTGCTTCAGCCAGTAAGCAGCTTCTCCACCAAGAGCTTGCAGTAGAGGTAATCACTGGATACACCATTGGCCTTAATGCTAGACGCCAAATCCTCAAACCTCTCAAGGTGATCCATGGGGTGTTCAGAAGATAAGCCATGGAATGGGTGCTGAGCCACTAGTGAGAAGTAAGCTGGCTTCAGCTCAAAATCGTTCCTCGGGAATGTTGGAGGTCGGATTGCTGCCATGTTGGCATAGAACTCATCGCGCCTGTTGTACTCTCCCAGAGTATGCCCACGCCCAGCTGGCTCCTCAAAAATCACAACCCCATTCTCATCAATCCTCTGACCTTGAGCATTGCGTCTGCGACCCTCAATGTCCTAAAAAAACCATCTTCGCCTCTGATAAGGATCAACGGATTCATATTGGCTGTCTTTCTTGCTGCTCGGTTGGCTCGTTCCAATTTCCCAATCTCAAGGTTGAGATCAACTAGCTTTTCGTTCCGGTTGCTTCTGGTATCCTCATAAACCTGAAACACACAAAACAAAGAGAAAATAACTAGTAAGCAAATAAAACGAAAATTAAAAACTTAGACAAAATTCTACTATCAAAAATCGATTGGTGAAATCGACTCCCCGGCAACGGTGCCAAAATTTGATATGCTCAAATTTACCCTGAGCTACTCCTTCAAATTAAGAGATCGTAGTAGTACATAGAGATCGAATCCACATGGAATCGAATAACACAATCAATTGGTGAATTTAAATTTTGCTAAATATAAATGTATGAATATGATGAAAATAACTAAGTAAAGCAGAAAAATTGAGATTTCGGTTCTAGTAATCAATTGGACAAGGAGTTAGGCATTGGGTAATTCGCAGGAATGATTAGAAATACGATTGTGTCGATCGACACAAGGGTACGTGTCGATCGACACAGGATATTCAACGGTTAGGATTTTATTAAGAACAGTTTTAGAACTCAAACACGAATGTAAAATTAATCAACTTTCATTGCAGAGACTATCTATGACTAAATTCCTAAATTCCAAATTTCTTTGCAAACTTAGAGAATAAAATCAAGCTTTAAATTCAGGTTTAATTGTTCACAAAATTCCTAAGCCAAATTTCTTTGCGAATAGATAATTTTGCTCATCTAAGATTATTTCAGGTTGTTAATAACACTTTTTCATCTATTAAGCAACCTAGAATATCCAATTTCAGTTGATCAATCCTAAAATCAGAGTTAATTCAATCTAGATGAAGAACATAAAGATAAATCCTAACACAATTTCAATCCTATCGATTTCTCATCAAACCCTAGAACTACCCTAAACCTAACAAGCAAACTACTCAGACATAGATGATGTAAACATTATCAATGAATAAATAACTTGCATAAAAGAGATAAGGTAAAAGATACAGAGAGGATAAATCGACGGAGTCTGGAAGTCTGTAATCTCCTAAGCTCTCTTAATCTCCTCTCTCAAAAATCTCCAATTAAAAACTAGATAAACTAAAAAAACTAAGGAAAAACTATATATAAGGTCTAAAATTCGGATTGGGCTTCTTATACAACTTCTGGGCTTTTTGGGCAAAACTGGAATTTTTTCAAAACTTGAAGTCTTCACGTGTCAGACGGTCATGTCGATCAACACACAGGTCCGTGTCGATCGACACAGACTTGATTACTTCGGCCCTTCTTTCCTCGATGCTCCAAAATGCTCCAAAAGCTTCCAATAAAGCTTCAATCGTCCAATAATCTACAAAGACTCAAAAAGACTCGAAAAATACCAAAAAGACTCTATGAAAAAGACTTATATCATGGTCAAAAACGGGTAAAAACCATGATATATCATCTTCATCCTCGCCTCTGGTTCCCAAGTCTCCTCTTCAATATCGTCACAGTCTCATACGATTCTCACCAACGGTATCCTCTTCCGGTGCAGTACCTTGACTCTCCTCTCCAGGATCCTCACAGGCCTTGTTGCCAGCATCATATTGGGCTGAAGATCCTCCGGAATCCTAGCCAACACCTCCTCAGACTCATGTAGACACTTCCGTAGCATCGACACATGAAAGACCTTATGAAAGGCCTTCTTACTCTGAGGTAACTCCAACCGATAAACTACAAGTTCAACCCGCTCCACAACCTTGAACGGACCCATAAACCTTGGACTCAGCTTATTCTCTGAAATGGATCTGTTAGGACCGCTCAACATCGCTGCCTTGAGATACACCAGATATCCCAGCTCAAATTCCAACTCATTCTTCCTCTTATCGGCAAAACTTTCTGCTGATCCTGAGCCTCTTTCATGTTCAGCCTCAAGACACGGATCTTTTCTGTCGTCTCCTGAACAAAATCCACACCAAACATGCTCTTTTCCCCCACTTGGGTCCAGCATAATGGTGTACGACATGACCTCCCATACAGAGCCTCAAATGAAGCCATCTCGATACTCGCCTGGTAGCTGTTGTTGTACGCAAACTCCACCAGGTTCAGATGATCTACCCAATGACCACCATATTCCAGCACGCACATTCTCAACAACTCCTCCAATGTCTGAATCGTCCTCTCAGACTGCCCATCTATCTGAGGATGATATATTGTGCTCATATGCACCTTAGTGCCCATCTCAGTCTAAAATGCCTTCCTGAACTCTGAAGTAAACCTCGGATCCCTGTCTGACACGATACTCGCTGGCCCCCCGTGCAGCATCACTATCTCGCGCACATACTTCTTAGCCAACACTGCCGCTCCGTCGATCTTCCTGATGGCCAGAAAATCTGCGGACTTGGTCAGACGATCCACAATCACCCAAATAGCATTATACGTCCGCGAAACCGGCAACCCTGTCACAAAGTCCATGGTGATCATGTTCCACTTCTACTCCAGAATGGGCAAACTCTGCAACAACTCGTTCGGAACCTGATGCTCAGCCTTCACTAACTGGCACACGTTGCACGCTGCAACCTAGTTAGCAAAATCCCTCTTCATCCTGACCCAATGGTAGTACCACTTCAGATCACGAAACATCTTCGTCGCTCCCGGATAAATGGACAACATGCTCGCATAAGCCTCTCTCAGGATCTCCTGCCTCAGATCCTCATCCTTGGGTACACAAACCCGCCCGGTCATAAGTATCGTTCCGTTTGCAGAGACCACATACTCTGAACCTGCAACCTTAGAAGCATCAATCAAATCCCGATCCTTCTCCTGAGGTACTCGAATCCTGCTTAGTAAATCTCCCTGGTTAGCTACCTCTAACCCCAACTGTAACGCCCGTGAACCAAAAATGTGGATTTTTTGTTGGGTGTCGATCGACACAGGTGTGTGTGTGTCGATCGACACAAGTTGAAATTGGACCGACAGGCTCAGTTTAATTGTCCGGTTTCGCGGGCTGGTTTGAGGAACCCTAGGGTTTGATATTTAAAGGTGAAACAGAAGTTGTGGCCGCGTTTTATTGCGGGCCGTTTTGAGTGTTCTTGAGGAGGATTGATCTTGTGAGGGTGTTAGAACACAAGGGAGATCGTTGCTGGTTGGATTTTGGTTCAGGGAAGGACGGATTCAAGGCTGTTCATGTGTTCTTCACTCGTTCTTCGTCGTTTTTCATCTTTTCAATCCGAATCGAGGTGAGTGCGTAACTGTGGGCTTGTATAAGTATAGGGAATCGATAGAATGCGATTGCTTGGTGGTTTTTGTGTGTTTTGTGAATGAAATTGTGCAGGAAACTCGATGATTCGCGACAGATTCGATTCATGTGAGGATCGACTTGTTTATGGGTTCTGCGATGTCGTGTCGATCGACACCAGGGTTGTGTGTCGATCGACACGGTGCAGTCTGTCGATCGACACCTAGAGGTTGTGTCGATCGACACAGTGCTTCTGTGTTGGTTCGTGACGTTTGTTTGGTGTATGCTTGTTTCTGTGATCATCCTGGTATTGTATCTTTTGTTTATACTTGTGCTTAATTAGCCTGTAGACAGGATGACCGTATCGCTGAGTATTTATGATAATACTCACGCAACTCTTTTTGCCATGTGTTGCAGGTAAAGAGAAAATGTGATCGTGGAATCGTGGTGAGGAAAAAGAGATGATTTAGGGTCTCGCTGTGTGTTGTCGTTTTATGGAATTGTTAGGTTGCTAGTTATTGGATATTGGTTGATTGGTTGAATTGTTTTTGATATTTAATAAAGTATGGGATTTGTTAAATTGGAATCTGTTGTTGATGGTTTATTGTTCCGCGCTGCTTGTTTTATTGACCCATTGAGGATTATTATATGTGATGATAGTAATCTGGAGGGAAAATTTTTAAATTTTTGGGTCAGGTCATTTCATTTTGGTATCAGAGCCCTTATGGTTCTAGGGCGGGTGATTGATTGACTGATTGTGTGAATAGTTGATTGATTGCTGTGTGGATATGGAGTCTTAGATCATCACTTTCGAGCCTTCAATGAGATTCCACGGTAAGTGTTTTATGACTTGCTGTTTTTCTAGTACTTAGTAGTTTGCTTGTGAGTGCAGAGTGATGGCTAAAGTAGCTAGAAGCAGAGGTCGTCGGGCCCGTGGAGGCCGTGGTGGTCGTGGTGGTCGTGGTGGGCGCGGGCGAGGACTGCAGGTTGAGTCTGATGCCGCGAGTGTGGCCCAGGAGACCACGCAGGAGCAGGTGGCAGACTCGCAGGCGTTTCAGGAGGGGTCTGTGGGTGCGACTACTACGAGTGCCAGTGTGAGGGCTGGTGGGGCCAGTGTGGGTCCCGAGGTAGCTGGTGGTGCAGGGGGCCTGGGTGGGGGTGCTCCCGTAGGTGTGGCCAAAGATCGAGATGATTGTCTGACGGGTTTGCTGCAGTTGATTCTGGAGCGGTTACCAGGTGGGGTACTGGCTCCGGGTCCGGCTCCGGGTCAGGCTCTGGGAGTTCAGCCAGGTGGGGCTGGTGTGCAGCCAGTAGTGGCTGGGGTTCAGCCGGGAGTGGCTGGTGTGCAGCCGGGAGTGGCGGTTGCGGAAGAGCTTCCATCCTACCTGAGGATGATGGAGGAGATGCAGAGGATTGGCACCGGGCTTTTCTCGGGTGGTGCCAAGCTTGAGGATGCCGATGAGTGGCGGCGAAGGTTGGAGCGTAACTTTCGCTCTATCAGGTGCCTAGAGGGATACCGGGTTGATCTGGAAGTCCATTATCTGGATGGTGACGTGCATCTCTGGTGGAGAGGCGTTGAGGCCAGGCGAGTGCAGGCCGAGATGGTCTGGGAGGATTTTTTGGCTGAGTTTAATGCCAAGTATTTCCCGCAGGAGGCGGTGGACCGGATGGAGTCGAGGTTTCAGAATCTGACTTAGGGAGATTAGACTGTGAGGGAGTTTGATTTGGAGTTCAGCCGACTTCTGGTACATGCTGGTAGGGGCATGGAGGGCGAACGAGCCCAGGTGAGGAGGTTCCTCGGGGGACTTCGAGCTGAGTTGAGGACTCGCTGCAGGGCGAGTAAGTTCGCCACGAGGGCAGAGCTGGTTGAGACTGCTGCAGCGATTGAGGAGGATCTTAGAGAGCAGGCTGTGGTGGTTAGTCCACCGGTGCAGCAGCAGCAGCAGGAGGTTTCGGGCAGGGGCGACAAGCCTGCTCAGGGTCACAAGAGGAAGTGGGAGAGCACTTCAGGAGCCAGCCAGAGAGGCCAGGGTGGTTCGGGATGCTTCGGGTGCGGTGGCACGGGCCACAAGGTGGCGGATTGTCCGAAGAGGAGAGATGAACGGGCGGCTCAGGTGTACTATCACTGCAGGAAGCCGGGGCATATCAAGCCCAGGTGTCCTAGGCTTCAGCAGATGGCGGTAGCAGCAGTGCAGCCATTGGCGGTCCAGCCGTTGGCTCAGATCGCAGCAGCGCTGCGGGTTTTCACTTTGGCAGAGGCGGCAGTTCTAGCACCAGACCAATCACATGTATAATTCAGACTTGTTCTTTTTAAATTCTTGTGGTGATTAAATTTGTTCTGTTTGGAATTGTGAGTCTGCGTTAGAGTATCGAGTCTTAAAGCACATGGGATTTGTGCAGGGACCTTAGTTGTGGGCGGATGTGAGTCCCACGTGTTGTTTGATTCGGGAGCAACGAATAGCTTCATTACTCCGGAGTGTGCGGATGGCAGTGGGATCCGGAGCGATTCTGGAGAGCAGACGGGAGTAGTTAAGGTTGCTGGTGGCAGGATGTTAGCTACTTTTGGACGGGCTCGTGGTGTGGATGTTCTGGTGGCGGGAGAGCCGATGCCAGCAGACCTAGTCATTAGTCCGGTGGAGCTGTACGTTGCTATCTTGGGTATGGATTGGTTGGATCGGTATAGAGTCCATCTGGATTGTCATCGGGGATGTGTTGTGTTCGAGCGGGAGACAGGGAGGTTGGTGTATCAGGGTGTGAGACCGACTTCTGGGAGTCTCGTGATTTCAGCGATACAGGCCGACCAGTTGATTGAGAAGGGCTGTGAGGCGTATCTTGCGACGATGGTGATGCTGGAGACTGTTGGAGAGGTTGTAGTTGGGGATATTCAGGTTGTTCGGGAATTCCAGGATGTTTTTCAGTCGTTGTTGGGAATTCCACCGTCGCCGTCGGATCCATTTATGATTGAGTTGGAACCCGGGACGACGTCTATATCCAAGGCGCCTTACCGTATGGCTCCAGCAGAGATGGCAGAGCTGAAGAAGCAGCTGGATGATCTGTTGGGTAAGAGTTTCATCCGGCCTAGTGTTTCACCGTGGGGAGCACCGGTATTGTTTGTGAAGAAGAAGGATGGGAGTTTCCTGTTATGTATCGATTACCGGGGTCTTAATCGAGTCACTGTGAAGAACAGGTATCCTCTGCCGCGTATTGATGAGTTATTGGATCAGTTGCGAGGGGCTACTTGGTTCTCCAAGATTGACTTGGCATCGGGTTACCATAAGATTCTGATTGATAAGGTGGACGTCAGGAAGACGGCTTTTCGGACGAGATACAGACATTATGAGTTTGTGGTGATGCCGTTTGGTTTGACGAATGCGCCAGCAGCGTTCATGCGGTTGATGAACGGGGTATTCCAAGAGTGTCTGGATGTGTTCGTGATCATCTTCATAGATGATATCTAGGTATATTCGAGGAGTCCGGAAAAGCACGAGGTGCATTTGAGGTTAGTTCTGGAGAAGCTGCGGGAGCAGAAGCTGTACGCGAAGTTGAGTAAGTGCAGTTTCTGGCAGCGAGAGATGAGTTTTCTTGGCCACGTTGTGTCTGCAGAGGGGGTTTCTGTAGATCCGGATAAGATTGAGGCTATCAGAGGTTGGCCTAGACCGAGGAGTGCCACCGAGATTAGGAGTTTTCTTGGGTTGGCAGGTTATTACCGGAGGTTCGTCAAGGGGTTTGTGAGTATGGCGCAGTTGATGATGAAGCTGACAGGGAAGGATGTTCCGTTTGTGTGGTCTTAAGCTTGCGAGGAGAGTTTCGGGAAGCTGAAGGAGATGCTGACTAGTACACCGGTTTTGGCATTACCTGAGCCGGGTGAGCCGTATGTGGTGTATACGGATGCATCACGAGTTGGTCTGGGGTATGTGTTGATGCAGCAGGGGAAGGTTATTGCGTATGCTTCAAGACAGTTGAGGAAGCACGAGTGCAATTACCCTATCCTTGATCTGGAGTTGGCTGCGGTGATTTTTGCACTTAAGATTTGGAGATCTTATCTGTATGGCGGGAAGATGCAGGTATTCACAGACCACAAGAGTCTGAAGTATTTCTTCACTCTGCCGGAGCTGAACCAGAGGCAGAGGCGCTGATGGAGTTAGTCGCAGACTATGACTAGAGATTGGGTACCATCCGGGTAAGGCTAACCTGGTTGCAGATGCGTTGAGTCGGAAGAGAGTTGCATCAGATCAGGAGCGGGATATGGAGGCTCTAGTGGGCGAGATCAGTACCTTGAGGTTGTGTGTGATTTCACAGGAGCCGTTGGGATTAGAGGCAGCTAACCAGGCAGATCTGTTGAGCAGGATTCGAGTTGCTCAGGAGAAGGATCAGGGTTTGATTGATGCTTCTCAGGCGGTCAGTTCTGAGTATGTGGTCTCAGCGAGTGGGATGATACTAGTGAACGGGCGGGTTTGTGTACCTAAGGACGAGGATCTGAGGCTTGAGATCCTGAGGGAGGCTCATTCGAGCATGTTATCGATTCATCCGGGAGCGACCAAGATGTACCGTGACCTGAAGCGGTATTATCACTGGGTCGGGATGAAAAGGGATGTAGCTAGCTGGGTTGCAGCGTGCAACGTGTGTCAGCTGGTGAAGGCTGAGCATCAGGTTCCGAGTGGCATGTTGCAGAGTTTGCCCATTCTGGAGTGGAAGTGGGATATTATTACCATGGATTCCGTGACGGGGTTGCCAGTGTCACAAACTTTTGATGCTATTTGGTTTATTATGGATCGTCTGACCAAGTCACCATACTTTCTGGCCATCAAGAAGATTGATGGAGCGGCAATTTTGGCTATGAAGTATGTGCGGGTGATTATGAGGCTGCACGGTGTGCCAGCGAGTATTGTGTCAGACCAGGATCCGACATTTACTTCAGAGTTCCGGAGGGAGTTTCAGGCAGAGATGGGCACTAAGGTGCATATGAGTACAGCGTACCATCCTCAGACAGATGGGCAGTCAGAGAGGACGATTCAAACATTGGAGGATCTGTTGAGGATGTGTGTGCTTGATTATGGTGGTCATTGGGTGGATCATCTGAACCTGGTTGAGTTTGCATACAACAACAGTTACCAGACGAGTATTGGGATAGCTCCATATGAGGCTCTGTATGGGAGGCCATGTAGGACACCATTATGCTGGACTCAAGTGGGGGAGAGGAGCATGTTTGGTGCAGATTTTGTTCAGGAGACGAAGGAGAAATTCGTGTATTGAGGCTGAACATGAGAAAGGCCTAGGATTGGTAGAAGAGTTACGCCGATAGGAGACGGAAAGAGCTGGAGTTTGAGCTGGGAGATATGGTGTATCTCAAGCCAGCTATGTTGAGGGGTCCTAACATATCCATTTCGGAGAACAAGCTGAGTCCGAGGTTTATGGGTCCGTTCAAGGTTGTGGAGCGGGTCGGACCGGTGGCTTATCGGTTGGAGTCACCTCAAAGCATGAAGGCTTTTCACAAAGTCTTCCATGTTTCGATGCTGCGGAAGTGTCTACATGAGTCTGAGGAGGTGTTGGCTAGGATTCCGGAGGATCTTCAGCCCAACATGACGTTGGCGGCGAGGCCCGTGAGGATTCTCGAGAGGAGAGTCAAGGTTTTGTGCCGGAAGAGTATACCGTTGGTGAGGGTAGTGTGGGACTGTGACGGTATTGAGGAGGAGACTTGGGAACCAGAAGTATCGATGAAGGGGAAGTTCTCGAAGTGGTTCGAGAAGCAAGTGGTGGCTTGAGTCTTTTCTGGTTTTCAGAGTCTGTATTAGCATGTTGCTATGTTGTTGTTATGTATTTCGTTTGTTGTTGTAACGAGTATACATTTTGTGATTTAATAAGATGAGTTTGCCTTATTATATGTCTTATGGGATGACTTGTGATGTCATGGATTGTGATGACTGGGAGGTCATGTGGAGGTCTAGCGGTAGAAGTTCTATGTGAGTTAGAGCTTGCCTATCGGCTAGGATGGCTAGGAATAGAAGTTTTACGCGGTTTAGAGCTTGTTCATGTTCCAGGAGTGGCTGGAAATGAGATCATTCATGTTCCAGGAGTGGCTGGAAATGAGATTGTACATGTTCCAGGAGTAGCTGGAATGTAAGCTCTATGCGCGTTAGTACTTGCCTATTTCCTAGGGAGAGTCTGGAAAAGAGGTTTTATGTGAGTTAGAATTGTCTTTTCCAGGGACTCTGCAAAACACCCTGGTGTTTGGGTTGTTTCGGATGACCACGAGAGGTGATTACAGTCGACAGGTGCCTAAGATGCATGTTACAGAGTGATTGCCGCAGGGGATAGTGGTTCTCCTGGGTATACTTGAGGGGACAGTGATGTTCTCTCTGGGGGAAAGTGGTTCCCTTGCATATACTTTGAGGGGTGAAGCCTCTCCAGGGGATGTGTGAATCCTCTGCAGCCGAGCTTGATGGACTGTGTGTCCTGAGAGTGAGAAGGGCTGGAGCATACCGAGAGCTGGATGGACGGCAATCCTGAAGGTGGTGGGGTAAGATATACTTCGAGAGCTCAAAGGGTGACGATCCTGAGAGCAGAGTGTTGTATATAGATATGAGTATGAGCAATAGTATCTGTAATGTGGTTGTAAGCATAAGAGTGGATGAACTTCGGGGATCGGGAGTGGATCTCAGTTGGTGCTGACCGGATGGGGTCAAGATTGCAGCCGTGGTGAGACGGTGCAATATGGCTAGTATGAGCCTAGTAGAGCTCGGGGATCAGGTGAGATCTCGAGTGGTGCTGACCGGGTTGGGTCAGAAGGGTATGGTGGATGTCGAGTCTAGGGTTTTTGCTTACGTTTAGAACTTGGTTCGGACAACCCTGGTAGCATATGTAGCGCCGTTGGTCGTACATTTTCTTGTTTGATTGTTGTGCAATCATTTGGTCCAATTTGGGGTCAACGGTTGGTCGTGCATGTTCTTGTTTGATTGTAGGGCGATCAATCGGGCAGCCCTAATCCGGACCAGGGGGTGTTGCATCGTTGGTGTTTCCGGGAGAATCTGGTCGGGTTTTAGGCAGGAGTATTGACCTTAGTGAGACGGAGTTGCGTGATTCGAGGTCGAATCCATGTTAGTGGGGGAGAATTGTAATGCCTGTGAACCAAAAATGTGGGTGTCGATCGACACAGGTGTGTGTGTCGATCGACACGAGTTGAAATTAGACCGACAGGTTTGGTTTAATTGTCCAGTTTCGCGGGCCGGTTTGAGTACTAGGGTTCGATATTTAAAGGTGAAACAGAAGCTGTGGCCGAGTTTTATCAGAGGAAATCAGAGAGAAAAGGCAGAATCAAGGAGATTGAGAGGGTTTTGAGTGTTCTTGAGGAGGATTGATCTTGTGAGGGTGTTAGAACGCAAGGGAGATCGTTGCTGGGTGGATTTCGGTTCTGGGAAGGACGGATTCAAGGCTGTTCATGTGTTCTTCACTCGTTCTTTGTCGTTTTTCATCTTTTCAATCCGAATCGAGGTGAGTGCGTGACTGTGGGCTTGTATAAGTATAGGGAATCGGTAGAATGCGATTGCTTGGTGGTTTTCGTGTGTTTTGTGAATGGAATTGTGTAGGAAACTTAATGATTCACGACAGATTGGAGTCATGTGAGGATCGACTCGTTTCTGGGTTCTGCGACATCGTGTCGATCGAAACAAGGGTTGTGTGTCGATCGACACGAGGCATCCATGTCAATCGATACCATGGTGGTGTGTCGATCGACACGGTGCAGTCTGTTGATCGACACCTAGAGGGTGTGTCGATCGAAACAGTGCTTCTGTGTTGGTTCGTGACGTTTGTTTGGTGTATGCTTGTTTCTGTGATCATCCTGGTATTGTATCTTTTGTTTATACTTGTGCTTAATTAGCCTGTATACAGGATGACCGCGTCGTTGAGTATTTATGATAATACTCACGCAACTCTTTTTGCCATGTATTACAGGTAAAGAGAAAATGTGATCGTGGAATCGTGGCGAGGAAGAAGAGATGATTTAGGGTCTCGCTGTGTGTTGTCGTTTTATGGAATTGTTAGGTTGCTAGTTATTGGGTATTGGTTGATTGGTTGAATTGTTTTTGATATTTAATAAAGTATGGGATTTGTTAAATTGGAATCTGTTGTTGATGGTTTATTGTTCCGCGCTGCTTGTTTTATTGACCCATTGAGGATTATTATCTGTGATGATAGTAATTTGGAGGGAAAAATTTTAAAATTTTTGGGTCGGGTCATTTCACCAACGGCTCCTGTGAGATAATGCACAACCTCAAAGTGCCAATCTCACTCGCAAACGCCTCCATATCCCGTTCCTGAGCCGAATCAACCTTCTTCCTACTCAACGTATCTGCTACTAACTCCATCCAGCGCCTCTGTCTCTGGTTTAGCTCTAGCTGAGTAAAGAAGTACTTCAGACTCTTGTGGTCTGTAAACACCTGCACCTTCCCGCCATAAAGATAAGATCTCCAAATCTTTAAAGCGAAAATCACCGCAGCCAACTCCAAATCATGGGTAGGGTAGTTGCACTTGTGCTTCCTCAACTGCCTCGAAGCATATGTAATGACCTTCTCCCGCTGCATCAGTACACAACCCAGACCAACTGCCGAAGCATCCGTATACACCACGTAGGGCTCACACGGCTCGGGTAACGCCAATACTAGTGTACTAGTCAACACCTCCTTCAGCTTCTCAAAACTCTCTTCACAAGCTAAAGACCACACAAAAGGAACATTCTTCTCTGTCAGCTTCGTCATCGACTGCGCCATACTCGCAAACCCCTTGACGAACCTCCGATAGTAATCTGCTAACCCTAGAAAACTTTGGATCCCGGTGGCATTCCTCGGTCTAGGCCACCCACTGATATCCTCAATCTTAGCCGGATCCACAGAAATTCCCTCTGCAGACACCACGTGGCCAAGAAAACTCATCTCTCGCTGCCAAAAACTGCACTTGCTCAACTTCGTGTATAGCTTCTGCTCTCGTAGCTTCTCCAGAACCACTCTCAAATGCACTTCATGCTCCTCAGAACTTCTCGAATACACCAATATATCATCTATGAAGATGATCACAAACACATCTAGATAATCCTACCCCGTTAATCAACCTCATGAACGCTGCTAGCGCATTCGTCTCCCTTGTCGATAGGAATCTGATGGTAACCCGAAGCCAAATCGATCTTGGAGAACCAAGTAGCCCCTCGAAAATGATCCAACAACTCATCAGTCCACGACAGAGGAAACCTGTTTTTCACAGTGACTCGGTTAAGTCCCCAGTAGTCGATGCAAAACCTATCGTCGCAGCCCCTCTCAATCAGCTGCTCTACCTGGATCGCCGAAATCACCAGACTCCCGGAAGTTGGCCTAACACCTTGGTAAACCAACCTCCCCGCCTTTCGCTCAAACACTACTCGTCCCCGACGCCAATCCAGATGGACTCTTTACCGATCCAGCCAATCCATCTCAAGAATGACGTTGTACGACTCCACCAGACTAATGATCAAATCTGTTGGCATAAGCTCTCCCACCACTAGAACATCCACACCACAAGCCCGCCCGAAAGTAGCCAAGGACTTGCCACCAGCAACCCTAACTACTCCCGGCTGCTCACTGGAATCTCTCCGGATACCGCTACTCTCCGCATACTCCAGAGTAATGAAGCTATTCATAGCTCCAGAATTAAAGAAAACATGGGACTCATATCCGCCCACTACTAAGGTCCCTGCACAAATCCCATGTGTTTAAGAACCCTACACTCAAGCACAGGCCCACAATTTCCATAGGCTAAAATTCAAACACCACAAGAATTTCAAAGCCAAGTCCGGAAAATACCTGTGATCGGTTTGGCACTAGAACCACCCACCTTCGCCGAAGTGAACACCCGCGGTGCCGCTCCAATCTGGGCCACCGGCTGTACCACCGCCACCACCATGTGTTCCAGCTTAGGACACCTGGGCTTGATGTGCCCGGCCTTCTTGCAATGATAGCATACCTAAACTCCCCGTACCTTACTCCTCTTTGGGCAGCTCGCCACCTGGTGATCCATGCTCCCGCACCCGGAGCATCCTGAACCACCCTGACTGGCTCCTGAAGCGCTCTCCGACTTCCTCTTCTGTCCCTGAGCAAGCTTGCCGCCCCTGCTCGCACCCGCCTGCTGCTGCACCGGTGGGCTAACCACCGGCGCCTGCTCGCTCTCGTGGCAAACCTGCTCCCTCTACAGCGAGTCCTCAGATCTGGTTGAAGTCCCCTCAGGAACCTCTTCACCTAGGCCTGCTCGCCCTCCAGATCTCTACCAGCGTGTACCAGAAGCCGACCGAACTCCTTCTCGTACTTCCGGACCGACCGGTCACCCTAAGCCAACACCAACAACCGTAACTCCAAGCGATCCACCGCCTCCTGCAGAAAGTACTTTGCGTTGAACTCTGCCACAAAATACTCCCAGGTCATATCCGCCTGAGCTCTCCTAGCCACCACACCTCACCACCAGAGATGTGCATCACCGTCAAGGTAGTGAACTGCTAGGTCCACCCAGTATCCCTCTGGACACCTGAGAGACTGGAAGTTACGCTCCAATCTACTCCTCCACAAGTCCGCCTCCTCAGGCTTGGCACCACCCGAGAAGAATCCGGTGCCAATCTTCTGCATCTGCTCCATCATCCTAAGGTGGGATGGGAGCTCCTCAGCAACCGCCACACCCGGCTACACACCAGCACACCAGCAATGGCCGTTTGAACACCAGCCCCACCTGGCTGTACACCAGCCAAACCCGGCTGCACTCCCGGAGCCTTACCCGGAGCAGGCTCCCTACCTGGTAACCGCTCCAGAATCAACTGTAGCAAACTCGCCAAACGGTCGTCTCGATCCTGGGCAACACCTGCGGCAGCACTCTCACCTGGGCCCACTGCATCACCGGCCACAACAGGACCCACACCAGCCCCACTAGTACTTGCGCTGGCACTCATAGCGGCTCCACCCACAGACCCCTCCTGAAACATCTATGAATCTGCCACCTACTCCTGCATGGTTTCCAGGGCCACACTAGGGGCAGTCTCAAGTCTACGTCCGTGGCCACGTCCGCCATGACCACCTCAGCCTCTACGGCCCCCACGACCCCTGCCTCTAGCAACTCTCGCCATCTCACTCTGTACTACCCGCAGAATACTAAGAACACAAGAAGAATAGAAAGTCAAACAACACATACCGTGGAATCTCATCGAAGGTTCGGAGAAGATGATCTAGGACTCCAAACCCACACAGCAATCGATCGACTAATTCACCTAACCAATCGATCACTACACCCGCCCTAGAACCATAAGGGCTCTGATACCAAACTGAAACAACCCAACCCGTAATTTTTTTAAAATTTTCCCTTCCGAATTATTATTATCACAAATAATGATCCTCAACGGGTCAACAACACAACCTGCGAAAAACAATACGATCAATATCCAATAACAACATTCAATAAATCCCATACTTTATTGAAACCACTAGCAATACCAAGTCAATCCCATAAACAACAATCCAATTCAACAACACAAGTTCATAACCAAACCAACAAGTTCCAGAACTACTAACACCCTAGCAATTCTACAATAACGAGCAAACAATCGAGTCCCTAAACCATCTCCTCTTCCTCGCCACGATTCCACGATCACACCTTGTCTTTACGTGCATCACATGGTTATACGAGATGCATGAGTATAATCATAAATACTCAGTCAGATGGTAATCCCATCTTCTAGGCTATACACACATGCATAAGAGAATGATACAATACCAGGATGAACAATCAACACGTATGCACAACAATCACACAAGAAAACAGTCAATACGTCAAACTAACGGTAATTAAAATTGTGTGTCGATCGACACCCTCCTTGTGTCGATAGACACACCACCCAGAAACGCAGAAAAATCGAACCCAACCACCATGGATCGATTCCTAATCACATATATTGATTTCTTACACGAAATCCACCGTCAAACAACAAACAAACGCATCATATCACTTCCTTTACCCAGATAAGCCATGGTCACGCCAAGAACAAGTTCCCGACTCCGGAATCCACACTCCCCACACGAGAAATCACTCCAAAAACGATCTCCCAAGCCTCCCAAATGAATCTCCACTCACAAATCTCTCTGGAAACTCTTTGAAATTTTTTTGGAAACTTTCTGGAACTCTCAAAGTCCCAAAATGCGGCTAACCCTCTATTTATAGGGAAACCCTAGGGTTTCGCTCTAAACCACGTCGCAGACCGACACTTAAATCGAACCGATCTGGTTCGATTTAACTTGTGTCGATCGACACACAATGCTATGTCGATGGACACACAATGCTGTGTCGATCAACACACAATGCTGTGTCGATCGACACACAATGCTGTGTTGATCGACATACGACAAGAATTCACCAATTCTGGTTCGCGGTCGTTACACGAAGAACACATATCTATCCACTCCAGAACCTCACAATCCCACACACGAGCTTTTAGGATTAAGAACAGGAAGAAATCAACAATGGTTCTCCTTTTCTCTCAAATCCTCTCTAAAAACTTTCTGGAAACTCTCTGAAAACTTTCTGGAAACTCTCTGGAAACTCTCTGCAAACTCTAAAAGTCCCCAAATGTGGCCACCCACTATTTATAGAGAAACCCTAGGGTGTTTTTCCTTAAACCGGCCTGCAAACCGATAACTTAATAGAACCACCCGGTGTGCGTCGATCGACGCATAACAAAATCACGATTTTGGTTTGCGGTCGTTACAGACCTACACCAAGTATATGTAAAAATGTTAAAACTACAAAAATGGTGTTTTTCATAAACATTTATCAATATGGGGTCAATTTGTAATAAAAAATAAAACTTACAAAATTTAACGAATCAAAAGAAAATCCATAAAATTTCAAAATTTAAGGAAAAAATAACAATAAAATTCTAGAAAAAAAATTGAAATTATAGTTTTTCTTTTTCTAGAAAAATTATAGTTTCAAATTTAAAGAAAAACTAAATTTGTAAAGACCTAAAGTTTCTAAAATTAAAAAATTCAAAGAAAAAATAATTCCAAAAAATCTTAAATTCACAAAAACATATAATTTGACATTTAATATAAATATTTAATTATATTTTAATGTTAATTTCTGAAAAAATTAAAATGTTAAAATTATCAATATTTCTAATAGTACAAAAAATTTTAAAAAATTGAAATCTATTTTTTTTAACAAAATTTTATATATAGATAGAAGTTAGATTATAGGAAAATTTGGCTCAATAACACTAAAAAGTTATAATTCTAAACCTATCCAATTGCCCTATTTCTAGTGGATTTGATTAAGCCACATAGGCTAATTCTGTTAGTTGATGAATTATTTTTTTCCTTGATTATTCTTGCAATTTACCCTAGATTACACTTGCAATTTTGAATTTTAAAATTAAATTAAATTTAAAATTTACTAGTTTTTTTTAGTAAAATGTTGGGATATTAGCAAAAGCAGAATTAAAATTATTCCCCAAATAAAAAGAGTAATATATGTCGTTTATCTATTTTATTCTAAATTATTAAAATTTACTCAATATAATTTAAATTATATTTGTTAACCCACGTTTTAAAAAATTTTGTTAATTTTTGCCTAACAAATTTATTTGTTTCAAAATATATAGTTTAGGAACTCTATATACCTTAGATTTTCAATTACCTTTTAGAGATTAATAAAATTTGTAATTTTAGAAACTTTCAGATTTTACAAATTTATTTTTTCTATGAAATTAAAACTGAAACTTTAATTTTGATTTTTATCTAATATATAATTATTATTTTTTCTAAAATTTTTAAAATTTTGTAGATTTTATTTCGATATGTTAAGTTTTTTATGGTTTTTATTTTTTGGATTTTTTAGAAATTGTTTTTTTTTTGAAATAATTATAAATTGACCCCTAAATTGATAAATATTTATCAAAAAATCCAATTTTGCAGTTTTTAACATATTAACATATACTTGGTGTATGTGACCATGTATTACATAATAGTCTGTGTAATTCAGAACACATTTCTATACTTGAAATGGTTTGCAACATATTAGCCAATACTTGGTGTAGCTAAAAATGATTTTTCCTTAGTTTTATGATCTTGTTGCGTATAACTATTCAATTATAAATAAAAAATCATATGTCTTATGGATTTATAATATTTAAATCTTCAAAAATTGTTTTTCCTAATTGTGTTTCAAGTCTATACTTTGTTATACCTTCATATAGTATAGTTGGACTTGTTCTTAAAAAAAAATTCACTATTTTAAAAAATTCTTTTGTGTTTCAAAAAAGTTCAAATCATGTTAGATAAAAAAAATTTAGAATCACAATATTGCATTAATATATTTAAAAAAAAAAAAAGCACCAAAACATTACAGAATCAATCACTTTATGTTTTTTATTTATTTATATGTTAAATTAATTCAAAGAAAAATACTTTTGTACATCAAAATGCTTCGTTATTATGAGGCTCGAAAGCAAGGCAGAAACAAATATTTCTAAACTTTATTCTGAGATAGAAAACAAGGCTTGTAAACGCTCCTCATATCTGTGATCTCCGCGAATCGAGATGAGATGGTTCTTCACTTGCTTGTCAATGTATTTGATGATTCGGCTAGGAAGAGTTGGCGCTTCACCATGCCGTGAGATGTTTCATTCTCTCCAAATGGTATGAATAGATGTTTGAAAGGTGTATCTAACAAGAAAACTAGGAATACGAGCTAACTTCTTATCGCTTATGTGATATGCAAATCGGAAAGAGAAAGAGGGTTTGAAGAATGTAGAAGGTTATTTTCATTTTATTCAAGCTTGAACAATTTGGCTATATTCCAATGTTTTGAAAACCGGTTGGGACACCAACTTGGCATCTTCTTTGGTTGGTTGCTCGGACCGATTCAGTTTTAAATATTTATATTTCTATTTATATATTAGATTTAATACTAATAGACCATGTACAAATTTTAAAAGACAAAGTATTCTTAATTTTGTTTTTTATATAATCTCATCTCTAAAACAAAATAAAATTTTAATAAATTAATAAATTAGACCATTTAAAATTATCATAAGAAAATATTAAATATGATTTATCATGTAGTAATTATCATTAAAACCATGTACACAACAAGATTTTAATCTAATTTGAATATAAAACATAGTTTTTTTAAAGTACAAAATGAAAATAAATTTAAAAGTAAATAAATAGTGATTATAAATTATAATTTAATTTTTGACTAAAAAATAGAAAATTTGTACTTTGATTTTGTGAATCGGGTTTTGATATGGAACCGGATCACCGGTTTTTGGCCGGTTTTACCGGTTTAACTCAAATCCGAATTTGGACTCAACCCGAACGCGGCCAAGTAGGCAATTCTCCGTTGGACTTGTCGGACCAACCAGTCCGATCCAGTTTTCAAATCACTGTTATATTCTTTGTTTTGTGTTCCAATATGATTATTGATCTAGTTGACATTTAAATATAATTCTTATATTTTAATCAATAAATACGGCTTGTAAGACCGTAAATATAGCGTATATACAACATAGAATGAAAAATCATATTACTTTAATGCTATACAATAATCTATATTATCAAAAATAAAACGGCAGCGGTATTTATACAATGGGCATGTTCGTTTGTCTGACGCAGAAGGTTACAGCTGCGTCATACGGTAAAACGGTGTTCGTTTATTTAAAATAGACTCATGCGATCAAACGTTCCGGCCAGTTGCTGCAGCTGCTAGACTAACAAAAATCGCATAGTTTAGACGCATGTTTCAGTCGCAAACGAACAAGACCATAATATAGATCGATGGTTACCGCATATACTTTTTTTTTTTATAACTTTGTTAGCACATATAGGATGACTAGTTTTTGTTAACAAAAACATATGGTGAATACTTTCTAGTTAGTTGCCAAAAAATAAAATAACATTGTTTTGCTAAATTTTATAAAAAATTACGATATTTTTTTTTTCATTGTATTTGAAGTTTAGTTTGATGTATCATTTTCGTTGTATTAGTTGAACAAATCCTTTTTTTTTTTAAAAAAATTTAACTATATATGTTAGACTATTAGTTCAATGCTTATTAGTTATTTGAGATTCCTTATGGTATTCATTAGTTATTTTTTTATTGATTTATAAACATTATAAGATTATGATTATATATGTATATAGGGATTGAAAATTTTCTTTAATGAAAAATATGTAAGTTACAGTTCCTGCATAAATGATATGTCTATAACATAAAAAATATATATGGTGCTTTGTTATACATCTACCATATTTTAAGACACTGATTTTAATTGCATGCTTGTCACTAAATTGTGAATTAAAGAAAAGTTAAAATTTTATAAAAAAGTTATCATAATGGTTTTTCATTGGTTACGATAACATTGGTCGGTTCGGACTGGCATGTATATGCCATATTAGGCTGACCATGCAGTTCTTCTAATTACAAAAAAAAAAAAAAAACATAGAGAGCCCCAGAAAGATATTTTAATGGTTTAAAACTTACATATTGCCGAGACAATCATCACTGCATCCTTATCATTAGGATTTGATGATTTCTTTTGATGGGCAATTCTATGTTGTTTATAGTGTGCTTATGTTTTAGGTTGTGTGTTTATGAGGTATGAGGTATGAGGTATGAGGTATGTACTAACTCTTCAAACTTGATAACCTGTTGTACGGTTGTTTGTTATAAATGATCTAATAAAGTGTTAAAAAAAAAAAATGGTTTAAAACTTCATTTCTTGTTGTATAATGGCTTTTGGGATCTCTTGAGCAAAATCTTCGTCCGAGTCAAAATAATGTTTGGATGAAGAACTCTTGTGATGAACTCGTAACATGAACTTTGCAATACCACACATTTATCACACTTTTATATCATATCTCTTCAAATATAGAGAGAGCACATTATTGAGACTTGTATACAAAACACCCAAAGACGGAAATATAGATACGAAACACACAAAGACATAAATAAAGATAGATACATGGATAGATTGATAAGATATTCGACGGATATCTATTCCTTAGTCATTAGCATTTCGTCGATATCTTTAGACGTTTTGACAAACACTCCAAGCAGACTCTCCGGGTGAGCAACTTTCTCGTTAATCCTCTCGTATCCAATGTTACATTTTACCACACCTCCAGGTCCTCCTTGCTTCGGGGTCACCTGGATCGTGACTATAAAGCTCTTAAACTCTTTCATCAAATCTCCCTCTATCACCCTGAGCTTTATCATATTCTTCTTTGGCTCCACTGCGTCGATCCTCTGCTTCGCTACCTGTGGCTTCCCATCTGCACCCAAAACGCAGTGTTTAACCAATCAAGTCTTCGATCTTCTTAAAAATTATAGATAATATGAAGTTTTGCTTACCATGAACATAGTTCCAAGAGAGGAGGGTGCCAACTCTGCCCATCTCTCCCTCACGCACATCACATCCCTGGACGTTTTCAGGAGAGGCTTTAGAAACATCTTGTGGCCTTGCTGAGAAAATGTGATAGAACTTCGTCGCCGGAGCTTTGATCTCAATGTCAGCCTCAATCTCTCCTTGTAGAGAAGACTTCAACATCGCCTGTGCCATTTTTCTCTCTCTGCAGATGATAAATTACTTCTGTAATTTACTTGTGGAAGATGCTTGTGAATGAGAGTGAGTTAGTGAATGAGAGCACCTTCAGAGCTCATAGCCCCTTTTATAGAGGAATTCGAATGAGCAACTGTGAATAAGGTGATTTAGTGGGTTATTTCTTTTTGAGCTTTAAAACTACCAAGTATCAACGCCTTAGAATATAAATGGAAATGAAATTGACCATCAAGTAATTGTTGAGCAAGTGTTAAACTTCAAGTTGCAAGAATCATTGTAAAACGAGAATTGTGGAATGTTGGAATATATATGGTCCCTTACGCAAGGAAAGGAATCAGACCATTGTTGATAACAATACAAGATTCTTGTACTCTATAATTGTGGGAATCGATTCAATGATGTGTCACTGCACGGTGCAGTCTGCACCAAAGGGTATCCAGCAAACTAAAGAGTAGACCAATCTATAAACATTTCTCAAATATAAGAGAAATTGATATCATGATTGTCGTTAAATTGCTGATGCAAAACAAAGAATAAAAGCAAATTCGTATGAAATTAGAGAAAAGGCTTAGTAGGACTAATACCTATTTATCTAAGGTTCTTTATCAACTATGTGAAAATGATTATAAACCCTTATGGCCAATATATCTAATTAAGATCCAAAACCAGACCCAACTAGGAATAGGAATGAAAAAATATCTTTCACTTTGACCTACGACAAAGACAAATGGCCATCACAAGAGTGCTCTGAATTGAATAGTCGGGGGACACTGGGTCAATCAAAGACACTAGTCCGTAAACCCGATTTCTTACAAACACTAGAATTGACATATAATCATGATATTTTTATTATACAGAGTGATAAATCTACGTCTTACCAGGAACCAATGATGACGCCGATAAATGGCTTCATGCCCCAAAATCTGAAATGGAATCCATGTCAAAAAACAAAATATGGAATTTGGTTGATTTGCTTGATGGTATTAAAATTTTTGAATTATTGAGTATAAATGGCTTTCCAAGAAGAAAATAAACATAGATGGTAATATATATATATATATATATATATATATATATATATATATATATATATATATTGGTGGCTAAATGTTACAAGCAAATTCATGATTTAGACTATGTTGAAACCTATTCTCTAGTCTGAATGCTTATGTCAATTTCGATTCACTTAGCAATGCCGCTTATCATCATTATGAAATATGGCAAATGGTCGTTAAAACCGCTTTTGTTAAAAGAAATCTCGAAGAAGATGCGTACATGACACAACTTAAAGGTTTAAGAACTCCTGAAATTATTAGGAAAGTATGTTAGCTACATCGTTCAATTTATGGTTTAAAGCAAACATCACAAAGTTGTAATTTTTTTTAATGAAGCAAACAAAGAAGAATCATGTGTACACAAGAAGTGTGTATACAAGAAGAGTGGTAGGAAAGTAGTTGTATTTAAGTTATTGTGTGTGGAAGACATACTGCTCATAGAGAATGATATTCTTTTGCGTCAATATGTTAAGACTTGCCTAAGTAGTTATTTCTCAATGAAAAATATGGGAGAAATTGTTTGCATTCTTGGAAGAATAATTTATAGGGATAGATTAAACAAGTTCATTGGACTATGACGAGATACTTAGAGCGAGCAATAATCTTTAAAACCCCAAAAATAATTTTCAAATCAGTTTAGCCCCTTTTTTATTTTTATTTAAATAAAAACATGAGCAATTACAACTGAACCCTTATTGAATCTGAAATATTACATGACCCAACCCACATATCTGACCCGAACCCATAAGTTATTATCTAAAGTAAAACGAAAACAAAAACCGTAAACATAAAACCGTAAACAACGTCTTCCTTATCTCTCTCTTTCACGATTTCTCAGTCTCGCCGTCGCCATTGCGTTCTTCGTCTCCATAGCCGTCGACGTCGCGTTCTCCATCTCCTTCGCCGTCGCTTTTGCTTACTCTGTTTCTCCATCTCAGAAGTTGAAGGCAATCACATCTCTTCACATCTCCGTTTAGGGTTTTGATTTTTCCGAAAAGGGGTTTTGATTTTTCCGAAAAGGGGTTTTGATTTTCGCGAATTGAATTTGAGACATTGGGGTTTTAATTTGATGTGGAAATGTTGGGATTATCGGATTTGAGATATTCAAAATTAGGGTTTCGAATTTAGGTTTTTGATGTTTTTCGAAAAGGGGTTTTGATATTTGATAATTGAATTTGAGTCTGTGAGATTTTAATTTGAACTAGAAATGTTGGGATTGTTGAATTTGGGGTTTTGATGTTTTTCGAAAAGGGGTTTTGATCTTTGAGAATTGAATTTGAGCCTATGGGGTTTTAATTTGATGTGGAAATATTGGGATTGTCGGATTTGTGAGATTTATTGATAATCTGAGATAATTAGGGTTTGTGTAGGATTTTGATTTTGTTTATGTTTTGATTTTGTGTATGTATGTTTTGATTATGATTTGTAGGAATGATTAATACGAGGGGAGGATTGACGATGAAGAAAGGAAAAAGAAAAGGGGAAGGGAGTTCAAGAGGGATTACGCCCAGTTCTGCGTAAAGATATGATATGAGCAAGTCAGATAATGAGGTATGTGAAGATGAAAAAGTGATTGCTAGGATAACTGTTAATCTTTGGTAATGTTGGTCCTTGGTAATGTTGGTTCTTGGTAAGTAATTGTTGAATAACTGAGTATAACTAGTACTAGTTAGTAGAACTGTTAGTGCTTAGGTAACTGATAACTAGTACTAGTTAATATAACTGGTAATACTTAGTATAACTAGTACTTCCATTGTAACTGTTCGTACATGGGATAACTAGTACTTCTAGGATAACTGTTAATGCATGGTATAAATAGTACTTCTAGGATAATTGTTAGTACATGGGATAACCAGTATTTCTTAGTATAACTATTAGGTAAATTTATATTATTGGGATTGAAGTTGTGTGTTGGATTGCAGGATATAGAGGTCTCCCATTCAATGCTGCATGAGAAACTTTTTCTTAAACAGTAAAGAATATCTCAAGTACCTAAAGATACAAACAAGGTGTAATCTGGGCAACTTCTTGAAGATCATAAATAAGATTCAACCAGAGTTCGAATGGTTCAGGACGCATCCTCAGCTTCACCCTGTGCTTCACATGCCTATTGAAACAAACCATAAGTTGTCGGGATTGTGGATGCTAATGCTTCTAACTGTTTCTGTGGAAAAGAGGACAAGACTTTGGTTTGTGGTAAATGGCACCCCCATCCGCTATTCTTTGAAGCAGCGTTGTCTGATAATTGCGATGCACTACCATGCTTACCCGAGAGAGTGTAATCCTAGAAAGGATTAGACGGATCATGTTAGTAAGTTTAAGAAAAGACAGTTTCGCGGGAATAAAAAAATCACAATGAAAGATGTGGAAGGGAAGCTGGTCTCATTGAAGAAGAGTTCTCCCGATCGGTTAAAGATGGCTATCTTGTTTTTTTTCTGTGTTTGGTGATCAGGCCTAGGATGAATACATCAACAAGTATATCTCCCTTCTTATTTAGCTTGGTGGATGATGAAGAGTTGTGTAAAAAGTTTTCGTGGGGCTGATTGACATTTGACGACTCTGTCAACGATGTTTATCACGCGGTGGATCTTATGAAAGGTCGTGTTCAACCTTCGTTGACCCCTCCTAGTTTCATAATTCTTTTGGAGGTAAATATGACTTCTAAATATTCAGTTTTACATACTTTATTGCTATATGTTTTCTTATGACATTGTTTATCTCTATATGTAGATTCTAGCATTTGAGTGCATCCCAAATCTAAGGAGATCATTTCGAGAAGAAGTTAGAGAGGCAGAGCCAGATTGCCCAAGGATATGGAAACAGAAATTCAAGCATAGTACTATGAAAGGTTGGGCGTTGAGTGAGATTGATGATTTGTATGAAATATGAAATCTGTTTTTCTTAATGTTAATAGCTTAAGTTATATTTTGGGAAAATCGTAGGATATTCATAGTACTTTGGTACCTGAATCTGCAAGTGAAACTCGTTTAGCGCGTATCATAGATGATGATGTAGATGATGAAGCCTTGGACACTGAACTTGACAGTTGGAACGAGTATCTTCCTGAGAAGAAGATATTTTGGGAAAATTTATACGATATGGATGTAACTTTCCGAGAGGAGGAGGAGGAGGAGAAGGAAGAAGAAGAAATTCTTGTGGAACCAAAGAAGAATCCAAAATTGCTTCAGTTTTGAAAGACATGGAAGAGAGGCTGGAAAAAAGATGTCTGAGAGGTTTGTCAAAATGAAAAAGAAAGTGTCAAGTTTACGGCAAAAGCTTAGGACTATTAGGCAAATAGTGAATGATCTTTAACCTCAAGCATGGAGCCAAGGTGAGTGGCCTGAGCATGAGATTTCAGTCCAGAATCAAGAAAGAAAGGGAAAGAAACAGAAGGAGAAGAAAAAGGGACAGTTACAGAGAAAAAAGGTAAAGGTGAGGAAAAGACAACTGAGATGGAGACAGAGGAAGAAGAAGTTGAGAAAGAGCAGACAGAGAAAGATGAAGGAGGGCAAGAAGTAGAAGGAGAGAAAGAGAAGAAAGAGATGGAGACAAATAAAAAAGGAGAGAAAAAGCAGAGAGAGAGAGAAAGAAGGAGGGCAAGAAGCAAGAAAAAGAGAAGATGGAGACATAGCAAAAAGAAGGTGATAAACTGGCTATTATTGTATTCCAAAGGAATGTGATCAAAGAAAAACTAATGGCTATTGTTGGTGCTCTAATTGAAGGAAATGAAGAGCCTGATGTAGTAGAAGAAGATGTCTCGCTTGTCACGTGGTGGACTCGGGTTCATTCCCCGGCAACGACGCCAAAATCTTATATGTTCAAATTTGCCTTGAGCTACTCTCTCAAATTAAGAGATCGTAGTAGTACTTAGGAATCAAATCCACAGGGAATCGCAAATCACACAAACGATTATGAATTCAAATTATGCTAAGTGACAATGTATATGTATGAATGCAAAAAACAATTAAAGTAAAGCAAACAAGAAGATTGTGATGAATGTTCTAGTAATCAATGAGACAAAAGAGTTAGACTATGGGTAATTCTCAGGAATGAATCGAAATAGACGGATAAAAGACTGTTAGGATTTAATTAAGCACGGTTCTAGAACATGAAACCACTTGTAAAGTTAACCAACTTTCGCTGCGAAAACTATCTAGGTCTAACTTTTTAAATCTCAAATTTCTTTGCAAATTTAATTAGTTAAACAAGGATTAAAGCACAGATTCAATTGTTCACAAATTGCCTAAATCAAATTTCTTTGCAGATAGATAATTTGCTTATCAAAGATAGTTCAGGTAATTATCAACACTTTCGCATCTAATAATTAACCTAAGATCTAAATTCTAGGTGATCAGACCGAAATTAGCATTAACAACAATATAAATGAAGAACCAAGTGATAATCCCTAACAATTCTAACAGATCTAGTAATTTCTCATAATCCTTTCAAAATCCCTAAGCCTAACAAGCAAACTACTCAGATATGGTGATTGAAAAAAACATCATGAATAGAAAAGATTGCATTAAAAAGATAGAGAAAGAGATAAAAAGGGTTTGAAATCTCTTAAGAACAAGGTGCAGATTTGTCTCCCCAAAAGCTCCAAAATCAATCTCTAAATTTTTCTCAATAGAAAACAAAATGTAGCCTAAACAATGGCTAAAAACTAGAATCAATAGGTCTAATCACGTTTTTGGTTTAATCTCTATGACAAAACCAAATCAAAATAGGAAAAACTGCAATTTTTTTTGTTTTTAGCGAACCGGTCGGTTAAGAACAAACTGACATGTCGTCATTAAAACTTGCATAACTTTTGATACAACCGTTGGAATAACATCAAATAACTTCTTAACTGAAGCTAACTCAATTATATATCTTGTGTCAAATTTCCATGTCGATCCATTGGTAGAAAGTTCTCCAACGAGTGCCAAACTTCTGACTTTTCTGTAGTTTTTCTTCTCGTCAGACATGTGCGTCGATTGACGCACTCCTGTTGCGTCGATCGATGCAAGGCAAAAATGTTGAATCCGACTTGATCGCTTTGGCATCTATTTCCATAATGCTCCAAAAGCTCCCATTATGCTCCAAACGTACATCAACCAGAAAAGACTCGAAAAATACCAAAAAGACGCTATAAAAAGAACTTATATCATGGCCAAAATGAAACAATCCAACCCGTAAAATTTCAAATTTTCCTTTTCGAATTATTATTATCACAAATAATAATCCTCAACGGGCAACACAAGCAATGCGGAAACAAAACAACGGTTAAACCAAACATAACATTCAGTAAATCATATAATCTACTAAATCTCTAATTCCAATAACAGTAAACAACCAACAAGTTCTTGAATTACTAACACCCTAGCAATTCTAACACAACGGCCACGAAATCGAGACTCTAGATCATCTCATCTTCTCGACCATGATTCCACGATCACAATTTCTCTTTACCTCTATCACATGGCAAAAAGAGATGCGTGAGTATTATCACAAATACTCAGTTAGACGGTCATCTCATCTACAGGTTGTACATACATGCATAAGAATCAGTAAAATACCAGGGTGAACACACAACACGCAAATCACGAATAAACAGCACAAGTCCGCCTCAACAGACATGCATCGATCGACACAACCACCATATGTCGATTGATGCATCAACCAGTGTGTCGATCAACACACAACCCTGGTGTCGATCGATGCACTGTCTCGTGTGTCGATCGACCTAGAGCAACTACATCAATCGACGCAACATCACAGAATCCAGGATTGAACTTATCCTCTCATGGATCGATCCTGGATCGAATTACATCAATCGATCCTGGATCGAATTACATCAATCTCTGCATGCAAATCAACACGAATCCTCACAGCAACAACACACAATTCGCATCCTACCAATCCTTTACTCAGATAAACCTACGGTCATGCACTCACCTAAGATCTAGAATGAAAAGGGATGAGAAACAAGGATGAACGCGAACAACACGAATCTCCACACAAAATCCTCCTCAAACCGCGATCTACAAGCCCCCAGAACAATCTCAAGAGACTCCCAACTAATCCTCACTCACAAATCTCTCTGAAATCTCTCTGGAATTTTTTTGGAAACTTTCTGGAACTTTTCTGGAACCAAAACGCGGGAAACCCCTATTTATAGGGAAGCCCTAGGGTTTCACCCTAAACCGGCTCGCAAACCGACACTTAAATCAAACCGATCTGGTTTAATTTAACCTAGCGTCGATCGACGCACGACCAATATTCACAGAAATTGGTTCGTGGTCGTTACAATTCTCCCCCACTAACACGGATTCGACCTCAAATCACGCGACACCGTCACCCTACGGTCACCCACTTGATATCAACCCTCTGGCCCAACCCAGCCAGCTCTACTGATATCACATTGCACCGTCTCACCACGACTACCATCCTGACCAAACCCGGTCAGCACCACCTGAGATCCACTCCCGATCCCTGAAATTCATCCAGTCTCATACTTACAATCACACTACAGCTATTTCTCATACTCATATCTATATACACCACTCACACTCTCAGGGTCATCACCATTCGAGCTCTCGATGTATATCATACCCCTCACACCTTCAGGACCGCTGTCCATCCCACTCTCGGAATGCACAGTTCGTCAAGCTATCGGCTGTAGAGGAATCATACATACTCTGGAGAGATCCCTGTCCCTCAAAGTATATGTAGGAAAATCACTATCCCCCGGAGAAAACCTCACTGTCCTCTCAGTATATCAAGGGAACCCACTATCCCCTTGAGCAATCAACTCTGTAACGTGTATCATAAGCACCTGTCGACCAAAATCACCTCTCATGGTTCCATAATGACATTCGCTATCCCGGAATATCACCTCATGACCAATCACCAAGCCATCTGAAACAACCCAATCACCAGGGTGTTTCCATCAGAGTCCCTGGAAAAAACAGTTCTAACTCACATAAAACTCATGTTTCCAGACTCCCCCTAGGAAATAGACAGGTTCTAACTCACATAAAACCTCTATTTCCCAGCGCTATCTAGAGAATAGACAAGTTCTAACTCACACAGAACCTGGACAGCTCTAACTCACATATAACTTTCATTTCTAGCCTCACTAGAAAATAGACAGTCATACTCACTTAGAATTTTTATTTCTAGCTCCTTAGCCGATAGAAAAGCTCTAACTTCCACAAAAATTCTATCGCTAGACCTCCACATAACCCCACCAGTCATCAAAACACATGACGTACCAGTCATCACAACCAATGACTCTATCAGTCATCACAACACATGACCTACCAGTCATCACAACCCATGACCCCACAAGTCACACCATAAGAATCACATCTTATAAACACATTTAATAAGAAAACCCATCTTATTAAATCTCAACAATGTATAATCGTTACAACACAAAACGAAAAATACATCCAACTCATAGCAACATACTATTATAGACATTGAAAACCAGAAAAAGACACTCAAGCCACCACTTGCTTCTCAAACCACTGCGAGAACTTTGTCTTCATCTTCGCTTATGATTCCCAGTCTCCTCTTTAATACCGTCACAGTCCTACACGACTCTCACCAACGGTATCCTCTTCAAGCGTAGCACCCTTACTCTCCTCTCGAGAATCCTCATAGGCCTCGCCGCCAACGTCATGTTTGGATGAAAATCTTCTGGAATCCTAGCCAACGCCTCCTCAGACTCATGTAGACACTTCCGTAGGATCGACACATGAAAGATCTTATGGACGGCCTTCATACTCTAAGGTAACTCCAACCGATAAGCTACTCGTCCAACTCATTCCACAACCTTGAACGGACCCATAAACCTCGGACTTATCTTATTCTCTGAAATGGATCTGTTAGGACCCCTCAACATCGCTGCCTTGAGATACACCAGATCTCCCAGCTCAAACTCCAGCTCTTTCCTCCTCTTATCGGCAAACTCTTCTGTGGGTCCTGAGCCTCTCTCATATTCAGCCTCAAGACACGGATCTTCTCCGTCGTCTCCTAAACAAAATCCGCAACAAACATGCTCCTCTCCAGCATAATGGTGTACGACATGACCTCCCATACAGAGCCTCATATGGAGTCATCCCAATACTCGTCTGGCAGGTATTATTATACGCAAACTCCACCAGGTTCAGGTGATCTGCCCAATGACCACCATAATCCAGCACACACATCCTCAGCAAATCCTCAAGCGTCTGAATTGTCCTCTCAGACTCCCATCCGTCTGAGGATGATAAGTCGTGCTTATATGCACCTTAGTGCCCAGCTCAGCTTGGAATGCCCTCCAAAACTCTAAAGTAAACATCGGATCCCTGTCTGACACAAAACTCGTTGGCACCCCGTGCAGCCTCAATATCTCCCGCACATACTTCTTTGCCAACAACGCCGCTCCGTCGGTCTTCCTGATAGAAAGAAAACGCACTGACTTGGTCAGACGGTCCACAATCACCCAAACCGCATCATGTCCCACTTCCACTCCGGGATATGCAAACTTTGCAACATACCACTCGGAACCTGATGCTCAACCTTCACTAGCTGGCACACATTGCATGCTGCAACCTAGTTAGCGACATCCATCTTCATCCCAACCCAGTGATAAAACCGCTTCAGATCAAGATTCATCTTGGTTGCTCCCGGATGAATAGACAACATGCTCGAATGAGCTTCCCTCAGGATCTCCTGCCTCAGATCCTCATCCTTGGATACACAAACCCGCCCGTTCACAACTATAATCCCATTCGCCGAGAGCATATACTCTAAACCTGCCACCTTAGAAGCATCAATTAAACTGATGTCGTGGGTTATTCAAGCTTTAAATTTATAACCCTAGATAAAGCTGCAAGTGCACAGGCAAACGCAGTAGTACTTAGGGGTCAATCCATAGAGACTAGAGATGATACGCTAAGAATTTATGTGATGCAAATTAAGCTAAGACAAAATATGATTTTGGTTTTGTGGTTTTATGATAGAAATTATAAAGCAAAGAAAGTAAAAGCAAGGATAAATCAATAAGAGAAAAGCGTTAGGCATTAGACAATTCGCAGAGACTCATGAAACACATAAAGATATCGGGTTTTTAAATATCGTTCTAGAACTCAAATCACTAATGTAAGGTCATCCCATTGTCATGACGTAACTAACCATCTACGTTTTCTACCTTAATAGACTCAACTATCGCAGGTTATAATAAGGTGAAAACATGCTTTAAGTGTAAGTTCGATTGTTCATACTACTCCATAACTAACCTTTCGAATTGTTATGACGCAGTACTCACCAAATATTAGTTCAGGCAATATAACAAGCTTTTGGAGAGTATATCAACCTAAGATCAATTCGCAAGATGGCCAATAAAGCAAACAGCATTACGATGGAATAGAGGTGAAGAATCCACTAGATAAACCCTAACAAAGTTTGATATTCAATTATGCATAAACATGGAATCTTTGAATGCCTAAACCCTAACAAGTAATTTACTCAGACATGATTGAAGTAACAACAAAGCAACAAGGATAGGCACGAATCATCATAGATAAACTGAATTCAAAGAGTAAGAGATAAGAAATCTTCTCTATATCGAAGTACAAAGGGAGATCTCTAGAATCCAAATCCAATGAAGGACAAAGATGAAAACATGTTTAGTGTTTAGAGAAGATATAGGCGGCTGCCTAGGGCTCCCTAGTCGTGCCCTCTTGGGTGCTTATTGATGCTTATTCTCCTAAAGAGGCTAAAAACAAGTATATAGAGTGTAGGATTTTCTAAGGCTTTAGTTTAGGACAAAAGGGTCTTTTACGTCAAAACTGCTCCAACGTTGGGCCAAGTAACGGACGGACTTCTAGGCCAGTGTTGGAGTATTCTTTGGGCCTTCATGAGTGCTGGCAACAGTCTGAAACATCGGTCCACGAACTGGCCCGGTGCTTGACTCGATTCTGCACTTGTTTCACTTCAAAGGCAGCTTGACGTGTCTTCAGTAAACCGAGCGTATCTTTCTTCTCACAGATCCAAATGATATGATTCAAATTCCATTGTGAAACTAACTCAAAGATCTATCTTCTGAACAAGTTTCATCCAATTCCAAATTGATTTGACCCTC
Organism: Arabis hirsuta; assembly: GCA_964056655.1. Lineage (NCBI taxonomy): Eukaryota > Viridiplantae > Streptophyta > Magnoliopsida > Brassicales > Brassicaceae > Arabis > Arabis hirsuta. The sequence continues at coordinate 17,539,561 of OZ053305.1, forward strand.
CGTTTACTGCTAAGCTTCTGGTGTATATGTTCTGTCCAACTTGGTAGATTGTGGTACCTTGTGAATTCTTTGATCTTGATGATATCTTTGGCTTATGAAAGTTTCTGTAGCTTGGTTTACACCTTTTTTGGTCCTTTTTGCTCCGTTTTTCTTGATTTCCCTATTAAGACGTAAAACTACAAATAGTAAAAATATAGTAAAAATAGATGCTAAAAGTGGTAAAATATGGGACATATCAACTCCACAGACTTAAACCTTGATTGTCCTCAAGCAAAATTCAAGAATAGAAAAGAGGTTTGAAAACGCAAAAACTTACATTCCCTTAGAGTACCGGACCGACCATTTCAACTAGTAAGCCACATAATGCATAACCAACTCAAATTCAGACCACCATGTACTTACTTCTCCATAGACATTCGCAGCCTCCCAAATTCATCCACGACTTCTCAACATAACCCACTAGTCATCATTGCTTGGTCTCGTCCCAGATCTCAATGCCAAGAACCTTCTAGACTCATTCTCATACTATACCATGACTAGTGAACCATACAACAATTGGTACTCTTTCTCTCCCCCAGACTTATTCGATTCAGAAACTGAAAAACAGTGCTTTCACTACTATTGTTCCTTGTGAGGAGACAGGGTCGTGAGATCGCTCGTCCTCTACATCCGTTTTAATGGACTCAGACTGCTGCTTTTGAGCTTCAGGTGATCATCTCTTGAGTACTGACTTACTGGAATTTTATTTCCTCATCTTATACTCAAGAACTATCATATCACCACAATCATTTTTTTTAGATAAACTTTAATTAAAGGGAGACGAGTACCATTACTTTCACCGAAAGTTGCACTTGTCAGGTATGAATGAGGAGTCAAGCCCTTAATAACATCAATCACCAAGGAGACCATTTAATTAGCTCTAAACCTGCGAATTATGCTGGAAATAACAGATGTCTCTAGTTAACTGGTCAGCCTTAGGATTTTTCATTTGTCTCACTCTGAAATCGATCCTGGAAAAATGGTCACTAATCTGAAAAGGATAATCCACTAAACTAGAAAAAGGTTATCATTTCCAACTGACTATTTTGACTCAATAAAACGTTTTCATAGAACAGTTTTTGAAAAACTCCTTTTAAAAACATAAAAAACCAATCACGAACAAACGTGTTAGTAAACAACAATCCCTCCAGACTTAAATTACACCGTCCCCGGTGTAAAAGAAATCAAATTAAGGGAGTAATGTTGGAAAATAAAAAAAGTTAGAGAATAGATCAAAGTTACCGGTTGTAGACAAAAGTCTTGAAGATCGAAAAATGTACCATTTTCGGTTGGTATGAAGCATCTTTGGACTCGGCTATCTTTAGAGGTGAATGAAAACTTCTAGCTTCCTTTTGTCCTTAGAAACAGTTCATCTCAAGGTTTCATCGGCTGGTTCCTCATTGTTTGAAAATTGGCCCACGGTATTGTGATTTTGGTCACCGAAAGAAGCTCATGGGCCATCTTTCAAACCTTGAAGTTTTCCTCGAGCCATATTGAAAATTTACCAAGTTATAGGGTGTTTTAAAGCTTATGGTGAAGTTCCAACACTTTTTCTCGTACGGTTTTGCGTATGGTCTTTGAATGGGGCAATTCGACTCGCCGAAAGGGTAGTATCGAGCCATCTGCAAAACAGTAGAGAATTTCTCGAGCCAAATTGAAAATCTATCATAAAACATACCTTTATAGTTCACGTGGTGAAGTTTGAAGGCTTTTGCTCCAGTGGATAGGTAAATGTCCCATAAAAATGCTCCACGTGGTCCGTTGGTAAGCGGAGATCGAGAAAATCTTAGGATTGTTGCAAGCAATATGAGATCTTCTTCGATTCTAAGCATATGGTATTCCGCACGAATCAAACTAGGCTAGGTGTCTCCAATTTCTCCTCTTTTCTCACACATCTCCTTTGAATGTTGGATAATGTTTAAGACGATTAGAAGTGTGTACATCACAACGAAAAGTCTTAAATCAAGTCATGTTTAAGAGCAACATATCCTTGCAAAAACACTTGAAATCATTTGTTAAATACTTCTTGGAGCTAAGTCCTCAATACGTATGTATTGAATTCTAAGTCCAAGGGTGAGTAAGATAGCATATATTGAACAAAATAAATCCAAGATTGAATCCAAAGTGTTAACTATTGCCAGTCTAAGTGAAATCAATGAATGAATATGTCAAGATGTATAAATCATTCAAAAACCAATTTGTTCTAACCAAAATTTTGAAATTTTTTAATGTTAAAGTTCATGAATCAAATAATATTCTTAATAATGATTAATTAAAAATAGATAATTTTAGAAACACTAGTTCATGAATATTCAAAATTAAAAACAAATTTGGTTCATAAATGTTGTGAATAATGAAAAATGGTTTTCAAAATAATTAAAAGAGAAATATTAAGGAAATTTACCTCGATTGTTACATGGGGGTTCGATGGTCCGAACCACATTGGTCCGTGGTCAAGTCTGGGCTGGTCCTAGTGCCGGGTGGTAAGGGTCATCCGAAGGACTGGGACGCGGGTCGAGGACAAGGGACAAGGGTCATGGGACGCGGGAAGGTTGACACTGGTCGGTGTACTCGTCCGTTGTTGGGACCTATAGGACACGAGGCATGGACTGAGCTAGGGCGGGATGGGTGTGTGATGCATGATGGATTGGGATGCAGGATGAGCTGGGCAAGGATGCGGCACGAGTTGATCAAGGATGCGACACATGTTGCGGATCCGGGGCAATACCGATCAAAATATCAGTCGGTGATCCCGACCGATATTTGGATGCATTGGATGCGTCTCAAAGATTTTGGTCGCGGGGCACTTTTGATCAAACACCGGTCACCGTATTTGACCGGTATTGTGACCGGTATTAGGGTCACTCATGTCGCGGGTCGATCGGAGCGTGATACCGGTCCGAATATCGGTCGGCGTGGTTGACCAGTTTTAAACAAGCTTTTTCTTTGGCTATACACATCGGAATTGAGATCCGAAAGATAATACGAACTCTTGAGAACGAGATCTTTCCAACAGTATGAAGATTGTCTCCTCATTCTTTGTAGTTCGTCTTTAAAACAAGTTTAAAGTTTGCTCTTTGCAGCTTCATATCCTTCTTCTTCAGTCTTGGGAAATTTGTCATAACTTTCAGACCGTAATACCAAATTACGTTCTGCTTTTTTCTGTAGCTTCGTATGACTGTCTACTATATTCTTGAAAAAATTTTGGGTTGATCAGGTAATTATTTCGTGCCTTGAACCAGAACGGATCTTGTCTTATCTCCTTCTCTTCTTCCTTCTCCAAAACAAACATTTTTTTGTATTTTTTTAAATTTTTGTAAAAACCTGAAAATTCATGATTAGAAAAACCAATAAGTAATAAAACTTTAAAAATTAAAACCATGATTAAAATTTGAAATTATAGACTCTAAGAAAAATAAAACCAAATATGGGTTTCCTCCCATAAAGCGCTTGTTTTAAGTCTTTTAGCTCGACTCCTTTTTCTTTTAAGCATAGGATGGCTCCACTAAAGGAATTGGGACTCCTTTAGCTTCTCTACATTCTGGACCGCATGGCTTGAGGCTCCATCTATTAGCATCTTGTTGGCTTTCATAAAGAACAATCGCACCGTGAAAAAATTTCACCATATTGATGACTTTTTCTTCGATGAATTCTTCATCTTTCTCCTTCAAATCCGCAGGGATAATTATTCTGAAGTTGGAGAAAAATTTTGAAGGCCTTTTGTGTTTCATCTTGGCATGAACCACATCTTCTTCACGTTCCTTAGATACCAAGATCGAATTTGCAATATTTGGCATCTCTTTGCCTTTTGGTCTTGTCGGTTTGACAACATCCTTATGTATGGTTGGAGGGGCTGGAATTTTGAGGTCTTGGATCTCCTTAATCGCATCACCTGGATCTATATAAAAGGTTTCATTAGTGTACATATTGATACAAAAAAAAACCTTACCTTGTAGGGTTGGATAGATCACTCCTTTGTCAAGTTTAGAGAGAGAGATTTGGTGATTTGTAGAATCCACAAATTCTCCATCGGTTTCAAGGAATGGTGAACCAAGATTTAAAGGCTTGTGAGGGTCATCTTTGGTCTCCAAAACGTTGAAGCTTGTTATAACCTCCTCTCCTTGATCGCACATGTCATCCAATTCAACATCCGTGATGCATGTTTCGTCTTCTTGGAGATCTCTTGTAAGCATCTCTCCAAGATGAACCAAACACGCCTCGGTGCTTTGAAGTGGAGCAACAAGAGCTTCTAATTTTTCTCCAAGAGCTGACAAAGAAGTCTTGATCTCATAGTCGAAATTTTTGAATTCTCCCTTGAGTTGAGCCACAAACAATTATAGTTTATCGTCTAGGGAAATTGAAAAGGCGTAATCTTGGAGTTGTTGTAGTGATTGTGGATACTCATAGTGATGGTAATGATAGGCATCCTCACGCTCATAAGCCTGCCAAGGTTGTTGTTGGTACATATGAGCTTTGCACCGAGTATTGTTGAAGTATGGCGGTTGATGATATTCATGAGGCAATTGGTTATAATCCCCAATGGTTTCATGGTAGTAAGAGCTCGCCATTCTCCTAGGATAGAGGTTGTAGTGTTCCATTGATGACTCTCTGAAACACTAACAAAAACAAAAAAGAAAAAAAATCAAAAATAAATAAAGAAAAACAAATCTTAGACTTAATCTTTATCAAAAACTCGTAGGTAACAAATTAGTCCCCGGCAACGGCGCCAAAAACGTGATGTCGTGGGTTATTCAAACTTTAAATTTATAACCCTAGATAAAGTTGCAAGTGCACAGGCAAACGCAGTAGTACTTAAGGGTCGATCCACAGAGACTAGAGATGATACGTTACGAATTTATGTGATGCAAATTAAGCTAAGACAAAATATAATTTTGGTTTTGTGGTTTAATGATAGCAATTATAAAGCAAATAAAGTAAAAGAAAGGATAAATCAATAAGAGAAAAGCGTTAGGCATTAGACAATTCGCAGAGACTCATGAAACACATAAAGATATTGAGTTTTTAAAGATCGTTCTAGAACTCAAATCACTAATGTAAGGTCATCCCACTGTCGTGACGTAACTAACCACCTACGTTTTCTACCCTAATAGACTCAACTATCGCAGGTTATTATAAGATGAAAACATGCTTTAAGTGTAAGTTCGATTATTCATACTACTCCATAACTAACCTTTTGAATTGTTATGATGCAGTACTCACCAAATATTAGTTCAGGTAATATAACAACCTTTTGGAGAGTATATCAACCTAAGATCAGTTCGCAAGATGGCCAAAAAAACAAACAGCATTACGATCGAATAGAGGTGAAGAATCCACTAGATAAACCCTAACAAAGTTCGATATTCATTTATGCATAAACATGGAATCTTTGAATGCCTAAAACCTAACAAGTAATTTACTCAGACATGATTGAAGTAACAACAAAGCAACAAGGATAGGCACGAATCATCATAGATAAACTGAATTCAAAGAGTAAGAGATAAGAAACTTCTCTATATCGAAGTAAAAAGGGAGATCTCCTCCTAGAATCCAAATCCAATGAAGAACAAAGATGAAAACGTGTTTAGTGTTTAGAGAAGAGATAGGCGGCTGCCTAGGGCTCCCTAGTCGTGCCCTCTTGGGTGCTTATTGATGCTTATTCTCCTAAAGAGGCTAAAAACAAGTATATATAGGTCTAGGATCTTCTAGGGATTTAGTTTAGGACAAAAGGGTTTTTTGCGTCAAAACTGCTCCAACGTTGGGCCAAGTAACGGACGGGCTTCTAGGCCGGTGTTGGAGTCTTCTTTCGGCCTTCATGAGTGCTGGAAACAGTCTGAAACATCGGTCCACGGACTGACCCGGTGCTTGACTCGATTCTGCACTTGTTTCACTTCAGAGGCAGTTTGACATGTCTTCAGTAAACCGAGCGTAGCTTTCTGCTCACAGCTCCAAATGATATGATTAAAATTCCGTTGTGAAGCTAACTCAAAGATCTATCTTCTGACGAAGTTTCATCCAATTCAAAATTTATTTTACCCTCCGTTTACTACTAAACTTCTGGCATATATGTTTTGTGCAACTTGGTAGATTGTGGTACCTTGTGAATTCTTTGGTCTTGATGATGTCTTTGGCTTATGAAAGTTGTTGTAGCTTGGTTTACACCTCTTTTGGTCCTTTTTGCTCTGTTTTGCTTGATTTCCCTATTAAGACTCTAAAACTACAAATACGAGGAAAACTACCTCTTTTGGCTAAAAAGCTTATTAAATTGCATAGAAAATATAGTAAAATAGATGGTAAAGGTGGTAAAATATGGGACATATCAAAAACCCTGATCCTTCTCCTGAGCTACTCGAATCCTGCTTAGAAAATCTACCTGGTTAGCTTCCTCTAATCCCAATGACTCCAATGAGATAACACACAATCTCAATGTACTAATCTCGCTCACTAAAACCTCCATATCCCGCTCTTGATCCGAAGTAACCCTCTTCCGACTCAACGCATTTGCAACCAGATTAGCCTTACCCGGATGGTACCCAATCTCCAGATCGTAATCTGCTACCAACTCCATCCAGCGCCTGTCTTTGGTTGAGCTACAGCTGAGTGAAGAAATACTTCAAACTCTTATGGTCTGTGAAAACCGGCACATTTCCGCTATAAAGTTAAGATCTCCAAATCTTTAGAGCGAAAATCACCGCAGCCAACTCCAAGTCATGGGTAGGGTAGTTGTACTCATGCTTCCTCAACTGCCTTGAATCATTTGCAATAACCTTTCCCTGCTGCATCAGTACACAACCTAGAACAACTCCCAAATCGTCTGTATACACCACATAAGTCTCATCCGCCTCGGGTAACGCCAATACAGATGTACTAGTCAGCATCTCCTTCAGCTTCCCAAAACTCTCTTCGCAAGCAGAAAACCACACAAAAGGGACATCCTTCCTCATTAGCCTTATCATCGACTGCGCCATACTCGGAAATCTTTTGACGAACCTCCGATAATAACCCGCCAACCCGAGAAAACTCTGGATCTCGGTGGCATTCCTCGGTCTAGGCCACCCTCTGATAGTCTCAATCTAAGCCGGATCCACAGAAAACTCCCTCTACAGACACCACATGGCCAAGAAAACTCATCTCTCGTTGCCAGAAACTACGCTTGCTCAACTTCGCATACAGGTTCTGCTCCCACAGCTTCTACAGAACCACTCTCAAGTGAAGCTCATACTCCTCAGGACTCCTCGAATACACCAGAATATCATCAATGAAGATGATCACAAACACATCCAGATACTCTTGGAACACCCCGTTCATCAACCTCATGAACGCTGCTGGCGAATTCGTCAACCCGAAAGGCATCACCACAAACTCATAATGCCCATACCTCATCCTGAAGGCAGTCTTCCAAACATCCGTCTCATCGATATGAATCTGATGGTAACTGATATACCCTATATTTTACCACTTTTTCTATCTATTTTAGTATGGTTTTTACTTATATTAATAAAGCTTTTGGACCAAAAGAGGTAGTTTTCTCGTATATGTAGATTTTAAGGTCTTACCAGGTTTTATCATCAAAAGGATGTAAAATGGAGCAAAAGGAGTATCATCTATGATGCAGCTACTCATCTAAGTCAAAGAAACCAAGCCAAGTCATTTTATCTTGAAGATAATGTAGATTCTCAAACTAGACAGAACATATACGCCAGAAGTTCGCTGACGAACGGAGGATCAAATCAGCTTGGAATTTAATGGAGATAGCCCTTTGAGTTATCTTTCCTATGGAGTTGGAATTTCATCAATTGGAGCTGTACTTTGGAAGATACACCCGAAACAGTGAGGACATGTCAAACTTCCTTCGAAGTGAAGTGAGTGCAGAATGGAGCCAAGCACCGGGCCAGCCCATGGGCCAATACCCAGACCTTTCCCGACCTTCTAGAAGAGTCATGGAAGCCTCCAATAGCGGTCACGCAACCCGTCCGTTATTTGTACCGATATTGCCTCAATTTCGACCAAAAAGACGTATTTGCCCGAAGAAACCCTAGCCGACTTAAGCCTCCTTACACCCCTATATATACTTGCTTTTAGCCTCTCTAGGAACTCAAGCAGCCAGCCTTAATGGCCTAAATCAATACCTAAACAATGTATTTCGTTTTTCTCTTGTTCTTAATGTTTATTTGATTCTATAAGCCTTTAAGGATAGATTGACTTTGCCCTATTGCAAAGAGATGAGATCTAATTCCTTACGCTTAGATAGATCAACAAATTATACTGTCTATGTGCTTTACTCTTGCTGCTACGTGTTGCAAAACAAGTTAGAGTTATAGCTTTGATTTGATTTCTATGCACTTACTTAATTCTATGTGATGAAGAATAAAACTCGTCCTTTATCCGGTTTTCGAGATTATAAAACCTAGGGATACTTATTCAATCGTAGAATAGTTCAGGTTCGTTAAGGGACCAGCAATAAGCTCTAATTCTATGGAAAACAATCTCAGCTAAGAGATTAAAATGGGTTTAAATGTCACGATAATTAAAGCAAAAACAAAATGTAAAATCGGTTGTAAACAATAATGGGAAGGCGTTAGGTCAGAGATAATTCTCAGGGATTCGAATATCAAGAACCAAGCAATTATTCAGGCATGCGATTACGACCAAGTCTCGAACTCAACCATAAATATAAGGAGATCCACTTTCGTGGCATCTACAACTCTAACAATCAATCTAACACCCTAACTGTCGTTGAGGTTAATAAAGATTATCAAGCATTAGCGATTTGGGTTGATATGTTCACGAGATGCCCTAACTTCAACTTTCATTGGCTAAGGATCAAATCGCCCACCTATGTCAATTCCAGCAATTTACAAACTTTTGATAAGTAAATTCAACCTAGAATCAAAGGCTAGGTGATCAATCTAACCTAGGCAATATGATCGACAATAGGTGGAGACTATCGAATGATATATAAAAAACCTATCTATGCTTAGTTCATGAATTCTATCCCATCGAAAACCCCTTAACCTAACTGGATAACTACTCGCTCATAATCAGAGAAACAACAGCAGCAAGAGACATGATGAACTGCATGAAATCGATATATAAAAGAGTAGGGATTAAGAAAACTTCGATAAGTATTGAAGACAAATCTCCAAGCTTACAAACTCTCTCAAAACAAGTGTATATCTCTCTCTCTCTCTCTCTCGTTGTGTTCTCTCTGCTGCTGTGTTGTCGTGATGTCTATGTCGCGATGATCCCGATCTCCAAAGATGAGTATCGAATCTCTCTCTCTTTTTCGTGTGTTGCGGCTCTCTTCCTCCTCCCTTCTGCCTGCGTGTGTTCTCCTTTTTATATGCCTTGGGCGGCTGGCCAAAATTAGGGTTTTTTTTCTGAATTAGGTTTAAATGGACTTTCCATATTGGGATCTTCCAGAAAGCGAGAGCACCACGTTTACTGCAGGTGCTCCTTCTGGGCAGAATCTTTCAAAAAGATTCTATTTTCCTTCTTTTTCGCCAAGTCCAATTGCAAGACTCCAATCTTTGTTTCCAGCCACTTTTATACCTAGAAAGACTCAAAAGAGAACGAAAGACTCGATAAAGACCTACAAAACAAGGGTCAAAACGCACCAAAAACGCATTATATCAATTCCCCCAGACTTAGATCTTTGTTTGTCCTCAAACAAATTCAAGACCAAGTAAAGGAGAAAGGTTTGAAAACGCGGGAACTCTTTTATCCTCAGTGAACCGAGTTTAAATCTTTCAATCTGCAGACCACGTAATCCAAATTACGAATAACAAAGCTTTACCGAAACATCCTCAACACATTTCTCAACCAAGTTCCATTTCCCAAACTCAAACTCAACGCATTAAAGTTACGTGAGGGTTTCGCTAAAGGCACCATTTAGGGTAGACGGCGCTAAGGGTGTTTGGCCATTTAGAGGTGAAGTTCAAAGTGTTTAAGGGTTACCCGATGTTTCATAGAGGATGCAGGATATTGCACAAAATTGCGAGAGAGGACGGGTACGTTGATATCCACATTCTCTTAACCACTCTTTCTTCTCCAAATCTTCCAACCAACTCATGCTGCAAATCGTCCACCTTGGGTATACTCGCTGTGCAGAGAGACATTTTACATATTTACCACTCTTCATCATCTGATTTGATTGATTGTTTTTTTTTTTTTTTCCTTAAGATGATGATGAAGAGGGTTTTATTACAAACGTATGTCTCTCAAGCACGAAAAAGAATTAGAGTTACTGTACATACCCAAGTGGAGCTCATCATCGTCAGTCCTCCTAGTGGATTTTTTGTTCCACTCATATAAACCATCTTTTGAGAATAGGAGCAGGTGCTCCTTCTGGAAATCAGTGCTCTCGTTCTTCAGAAAGAGTGATTTAAAGGCAGTGTCGACCCAATTCTCTCCGGCCCTTTTGCGCATATGCTGCACATATGACAATGAAGTAACAAGAATGCAAGGGGCTTGAAAAGAGGTAAGGGTTAAGGAAGGTACTAACTAAAAATGAGCTAGCTATTCAGGAACAACAAGAGTGATAAAAAGAATTAGGAGTCCTGAATATGATTCGTTTCCCTAATCTAGTGCCAATAGCGAGAGAAATTTTGGTCAATATGGAACCTGGAAGATGGTGTGTCAAAGTGTTCCAGCTGTTCCTTGTATCCATATTCAGAAGAAACGGTCACTAGAGAGAAAGTTAAACATAGATAGTTCAAATATCATCATAAGATAAAGTCCTAATTCCCTACAAAGTCTTGACTCAATAAAACAAACGAAAAGAAAGACTCAAAATAGGACATAAGAAAATAGAAAAACATCCAAAAGAAACGAGATTAGTACCAACTCCCCCAGGTTTACTTCACACCGTCTCGGTGTGAGAATAAGACAAGAGAGAGTGAGAAATGAAACAAAAGAAAATGAATATGCATAAAATAAAAGTGTTCATGAAATACGTAGAGATAGGATAGGAGGGGCGATGTCTAATCGCTGGTGGTATCGTCAGAATCCTCACTGGTGATCGGCTTCTTGCGTTTGGAGGAACGAGTCGACGGACGAGCGGATGTGGAAGGTCGAGAAATAGGTGGCGGAGCAGGGGCCGTGGAGGGAATGGTCTCGGTGGCTTGAGAGCTGCTGCAACCTTTCTGAAGCATGTGGAGATTGCGGCGGAGCAGCCCGTTGTTCTTCTTGGTAGAAGCAACCATCTAACGGCGGTATTCGGGATCCTCGGGAGCATCGGAAATGTCATCTAGAGTCAGCTCACTCGCATAGGGCATGCGGTAGTGGGCTCTGGACTGCTGAGTCCTCTGCGTAGCGGCTACCAGCTCCTCCTCTTCATCATGGCTCAAAGGGGCATCTGGGACTGAAACGGGGGCAGGAGCAGGTCGGGTGGTGGAAGTGCTCCTCCTGGGCTTTGGTGCTCTCCCAATCGGTGCTCCAGTGGCAGAACACAAGTACTCTGTTCCCCGCGTGAATCCAACGTTGGCTGCAACTTCCAGGTCCGTCAATGATGGTTGCGGCAATCGGTAGAACAGGGTGGTCTTGTCTCTCGCTGTGAACCTGTAAACGTTAGTGTCGGCCAAGATCTCACAAGAAATAATGTAAAGAGTTATCCATAAACTCCGTCGCGGAGTTACAAGTGTAAGATCCGAGGTCAAGTTTGACGTGGATGAACAGCCTGGTCAACAGACTCCCGATCCTCTCGCTGTATGATGCCGCCTTTCTCTTCGCCACTTTGGTCCTCTTGTCCGCAATGCATGAGGCGAAAAGCGCGCCCATGTTGACGCTACCATCTTACTCGCAACTCAAACCGGCTTCATTGTTAATGGTATCTCTCACGACATTGTAAAGCATGATCAATTCATCGGTTCGCACTTTGCTTGCATCATCCCGTGAGAAGAAGATAGTGCTGATGGCTTTGACACATACCCGAAGAGCAGGGTTCCGAATGGTGGATTGGGCCGCGGATCGAGAGAAATAATCTCCACTTGCGATGAAGTCCCAAAACCTGTGTGCAACCGGGAGACGTGTGGGGAAAGCTACGTTCTCCTCCGTGGAGTCGAAACCGTAGAGGGCACAGAGATCCGTGACAGTCACCTCATATCTCTTTCCTCCAGCAAAGAAAGAGAGAACTCCCTGTGAAGCCACCGGTTTGCGTGGGTCCGAATAGGTCAGTTTGGCGGATGCCAAACACTGCCTTACCAGGTCGGGGTAGAGATCGTCGGGCTGGGTGATCAGATCAGTCAATTGGCAAGCTTCAAGTATGCTGCCCACATCATATAGTAGCCCGAGATCCTTTAGCGTTTGCCCACACAAGAAGCGAGTCGGCTCAATGGTAATGTCAAGCCAGTTGTTGTAGTAGTACGCGTCGTTTTGGTCCCACTCTATGTCTGAGTCAAGAGGAAGGTTAGAGTTGCTCAAGTCGAACCGTTGTCCTTCGTCACGTGGCCAATGGGTTTTTGCGATTTGGGAGGAGGTGGAGGCTCCTTTCCCTTTGTGTGAGCATGATGGGTTACCAACTGACGTTCGTGGTTCTGACATCCTGCAATGACAGCAGCAAACACAAACCAAATCCAACATAAATTCATGTTCATACATTCACACAAGCATCGAAATATCATTCACTGTTTTTGCGAAAAGTGGAGACCAAAGTTCTAGCCATAAAATCAGATAATTTCGACCAACCCTAACAGCCTAAGATAATAAATCAAAGAATCATAAGTGCAGCCACATCTCCATTCCCCTAGATTTCCAATTTTTCTCCATAAACTAGGGTTTAAGTTTTTATCAAAATTTCAAGCCAAAATTCACGATCCTACTCATGCGAAATCGACTTTAAACAAGCATATGGTCATTCAACAACTCACAAAGCCACGAATCAATGAGTTAAATAGCGATTTTTACCCTTTTGCTTTGAGAAAAACCAGTAGAAAAAGGGAGATTTCGAGTGGGTACCTTGATTTTCTTGAGAAAAGGATTGCAGATTCGGAAAGAGGATGAAATTTCGTTTGAAATCAACCCAAAAATCACTCAGATCGGTTGAGAATTGAAGAAGTTGAGTTTTGAGCAAAAACCTTGAGAGTTTTTATGGAGGAAAAATCGAAAGGAGAAGGAAGGAGAAGAAGAAGGAGTTATGGGCGCGAGAAATTAGGGTTTTTGGGGGTCCCACGTAACTGTAATTCCTTTCTTTTTTTTTTTTTTTAAAAAATTGGAAAATAATCCCATATTTCTCGGGCCCACTTTCTCTATCCTCGTGACTTACCTCTTGGCGGGTTGAATTTAAATGTTTAAATTTTACCCTTTGTAGCAGGTGCTCTGTTCTAGGTTTCTGGTGCTCTGTTCTGGGTAGCAGGTGCTCCCTCCGATTTGAACTTTGTAGCGGATCGACTGGAGGTCGATCTGTAGACCGACCGGTGGTTTGTCGCAGGCCCTCATCCTCATGGATCGATCGATCTATGCAAGGGGATCGATCGATTCTCCTTGCGTATTCCACAACACCTGTTTTTTTTTGTTTTTTTTTATTTTTTATAAACTGAAAACTCAAGGATTGAAAACAAAGTTAGTAACAAAAGAAATCAAAATTGAAAAAGGTTAGAAAACGTACCGGTGGGTTGCCTCCCACCAAGCGCTTGGTTAAAGTCGTTAGCTTGACTTGATCAGCCTTTTAGGCTTTTGGCGCATCGCCTAAGGTGATTACTCCACCTTCGGCTTGGTCCTCATCGGCTAGGTACGGTTTACAGCGCTGTCCGTTGACCACGAACTCTTTGCCTTTGGTGTCCAGCAACACCATAGCTCCATATGATCGAACTTCTTTGACGAGGAAAGGACCAGACCACCTAGATCGCAATTTTCCAGGAAAAAGTTTAAGGCGAGTGTTAAAGAGAAGTACTATGTCATTGGGTTAGAAGTTTCGGTTAAGAATTCTCTTGTCGTGGTACAACTTGGTTCGTTCCTTGTACAATTTCGAACTCTCGTAGGCTAGGTGCCCAATCTCTTCTAACTCGTTAAGTTGCATGGATCGCCTTTCCAAGGCGGGTTTGATGTCGTAGTTCATTAACTTAACTGCCCATGCCGCCTTATACTCAAGCTCTACTGGAAGGTGGCATGACTTACCATACACCAAATGAAACGGCGTTGTCCCCAATGGCGTTTTGTATGCGGTTCGGTAGGCCCAAACTGCGTCGTCCAACTTGGCTGCCCAATCTTTCCTTGTTGTGCCTACGGTCTTTTGCAAAATGTCCTTGATCTACCGATTACTAACCTCAACTTGGCCACTAGTTTGCGGGTGATATGGCGTGGAAACCTTATGCTTTACGCCGTTCTTTCTCAAAAGGTTCTCAAAAACCCTATTGATGAAATGGGTCCCTCCATCAATAATAACCACCCGCGGAACACCAAAATGGGGAAATATGATTGTCTTAAACATCCTCAAAACCACAGCTGCGTCGTTTGTTGGAGAGGCAATGGCCTCAATCCACTTGGACACATAGTCGACGGCCACCAAAATGTACTTGTTGCCATAGGATGAAGGAAATGGTCCCATAAAGTCAATCCCCCACACCTCGAACACTTCAACTTCCAAGATGAAGTGCTGAGGCATCTCATTCCGTCGCGAGATGTTCCCTTGCCTCTGACATTTATCGCATCTTGCAATAAACGCATGTGTATCACGGAACATCGTGGGCCACCAATATCTAGCTTGCAGCACCTTTGATACGGTCTTAAAGGTCGCGAAGTGTCCAGCGTAACTTGAACTGTGGCAGTGAAACAATATTCCCAGGATTTCCTCTTCAGGAACACATCTCCGGAAAAGACCGTTCAAGCATTGTTTGTAAAGGTATGGCTCGTCCCAAAAGTACCTCCTTACGTTGCGCAAGAATTTCCTCTTCTTGTCCCCCACGAAATCAGCCGGTTCCTGGTCAGCAGCTAGGTAGTTCGTGATCTCACCAAACCACGGAAAACTTGGCGAACCTCCCTTGGAGATAGCCGCACAAAATGCCTCTGGAGCAGGTGCTCCCTCGGGTAGAATAGGTGCTCCAGATTGTACTGGGTGCTCTCGTACACAGATTCCAATAGCATACACATGTTCATCCGGCAATGCATCATCAAGCGGTATTGTATCATCAACTTTCATCCTAGACAGGTGGTCAACAACTCCATTTTCGGTACCCTTCTTATCAACGATTTGAAGATCAAACTCTTGAAGCAACAAGATCCATCTCAAAAGCCTTGGTTTCTGATGTGCATAAAACTTTCATGTAGGGTTTATGCAATTAGGTCTTTAAATTTATAACCCTATGGAACTGCAAGTGCACAGTTAAGACAATTGTAGTACTTAGGGGTCGATCCACTGAGGACTAAGTGATGAATGCGCTACAAACCTATATGATTCGGATTAAGCTAAGGGAAAATATTATTTGGTTTTGGGGTTTTATGGAAGCAAATAACAAAGCAATAAAAGGAAAGGGATAGATATCAATTAAGATTAGAAATCAAACAGTTCATAAAACATATGCAAACACAACCATCGATTTAAGGTTTTAATACTAGTTGTTCTGGAACTCATATCACTAAGGTAAGGTCATCCCACTGTTGTGAAGTAACTAACCATCTACGTTTTACACCCTAATAGACTCAACTATCGCAGGTTATTACAAGGTGAAAACATGCATTATTGGTCAAGATTGATTGTTCACTAAACTCCTTAACTAACCTTTCGAATTGTTAAGGTTTCTAGCTCATCGAATACTAGGTCCGGAGATATAACAAGCTTTTGGAAAGTATATCAACCTAAGATCAGTCCTTGGGTAGCTAAGCCAATTCATGCTTTAAGTATAAATCAAGATGAAGAATCAATTCTAGAATAAATCCCTAAACGATTAAATGAGTAAAAACATAGAATTAAGAGAATGAATAGAAATCAAATCAAAGCTATAACTCTAACATGTTTTGCAACACGTAGCAGCAAGAGTAAAGCACATAAAAAGTATAATTCATTGATCTATCTAAGCGTAAGGAATTAGATCTCATCTCTTTGCAATAGGGCAAAGATCAACCTATCCTTAAAGGCTTCTAGAATCAAATAAACATGAAGAACAAGAGATAAACGAAATACATTGTTTAGGTATTGATTTAGGATGTTTAGGCCGGCTGCTTGAGTTCCTAGAGAGGCTAAAAGCAAGTATATATAGGGGTTGAGGAGGCATAAGTCGGTTAGGGCTTCTTCGGGCAATTACGTCTTTTCGGTAAAAAACTGAGGCAATTTCGGTTAGGATAAGGATCAGGCTTCGTGACCGGTATTGGAAGCTTCTAGGGAGCTTCTAGAAGGTCATACAAAGGCTGGATATCGTCCCATGGCCTGGCCCGGTTCTTGGCTTCATTTTGCACTCACTTCTCTTCGAAGGTAGTTTGACATGTCCTCAGTGTTTTGGGTGTATCTTCTAAATTACAGCTCCAATTGATGAAATTCCAACTCCATTGGAAAGATAACTCAAAGGGCTATCTCCACACCAAGTTTCATTAAATTCCCAAATGATTTGATCCACCGTTTGTCAGAAAACTTCTGGCATATGTGTTCTGTCCAGTAGGGAAATGTGCATTATCTTCAAGATAAAATGGCTTGACTTGGTTCCTTTGACTTGGATAAGTAGCTGTATCATAGATGATACTCCTTTTGGTCCTTTTTACATCCTTTTGATGATAAAACCTGTTAAGTCCTTAAAATCTACATATACGAGAAAACTACCTCTTTTGGCTCAAAAGCTTTATTAATATATATAAAAATCATACTAAAATAGATAGAAAAAATGGTAAAATATAGGGTATATCAGTTTCGCATCTTTCTTTGTGAGCAAGTACTTCAATGCTGCGTGATCTGTATGAACAATGACTTTTGAACCCATAAGATATGATCGAAACTTCTCAAAGGCGAACACTACAGCTAGTAGCTCCTTCTCAATCGTAGCATATCTGCATTAAGCTTCATCCAAAGTGCGACTCGTATAATAGATTGCGTGAAGCTTTTTATCCTTCCTTTGCTCCAAAACAGCCCCTACGGCGTAGTCACTTGCGTCTGTCATAACCTCAAATGGTAGATCCCAATCCAGCGGTTGAACAATAGGTGCGCTTACCAATGCTCCTTTTATCGTGTGAAAAGCCTCAAGGCAAGCCCCATCAAACTCAAACCTGGTTTCCTTACACAAAAGTTGTGTTAGCGGTCTCGCTATCTTTGAAAAGTCTTTGATGAAACGCCTGTAAAAACCCGCGTGACCAAGGAAACTTCTTATCCCTCTGACTGAATCTGGTGGTTGTAGGCTCATCATTACCTCAACCTTTTCTCGGTCAACCTCAATACCTTTCTCTGATATGCGATGACCCAAAACTATACCATCTCTTACCATGAAATGGCACTTCTCCCAGTTCAACACAAGATGCTTCTCCTCACAGCGCTCCTATACCCTGCACAGATTAGAGATACACACAGAAAAAGAACTCCCGTAGACGGAGAAGTCATCCATGAAAACCTCCATAATATCTTCAATAAAGTCAGTGAAGATAGACATCATGCACCTTTGAAAAGTCGCGCGGGCATTGCAGAGTCCGAATGGCATCCTGCGGTACGCAAAGGTACCATAAGGACACGTGAAGGTTGTCTTCTCCTGATCATTCGGGTGAATTGGTATCTGAAAAAAACCTGAATAACCGTCTAAAAAACAGTAGTAAGGGTGGTTAGCGAGTCTTTCGAGCATTTCATCAATGAAAGGTAAGGGGAAATGATCCTTCCTAGTTGCTGCATTCAATTTTCTATAATCAATGCACATCCGATGTCCTGTGACAGTCCTAGTGGGTATCAGTTCGTTCCTATCATTAGCGATCACAGTGATTCCGCCCTTCTTAGGTACTACGTGTACAGGACTAACCCAGTTACTATCGGATATTGCATAAATGACACCAGCTTCTAAGAGTTTCATAATTTCCTTCTTAACAACATCTTTCAAATTCGGATTCAGCCTCCTTTGGTGTTCTACAGAAGTTCTAGATTCATCCTCTAAATATATCCTATGCATGCATAAATCAGGTGAGATTCCAGGGATGTCATCTAGCGAATAACCTAAAGCTTTCCTATACTTCCTAAGCTCGCATAAAATTAAGGCGGATTCTACATTATTCAGATCAGCATTAATAATAACAGGATACGTAGAGTTGGGACCGAGAAACGCGTACCTTAGCCCAGCTGGTAAGGTTTTGAGCTCAAGTTTTGGAGCTTTCAGCTCGCTCCAAGGATCATCAGCAAGGTTCCAAAGAGCAGAACCAGGTGCTCTGTCTTCTCCCTCTACATCGAGTCTCAAAAAGTCAGTCGATTTCTCCATTTGCCCAGAATCCAACATCCTTGCGAACCCAATGGTGTCTTCTGATATATCATGGTTTTTACCCATTTTCAACCATGATATAAATCGTTTTTATAGAGTCTTTTTGGTGTTTCTCGAGTCTTTTAGTGTCTTTGTAGGTTAAAGATCGATTGGAGCCTAATGCTAGCTTTTGGAGCGTTTTGGAGCATCAAGAAAAAAAGAGCTGAAGATATCAAGTCGGAGTCGAGCAGAGGAGCTTGTGTCGATCGACACAAGGCTTGGGTGTCGATCGACACGGGCTTTTAATAGAGAAATCATGTTCGGGCCTGAAGTTCCAGAAGTTTACACCAAGGCCCAATCCGATTTTTAGACAATATAAATAGTTTTTCCTTAGGTTTTCATGTTTTTATCTTGTTTTCGATTGAAACTTAGAGAAGGAGATTTGGGGAGCTTCAGACTTTCAGAGATTTCAAAACCCTTTTGTATCTCTAACTCTATCTTTTTAATGCAATTTATTTCATTCATTCATAATGTTTATTGCATCTATGTCTGAGTAGTTTACTTGTTAGGTTTTGGGAAGTTCTAGGGTTTGATGAGAAATTGATAGGATTAAAACCCTGTTAGGATTTATCTTTATGTTCTTCATCTAAATTGATTTAACTCTGATTTTAAGATTGATCAACTAAAATTGGATATCCTAGGTTGCTTTAATAGATGCGAAAGTATTATTAACAACCTGATATAATCTTAGATGAGCAAAATTATCTATTCGCAAAGAAATTTGGCTTAGTAATTTTGTGAACAATCGAACCTGAATTTAATGCTTGTCTTTATTCACTAAGTTCGCAAAGAAATTTGGAATTTAGGGATTTAGTCATAGATAATCTCTGCAACGAAAGTTGATTGGTTTTACATTCGTGTTTGAGTTCTAGAACTGCACTTAACAAATCCTAACCGTTTTTATCTCTGTGTCGATCGACACGAATCAATTTCGAATCATTCCTGCGAACAACCCACTGCCTAACCCCTTCTCCAATTGATTACTTGAAACTTTATCATCTCTCACTTGTTTACTTTTTGTTTTTACTTCATTCATACACTTTTACTTAGCAAAATTTGAATTCATTAGTTGATTGTGTGATTTGATTCCCTGTGGATTCGACCCCTAAGTACTACATCGATCTCTTAATTTGAGAGAGTAGCTCAGGGCAAATTTGAGCATATCAAATTTTGGCGCCGTTGCCGGGGAACCAAAATCACCATTCGATTTTTGATTTTAGAGTTTTGTCTAACTTTAAATTTTCTGTTTACTTACTTTTGTTTTCTTTTTCTCTTGTGTGTTTAAGGATGGTTAATCCGCTAGTGCTTATAAGAGGGGAAGATGGTTTTCTGCAAGACCAGGATGGAAACCGGCGTAATGCGCAAGGACAGCGACTTGACGCTGAGGGCGCAGTGATTGTTGGACATGCTATGCAGCGCCATGAGCCAGCTGGGCGAGGGCGTACACTTGGAGAGTACAACAGGCCCGATGAGTTCTATGCCAACAGGGCAGCAATCTGTCCTCCAGCTTTCCCGAGGAACGACTTTGAGCTGAAGCCAGCCTACTTCTCTCTTGTGGCTCAGCACCCCTTCCACGGTCTGTCCTCTGAGCATCCCATGAATCACCTTGAGAGATTTGAGGATTTAGCATCCAGCATTAAGGCCAATGGAGTCTCCAGCGACTACCTCTACTGCAAGCTATTCCCATACTCTCTCAGTGGAGAAGCAGCTGGAGCTAGGCTCGCTGACTACTTGGGAGGACACCAAGAATGCTTTCCTCAACAACTTCTTCGATGAGGCGAGATCCGAGGATCTGAGGACTAAGATCTCTACTTTCAAGCAGGGAACGACTGAGGCATTCAAGGATTCTTGGATGCGATTCAAGGCTTACCAGAGAGATTGTCTTCATCACGGGTTCAGTGATGTTCAGTTGTTGGGTATTTTCTTCAGAGGGATTGATTGGAGATACCAGATGGCTCTGGATGCTGCGAGCAACGGGAACTTCAACACTAGATATCCACATGATGCACTAGTACTTATAAAGAACTTGGCTTCTAGCAATAGCACCAAGAACGCAGACTTCGAGAGGAAGAAGCTTGGTGGGAATGTGGATGGAAGTCAGATTGCTGAGGTGAAAGCCAAGTTAGACTCTGTGCATAACCTGCTAGTGGGGAAGAAGTCAGTTCAGTTTACTGCAGAGGTAGAGACTTTCGAGCCAGAGGAAAAGGATGTGAACTACATCAGTGGAGGTGGCTATCAGGGTCAGAGGTTTGGGAATCAACAAGGGTTTCAGAAGAATGACTTTCATAAGCCATTTCAGAGCAGCAACTTCACTAGGAGCTATGGTTCATCTTCTTATCAGACACCTCCTGCTCAGTCATCAGAGAGCGAGATGAAATCTATGCTGGAGCAGATTCTAGAGGGTCAACAGAAGATGACAGTGAGCTTCAACGGGAAGATGGATGCCATGTACCAGGACTTGAATGGGAAGTTCGAAGCTTTGAACAACCATGTCAAGAAGCTGGATGTTCAAATTGCTCAAACCGCAGAAACAATCAAGAGACAAGAGGGTTTTCTTCCAGCCAAGACAGAGACAAACCCAAGACTTCACGTCAACGTAGTTACTGTGGGGGGGGTGAGAAGGGTCTAGAGGAGGAAGAAGTCATGGAGCTTGAAGAAGATGCGAATTTGGAGACAGACAGTAGCGTGTCGATCGATACGGATGGGCAATGTCGATCGACACAAGCCCTGAATATCGATTCTGGATTCACCAGAAAGTCTCGTGTCAATCGACACAAGATCAAGTGTGTCGATCGACAAACTACCCAGGACTGCCCAACTTCGTCCCAGACTTCAGCCAAAGTAGAAGAGAGAGTTTACAAGCCTAAGATACCATATCCTAGGGGGTCTAAGCAAGAGCTGGAGGACGCTAGATACAAAGCTATCATGGATAAGTTTGTTGTGGACTTTCCATTGATTGATACTGAGAAGATTTCTCATGTGGTCAGAAGTTGTGTGAAAAAGATGTCTAGTCTAAACTTGAGTTCTGAGCAATGTCGTGAAATGCTTTCTGTAGAGCTCAGTTCAGCTATTCAAGACATGACTCTGGAGAAACCTACTCAACCATCGTTGAGGAAGCTGACTAAACTAGCAACTCCAGGGAGGTTTGTTGTTCTGTGTTTAGTCAATGGTATAGAACTAGAGGATTCTCTCTGTGATACAGGTGCTAATGTAAATGTCATGTCTATGGCTGTGGCGAAGAAGCTAGGAATTTCAGATTTGGAACCTTCAAAGGCATCTCTCAAGTTTGCAGACTCTTCTTCTACAAGTTCGAAAGGTTTCATTCCGGATCTAATGCTTCAAGTGGGAGATTGCCTTGTTCCTACTGACTTTCATGTGATGGAGATGAAGGAGGACAACGATGACCCATTGATTTTTGGGCAAGCCTTCCTTGCCACTGTGGGTGCGATAGTGGATTTCCCAAACCGGCAAATCTCCTTCTTAGAGATCAACAAGAATGTCTTCTACCCTGCAGTTCATGTCAAGGAGAATTCTTGTATGACCGTCAATGATGGAGGACAACAATGCTCAAACCTTGGAGATGACGTGGAGAAGATCCCCAGAGTTCCTCTTTCAACTCCTATCTCCCACCTATCTGATAGAGTCACGAAACCAGCGAAGTCCAAGCGCAAAAAGACTTCCAAACCTTTCTCTAAGTTCAGGATCATCATCCCCTTAGAGTTGAGAGAGAAAGGAGAGGAAGTGATCCAGGAGATGCTGCAAAATACTACGAAGCTCTTTCCAGGTGCTTTTCCCTGCACCGTTCCACCAAAGACCTGAGCTCCGACACAGTCCAGCTAATGACTGAAAACAAGCGCTTAGTGGGAGGCAACCCACTTGTATGTTTTTCTGTTTTCTCCTTTATCTTTCATTTTCTAACTTTGAGTCAGTTTGTCTGTGATTCTTAGGAGCTTTAAACTTGAACAACTTAATGGGATTTGCCTTGTGTTTTTCTATTTGATAGTATTTGTTGAGTAATGCAGGTCTGAAACAGAGAGGTCCGTGTCGATCGTCACATCTTCTCTGTGTCGATCGATAGGGTCTCCACAGTGGTAAATCTTGTTCGTTTCATTCAAGTTCAATTTACCTTTGATTTATTTTCTTTCCAAGCTCATGTTTTAACAACACTGGGGACAATGTTGGTTAAGTCTGGGGGAGAAAACTACTAACGTGTTTCTTTCTGTTTTGGTTTATTTTGAGTCAAAAAATAAAAATAAAAAATTTATTGAGTCAAAACTAGTTAGGAACAACCTTTCTTTTGGTTTGATGGACTGTCTTTGCCAGCATGTGACCATTCTTCCAGGATCGGTTTCAGAGTTAGACTAATGGGAAATCCTAAGGCTGACCGGTTGACTGGAGACGTCTGCTACTTCCAGTATAATCCGCCAAGTCAGAGCTACAGCACGGTCTTCCTTGAGATTGATGTTCATAGGGCTTGACTCCTCATTCATACCTGACAAGTGCAACCCCTGTTGAAAGTAATGGTACTCCTCCCCCTTATTCATTCATAAAAAAAAATATAATAATAATAATTTTGTGTTAGGATTGGGGTGAGATGATAGTTCTTGAGTATAGGATGAGGAAATAAAATTCCAATGAATCTGTGCTCAAGAAGTGATCACCCAGAGCTCAAAAGCAGCAGTCTGAGTCCCTTAAAACGGATGTAGAAGACAAGCAATCTCACGACCCTGTCTCCTCACAAGGAACAACAGTAGTGAGTCACGACCCTGTCTCCTCACAAGGAACAACATTAGTGAAAAATGCACTGCTTTGAGTCTCAACAATCATAGAAAATAGGAATAAAAGTCAAATAAGTCTGGGGGAGAGAAAGAATACCAAGTGTAGTATAGGTTGATTTGTCATGGTATAGTATGGGAATGAGTCTAGAAGGTTATTGGCATTGAGATCATTGAGACTAAGCGATCAAGACTAACGGATTATGCTGTGAAGTGATTGATGAATTTGGGAAGCTGCGAAAGTCTGCGGAGAAGTACATGGTGGTCCGATTTTGGGTTGGTTCTGTATTATGTGGTTCACTAGATTGGAAGGGTCAGTTCATTTCTCCAAGGGAAGGTAAGTTTCTGTGTTTTCAAACCTCTTTCACATTCTTGGTTTATGTTTTGCTTGAGGGCAAGCAAAGGTTAAGTCTGGGGGAGTTGATATATCATGGTTTTTACTTATTTTCAACCATGATATAAATCGTTTTTATAGAGTCTTTTTGGTGTTTCTCGAGTCTTTTAGTGTCTTTGTAGGTTAAAGATCGATTAGAGCCTAATGGAAGCTTTTGGAGCGTTTTGGAGCATCAAGAAAAGAAGAACTGAAGATATCAAGTCAGAGTCGAGCAGAGGAGCTTGTGTCGATCGACACAAGGCTTGGGTGTCGATCGACACGGGCTTTTAATAAAGAAATCCTGTTCGGGCCTGAAGTTCCAGAAGTTTACACCAAGGCCCAATCCGATTTTTAGACAATATAAATAGGTTTTCCTTAGGTTTTCATGTTTTTATCTTATTTTCGATTGAAACTTAGAGAAGGAGATTTGGGGAGCTTCAGACTTTCAAAGATTTCAAAACCCTTTTGTATCTCTAACTATATCTTTTTAATGCAATTTATTTCATTCATTCATAATGTTTATTGCATCTATGTCTGAGTAGTTTGCTTGTTAGGTTTTGGGAAGTTCTAGGGTTTGATGAGAAATTGATAGGATTAAAACTCTGTTAGGATTTATCTTTATGTTCTTCATCTAGATTGATTTAACTCTGATTTTAGGATTGATCAACTGAAATTGGATATCCTAGGTTGCTTTAATAGATGCGAAAGTATTATTAACAACCTGATATAATCTTAGATGAGCAAAATTATCTATTCGCAAAGAAATTTGGCTTAGTAATTTTGTGAACAATCGAACCTGAATTTAATGCTTGTCTTTATTCACTAATTTCGCAAAGAAATTTGGAATTTAGGGATTTAGTCATAGATAATCTCTGCAATGAAATTTGATTGGTTTTACATTCGTGTTTGAGTTCTAGAACTGCACTTAACAAATCCTAACCGTTTTTATCTCTGTGTCGATCGACACGAATCAATTTCGAATCATTCCTGCGAACAACCCACTGCCTAACCCCTTGTCCAATTGATTACTTGAAACTTTATCATCTCTCACTTGTTTACTTTTTTTTTTTACTTCATTCATACACTTTTACTTAGCAAAAGTTGAATTCATTAGTTGATTGTGTGATTTGATTCCCTGTGGATTCGACCCCTAAGTACTACATCGATCTCTTAATTTGAGAGAGTAGCTCAGGGCAAATTTGAGCATATCATCTTCGCTCAAATAACCATGTTCGCTTTCAGCTTTTGTCAATGCAACATCCAAGGGATCATCAGCAAGAATCTCTTCAATCTCTCCCTCCGAGATTTCGAGATTATCCTCAATGGCAAAAGTTTGCCTACAAATGGTCGGTTTCTTCAACATCCGATCCATCTCGAACTCCATAATAATGTCTCCTAGGTGGAGACCAATCGTTTCGTTCTTCACATCAATGATCGCACTAGCTGTGCGCAAGAAAGGACGTCCCAAAATCAAAGGATCCTTTGGTTCATCGTCCAATTCCAACACCACGAAATCTGCTGGGATGAAAATATTCCCAATCTTGACCTGCAAATCTTCCAAAATTCCTACAGGCAACTTAATAGATCTGTCAGCAAACACTAATGAAATCCGTGTAGGTTTAAATTTTGTGTACCCGAGTTTCCTTGCAACCGAATAGGGCATGAGATTCACGCTGGAACCTAGATCACACAAGGAATAAGCAAATCGCACAGGACCAATATCAACAGAAAGCACGAATTTACCTGGATCCTCTTGCTTTTTAATGGCTTTGTTTTGTAGCACAGCGCTACAATTTTTACTCACAACCATGGCACTTTGCTCTAAAGGAATCCGTCCAGTAACCAGGCCCTTGACATACTTTTTCATGGACGGCATCATCTGAATCGCGTCCGCCAATGTCAGCTTAACCGTCAAATCTTGTAACATCTCCTTACATTTCGCCTCTTCCAAATCCTTTTGCGACTTCTTCGGAGGTATTGGGTAAGGGATAGGGGGCCTGTAAACACGAGAATGAACTTTATCAATAATCTCATTTGGTCTTAATACCTTAGGAGTTGGCTCAGCGGGTTCTTCGTCGTTTTCTGTTTCTGGAGCAGGTGCTCCCTCTGTTGGTGTAGGTGCTCCTTCTGCCGGAGCAGGTGCTCCTTTTGCCCAGTTTGCAGTTTCTGTTCTTACGACTCCAGGTAAAGTTCTTCCACTTCTCAGCTCTATGGCATTTACAAACTCTCTGGGGTTTGTATCTGGCTTACCAGGCAACACTCCTTGTGGCCTTTTTATTGCATCAGCCGTTTGAGCGACTTGTGTGTCGAGTTTCTTTACATGGTTGCAAACCGCCTCAAGCCGACCATTAAGGTCCAAGTACATACCATCCACCTTTGTGTTGATCTCAGTGGCGAACTTCTGCTGGATCGTCAATATCTGCTGCACCATACCTTTCAACTCATCTTGAGAACCACTTCCAGAGCTTGCAGAAGCCTGAAAGTTCGGAAAGTGTTGTTTCTACCCTTGAAAAGGGACGAATGTCTTTCCTTGGAAGTTTTGGGGGAATGATTTCTGGAAACTTTGAGCTCGAGGTTTCGTGGTTTGGGGATTGGTTTGTTGTGGATAAACTTGGTCCTGGGGTTTTCAACATTCGTGCTTCGATATGAGAAATTTGGATGATTTCTGTAGTTCTGGTTGAACCCTCGGTTTCGCACAAAACCCTGCCCATTAACATAACTAACCTCCTGCTGATCATTTTCTCCTTCCTCACCCATCTCTTCAGCTAGTTGCTCGCCATTCTCATCAGCAAAATGAACCATCCTTTGGTTCGCCTTAAGTAACAAATTGATCTTGGCCGTAAGGTCATCGATCTTAGCAGAATCCGTTCCATTGGATTTCGTAGTCCTGTCATACTCCTGGGGCTTGTTGCTCGAACTTGTAGCCAAGTTCTCAATCAGCTTATACGCTCCCTCTTTGGTTTTGGTCATGAAATCACCATCGCTAGCAGCGTTTAACGTATTCCTATAATCCCAGTCCACACCATCGTAGAAAATCCCCACCAGGTTTTCGTCAGTGAACCCATGGTGTGGGCACTCTCTCTTGTACTCCTTAAACCTTTCCCAAGCCTCACAGAAGGACACTCCGGAATGTTGTTGGAAGGAGGAGATTTTGTTCCTCAAACTCGCGGTTTTGGATTTTGTGTAGAAGTGGTCCAAAAACGCAGCTCTACATTGCGCCCAAGTCGTTATAGATCCAGCAGGTAGGGACTTAAGCTAACGCGAAGCCTTATCCGCGAGCGAGAAGGGGAAAAGTTTGCACTTCACGAAATCCGGGTTCATCCCATTAGAGCTCGTCGTGGAGCAAATCTCCTCGAAGTTCTCTATGTGGTCCATCGGAATTTCAGCGGGCAAACCATGGAACAAGTGCTGCTTAACCAGCGATATTATCTGCGGTTTGATTTCATAATCATTCCTCTCAACAGCGGGGGGAACAATTGCAGCTCGGTTTCGATAATAGGCATGGGGATTGTCCATATCCCCTATGGTTCGTTGCTGCTCACGCGCGTGCTGCTGTTGCATTTGAGCCATCTGCTCTTGCAACCTTTGCAACTCAACTGCCATATCGTTGTCGCCTTGATCGCCCATATCAGCAGGATTAGGCCTTTGTCGTCTGTTTTCTCGTTCTAGTCTCGCGAGTTCGGGATTACTCAAAGTGACGAGGGGAGTTTGAAGATTTCTCCTTGTTGTCCTTGAGTTCATGCACCTGAAACACACGTAAAGAAAAACAAAAGAACGAGATTAGTGCTTAGTCTAAAATCGTAGTCGAGAAGTAGAGGTATCGAGTTGGTCCCCGTCGCAACGGCGCCAATTTGATGAAGAATAAAACTCGTCCTTTATCCGGTTTTCGAGATTATAAAACCTAGGGATACTTATTCAATCGTAGAATAGTTCAGGTTCGTTAAGGGACCAGCAATACGCTCTAATTCTATGGAAAACAATCTCAGCTAAGCGATTAAAATGGGTTTAAATGTCACGATAATTAAAGCAAAAACAAAATATAAAATCGGTTGTAAACAATAATGGGAAGGCGTTAGGACAGGGATAATTCTCAGGGATTCGAATATCAAGAACCAAGCAATTATTCAGGCATGCGATTACGACCAAGTCTCAAACTCAACCATAAATATAAGGAGATCCACTTTTGTGGCATCTACAACTCTAACAATCAATCTAACACCCTAATTGTCGTTGAGGTTGATAAAGATTATCAAGCATTAGCGATTTGGGTTGATATGTTCACGAGATGCCCTAACTTCAACTTTCATTGGCTAAGGATCAAATCACCCACCTATTTCAATTCCAGCAATTTACAAACTTTTGATATGTAAATTCAACCTAGAATCAAAGGCTAGGTGATCAATCTAACCTAGGCAATATGATCGACAATAGGTGGAGACTATCGAATGATATATAAAAAACCTATCTATGCTTAGTTCATGAATTCTATCCCATCGAAAACCCCTTAACCTAACTGGATAACTACTCACTCATAATCAGAGAAACAACAGCAGCAAGAGACATGATGAACTGCATGAAATCGATATATAAAAGAGTAGGGATTAAGAAAACTTCGATAAGTATTGAAGACAAATCTCCAAGCTTACAAACTCTCTCAAAACAAGTGTATATCTCTCTCTCTCTCTCGTTGTGTTCTCTCTCTGCTGCTGTGTGGTCGTGATGTCTATGTCGCGATGATCCCAATCTCCAAAGATGAGTATCGAATCTCTCTCTCACTTTCGATCTCTCTCCTTCGATCTCTGTCTCTTTTTCGTGTGTTACGGCTCTCTTCCTCCTCCCCTCTGCCTGCGTGTGTTCTCCTTTTTATATGCCTTGGGCGGCTAGCCAAAATTAGGGTTTTTTTCTGAATTAGGTTTAAATGGACTTTCCATATTGGGATCTTCCAGAAAGCGAGAGCACCACGTTTGCTGCAGGTGCTCCTTCTGGGCAGAATCTTTCAAAAAGATTCTATTTTCCTTCTTTTTCGCCAAGTCCATTTGCAAGACTCCAATCTTTGTTTCCAGCCACTTTGATACCTAGAAAGACTCAAAAGAGAACGAAAGACTCGATAAAGACCTACAAAACAAGGGTCAAAACGCGCCAAAAACGCATTATATCACTATGTCTTTACATATTTAATCGTTTAGAGTTTTATTCTAAAATTGATTCTTCATCTTTATTTATACTCAAAGCACGAATTGGCTTAGCTACCCAAGGAGTGATCTTAGGTTGATATACTCTCCAAAAGCTTGTTATATCTCCGGACCTAGTATTCGATGAGCTAGGCATCTTAACAATTCGATAGGTTAGTTAAGGAGTCTAGTGAATAATCAATCTTGCGCATAAAGCATGTTTTCACCCTGTAATAACCTGCGATAGTTGAGTCTATTAGGGTGTAAAGCGTAGATGGTTAGTTACTTCACGATATTGGGATGACCTTACCTTACTGATATGAGTTCTAGAACGACTAGTATTAAAACCCTAAATCGATTGCTTGTGTTTGCATATGTTTTGTGAATTGCTTGAATTCTAATCTTAATTGATATATATCCCTTTACTTTATTGCTTTGTTATTTGCTTCCATAAAACCCCAAAAACCAAATAATATGTTCCCTTAGCTTAATCCGAATCATATAGGTTTGTAGTGCATTCATCACTTAGTCCTCAGTGGAACGATCCCTAAGTACTACAATTGTCTTAACTGTGCACTTGCAGTTCCCTAGGGTTCTAAATTTAAAGACCTAATTGCATAAACCCTACATATAAGTTTTATGGCACATCAAGTTTTTTTGCGCCGTTGCCGGAGACTTTTGTTTGATTGCCTGCAAATTTTTTTATAACGATTAAGTCTAAGTTTGTTTTTCCTTTATGATTTTTCTAATTTTTTGTTTTTGCTTTTGGTTTTTAATCTTTGTGATTTTTAGAGATTCGTCAATGCAGCATCACAATCAAAAGAGAATGTCGAGCCCTTACCCTCGTGAAGAAATTGGAGATTACATCCCCATGCCTCATGAATTCCATCAACCGGCACTTTCTCACAACAATCGATACAATCCAACCTTGTATCGTCTTTGGGAAGCTTATGGAGGAGAAAGTCGCCCTCATCCTCATCACATCCGTCCGCCACCATCACCACAGTCCCACCACCATCACCACTCAAACCCCCAAGAAGACAAACTCGAAGCCTTGATGCATCGATTCATGGAAGACACTAAAAAAGTCATTCATGATCTCGATTCCAAGATCGAGACCATAAATTCGTCTCGTAAAAAGAAGTTTGAGGTCCTTATTGATCAATTTGGAAAAATTGAATCACGTTTGGTCCAATTGGAGGAGATAGAAGAGGTTCATACTCGACATCTTCACGAAGATAAAAACGACATCGTCGATATCAAGCATAAGATTGATCAAACTTATGACCAATTGGAAGAAACAGTAAAGGACACTAAGGAAGACATTGGGAGGCTTAATAATCAACTTACCAAGCTGCTCAAGCCATGGGAGAAGTCAAGACCAACTAAGGCGAACTCACCTCGGAAATGGAAGAATTGGAGAACGATAAAATGCTAACGGTACAAACCCTTGCAGCCGTTCGTTTTGACCTTGACCACCATGATAAGGAGATCATTGACATGACAACGAAGCTACAAGGAGAAGCAAATGAAACCTCCAACCATGTGAAGCAACTAGAAGATCGTTTGAAGAGAATCGAAGAAACGGTGCAAGTTTGCCTTCAACTGGAAACAATAGCAGGGGAATCTACACCCAATGCTAATTGCTGCACTCTTACTGCCCTTAAAGAGGATGAGTCCACCTCTAATCAAGACGAAGACGAAGTCTCAAGACCATTGAATAAGGCGAATACGAGCAAAGGAAAGCTCACGGCGAGAATATTGGTAAAAACCTCCCCCAAAAGGATGCAAGCTTGCCGAGAAGACCACCAAGAGGACACGTTTCATAAGTAATGAGATGCTACAAGTATTCAATTCCCTTGTGAAATAACTCCCTCAAGATTTTTCCTTTGAAGAAGTATGGTGAGAACGACCATCTTTGAGAAAGTGTTTCTCACAAAGAAAAGAAGAAGATTTCATGATTGAGGAGCTATTTGATCGAGCTAGGAATCCTCACAAGTACTATAAGATCCTTTGCAAGACCCTCGATCCAAGTCCTTTCAACATCTCTTGCTCTATTCGTGGTTTCAAATTTGACGATGCACTTTGTGATTTGGGAGCCGGAATCAACGTTCTTTTGGAATCTCTTGTGAGAATGATGAAGATCACCAACCTTTGCCCATCACGGATATGAATTGCACTCGCCAATGGTGCATCTACACTTTCATTAGGCGAAATCCACAATTGCCCCTTGAATATTGGAGATTGCATTGTTCAGGTAGACTTCGAAGTGGCGACTATGAACGATTGTTCAACACCCCTCATCTTTGGAAGACCATTCTTGGCTACTGCTGGAGCTATCATGGACTATCATCTAGGAAGGATATCCTTCACTAACATAGACACTCGTGTCTATCATTATGCTGCACCGCCTTGATTTTGAGCTAAACAAACTCGATACATTCCTTCTGAGAAAAGAGAAGTGTCGATCAATGAGCCAAACCAATTTGATGAAGATGGATAACACGACCTAAGGAGACCACATTTACATGCTAAAGGCAACCTTAAGCCTTTAGAAGACCTTCCACCACCCTAAAAACCCAAGAAGTCGAGCTATCCGACTTAAAACAAGCGCTTTATGGGTTGCCCATAAAGCTCAACCCAATGAGATCTTTCCAATGGTATGTTTTAAGTGTGGATAACCCATAACAGTTCAAGCCAACATGAACCAGGCTACAACATCCATACCATTGGAAAGATCTCATTCTCATGAATCCGTAGCATCTTTCGGATCTTAATTCCGATGTGTATAGACGAAGAAAAATCTAGCCGAAAAATCACATGTACCACAACACGATGACCTTACCGTGACACGGGGCCATACCGGACCCGATATCGACCCACGACACCGACTGGAATAGTGTCCCAAACACCTCGCGACACGAGTGCCAAGTATCGGTCACACGTACCGGTCGTGTTTCGCGACCGATACACGACACGATATGCCTCGTCCCGTGACACGACCATCGACCCGCGACATGACAACCCTTCCCACGACACGACCACTCGATCCGCGACACGACGACTCGACCGTACCGGACCCGATACCGACCCACGTCCTCGACCGGTATCGCATTCCATCCAGACAGCGACACGAGTGACCCAGTACCGGTCACGCGGCCGGTCGTAAATCGTGACCAGTACTCGGCCCGTTCTGCCTCGACCCGCGACCATCTTCCACAAAGTACCGACCCGCGGTACCGACCGGAACCCGGACCGGTACGCAACCCCCACGACACCTTCTCGTGACACGGTACCGGCCGAACACCCCGACCGATACGCGACCCCGGTACGCGTCGTCCCAAAGCCACCCGACCATCTCGCCTCATCCCGCGTCTATTTCTGTCCCGATATCGGTCGACTAACCCGACCGATACCCCGACCGGTACGCGACCCCGACACAAACCATCCCCTCGCAACCCGCGACACGACGCGACCCACACCTTCCCGCCTTGACCCGCGACACACGCAACCCTATGCCGGCGACACCGCCGACCAGTACCACGACCGGTGTTGCCTCGACCCGCGACTCCACACCCATCCGACCACCGTCTCCTGCCATGACCGTCTAGGACCCGAGCCACCACTCGATCGTCCTTGACCGCGATTAGCCACCCGACACCTAGACCGGTATTGATCACACCGCGTCCCCATCAACCACCACGACTAACCGGAGTCACGAGCCATGGACCACCGAACCACCGCTTCGAACTACCGAGCCGACCACCTAACCATTTGGTCAAAAGAGGTTAATTTTTCTTTTTTCACTCTTTTAATTATTTTAAATCATTTTTCACAAATAATTTTTACGAACCAATTTATTTTGGCATAAACATGAATTATTTTTCCATAGAATTATCTATTCTTAATTTAATTATTAAGAGTATTATTTGATTCATGAATTTTTGCATTAAAAAAATTAAAATATTGGTTAGATTTAAATGGTTTTCAACATGATTTTCACATATTGACATATTCATTTATTGATTTCACCTAGATTGATAGTTTTTCACAATTTGGATTCATTATTTTGATTTCATTTTGTTTAATATCTATTTTTCCTTCAATTGGACTTGGAATTCAATACAATTATACTGAAGACTTAGATCCAGGATGAATTTAACGAGTGATTTCAAGTGTTTTTGCAAGGATATGTTGCTCTTAAATAGGATTTCCAAGAGATTTCGTTGTGGACGCACAATTCAATCGTCTTAAGAATTATCCACCATTCGGATGAGATGTGATAGAAAGAGAAGATATTGGAAATACAAATTATGGTTTCGATTCATACAAAATACCCACTGCTCACAAACACCAAAGATCTAAGATTGATCGTGATAACATAAGATTTTTGCCAGAAATATCTACCGCTCACCGGTACTATCAGTCTATTCTCTATCTTTTTGATTCTTCTTTCAAATAATTTTCATCATTACTCCCTTAATTTGATTTAATTTTACACCGGGAACGGTGTAAGTTAAGTCTGGGGGGATTTGTTACTAACACGTTTGTTAGTGTTTGGTTTTTACGTTTTCGAAAAAAGATTTTTCAAAATTTATTTCAAAATAAAAAAAATCGTTTTTAATAAAAATTATAAGATAGGAATTATGACACTTTCCTAGGATTGACGTTTTGATTTCGAAGACTATGTAACCATTGTTGCAGGGTTTGATCATGACAATCGATTCAGAAACCTCATGATGGAGCTTCCGTCCAGAAAATTTCTACTTGCAACTGTTTTGATGGATATGATTTTGACTCTATATTTGGACTACTAATATGATTTTTTTATCCCTTCTTATTAAGGATGTTAGATCAAGGAAACAAATCACACATTCATGACATCTTATCCTCTTTTACCACTTTTGTTGTCATGAATGACCAGCTCATCTTTAGTTGGTACCCTACCTAAAACCCTTTACCTTCTTTCAGACCTCATGCCTTCTCTTTTAGTTTCATACTTGTAGATATGTGCAAAAACGTCGGAGAGAAAATGATCGACGCAATTTTCCAGTCACTAGAGATGCGACGATTTGGTAAAGAATGGTGGAGTACATAGATCGAATTACAAAGAGCTTGGCCGTTCCTTGGATGCTTAAAAACATGGTAACAATTTGTGCCTATATTTGACTTATATCAAAGAGATACTGTTTTCCCCCTTTCAAAAGAAAAAAAATGAAAAGAAAAAAAAATATCTAAGGAAAAGGGAAATGGTAATTCTAAAAGTCTTATGGCCAAAGAATACCGAAGGAATGTCATGATACAAAAGAAGAGACGAGTAGAAGAGATTTCAAGTGATTGCTGGAGAAAGATCTAAGTCTGGGGGAGAAAGACATGAAGAAGTGGTTGGGAAATTGTTGACATCAACAGGTCCATTCTCTCTTGCGATTTTGCATAATATCTCGCACCCGGAGTCTATGGTAACCCTAAACACTTTTAACCTCACCACCAAAATCAGCCTTTCCCAATACCTAGCCCGTCTTCCTTAAATGATATTCTTGATGGTCACGCAACCCGTCCGTTATTTGGACCGATATTGCCTCAGTTTCGACCAAAAAGATGTATTTGCCCGAAGAAATCCTAGCCGACTTAAGCCTCCTTAAACCCCTATATATTTTTGCTTTTAGCCTCTCTAGAAACTCAAACAGCCGGCCTTAACAGCCTAAATCAATACCTAAACAATGTATTTTGTTTTTCTCTTGTTCTTAATATTTGTTTGATTCTAGAAGCCTTTAAGAAGAGATTGACTTTGCCCCTATTGCAAAGAGATGAGATCTAACTCCTTACGCTTAGATAGATCAATGAATTATACCGTCTATGTGCTTTACTCTTGCTGCTACGTGTTGCAAAATATGTTAGAGTTATAGCTTTGATTTGATTTATATGCACTTTCTTAATTCTATGTCTTTACATATTTAATCGTTTAGAGTTTTATTCTAGAATTGATTTTTCATCTTTATTTATACTCAAAGCACGAATTGGCTTAGCTACCCAATGAGTGATCTTAGGTTGATATACTCTCCAAAAGCTTGTTATATCTCCGGACCTAGTATTCGATGAGCTAGGCATCTTAACAATTCGATAGGTTAGTTAAAGAGTCTGGTGAACAATCAATCTTGAGCATAAAGCATGTTTTCACCTTGTAATAACCTGCGATAGTTGAGTCTATTAGGGTACAAAACGTAGATGGTTAGTTACTTCACGATAGTGGGATGACCTTACCTTAGTGATATGAGCTCTAGAACGACTACTATTAAAATCCTAAATCGATTGTTTGTGTTTTCATATGTTTTGTGAATTGCTTGAATTATAATCTTAATTGATATCTATCCCTCTACTTTATTCCAAAAACCAAATAATATGTTCCCTTAGCTTAATTCGAATCATATAGGTTTGTAGTGAATTCATCACTTCGTACTCAGTGGAACGATCCCTAAGTAGTACAATTGTCTTAACTGTGCACTTGCAGTTCCCTAGGGTTATAAATTTAAAGACCTAATTGCATAAACCCTACATAGAAGTTTTATGGCACATCAGTAACCCGAAGCCAAATCAATATTGGAGAACCAAGTAGCCCCTCGCAACTGATCCAACAACTCATCAATCCACGACAGAGGATACCTGTTCTTCACAGTGACTCGGTTAAGTCCCTGGTAATCGATGCACAACTAAAAACTCTCATCCTTCTTCTTCACGAACAACATCGGCGCTCACCACGGTGAAACACTAGGCCTGATGAATCCTTTCCCCAACACTTCATCCAGCTGCTTCTTCAGCTCTGTCATCTCTGCTAGGGTCATACGGTAAGGCGCCTCAGATATAGGAGTCGTCCCAGGCTCCAACTCAATCGTAAACTGATCCGACCTCGACAGCAGTAATCCCTGTAACGACTGGAAAACATCCTGGAAGTTTTGAACAACCCGAATATCTCCAACTGCAACCTCTCCAACAGTCTCTAACATCAATATCATCGCAAATACGCCTCGCAGCCCTTCTCAATCAGGTGCTCAGCCTGAATAACCAAAATCACGAGACTTTCGGAAGTCGGTCTCACACCCTAATAAACCAACCTCTTTGCCTCTCGCTCGAACACAACTCGTTCTCGATGGTAATCCAGATGGACCCTGTACCGATCCAGCCAATCCATCCCGAGAATGACATCGTATAACTCCACCTAATTAATGATTAGATATGCTGGCATCAACTCCCCCGCCACCAGAACATCCACACCACGAGCCTGCCCGAAAGTAGCTAACGACTTGCCCCCAGCAACCTTATTTACTCATGGCTGCTCACCGGAATCGCTCCAGATATCGCTACCCTCCGCACACTCTGGAGTAATGAAGCTATTCGAAGCTCCAGAATCAAACAAAACATGGGACTTACATCCGCCCACTACTAAGGTCCCTCCACAAATCCCATGTGCTTAAAAACCCCAACACTCTTGTAACATCCTAATTTCTGAAATATGTGGTGCATGCGGAGAGGGTTAAGAGAATTGATTTGACTATCTATATCACCAAAGTGCACTTATCTTTTCCGTCACACATCGAGAGAGAACTCCATAGTTAAGTGTGCTTGGGGTGGAGCAATTTAAGGATGGGTGACCTACTGGGAAGTCATTTCCAGTACCGTGTGAGTGAGGACAAAACACGGGGAAAGATCACGTGGTGATTTGCAGGGTTAGTAAACAAGTCTTTCGAGCCTCCCGGACTAACGCACCGACCGTCGGAGAAGGGTGGGCCCACGGGCCGAGAGTAGGCGTGGGGCCCATTAGGAGATGAGGAGTTCTCCTGAGGGGATGACGATTTTCCCTGTATGTTATTGAGAGATGAGAATTTCTCTCAAGGGGATGAGGATTTCCGCTGCATACTGATAGCTCGGCGGCGGTCGAGACGTTACAAGTGGTATCAGAGCACACTGTCGGGGGTGACGATCCTGGTGCGCAACGAGGACGTTGCGATCAATTAGTGGGGGTGATTGTAATATCCCAGTTTATGAAATACGTGGTGCATGCGGAGAGGGTTAAGAGAATTGTTTTGACTACTTATATCACCAAAGTGCACTTATCTTTTCCGTCACACAACGAGAGAGAACTCCATAGTTAAGCATGCTTAGGGTGGAGCAATTTAAAGATGGGTGACCTACTGGGAAGTAATTTCCAGTACCATGTGAGTGAGGACAAAACACGGGGAAAGATCACGTGGTGATTTGCAGGGTTAGTAAACAAGTCTTTCGAGCCTCCCAGACTAACGCATCGACCGTCGGAGAGGGGTGGGCCCACGGGCCGAGAATGGGCGTGGGGCCCATTAGGAGATGAGGATTTCTCTTGAGGGGATGAGGATTTCCCCATATATGTTATTGAGAGATGAGGATTTCTCTCGAGGGTATGAGGATTTCCCCTGCATACCGATAGCTCGACGGCGGTCGGGGCGTTACAACTCTAGCATAGACTCACTATTTCCAAAACATACTAAAATTCAAACACGACAATCATTTAAAAAAAGTTATGTCCGAAAATTACCTGTGATCGGTTTGGCGCTAGAATCACCCGCCTCCACCGAAGTGAACACCCGTGGTGCTGCTGCAATCTGAGCCACCGGTTGCACTACCGCCACTGCCATATGCTGCAGTCTAGGACACTTAAGCTTGATATGCCCCGACTCTTTGCAGTGAAAGCACACCCGCGTATTCCAGGCTTCGACCCGTGTATCCTGGGCCTCGACCCGCGTATCCTAAGCCTCAGTCCTCTTCGGATAGCTTGCCACCCGATGATCCGTGCTCCCACACCCGAAACAACCCGAACCACCCTGCTCTCTCATTTCCTTTTCTGTCCCTGCGCAAGCTTGCCGTCCCTGCTCGGACCCAGCTGCTGCTACGATCTCCTCTGCTCCTGCACCGGTGGCCTAACCACCACAGCTATAATTTTGGAACTCTATATACCTTACATTTTCAATTACGTGTTAGAGATTAATAAAATTTGTAATTTTAGAAACATTTAGAATTTGTAAATTTAATTTTTCTATGAAATTAAAACTGAAACTTTAATTTTAATTTTTCTCTAATATATAATTATTATTTTTTCTAAAAATTTTAAAATTTTGTAGATATTATTTTGATATGTTAAGTTTTTATGTTTTTTTAATTTCTTAGATTTTTTAGAAATTGTTCTGTTTTGCAATAATAAAAAATTAACCCCTAAATTGATAAATATTTATCAAAAACACCCAATTTGTAGTTTTTAACATGTTAACATATACTTGGTGTATGTCACCATGTATTACATAATAGGCTGTGTAATTCAGAACACATTTCTATACTTGGCATGGTTTGAAACATATTAGCCAATACTTGGTGTAGCTAAGAATGATTTTTCCTTAGTTTTATGATATTGTTGCATATACATATTCAATTATAAACAAAAATCATATATCTTATGGATTTATGATATTTAAATCTTCAAAAATTGTTTTTTTCCTAATTGTGCTTCAAGTCTATACTTTATTATACCTTCATATAGTATAGTTGGACTTGTTC
The DNA here is from genome assembly GCA_964056655.1 of Arabis hirsuta. Taxonomy (NCBI): domain Eukaryota; kingdom Viridiplantae; phylum Streptophyta; class Magnoliopsida; order Brassicales; family Brassicaceae; genus Arabis; species Arabis hirsuta. The sequence continues at coordinate 17,577,902 of OZ053305.1, forward strand.
ATAAAAAAAAATTCACTATTTTAAAAAATCTTTTCTGTTTTAAAAAAGTTAAAATCATGTTAGATAAAAAAAAATTTAGAATCACAATATTGCATTATATATTTTAAAAAAGAAACATAAAAGCACGAAAATAGTAGAGAAACAATCACTTTAGGCTTTTTTTTTAATTATATGTTAAATTAATTCAAAGAAAAATACTTTTGTACGTCAAATGCTTTGTTGTTATGAGGCTCGAAAGCAAGGTAGAAGCAAATATTTCTAAACTTTATTCTGAGATAGAAAACCAGGCTTCTAAACCCTCCTCATATATGTGATCTCCGCGAATCGAGATGAGATGATTCTTCACTTGCTTGTCAATGTATTTGATGATTCGGCTAGGAGGAGTTGGCGCCTCACCATGCCGTCGGACGTTTCATTCTCTCCAAATGGTATGAATAGATGCTTGAAAGGCGTATCCAACAAGAAAACTAGGAATATGAGCTAACTACTTATCGCTTATGTGATATGCAAATCGGAAAGAGAAATAGGGTTTGAAGAATGTAAAAGGTTATTTTCATTTTATTCAGTCTGTGAACAATTTGGGTATATTCCAATGTTTTGAAAAACAGATGGGACACCAACTTGGCATCATCTTTGGTTGGTTGCTCGGACCGGTTCAATCGGGTTTTAAATATTTATTTTTTATTTATATATTAAATTTAATACTAAAAGACCATGTACTAATTTTTAAAAGACAAAGTATTCTTAATTTTGTTTTTTTTACATAATCTCAACTCTAAAACAAAATAAAATTTTAATAAATTAATATATTAGACCATTTAAAATTATCATTAAAAAATATTAAATATGATTTATCATGTAGTAATTATCATTAAAACCATGTAAACAACAAGATTTTAATCTAATTTGTATATAAAACATAGTTTTTAAAAGTACAAAATGAAAATAAATTTAAAAGTAAATAATTAGTGATTCTAAATTATATTTTAATTTTTGACTAAAAAATAGAAAATTGTACTTTAATTTTGTGAACCGGGTTTTGATATGGAACCAGATCACCGGTTTTTGGCCGGTTTTACCGGTTTGACTCAAATCCGAATTTGGACTCAACCCGAACGCGGCCAAGTAGCTAATTCTCGGTTGGACTTGTCGGACCAACCAGTCCGTTCCAGTTTTCAAATCACTGTTGTATTTTTTGTTTTGTCTGCTAATATGATTATTGATCTAGTTGACCTTTAAATATAAGTCTTATGTTTTAATCAATAAATACCACTTGTACGGCCGTAAATATAGCGTATGTACAACATAGAGTGAAAAATCATATTACTTTTATGCTATACAATAAACTATATTGTCAAAAATAAAACGGCAACGATGTTTATACAATGGGCATGTTCGTTTGTGAAACATGATAATAATCCTCAATGGGCCAAACACAAGCAATGCGGAACAAGAACAATTAACAATTAAACCAACCATCATTCAATAATCTCATAGTTATCAAATACCTAAACCGTTCAACCAATAAAACAATATTCAATTCCAATATCAATCAATCATAATTCCAGAATTTACTAGCAACCTACCAATTCTAACAATACAACCATTCAAACGAAACACTAGATCATCTCCTCTTCCCGGCCATGATTCCACGATCACAACTTCTCTTTACCTGCATCACATAGCAAAGAGAGATGCGTGAGTATTATCACAAATACTTAGTGAGACGATCCTCCCGTCTACAGGTTATACACATAGGCATAAGCAAGAGATACAATACTAGGGTGAGCAAACAACAAGCATACATGAACAATCAACATGAACCAGTTCAGGAGCACTGTGTCGATCGACACAACCACTAAATGTTGATCGACATACTGCACTTGTGTCGATCGACCCACCACCATGGTGTCGATCGACACGATGCACTGTGTCGATCAACACGGCATCGCATAAACAGGGAATGAACCTATCCTCTCATGGCTCGAACCCTAATGCGATCCATCGATCTCCTGCACGAATTCACCAACAAACTCACGAATCGCATTCTATCGATTCCTTTACCCAGATAAACCTACGGTCCCGCACTCACCTCGAAAAAGGATTGAACGATGAAGAACACGATGAATCCCAATGAAATTTGATCCTAGCCTTCTAATTCCCTTCCCCAAACACGGAATGCACACCACTTAATCCTCCCACGCTCCTATAACCTCAAGAACAAGCCTCCAAGGATCAATCCTTCTCAAATCAGCAAAAACTCTCCCAATTTCTCTGATTCCGGCCAAAAAAGGAGACAAAACGCGGCTCCCACGATTTATATCGGAACCCTAGGATTCTCTAAACCAATCAGAACCGAGCGATCAAGAACCGAACCTGTCGGTTCAATTTTAACCCATGTCGATCGACACACCACAGTGGTGTCGATCGACACAACGGCCAAAAATCTGACTTCTCCCAAGTCCAAAAACAATCGTGTTGAGCGACACACACACCCTGTGTCGATCGACACACCACCCAAAAATTTACTTTCTGGTTCACGGGCGTTACAATTCTCCCCCACTAACACAGATTTGACCTTGAATCACGCGACTCTGTCCCACCAAGGTTAAAACTCCCGCCTGAAACCCGACCAGATTCACCCGAAAACATCCACAATGCAATGCTCCCTGATCCGTATTAGGGTTGCCCGATTGGTCGCACAACAATCAAACAAGAACATGCACGACCAACCGTTGACCCAGAATTAGACCAAATGATCGCGCAACAATCAAACAAGAACATACACGACCAACAGCGCTACATATGCTACCAGGGTCGTCCGAACCGAGGTTCTAAATGTATGTAAAAATCCTAGACTAGACGTCCAGACCACACTCGATCCTCGAGCTCCGCTAGCCTCATACTAGCCACATTGCACTGTCTCACCACGGCTGCAATTCTGACCAACCCGGTCAGCACCACTGAGATCCACTCCTGATCCCTGAATTTCATTCAGTCTCATACTTACAATCACACTACAGATACTATTGCTCATAATCATTTCTATATACAACACCCCGCTCTCAGGATCGTCACCCTTTGAGCTCTCGATGTATATCATACCCCTCCCAACTTCAGGACCGCCGTCTATCCAGCTCTCAGTTTGCTCCAGTCCGTCCCACTCTCAGGACACACAGTCCGTCAAGCTATCGGCTGCAGAGGAATCACACATCCTCTCGAGCGACTTCGGCCCCTCAAAGTATATGCAAGGGAACCACTTTCCCCTGGAGAGAACCTCATTGTCCCCTCAAGTATATTCAGGAGAACCACTATCCTCTAGAGCAATCACGTTGTAACGTGCATCATAAGCAACTGTTGACCAAAATCACCTCTCGTGGTCATCCGTAACAACCCAATCACCAGGGTGTTCCCATAGAGTCCCTGGAAAAGACAGTCCTAACTCACATAAGACTTATATTTCCAAACTCCCCCTAGGAAATAGACAGGTTCTAACTCTCATAAAACCTCTATTTCCCAGCGCCATCTAGGGAATAGACAAGTCCTAACTCACATAGAACTGCCATTCCTAGATAATACTCCTAGAACATGGACAGCCCTAACTCACATAGAACTTCTATTTCCATCCTCCCTAGCCGATAGACAAGTTCTAACTCCCAAATAATGCTATCGCTAGACCTCCACATGACATACCAGTCATCACAACACATGAACCCACCAGTCATACCATAAGAACTTCCGTCTCATAACACATTTGATAAGGAAAACTCATCTTATTAAATCTCAAAACTCCCGTCTCATAACTTATATCTCATAGCCACAAGCTAAAACAGACTCTGAAAACCAGAAAAGACACTCAAGCCACCACTTGCTTCTCGAACACTCCCGAGAACTTCGTCTTCATCATCGCTTCTGGTTCCCAAGTCTCCTCCTCAATACCATCACAATCCCACACGACTCTCACCAACGGTATCCTCTTCTGGTGCAGCACCTTGACTCTCCTCTCGAGAATCCTCACAGTACTCACCGCCAACGTCATATTGGGCTGAAGATCCTCCGGAATCCTAGCCAACACCTACTCAAACTCATGTAGACACTTCTGCAGCATCGAAACATGGAAGACTTTATGAAAAGCCTTCATACTCTAAGGTAACTTCAATCGATAAGCTATCGGTCCGATCCGCTCCACAACCTTGAACGGACCCATAAACCTTGGACTCAACTTATTCTCCGAAATGGATCTATTAGGACCCCGCAACATCGCTGCCTTGAGATACACCAAATCTCCCAACTCAAACTCTAGCTCCTTCCCTCTCCTATTGGCATGACTCTTCTACCGATCCTGAACCTCTCTCATATTCAGTCTCAAAACACGGATCTTCTCTGTCGTCTCCTGAACAAAATCCGCACCAAACATGTTCTTCTCCTCCACTTGAGTCCAACATAATGGTGTCCGACATGGCCTCCTATACAGAGCCTCAAATGGAGCCATCCTTCTCCTGAGCAACCCAAATACTGCTCAACAAATCTACCTGGTTAGCTGCCTCTAACCCCATTGGCTCCTATGAGATCTCAATGTATTGATCTCGCTCACCAGAGCCTCCATATCCCGCTCTTGATCTGAAGCAACCTTCTTCCGACTCAACGCATCTGCAACTAGATTAGCCTTACCCGAATGGTACCCGATCTCCAGATCGTAACCCGCCACTAACTCCATACAGCGCCCGTGTCTCTGGTTCAGCTCCGGCTGAGTGAAGAAATACTTCATACTCTTGTGGTATGTGAAAACCTGCACCATTTTGCCATAAAGATAAGACCTCCAAATCTTAAGGGCGAAAATCACTGCAGCCAACTCCAAGTCATTGGTAGGGTAGTTGCACTCGTGATTCCTCAACTGTTTCGAAGCATACGCAATAACCTTTCCCTGCTGCATCAGTACACATCCCAGACCAACTCCCAAAGCATCTGTATACACCACATATGGCTCACCCGGCTCAGGTAATGCCAACACAGGTATACTAGTCAGAATCTCCTTCAGCTTCCCAAAACTCTCCTCACAAGCTGAAGACCACACAAAAGGAACATCCTTTCCTGTCAACTACATCATCGACTGCGCCATACTAGCAAACCCCTTGACGAACCTTCGATAATAACCCGCCAACCCAAGAAAACTCCTGATCTCAGTGGCATTCCTCGGTCTAGGCCACCCTTTGATAGCCTAAATCTTAGCCGGATCCACATAAACTCTCTCTGCAGACAATATGTGCAAAGGAAACTCATCTCTCGCTGCCAGAAACTGCACTTACTCAACTTCGCGTACAGCTTCTGCTCCCGCAGCTTCTCCAGAACTATCCTCGAATACACCAGGATATCATCAATGAAGATGATCACAAACACATCCAGATACTCTTGGAACACCCCGTTCATCAACCTCATGAACGCTGCTGGGGCATTCGTCAACATGAACAGCATCACCACAAACTCATAATGTCCATACCTCGTCCTGAAGGCAGTCTTCCTAACATCTTCCTAACATCTTCCTCATCAATCAGGATCTGATGGTAACCCAAAGCCAAGTTGATCTTGGAGAACCAAGTAGCCCTTCGCAGCTGATCCAACAACTCATCAATCCGTGGCAGAGGATACCTGTTCTTCACAGTGACTCGGTTAAGTCCCCGGTAATCGATGCACAACCGGAAACTCCCATCCTTCTTCTTCACAAATAACACCGGCGCTCCCCACGGTGAAACACTAGGCTCGATGAAACCCTTCCCCAACAGATCATCCAGCTCCTTCTTCAGCTTTGCCATCTCTGTTGGAGCCGTACAGTAAGGCACCTTGGATATAGAAGTCGTCCCAAGTTCTAACTCAATCGTAAATGGATCCGACCTCGACGGCGGTAATCCCAACAACGGCTGAAATACATCCTGGAAATCTCGAACAACCTGAATATCCCCAACTGCAACTCTCCAACAGTCTCTGGCATCACTATCGTCGCCAGATACGCCTCACAGCCCTTCTCAATCAACTCCTCGGCCAGTATCGCTGAAATCATGAGACTTCCAGAAGTCGGTCTCACACCCTGATAAACCAACCTCCCTGCCTCCCGCTCGAACACTACTCGCCCTCAATGACAATCCAGATTGACCCTGTACCGATCCAGCCAATCCATACCAAGGATAACATCGTACAGTTCCACCAGACTAATGATCAAACCTGCTGTCATCAACTCTCCCGCCACCAGAACACGCACGCCTCGAGCCCGCCCGAAAGTAGTTAACGACTTGCCATCCGCAACCTTAACTACTCCCGACTGCTCACCGGAATCGCTCCGGATACCGCTGCCCTGCGCACACTCCAGAGTAATGAAGCTAATCGTAGCTCCAAAATGAAACAATACGTGGGACTCACACCCGCCCACAACTAAGGTTCTTGCACAAATCCCATGTGCTTTAAGACCTCGACACTGTAGCACAGACTCACAATTTCCAAACAGACTATATTCAAACACCACAAGAATTTAAAAAGGTCAAGTTTGAAAAATTACCTGTGATCGATCTGGCGCTAGAACCACCCGCCTCCGCCGATGTGAAAACCCACGGTGCCGCTGCAATCTGAGCCAACGGCTGCACCGCCAACAGCTGCACTGCCGCCACCGCCATCTGCTGCAGCTTCGGACACTTGGGCTTAACATGCCCTGACTCTCTGCAGTGGTAGCACACCTGAGCACCCCGACCCTCACTCCTCTTAGGACAACTAGCCACCTTGTGATCCAAGTTCCCGCTCCTGAAGCATCCCGGACGACCTGCCCTCTCTGACTCGGCCCTGAAGTGCTCTCCCACTTTCTCTTCTGACCCTGCGCAGGCTTGCCGCCCCTGCTCGCACCCGCCTGCTGCTGAACCGGTGGACTAACCACCACAACCTGCTCCCTGAGGTCCTCCTCTATCGCAGCAGCCATCTCAACCAGCTCCACCCCCGTGGCGAACCTACTCACCCTGCAGTGAGTCCTCAAATCAGCCCGAAGTCCCCTCAGAAACCTCTTCACCTGGGCCTGCTCACCTTCCGTGCCCATACCAACATGTACCAGAAGTTGACTGAACTCTGTGTCGAACTCCCTCACTGACCGGTCTCCCTGAGCCAACTCCAGAAGCCTTAGCTCCAACCGATCAACCGCCTTCTGCGGGAAATACTTGGCGAACTCAGCCAAGAAATCCTCCCACACCATCTCGTCCTCTACCCTCCTGGCCTCAACACCCCTCCACCAGAGATGCGCGTCACCATCCAGATAGTGAACCACCAGATCAACCCGGTATCCCTCCGGACACCTGATAGAGCAAAAATTACGCTCCAACCTCAGCCGCAACTCATCGGCCTCCTCGGGCTTCGCACCTCCCGAGAAAAATCTGGTGTCAATCCTCTGCATCTGCTCTATCATCCTCAAGTAGGATGGAAGCTCCTCTGCAACCGCCACACCCGGCTGAACCCCAGCTACTCCCGGCTGACCACTAGCCACTACTGGCTGCACACCAGCCACACCTGGCTGAACTCACGGAGCCTGACCCAGAGCCGATACCCCACCCGGTAACAGCTCCAGAATCAACTGCAGCAAATCAACCAAGCGATCATCTTGGTCCTGGGCAACACCTGTGGCAGCACCCCCACCTGAGCCCGCCGCACCACCAGCTACACCGGGACCCACACTAGCCCCATTAGCCCTAACGCTGACACTCGTAGTAGCCACACCCACTGACCCCTCCTGAAACGCCTGCGAGTCCGCCACCTGCTCCTGCGTGGTCTCCTGGGTCACACTAGCGGCATCAGACTCACTCTGCAGTCCTCGCCTGTGCCCACCACGACCACCTCGGCCTCCACGGCCCCCACGACCTCTGCCTCTAGCCACTCTAGCCATCACTTTGCACTAACCAGTAGACTACTAAGCACTAGAAAAACAAAAGTCAAAAAACACATACCGTGGAATCTCATTGAAGACTCTAAAGAGATGATCTAAGACTCCAAACCCACACAACAATCAATTGACTAAAACACATAACCAATAAATTGCACCCGCCCTAGAACCATAAGGGCTCTGATACCAAAATGAAACAACCCGACCCAATTCTCTCCAACCCTTTTGCGCATATGCTGCACATATGACAATGAAGTAACAAGAATGCAAGGGGTTCGAAAAGAGGTTAGGGTTAAGGAAGGTACTAATTAAAAATGAGCTAGCTATTCAGGAACAATAAGAGTGATAAAAGGAATAAGGAGTCCTGAATATGATTCGTTTCCCTAATCTAGTGCCAATAGCGAGAGAAATTTTTGGTCAATATGAAACCTGGAAGATGGTGCATTGAAGTATTCCAGCTGTTCCTTGTACCCATGCTCTGAAGAAATTGTCACTAGAGAGAAAGTTAAACATAGATAGTTCAAAGATCATCATAAGATAAAGTCCTAATTCCTTACAAAGTCTTGACTCAATAAAACAAATGAAAAGAAAGACTCAAAATAGGCCATAAGAAAATAGAAAAACATCCAAAATAAACGAGATTAGTAGCAACTCCCCCCAGACTTACTTCATACCGTCTCGGTGTGAGAATAAGAAAAGAGAGAGTAGAAAAGAAAGAAAAATTATAAAGAGTAGCAGAAAACAAAATGTTTGTGATGAATACCTCTTGGTGGGCCTGAATCCGAATTTCGAATTTTTACCCTAGAGAGTAGGTGCTCTGTATTGGGGAGCAGGTGCTCTGAAGTGGGGAGCAGGTGCTCTGTCTAGGAAACGGATCGACTTGCTTATCGATCCAAAGGTTGACCGCTGGAATGGCTTTTGATTTCATCTTCATGGATCAATCGATCCACCCGAAGAGATCGATCGATCTGGCTTGGGTGCTCTCCTGGGGAGCAGGTGCTCCTTCTGGGTTGAACTTGGAAGCGAATCGATGTGCAGATCGATCCTGAGCTTGACCGCTTGAATGTATGTTGAACTTCTCACTCCGGATCGATCGATCTAGCTAAGGGGATCGATCGATCCTCCTTGCGTACTGCACAACACAAATTTTTTTTTTTTTTTTTTTTTTTTGCCTGAAAACTCAAACTGAAATTCAAAGTTAGTAATAAAAGAAATCAAATTGAAAAAGTTAGAAAACGTACCGGTGGGTTGCCTCCCACTAAGCGCTTGGTTAAAGTCTTTAGCTTGACTTGGATCTCATAAATCAGTCAGGATGAGGGGCGTGAGAACTTTCTCCAAAACAAGCTCTCCAATTAGTAACCTTCAGCTTCAGAACCTTGCTCAACATAGCTTTCACAGCTTCTTCACCTTTCTCTTTCAGCTCAGATGTGAGAATAGCTCTAACTTTGGAGAAAGGTTTCGAAATCCCTTTGGACTTTACCTTGTACTCAATCGTGTCACCAACACGTCTCTGAGGTTCTAAAACTATATGAGAATCACCCTTGATTCTTTGGCTCATCTCCTTCTCCTTTACCCTGCTCTTTTGCCTGGTCTGCTTTGTTATGATAAGAGGGTCTCCATCTAGGACTTCCTTGACCTCATTCTTATCATTGAAATCCCTCTTTGTCACCATTTGCAGCTTACCTCCATTGATAACGGTAACACAGGATGCAAGTTTGGCTGCTCCATTAGTGGGTATAGCTTTGTAGAAGACCTGTTTGTCAATATTAGAGAATGAGACTCTTCCATTAGACAAATCTACAACTGCACCCACTGTCGCCAGAAATGGTCTTCCAAGAATCAAAGGTATGCTAGGATCTTCGTTCATCTCCACCACCTGAAAGTCAGTAGGAACAAGGCAATTTTCAACTTGAACATGTAAATCAGGAATAGTACCATGTGGAACCTTGGTGGAAGAGTCTGCAAACTTGAGAGATATATTAGCAGCTGTCATCGTAGTAATCCCAAGCTTCTCTGCAATAGCCTTAGACATGAGATTGATGGAAGACCCAGAATCGCAGAGAGATTCTTTAAATTCAACTCCTGCAATGGAGCATGGAACAACAAACATCCCAGGGTCTTCTAGCTTTGGCAACTGCTTCATTGGAGATGATGTATTCCTTGCTTCAGTAAAGAGAGCCTTGACTACTGTGAGACTCTTCTTGGTATCCTTGGAGAACTCACGATATGCAGGATCAACTTTAAATGCCTCTTCAAAAGAGATACCAGGAGGAAGCTCACTCACCATCTTATTAAAACCCAACCATCTTCTTTTCACCAATCTCATATTTCAATCTTTGAGGGTATGGGATCCTAGGGATGTATGGTAGTGATTCGACAGCTTCTTTTGCTTTCTCTGGTGTAGCTGATGCCGAGATCTGAGCTAGCTGAGTGTCAAGCTTCCTCACGTGGTTCCAAATAGCTTCAAGTCTACCATTGAGATCCGAGTACATGGCGTCAACCCGCGTTTTGATTTCAGTGGCAGACTTCTGTTGATTAGCCATTAGCTGCTGCATCATACCCTTGAGTTCATCCTGAGAAGTACTTCCAGAGCTCGCATGAGCTTGAAAGTTGGTACATTGTGGTTTCTGTTGAATTCTCCCTTGGAACCGATTTTGACCTTGGTTTGGGTGGCTCATATAATTCTGGGTGACTACTTCTTCACCCATCCCTTAGATAATGGTTCCCTATTCTCATCTACAAAGTAAACCGTCGTTTGGTTCCCTTTGAGCAACAAGTTGACCTTAGCAGTAAGGTCATCAATCTTTTGGGAATCCATTCCACTAGATTTCGTAGTTCGATCGTATTCCTTAGACTCGTTGCTAGAACTTGCAGCCAAGTTTTCAATCAGCTTATATGCACCCTCTCTGGTCTTAGTCATAAAATTACCATCGCTGGCAACATTCAGCGCATTCCTATAATCCCAGTCAACACCATCGTAGAAGATACTGAGCAGATTTTCATCAGTGAAACCATGGTGTGGGCACTCCCTTTTATACTCCTTGAACCGTTCCCATGCCTCATAGAAGGACTCTCCTGAATGTTGTTGGAACGAGGAGATTTTGTTCCTCCTCGCGGTTTTAGTCTTCGTATAGAAGTGGTCCAGAAATGCAGATCTGCATTGTGCCCAAGTCGTAATGGAACCAGCAGGTAGAGACTTAAGCCAACGCGAAGTCTTATCCGCGAGTGAGAAGGGGAATAGCTTGCACTTTACGAAATCCGGGTTCATCCCATTAGAACTCGTCGTGGAGCAAATCTCCTCGAAGTTTTCTATATGGTCCATCGGAATTTCAGTAGGCAGCCCATGGAACATATGCTGCTTGACCAGCGATATCAACTAAGGCTTGATCTCATAATCTTGCCTCCCAGGAGCAGGTGGAACAATAGCAGCTCGGTTCCGGTAGAAAGCATGGGGATTGTCCATATCCCCAATAGCACGCTGCTGCTCACGCATGTGTTGCTGCTGTTGTTCCCGTGTATATTGCTGCTGCATTTGAGCCATCTGCTCTTGCAACCGTAGCAGCTCAGCCGCCATACCATCATTGCCTTGTTCGCCCATGTCAGCGGGATTAGGCCTTTGTCGTCTGTTTTCTCGTTCAAGTCTCGCAAGCTCAGGGTTACTCAAAGTGACGAGGGGAGTTTGAAGATTTCTCCTTGTTGTCCTTGAGTTCATACACCTGAAACACACGCAAGAGAAACAAAAGAACGAGATTAGTGCTTAGTCTAAAATCGTAAACGAAAATTAGAGGTATCGAGTTGGTCCCCGTCGCAACGGCGCCAATTTGATGATAAGGTTTTTCCCGGTTTATAAAGATTAAAACCTAGATTTACTAATCAATGTGTAGAATAGTGAGGTTCGTTAAGGGACCAGCAATACACTCTAATTCTATGGAAAACAACTTCAGCTAAGCGATCAAAGGACGTTTAAATGTCACAATTTAAATAAGCAAACAAATGTAAAATTCGGTTGTAAACAAATGATGGAAATGCGTTAGGTCAAGGGATAATTCTCAGGGATTAGACAATCAGGAACCAAGCAATTATTCAGGTATGCGATTACGACCAAGTCTCGAACTCAACCATAAATATAAGGAGATCCACTTTTGTGGCATCTACAACTTTAACAATCAATCTAACACCCTAACTGTCGTTCAGGTTACAAGGATTATCAAGCATTAAGCGATTAGGGTTGATATGTTCACGAGATGCCCTAACTTCAACTTTCGTTGGCTAAGGATCAAATCGCCCACCTAAGTCAATTCCAGCAATTTACAAACTTTTGATAAGTAAATTCAACCTAAAATCAAAGGCTAGGTGATCAATCTAACCTAGGCAATATGATCGACAATAGGTGGAGACTATCAAATGATTATTTAAAAACCTATTTATGCTTAGCTCATGAATCAAATCCCATCGAAAACCCTTAACCTAACAAGTGGATTACTCGCTCATGATCAAACAAAAAACAGCAGCAAGAGACATGATAAACTGCATTGAAATCGATATATAAAAGAGTAGGGTTTAAGAAAACTTCGATAAGTATTTGAAGACAAATCTCCAAGCTCACAAACTCTCTCAAAACAAGTGTATATCTCTCTCTCTCTCTCTCTCGTCGTGATGTATCTCTGCTGCTCTCCTTTGTGATGTGTGTGGCGTGATGGCCTTGATCCCGATCTCCAAATATGAGTATCGAATCTCTCTCACTTTCGATCTCTCTCCTTCGATCTCTCTCACTTTTTCGTGTGTTGCGGCTCTCTGCCTTTTGTCTGCGTGTGTCCTCCTTTTTATATGCCTTGGGCGGCTGGCCAAAATTAGGGTCTGTTCTGAATTAGGTTTAAATGAACTTTCCATATTGGGATCTTCCATGGAGCGGGAGCACCTCGTTTGGTGCAGGTGCTCCTTCTGGGCAGAATCTTTAAAAAGATTCCATTTTTCTTCTTTTTTCGCCAAGTCCTTTTGCAAGACTCCAATCTTTGTTTCCAGCCACTTTTGTACCTAGAAAGACTCGAAAGAGAGTGAAAGACTCGAAAGAGAGTGAAAGACTCGATAAAAACCTACAAAATAAAGGTTAGAATGCGCCAAAAACGCATTATATCACAGCATGAACCAGAAGTCGACCGAACTCCTTATGGAACTCCCTCACCGACCAGTCACCTTGAGCCAATTCTAAGAATCACAACTCCCAGCGATCCACCAACTCCGACAGAAAGTACTTGGCATTGAACTCAGCCACAAAGTCCTCCCAAACCATAGACGCCTGAGCCCTCTTACCCCGACACCTCACCACCAGAGAAGTGCATCACCATCAAGGTAATTTACTGCCAGGTCCACCAGGTATCCGTCTGGACACCTGAGAGATTGCAAATTATGCTCCAATCTACTCCTGCACGAATCAGCCTCCTCAGGCTTTGCACCACCCGAGAAAAACCTGGTGCGAGTCCTCTACATTTGCTGTATCATCCTAAGATAGGATGGAAACTCCTCCGCAACCACCACACCCAACTGCACCCTACCCATACCCGGCTGCACCCCAGCCACACCCGGCTGCACACCAGCCACACCTGGCTGAACTTTCGGAGCCTTATCCAGAGCCAGCACCCCACCTGGCAACCGCTCCAGGATCAACTGTAGCCGCCCGACGATTATCTCGATCCTGAGCTCCACCTTCAGCACCTCCACCTGGGCCCGCTGCACCGAGACCTACACCCGTCCCACCAGTCCTCACACTGGCACTCACAGTGGCCACACCCACGGACCCCTTCTGATACGCATGCGAATCAGCCACCTGCTCCTGCGTGGTCTGCTGGGCCACACTCGTAGTGACAGTCTCACTCTCGAGTCCCCGCCCGGGCCCACCACGACCACCTCGACCTCCATAGCCCCCACGATCTCGGCCTCTAGTACCTCTCGCCATCTCACTCTTCACTACCCAACATAATACTAAGAATACTAGAAAACAGAAAAGTAACACAACACTTACCGTGAAATCTCATTGAAGGCTTAGAGAAGATGATCTAGGACTCCAAACCCATTCCCATACAACAATCAATCGACTAACTCATATAATCAATCAGTTGCACCCGCCCTAGAACCATAAGGGCTCTCATACCAAAATAAAACAACCCAACGCGTAAAATTAAAAAATTTCCAGATTTAGCTATTATAATCATAAATAATAATCCTCAATGGTCAACACAATATGCGGAAAATAACACAATCAATTAATCCAATAACAACATCCAATAAATCTCATACTTTATTGACCTAAACCAACTCCAATTCCAAATTCAACAACCAATTCAGTAACACAAACCAAATAACAATCCAACATAGTTCCAGAATTACTAACACCCTAGCAATTCTAATAACAACGAGCAATCAATCGAGCCACTAGATTATCTCTTCTTCCCGGCCACGATTCTACGATCACACCTTGTCTTTACCTGCATCACATGGTTATAAGAGATGCGTGAGTATTATCACAAATACTCAAGGAGACGGCCATCCCATCTACTTGGCTATACACAAGTTTTTGAAATTATTGAAATTTATTTAACATAATTTAAATTATATTTGTTGACCAACATTTTAAAAACTTCTGTTATTTTTTGCCTAACAAATTAATTGGTTTCAAAATATATTATATGGATTTATAAATTTATTCATTCTAAATTATGGATTTATTATATTTAAATCTTCAAAATTGTTTTTCCTAATTGTGTTTCAAGTCTATACTTTATTATACTTTCATATAGTATAGTTAGACTTGTTCTTAAAAAAAGAAAAATCACTATTTTAAAAACTTCTTTTCCATTTAAAAAATTTCAAATCATGTTAGATAAAAAAAAATTTAGAATCACAATATTGCATTAATATAATTAAAAATATAAAAATAAAAGCACCAAAACATTAGACAAACAATCACTTTTTTTTTTTGAATTATATGTTAAATTAATTAAAAAAAAATACTTCTGTACATCAAAATGCTTCGTTGTTATGAGGCTCGAAAGAAACGTAGAAACAAACATTTTTAAACTTTATTCTGAGATAGCAAACCAGGCTTGTAAACCCTCTTCATATCTGTGATCTCCGCGAATCGAGATGAGATGGTTCTTCACTTGCTTGTTAATGTATTTAATGATTCGGCTAGGAAGAGTTGGCGCTTCACCATGCCGTCAGACGTTTCATATTCGCCAAATGGTCTGAATAGATGTTTGAAAGGCGTACCTAATAAGAAAAATCGGAATACGAGCTAACTTCTTATCGCTTATGTGATATGCAAATCAGAAAGAGAAAGACAGTTTGAAGAATGTTAAAGGTTTTTCATCTTATTCAGTCTGTGAACAATTTGGCTATATTCCAATGTTTTGAAAACCGGATGGGACACCAACTTGGCATCATCTTTGGTAAGCTACTCAAACTGGTACAATCGGGTTTTAAATATTTATATTTTTAATTATATATTAAATTTAATACAAATTGATCATGTACTAATTTTTTAAAAACAAAGTATTCTTAATTTTGTTTTATATAATCTCATCTCTAAAAAAAAATAAAATTTTAATAAATTAATATATTAGACCATTTAAAATTATCAAAAGAAAATATTAAATATGATTTATCATGTAGTAGTTATCATTAAAACCATGTACACAATGAGATTTTAATCTAATTTGTATATAAAACATAGTTTTTTTAAAGTACAAAATGAAAATAAATCTAAGAGTAAATAAATAGTGATTATAAATTATAGTTTAATTTTTTACTAAAAAATAGAAAATTTGTACTTTAATTTAGTGATCCGGGTTTTGATATGGAACCGGATCACCGGTTTTTGGCCGGTTTTACCAGTTTAACTAGTTTTCGAATTTGGACTCAACCCGAACGTGGCCAAGTAGCCAATTCTCGGGTGGACTTGTCAGACCAACCAGTCTGATCCAGTTTTCAAATCACTGTTATATTATTTCTTTTGTGTTCCAATCTGATTATTGATCTAGTTGATTTTTAAATATAATTCTTATATTTTAATCATTAAATACGGCTTATACGACCGTAAATATAGCGTATATACAACATAGAGTGAAAAATCATATTACTTTTATGCTATACAATAAACTATATTCTCAAAAATAAAACGGCAGCGGTGTTTATACAATGGGCATGTTCGTTTGTCTGACGCAGAACATTACGATTGCGTCATACGGTAAAATGGTGTTCGTTTATGTAAAATAAACTCATGCGATCAAACGTTGCGGCCAGTTGCTGCAGCGGCTAGACTAACAACAATCAGAGAGTTTGGACGCATGTTTCAGTCGCAAACGAACAAGGCCATAATATAGATGGTTACCACATATACTTTTTTAGATTTTAACTTTGTTACCGCATATAGGATGACTAGTTTTTGTTAACAAAAACATATGGTGAATACTTTCTAGTTAGTTGCCAAAAAATAAAATAACATAGTTTCGTTAAATTTTATAAAAATAATGATATTTATTTTTTTCATTCTATTTGAATTTTAGTTTGATGTATTATTTTCGTTTTATTATTTGAAGATGAAACAACCCAACCCAAAAATTTAAAAATTTTCCCTTTCGGATTATTATTATCACAAATAATAATTCTCAACGGGTCATCAACACAAACTGCGGAAAACAATACAATCAATTACCAATAACAACATTCAATAAATCTCATACTTTATTGAAACCACTAATCCAATTTAATCCATAACCATAATCCAATAACATTCAACAACAGTTCCAGAATTACTAACACCCTATCAATTCTAACAAGTTCATAAAGCAACCAACACGAGACTCTAGATCATCTCCTCTTCCCGGCCACGATTCCACGATCACACCTACTCTTTACCGGCATCACATGGTTATACAAGATGCGTGAGTATTATCACAAATATTCAGCGAGACGGTCATCCCATCTACTAGGCTATACACACAGACATAAAAAAATGATACAATACCAGGGTGAACACTCAACGAGACATAGCACGCGCAATCAAACAAGAATCGCACAAACTGTACGTACGTCGATCGACACAAGCACCCTATGTCGATCGACACTGAACCCCAGTATCGATCGATGCACTGTTACGTGTGTCGATCGACATTGAGCAACTGCGTTGATCGATATAGAGCAACTGCGTCGATCGACGCGTTGACACAGACCCAAGAATCAAGCCTATCATCACATGGCTCGACCCTAGGTCACAACTCATCGATAACCTGCACAAATCCACTTAAAACCAACACGAAATACACCCAACAACAACAATCAAACGCATCCTATCACTTCATTTACCCAGATAAGCCATGATCACGCACTCACCTTTCTCGTAAGAGAGGAAAAAGGAAGGAAAACACCAAGAACGAGAAGAATACTCCTCAAGGATTCGAAATCCACACTCCACTTACGAGAAATCACTCCAAGAATGATTTCCCAAGCCTCCCAAACGAATCTCCTCTCACAAATCTCTCACAAATCTCTCTGAACTTTTCTGGAAACTTTCTGGAAACTAAACGTCACCAAAAACGCAGCCAACCCATATTTATAGTGTAACGACCGCGAACCAATTTCTGTGGATTTTGGTCATGCGTCGATCGACGCAAGTGGTGTGCGTCGATCGACGCAAGTCGGATTGAACCAGACCGGTTTGATTTCTATTGTCTGGTTTGGCAAGTCGGTTTAAAAAACCCTATGGTTGGATATAAAAGGCATAATCAGACGGGTTTAGCCGAGTTTTTCATCAGAAATCAGAGAAAACAGAGTTTTGGGGAGATTCTTGGTGTTTGGGAGATTTCTGATTGTTCTTGACCTTTGGTGGCTGGGTTTTCCTGATTGTGATAATCCAAGAGCGTGTTGGGGCTGTGTTCTGCGAGTTTGATTGAAGATTTTTGGATTTGGAGGATGTGTTCTTCGCGTTCTTCGGGTTTTCCTCATTATTTTCTTCCAGAATCGAGGTGAGTACGTGACCATAGGTTTATCTGGGTAAAAAGTTAATAGAATGTGTTTTCCTGTGATGTTTCTGTGTACATTTCGTGTTGATTGCGTGTAGAGATCGATGTATTTCGATCCTGGATCGATCCATGTGAGGATAGGTTTGATCCTGGATTCTGTGATGTTGCGTTGATCGACACAGTTGCTCTGCGTCGATCGACACACGAGACAGTGCATCAATCGACACCGAGGTTGCGTGTCGATCGATACACTGGTTGATGCATCGATCGACACCGGGGTTGCGTGTCGATCGACACACTGGTTGATGCATCGATCGACACCTAGTGGTTGTGTCGATCGACGCAGGTCTATGCATCGATCGACACCTAGTGGTTGTGTCGATCGACGCATGTCTGTTCGAGGTGAACTTATGTGTTTTGTTCGTGCTTTGCGTGTTGTGTGTTCATCCTGGTATTATATTGATTCTTATGCATGTGTGTATAACCTATAGATGGGATGACCGTCTTACTGAGTATTTGTTATAATACTCACGCATCTCTTTTTGCCATGTGATGCAGGTAAAGAGGAATTGTGATCGTGGAATCAAAGCCGAGAAGAAAGGATGATCTAGTGTCTCGGTTTTGTTAGGCGTTGTTAGAATTGCTAGGCTGCTAGTTAATTTTGAACGATTGTTTATTTGGTTATTTGGTTTATTGTTGAGTTAACTCGTTGATTGATTTGGAATTGATAGATTAATAAGTATGGGATTTATTGATTGGGTGTGTTGTTAATTGTGTTATTGTTCCGCATTGTATGTGTTGACCCATTGACGATTATTATTTGTAATAATGGTGGGCGTGGATGCGGGCAGGGACTCTGATGCCGCGATTGTGGCCCAGGAGACCACGCAGGAGAAGGTGGCTGACCCACAGGTGTTTCAGGAAGGGTCCGTCAGTGTGGCTGCTACGAGTACCAGCGTAAGGCTGGAGGGGCTAGTGTGGGTCCCGGTGTAGCTGGTGATGCGGTGGACCCAGGTGGGGGTGCTGCCGTAGGTGTTGCCCAGGCTCGAGATGATCGCTAGGTGGGTTTGCTGCAGTTGATTCTGGAGCGGTTACCAGGTGGGATGCTCGCTCTAGGTCAGGCTCCGGAAGTGCAGCCAGGTGTGGCTGGTGTTCAGCCAGGTGTGGCTGGTGTACAGTCAGGTGTGGCTGGTGGTCAGCCGGGAAGGGCAGGGGTTCAGCCGGGAGTGGCTGGTGTGCAGCCGGGTGTGGCGGTTGCGGAGGAGCTCCTATCCTACCTTAGGATGATGGAGCAGATGCAGAGGATTGGCACCGGGTTTTTCTTGGGAGGTCAGGAGGGTGTAGGCCGAGATGGCCTAGGAGGATTTCTTTGCTGAGTTTAACGCAAAGTATTTTCCGCAGGAGGCGGTGGATCAGTTGGAGCTGAGGTTTTTGGAGTTAGCTCTGGGAGACCAGTCGGTGAGGAAGTTCGACTCGGAGTTCAGTCGACTCCTGGTGCATGTTGGTAGGGGCATGGAGGGCGAGCAGGCCCAGGTGAAGAGGTTCTTGAGGGGATTTCGATACGATTTGAGGACACGCTGTAGAGCAAGCAAGTTTACCATAAAGGCAAAGCTGGTTGAGATGGCTACTGCGATAGAGGAGGACATCAGGGAGGAGGCTGTGGTGGTTAGTCCACCGGTTCAGCAACAGAGGAGGTCGAAGCAGCAGGTGGGTCCGAGCAAGGGCGGCAAGCCTGCATAGGGACAGAAGAGGAAGTGGGAGACCACTTCAGGGCCGAATCAGAGAGGACAGGGTGGTTCGGGATACTAAGGGTGCGGAAGCTTGGATCACAAGTTTGCCAGTTGTCCGAAGAGGAGTGAGCCTCGGGGAGCACAGGTGTATTTCCACTGCAGAGTGCCGGGCATATCAAGCCCAAGTGTCCTAGACTGCAGCAGATGGCAGTGGCGACAGTGCAGCCGTTGGCTCAGATTGCAGCGGCACTGCAGGTGTTCACTTCGGCAGAGGCGGGTGGTTCAAGCGCCAGATCGATCATAGGTAATTTTTCAGACTTGACTTTTTAAATTCGTTTGGTGTTTGAATTTTAGTCGGTGTTCGAAATTGTGAGTCTGTACTAGAGTGTTAGGGTTCTTAAGCACATGGGATTTGTGCAGGAACCTTAGTTGTGAGCAGATGTGAGTCTCACGTTTTGTTTGATTCGGGAGCTACGAATAGCTTCATTATTCCATAGTGTGCAGAGGGCAGTGATATCCGGAGCCATTCCAGTGAGTAGTCGAGAGTAGTTAAGGTTGCAGGTAGCAAGTCGTTAGCTACTTTTGGGCAGTCACGTGGCGTGGATGTTATAGTGGCGGGAGAGTTGATGCCAGCAGATCTGATCATTAGTCTGGTGGAGTTGTACGATGTCATTCTCGAGATGGATTGGCTGGATCGGTACAAGGTCCATCTGGATTGTCATCGAGGATGGGTTGTGTTCGAGCGAGAGGCAGGGAGGTTGGTTTATCAGGGTGTGAGACCGACTTTCAGAAGACTCGTGATTTCAGCCATTCAGGCCGAGCAGCTGATTGGGAAGGGCTGCGACGCATATTTGGCGACGATAGTGATGCCAGAGGCTGTTGGAGAGTTTGCCGTAGGGGATATTCCGGTTGTTTAGGATTTCTAGGATGTTTTCCAGTCATTGTAGTGATAACTGTCGTTTCGGTCCAATCCTTTCACGATTGAGTTGAAACCTGGGACAACTCTCATATCCAAGGCGCCTTACCGTATGGCTCCAGCAGAGATGGAAGAACTAAAGAAGCAACCGGATGATTTGTTGGGTAAGGGTTTCATCCGGCCTAGTGTTTCACCATGGGGAGCGCCGGTGTTGTTCGTGAAGAAGAAGGATGGGAGTTTTTGGTTATGCATCGATTACCGGGGGCTTAACTGAGTTATTGTAAAGAACAGGTATCCTCTGCTGCGAATTGATGAGTTGTTGGATCAGTTGCGAGGGGCTACTAGGTTCTCCATGATTGACTTGGTTTCAGGATACCGTCAGATATCGATTGATGAGGCGGATGTTAGGAAGACTGTCTTCAGGACGAGGTATGGGCATTATGAGTTCGTGGTGATGCCTTTCGGGTTGACGAATGCGCCAGCAGCGTTCATGAGGTTGATGAACGGGGTATTCTAGGAGTATCTGAATGCGTTTATGATCATCTTCATTGATGATATTTTGGTGTATTCGAGGACTCTTAAGGAGCACGAGGTACACTTGAGACTTGTTCTAGAGAAGCTGCGGGAGTAGAAGCTGTATGCTAAGTTGGGCAAGTGTAGTTTCTGGCAGTGAGAGATGAGTTTCCTTGGTCATGTGGTGTCTGCAGAGGGAGTTTCTGTGGATCCGGCTAAGATAGAGGCTATCAAATGGTGGCCTAGACCAAGGAATGCCACCGAAATCCGGAGTTTTCTCATGTTGGCGGGTTCTTATCGGAGGTTCGTCAAGGGATTTGAGAGTATGGCGCAGTCGATGATGAAGCTGATGAGGAAGGATGTCCCTTTTGTGTGGTCTTCAGCTTGCGAAGAGAGTTTTGGGAAGCTGAAGGAGATGTTGACAAGTACACCTGTGTTTGCGTTACCCGAGCCGGGTGAGCCTTACGTGGTGTATACAGATGCTTTGGGAGTTGGTCTGGATTGTGTACTGATGCAGCAGGGGAGGGTTATTGCATATGCTTAGAGGCAGTTGAGGAAGCATGACTGCAACTACCCTACCCATGACTTGGGGTTGGTTGCGGTGATTTTGTCCTAAAGATTTGGAGATCTTATCTTTATAATAGAAAGGTGCAGGTGTTCAAAGACCACAAGAGTCTGAAATATTTCTTCACTCAACCGGAGCTGAACGAGAGACAGGGGCGCTGGATGGAGTTGGTAGCAGATTATGATCTGGAGATTGGGTATCATCCGGGTAAGACTAATATGGTTGCAGATGCATGGAGGCTCTGGTGAGTGAGATTAGTATGTTGAGATTGTGTGTTATCTTACAGGAATCGTTGGGGTTAGAGGCAGCTAACCAGGCAGATTTGCTCAGCAGGATTCGAGTAGCTCAGGAAAAGGATCAGGGTTTATTGATGCTTCCCAAGCGGTAGGTTCAGAGTATCAGGTCTCGGCGAATGGGACGATACTTGTGAACGGGCGGGTTTGTGTACCCAAGGATGAAAATCTGAGGTAGGAGATCCAGAGGGAGGCTCATTCGAGCATGTTGTCGATTCATCCGGGAGCAATTAAGATGTATTGTGATCTAAAGCAGTATTATCACTGGATTGGGATGAAGAGAGATGTTGCTAACTAGCTTGCAGCGTGCAATATGTGCCAGTTAGTGAAGGCTGAGCATCAGGCGAGTATTGAGATGGCTCCATATGAGGCTCTGTATGGGAAGCCATGTCGTTCACCATTATGCTGGACTCAAGTGGGGGAAACGACGGAGAAGTTCCGTGTCTTGAGGCGGAACATGAGAGAGGTTTATGATCAGCACAAGAGTTATGTCGATAAGAGACGGAAAGAGCTGGAGTTTAAGCTTGGAAATTTGGTGTATCTCATGGCAGTGATGTTGAGGGGTTCTAACAGATCCATTTCAGAGAATAAGCTAAGTCCGCAGTTTATGGGTCCATTCAAGGTTGTGGAACGGGTGGGACCAGTAGCTTATCGGTTGGAGTAATCACAGAGTATGAAGGCTTTTCATAAGGTCTTCCATGTTTCGATGCTGCAAAAGTGTCTACATGAGTCTGAGGAGGTGTTGGCTAGGATTTCGGAGGATCTTCAGCCCAACATGACTTTGGAGGCGAGACCGGTGAGGATTCTTGAGAGGAGAGTCAAGGTTCTACGCCAGAAAAGGGTACTGTGGGACTATGACGGTATTAAGAAGGAGACTTGGGAACCAGAAGTGAGGATGAAGGCAAGGTACTCGAAGTGGTTTGAGAAGCAAGTGGTGGCTTGAGTATTTTTTTTGGTTTTCAAAGTCTGTGATAGCATGTTGCTATGAGTTAGATCTATTTTTTGTTTTGTGTTGTAATGATTATACATTGTTGAGATTTAATAAGATGAGTTTTTCCTTATTAAATGTGTTATAAGACGTGAGTTCTTATGGTATTGCTAGTGGATCATGTGTTGTGATGACTATTGGGGTCATGTGACAGGATGACTGGTGGGGTCATGAGATGGCTAGGAATGAAAGTTCTATGAGAGTTAGAGCTTGTCCATTTGCCAGGGATGAGTATCTAGGAATGGAAGTTCTATGTGAGTTAGGACTTGTCTATTCTCTAGATGGCGCTGGGAAATAAAGGTTTTATATGAGTTAGAACCCGTCTATTTCCTAGGAGGAGTTTGGAAACAAAGGTCTTATATGAATGCGTTTTCCTGTGATGTTTCTGTTTAGATTTCATGTTGATTGCGTACAGGGATCGATGTATTTCGATCCAAGATTGATCCATGTGAGGATAGGTTTGATCCCAGATTCTGTGATGTTGCGTTGATCGACACACGAGATAGTGCATTTATCGACAATGGGGTTGCGTGTCGATCGACACACTGGTTGATGCATTGATTGACACCTAGTGGTTTTGTTAGCCATTGTTAGAATTGCTAGGTTTCTAATGAATTTTGAACGTTGTTTATTTGGTTATTTGGTTTATTGTTGAGTTAACTCGTTGATTCATTTGGAATTGATAGATTAATAAGTATGAGATTTATTGATTGGGTGTGTTGTTAATTGTGTTATTGTTCCGCATTGTATGTGTTGACCCGTTGAGGATTATTATTTGTGATAATAATAATCCGAAAGAGAAAAATTTAAAATTTTACGGGTTGGGTTGTTTCATATAGGGATACCCTAGGGTTTCACCCTAAACCGGGCCGCAAACCAACCCTTAAATCGAACCGATCCGGTTTGATTTAACTCACATAGAACTTCCATTTCTAGAACCATCAGAAGATAGACAAGTCCTAGCTCACATAGGACTTCTATCTCTAGTCCTCCCTAGGCAATAGACAAGTCCTAACTCACATAGAATTTCTATTCCTAGCCATCACATGACCACACCGGTCATCGC
Source organism: Arabis hirsuta (assembly GCA_964056655.1). NCBI lineage: Eukaryota > Viridiplantae > Streptophyta > Magnoliopsida > Brassicales > Brassicaceae > Arabis > Arabis hirsuta. Next base: position 17,601,895 of record OZ053305.1, read on the forward strand.
CACACATGACCTCACCAGTCATCATAATACATGACTCCTCCAGTCATCCTAACACATTACCTACCAATCATAACATAAGAACACACGTCTTATAAACACATTTAATAAGAAACCCCATTTTATTAAATCTCAACAATGTATAATCGTTAAAACACAAACGAAAAATACATCCAAACTCATAGCAACATGCTATCACAAACACTGAAAACCAGAAAAAAACAACTCAAGCCTCCACTTGTTTCTCGAACCAGTTCGAGAACTTTGTTTTCATCTTCGTTTCTGGTTCCCAAGTCTCCTCCTCAATACCGTCACAGTCCCACGCGACTCTCACCAACGGTATCCTCTTCCAGCGCAGTTGCTTGACTTTCCTCTCGAGATTCCTCACAGGCCTCGCCTCAAATGTCATGTTGGGCTGAAGATACTCCGGAATCCTAGCCAACACCTCCTCAGACTCATGTAGACACTTCCGTAGCATCGACATATGAAAACCTTGTTAAAGGCTTTCATACTCTGAGGTAACTCCAACCGATAAGCTATTAGTCCAACCCGTTCCACAACCTTGAACGACCCAAAAACCTCAGACTTAGCTTATTCTCTGAAATGGATCTTTTAGGACCCCTCAACATCGCTACCTTGAAATACACCATATCTCCCATCTCAAACTCCAGCTATTTCCTCCTCTTATCGGCATAACTCTTTTGTCGATACTGATCCTCTCTCATGTTCAGCCTCAAGACACAGATGTTCTCCGTCATCTCCTAAACAAAATTCGCACCAAACATGCTATTCTCCCCTACTTGGGTCCAGCACAGTGGTGTACGACATGGCCTCCCATACAGAGCCTCATATGGGGTCATCCCAATACTCGCCTAGTAGCTATTGTTGTACGCAAACCTTATCAGGTTCAGGTGATCCGCCCAATGACCACCGTAATCCAGCACACACATCCTTAGCAAGTCCTCCAATGTATGAATCGTTCTCTCAGACTGCCCATCCGTCTGAGGATGATATATTATGCTCATATGCACCTTAGCGCCCATCTCAGTCTAAAATGCCTTCCAGAACTCTGAAGTAAACCTTGGATCCCTGTCTGACATGATACTCGCTGGCATCCTGTGCATCCTCACTATCTTGCGCATTTACTTCCTAGCTAACACCGCCTCTCCATCGGTCTTCCTGATGGCCAGAAAATGTGCGAACTTGGTCAGACGATCCACAATCACCCAAATAGTATCATAAGTCCGCGACACCGGTAACCCTGTCATAAAGTCCTTGGTGATAATGTCCCACTTCCACTCCGGAATGGGCAAACTCTGCAATAATCCGCTCGAAACCTGATCATCAGCCTTCACTAACTGGCACACGTTGCACGCTGCAACCCAGTTATCGACATCCCTCTTCATCGCGACCCAGTGATAATATCGCTTCAGATCACGATACATCTTGGTCGCTCTCGGTTGAATCGACAGCATGCTCGCATGAGCCTCTCTCAAGATCTCCTGCCTCAGATCCTCATCCTTGGGTACACAAATCTGCCTGCTCACAAGTATCGTCCCGTTCGTAGAGACCAAATACTCTGAACCTTCAACCTTAGAATCATCAATTAAATCCTGATCCTTCTCCTCAGCTACTCGAATCCTACTCAACAAATCTGCCTGGTTAGCTGCCTCTAACCCCAGCGGCTCCTGGGAGATAACACACAATCTCAATGTACTAATCTCGCTCACCAGAGCCTCCATATCCCGCTCCTGAGCCGAAGCAACCCTCTTCCTACTCAGCGCATCTGCAACCACAGCGCCTCTGTCTCTAGTTTAGCTCTGGCTGAGTGAAGAAATACTTTAGACTCTTGTGGTCTATAAACACCTGCACCTTCCCGCCGTAAAGATAGGACCTCCAAATCTTCAAAGCAAAAATCACCGTAGCCAACTCCGAATCATGGGTAGGGTAGTTGCACTCATTCTTCCTCAACTGCCTCGAAGCATATGCAATAACCTTCCCCTGCTGCATCAGTACACAACCTAGACCAACTCCTGAAGCATCTGTATACACTACGTAAGGCTTACTCGGCTCGGGTAACGCCAACACTGGTGTACTTGTCAACACCTCCTTCAGCTTCCTGAAACTCTCCTCGCAAGCTGGACACCACACAAAAGGGACATCCTTCCCCGTGACCCTCATCATCGACTGCGCCATACTCGCAAAACCCTTGACGAACCTCCGATAGTAACCTGCCAGTCCAAGAAAACTCCAGATCTCGGTGGAGTCCTCGGTCTAGGCCACCCTCTAATAGAATATCTCCAACTGCGACCTCTCCAAAAATCTCTTGCATTACTATCAAAACCAAATACTCCTCGCAACCCCTCTCAATCTGCTGCTCAGCCTGAATCGCCAAAATCACTAGACTCCCGGAAGTCGGCCTCACACCTTTGTAAACCAACCTCTCCGCCTCTAGCTCCAACACCACCCGTCCTCGATGATAATCCAGATGGACTCTGTACTGATCTAGCCAATCAATCCCGAAAATGACATCGTACAGCTCCACCGGACTAATGATCAAATCTGCTGGCAACAACTCTCCCTCCACGAGAATGTCCCACCACGAGCCCGCCCGAAAGCAGCTAACAACTTGCCCCCAGCAACCTTAACTACTCTTGGCAGCTCACCGGAATTGCTCCGGATACCGCTCGTCTCTGCACACTCCGGAGTAATGAAGCTATTCGTAGCTCCACAATCAAACAACAAGTGGGACTCACATCCGCCCATTACTAAGGTCCCTGCACAAATCCCATGTACTTGAGGACCCTAACACTCTAGCACAGACTCATAATTTCAAAAACAGACTAAACTCAAACACCAAAAGAATTTAAAAAGTCAAGTGCGGTATTACCTGTGATCGGTCTAGCGCTAGAACCACCTGCCTCCACCAAAGTGAACACCCGCGATGCCGCTGCAATATGGGCCACAAGTTGTACCACCGCCACCGCCATCTGCTGCAGCTTACGACACCTGGGCTTGATATGCCCCGGCTCCCTGCAGTGATAGCACACCTGAGCTCCCTGTGACTCACTCCTCTTCGGGTAGCTCGCTACCCGATGATCCATGCTCCCACACCAGAAGCATCCCAAACCACCCTGACTGGCTCCTAAAGTGCTCTCCCACTTCCTCTTCTGTCCCTACGCAGGCTTGCCATCCCTGCTCGGACCCACCTACTGCTGTTACCTCCTCTTATGCTGTACCGGTGGACTAACCACCACAGCCTGCTCTCTCAGATCCTCCTCAATCACAGCAGTTCTCTTAACCAACTCCGCCTTCATGGTGAACTTGCTCGCTCTACAGCGAGTCTTCAGATCTGGTCGAAATCCCCTCAGGAATCTCTTCACTTGGGCATGCTCACCCTCCAAACCCCTACCGGCATGCACCAGAAGCCGCCTGAACTCCTCATTGAACTCCTGGACCATCCGGCTACCCTAAGCCAACTCCAAAAATTGCAACTCCAAGTGATCCACCGCCTCTTGCGGGAAGTACTTGACGTTGAACTCCGCTACAAAATCCTCCTAGGCCATACCCGTCTGAACTCTCCTATTCACCACACCTCGCCACCAGAGATGTGCATCACCGTCAAAGTAATGAACCGCTAGGTCCACCCGGTATCCCTCAGGACACCTAAGTGAATGGAAGTTACGCTCCAATCTACTCCTCCACAAGTGCACCTCCTCAGGCTTGGCACCACTCAAGAAGAACCCGATGCCAATCCTCAACATCTGCTCCATCATCCTAAGGTAGGATGGGAGCTCCTCAGCAACCGCCACACCCGGATGCAGACTTGCCCTTACCGGCTGAACACCAGCCACACTTGGCTGCACTTCCGAAGCCTGACCCAGAGCCGGTACCCCACCTGGTAACCGCTCCAGAATCAACTGTAGCAGACTCGCTAGACAATTACCTCGATCTTGGACAAAACCTGCGGCAGCACCCCCACCTGATACCACCGCAACACCGGCCACAACGGGACCCACACTGGCCCCATATGTCCTCACATTGGTACTCATAGCGGTCCCACCCACGGACCCCTACTGAAATATCTGCGAATTAGCAACCTGCTCACGCATGGTCCTCTAGACCACACTCGCGGCAACAGACTCACACACAAGTCCTTGCCCGCGCCCTCGCCCACCACGACCACCTCGGCCTCCATGGCCCCCACGACCTCTGCCTCTAGCAACTCTAGCTATCTCACTCTGCACTACCATACATAAACTAAGCATACTAGAAAACAACAAGTCACGAAAAACACATATCGTGGAATCTCATTGAAGGCTCGGAGAAGATGATCTAGGACTCCAAACCCACTCAGCAATCAATTGACTAACTCACATAATCAATCAATCACTACACTTGCCCTAGAACCTTAAAGGCTCTGATAACAAACTAAAATAACTCAACCCGAAAATTTAAAATTTTTCCCTTTTGGATTATTATTATCACAAATAATAATCTTCAACGGGTCATCAATACAAACTGCGGAAAACAGTACAATCAATAACCAATAACAACATTCAATAAATCTCATATTTTATTGAAACCACTAATATAATTCAATCGATAACCATAATCCAATAACATTCAACAACAGTTCCAGAATTACTAACACCCTAGCAATTCTAACAAGTTCATAAAGCAACCAACAGGAGACTATAGATCATCTCCTCTTCTTGGCCACGATTCCACGATCACACCCACTCTTTACCTGCATCACATGGTTATATGAGATGCGTGAGTATGATCACAAATACTTAGTGAGACGGTCATCCCATCTACTAGGCTATACACACAGGCATAAAAAAATGATACAATACCAGGGTGAACACTAAACGAGACATAGCACGCGCAATCAAACAAGAATCGCACAAAACTGCACGTGCGTCGATCGACACAAGCACCCTGTGTCGACCGATGCACCCAGTGTGTCGATTGACACTCAACCTCGGTGTCGATCGATACACTGTTACGTGTGTCGATCGACACAAAGCAACTGCGTCGATCAACGCATCGACACAGACCCAAGAATCGAGCCTATCCTCACATGGCTCGACCCTAAGTCACAACACATCGATTTCCTGCACAAATCCACTCAAAAACAACACAAAATACACCCAACAACAACAATCAAACACATCCTATCACTTCCTTTACCCAGATAAGCAATGGTCATGCACTCACCTTGGATCTAGAGAGGGAAAAGGAAGGAAAACACCAAGAACGAGAAGAATACACCTCAAGGATTCAAAATCCACACTCCACTCACGACAAATCACTCCAAGAACGATTTCCCAAGCCTTCTAGACGAATCTCCTCTCACAAATCTCTCTAGAAACTCTCTGGAACTTTTCTGGAAACTTTTAGGAAACTAAAAGTCACCAAAAACGCGGCCAACTCATATTTATAGTGTAACGACCGTGAACCAATTTCTGTGGATTTTGGTCGTGCGTTGATCGACGCAAGTTGGATTGAACCAGACCGGTTTGATTTCTATTGTCCGGTTCGGCAAGTTGGTTTAGAGAACCCTAGGGTTGGATATAGAAGGCAGAATCAGACGGGTTTGGCCGAGTTTTTCATCAGAAATCAGAGAAAATCAGAGTTTTCGGGAGATTGTTGGTGTTTGGGAGTTTCTGATTGTTCTTGACCTTTGGTGGCTGGGTTTTCATGATTGTGAGGATCCAGGAGCGTGTTGGGGCTGTGTTCTTCGAGTTTGATTGAGGATTTTTGGATTTGGAGCCTATTTTCTTCGCGTTCTTTGGGTTTTCCTCATTCTTTCCTTCTAGAAACGAGGTGAGTGGGTGACCGTAGGTTTATCTTGTTAAAGGGTTAATAGAATGCATTTTCCTATGATGTTTCTATGTAGATTTCGTGTTGATTGCGTGCAGGGATCAATGTATTTCGATCCAGGATCAATCCATGTGAGGATAAAATCAATCCATTGCGTGCAGTTGCTATGCGTCGATCGACACACGAGACAGTACATCGATCGACACCAGAGTTGCGTGTCGATCGACACACGAGTTGATGCATCGATCGACACCGGGGTTGCGTGTCGATCGGCACACTGATTGATGCATCGATCAACACCTAGTGGTTGTGTCGATCGACGCATGTCTGTTCGAGGCAAACTTGTGTGTTTTGTTCGTGCTTTGCATGTTGTGTATTCACCCTAGTATTTTATTGATTTATATGCCTGTGAGTATAACCTGTAGACGGGATGACCGTCTCATTGAGTATTTGTGATAATACTCACGCATCTCTTTTTGCCATGTGATGCAGGTAAAGAGAAATTGCGATCGTAGAATCAAGGCCGGGAAGAGACATGATCTTGTTTCTTGGTTTTGTTAGGCATTGTTAGAATTGCTAGGTTGCTAGTGAATTCTAAACGATTGTTTATTTGGTTTATTGTTGAGTTAACTCGTTGATTGATTTGGAATTGATAGATTAATAAGTATGGGATTTATTGATTGGGTGTGTTGTTAATTGTGGTATTGTTCCGCATTGTATGTGTTGAACCATTGAGGATTATTATTTATGATAATAATAATCCGAAATGGAAAAAATTAAAATTTTACGGGTTGGGTTGTTTCATTTTGGTATCCGAGACCTTATGGTTCTAGGGCGGGTGTAGTGATTGATTAATTATGTGAGTTAGTCGATTGATTGCTGTGTGGGTTTGGAGTCCTAGATCATCTTGTCTGAGCCTTCAACGAGACATATATAGCACGCCAAATCAAACAAGAATCTCACAAACTGCACATGCGTCGACCGACACAAGCACCCTGTGTCGATCGATGCACCCAATGTGTTGATCGGCACTCGACCCCGGTGTCAATCGATGCACTGTTACATGTGTCGATCGACGCGGAGCAACTCCGTCGATCGACACATCGACATAGACCCAAGAATCGAGCATATCCTCACATGGCTCGACCCTTGGTCACAACACATCGATTTCCTGCACAAATCCACTCAAAACAACACGAAATATACCCAACAACAACAATCAAACGCATCCTATCACTTCCGTTACCCAGATAAGCCATGGTCACACACTCACCTTGGATCTGGAGAGGAAAAAGGAAGGAAAACACCAAGAACGAGAACAATACTCCTCAAGGATTCGAAATCCACACTCCACTCACAAGAAATCACTCCAAGAACGATCTCCCTTGCCTCCCAGACGAATCTCTGCTCACAAATCTCTCTGGAACCTTTCTGAAAACTTTCTGGAAACTAAAAGTCACCAAAAACGCGGCCAACCCATATTTATAGGGAAACCGTAGGGTTTCACCCTAAACCAAGTGGCAAACCGACCCTTAAATCAAACTGATCCGGTTCGATTTAATTTGCGTCGATCGACGCACGACCAAAAATCACAATTCTTGGTTTGCAGTCTTTACAGAAGATATTTTTTTTTTTTTGAAATTTAACTATATATGTTAGACTATTAGTTCAATGCTTATTAATTATTTGAGATTCCTTATGGTATTTATTAGTTATTTTTATTAACTTATGAACATTATAAGATTGTGATTATATATGTATATAGGGATTGAAATTTTTCTTTAATGGAAAATATGTAAGTTACAGTTCCTGCATAAATGATATGTCTATAACATAAAAAATATATATGGTGCTTTGTTATACATCTAACATATTTTAAGACACAGATTTTAATTGCATGCTTGTCACTAAATTGTGAAATAAACAAAAGTTAAAAATTTAAAAAAAAGTTATTAAAACAACCCGAGCCGTTATTTTTTATTATTAACATTGGACTCAAATTAGTATTCCCATAAATACTAATTCTCAATATCCAATCGAGATAACAATCAACAACCAGCGGAAATCAACTCAACGAATAATTCAATCAAATCCAATAACCAACAATTTAACCAATTCTAATATCAATTCCAATAAAGCGCATAACCAGATTCCAACATGAATCAATTTTTCAATTCTAAGTTTATTACCAGCAACTTAGCAATTCTAACAATAACATAAAACCACACAACTGAGACTCTAAATCATCTCCTCTTCCCGACCATGATTCCATGATCACACATTGTCCTTTCATGCATCACATGGTTAAAAGAGATGCGTGAGTATTATCACAAATACTCAGTGAGACGATCGTCCCATCTACTTGGCTATACACACAGGCATAAGAAAATGATACAATACCAAACGAGCACACAACAATGCATAGCACAATAAACAGCACGAGAAACATCCAAAACTCACAATCAATCATCACCACATCAATCCATCATCAATCAATCGCATTATAACATTCTCTTTATCCAGATAAGTCATGGTCACGCACTTACCTTACCCTATCAGTTGCCTCTAACCTCAACCTCTGGCAACTTTCCTCTGACCTCAACCTTTGCCTGATGAACACTGCAAACCAAACCATTCGGTTAACCCAAACCGAACCAGTCGGTTAAACCAATCTGAGTAACTAAACCGAACCGACCTAAACTTGTTAACCAAAGCAATTGAGGTTTTCTCTAAACCGGATTAGGGTTTCTGAAAACAGAAACAACACACCGACTTCGTAAGCACACTGAGAACGAAAGATAACTCAAAATCATGATCGGAAACATGATCTGGAATCTTAAGAACGAGACCTTTCCAACGCTATGCAGATCGCCTCCTAACTACTTCTGGTTCGACGAAAAAACACTCACGAAGTGGACAGGTCACAGATCCAATTCTGCACGAATCTCTCTCGAGAAAACAACAATAACACTCAGAATACTAATCCAATTGACAAACCGATTTCGCCCAAAGATAGATATGAGAGTCGAGAACTTACCCTTGAAGTTTCACTCCAATCCGATCAGATTAGATGGTCCGTTCCGATACTCTTCTAAAACGGGCCAGAACTGTCTTCATCTTCTTTTTAGACACGACGGTTCATCTCCTTCTCCTCATCTCTTCTCTTTCAATTTCTCAGCCGTTTTCATGATATCTCTGCACAAAACGGAGGCTGCTCCCTTTTAAACACAAGACCTAGGGTTCCCTTAACCCAAACCAGGCAAACCGAACAATTAAAACCAAATCTGTCGGTTCAATTCAACATTGCGTCGATCGATGCACACCCTTGCATCCACTGACGCACGACCAAAATTCTCAAAAATTGGTTCGTGATTGTTGCAGTTATCATAATGGTTTTTCAATGATTACGATAACATTGGTCGGTTCGGACTGGCATGTATATGCCATATTGGGCTGACCATGCAGTTCTTGTACTTACAAAAAAAAAAAAAAAAAAAAAAACATAGAGAGCCCCAGAAAGATATTTTAATGGTTTAAAACTTCATTTCTTGTTGAATAATGACTTTTGGGATATCTTGAGCAAAATCTTCGTCCGAGTCAAAATAATGTTTGGATGAAGAACTCTTGTGATGAACTTTTGCCATCAATAATAGTTGTTGTCAAAAGAAATAAGCTCATAGCCACTCAAACTCCATACACCTTAATTGAAACGTAACATGAACTTTGCAATACCACACATTTATCACACTTTTATATCATATCTCTTCAAATATAGAGAGAGCACATTATTGAGACTTGTATACAAAACACCCAAAGACGGAAATATAGATACGAAACACACAAAGACATAAATAAAGATAGAAACATGAATAGATTGATAAGATATTCGACGGATATGTATTCCTTAGTCATGAGCATTTCGTCGATATCTTTAGCCGTTTTGACAAACACTCCAAGCTGACTCTCCGGGTGAGCAACTTTCTCGTTAATCCTCTCGTATCCAATGTTACATTTTACCACACCTCCAGGTCCTCCTTGCTTCGGGGTCACCTGGATCGTGACTATAAAGCTCTTAAACTCTTTCATCAAATCTCCCTCTATCACCCTGAGCTTTATCATATTTTTCTTTGGCTCCACTGCGTCGATCCTTTGCTTCGCTACCTGTGGCTTCCCATCTGCACCCAAAACGCAGTGTTTAACCAATCAAGTCTTCGATCTTCTAAAAAATTATAGATAATATGAAGTTTTGCTTACCATGAACATAGTTCCAAGAGAGGAGAGTGCCAACTCTGCCCATCTCTCCCTCACGCACATCACATCCCTGGACGTTTTCAGGAGAGGCTTTAGACACATCTTGTGGCCTTGCTGCGAAAATGTGATAGAATTTCGTCGCCGGAGCTTTGATCTCAATGTCAGCCTCAACCTCTCCTTGTAGAGAAGACTTCAATATCGCCTGTGCCATTTTTCTCTCTCTGCCGATGATAAATTACTTCTGTAATTTACTTGTGGAGGATGCTTGTGAATGAGAGCACCTTCAGAGCTCATAGCCCCTTTTATAGAGGTATTTGAATGAGCAACTGTGAATATGGTGATTTAGTGGGTTATTTCTTTTTTGAGCTTTAAAACTACCAAGTATCAACGCCTTAGAATATAAATGGAAATGAATTTGACCATCAAGTAATTGTTGAGCAAGTGTTAAACTTCAAGTTGCAAGAATCATTGTAAAACGAGAATTGTGGAATGTTGGAATATATATGGTCCCTTACGCAAGGAAAGGAATCAGACCATTGTTGATAACAATACAAGATTCTTGTACTCTATAATTGTGGGAATCGATTCAATGATGTGTCACTGCACAGTGCAGTCTGCACCAAAGGGTATCCAGCAAAATTAAGAGTAGACCAATCTATAAACATTTCTCAAATATAAGAGAAATTGATATCATGATTGTCGTTAAATTGCAGATGCAGAGCAAAGAAGAAAAGCAAATTTGAATGAAATTAGAGAAAAGGCTTAGTAGGACTAATACCTATTTATCTAAGGTTCTTTATCAACTATGTGAAAATGATTATAACCAATATATCTAATTAAGATCCAAAACCATACCCAACTAGGAATAGGAATGAAAAATTATCTTTCACTTTGACCTACGACAAAGACAAATGGCCATCACAAGAGTGCTCTGAATTCATAGAGTGGAGCATTACCCATCGTCATCGTTTTTCAAGGCGTTCCTCGGCGGAAACGTTTATTGAATAGTCGGGGGACACTAGGTCAATCAAAGACACTAGTCCGTAAACCCGATTTCTTACAGACACTAGAATTGATATATAATCATGATATTTTTATTATACAGAGTGATAAAGCTACGTCTTACTAGGAAGCAATGATAAGGCCGATAAATGGCTACATGCCGCAAAATCTGAAATGGAATCCATGTCACAAAACATATTATTGAGTGTAAATGGCTTTCCAAGAAGAATATAAACATAGATGGTAATATATATATATATATATATATATTGGTGGCTAAATGTTACAAGCAAATTCATGATTTACACTATGATGAAACCTATTCTCTAGTCTGAATGCTTATGTCGATTTTGATTCACTTAGCAATGCCGCTTATCATCATTATGAAATATGGAAAATGGACGTGAAAACCGCTTTTTTAAAAGAAATCTCGAAGAAGATGCGTACATGATACAACTTAAAGGTTTCAAAACTCCTGAAATTATTAGGAAGGTATGCAAGCTTCATCGTTTAATTTATGGTTTAAAGGTTTCAGAACTTCTGAAATTATTAGGAAGGTATGCAAGCATCACAAAGTTGTAATTTTGTTTTAATGAAGCAAACAAAGAGTTTGATTTCATTTGAAATGAAGAAGAATCATGTGTATACAAGAAGTGTGTATACAAGAAAAGTGGTGGGAAAGTAGTGGTATTTAAGTTAATGTGTGTGGAAGACTTACTGTTCATAGAGAATGATATTCTTTTGCATCAATCTGTTAAAACTTGACTAAGTAGTTATTTCTCAATGAAAAAAATGGGAGAAACTGTTTGCATTCTTGGAAGAATAATTTATAGGGGTAGATTAAACAAGTTCATTGGACTATGACGAGATACTTAGAGTGAGCAATAATCTTTAAAACCCCATAAAATAATTTCCAAATCAGTTTAGCCCCTTTTTATTTTTTATTTTTATTTAAATAAAAATGTGAGCAATTAGAAATGAACCATTAATGAATCTCAAATATTACACGACCCAACCCACATATCCGACCCGAACCCATAAATTATTATCTAAAGTAAAACAGAAACAAAAACCATAAACAACATCTTCCTTATCTCTCTCTTTCGCGATTTCTCAGTTTTACCGTCGCCATTTCTCCGTCGCCATTGACATCGCGTTTTCCATCTCCTTCGGCGTCGCTTTTGCTTACTCTGTTTCTTCATCTCAGAAGTTGAAGGTAATCACATCTCATCACATCTCCGTTTAGGGTTTTGATTTTTCTGAAAAGGGGTTTTGATTTTCGCGAATTGAATTTGACACATTGGGATTTTAATTTGATGTGAAAATGTTGATTTTCAAAGTATTTCCCGTAGGAGACGGTGGATTGGTTGGAGTTGAGATTTTTGGAGTTGACTCAGGGTGACCGGCCAGTGAGGGAGTTTGACGCGGAGTTCAGTCGACATCTAGTGCACGCGGGTACAGGCATGGAGGGCGAGCAGGCCCAGGTGAAGAGGTTCTTGAGAGGACTTCGACCTGATTTGAGGACTCGCTGTAGAGTGAGTAGGTTCGCCACAAGGGCGGAGTTGGTTGAGATTGCTACGGCGATTGAGGAAGACCTCAGAGAGCAGGTGGTGGTTAGACCACCTGTTCAGCATAGGAGGTTGCAGCAGCAGGTGGGTCCGAGTAAGGGCGGCAAGCCTGTGCTAGGACAGAAGAGGAAGTGGGAGAGCACTTCCGGACCGAGTCGGGATGGTCAGGGTGGTTCGAAATGCTTCGGGTGGGGGAGCATGGATCACTGGGTGGCTAGTTGTCTGAAGAGGAATGAGGCTCGGGGTGGGCAGGTGTGCTTTCACTGCAGAGACTCGAGGCATATCAAGCCCAAGTGTCCTAAGTTGCAGCAGATGGCAGTGGCGGCAATACATCCGATGGCTGAGATTGCAGCAGCCCCACGGGTGTTACTTCGATGAAGGCGGGTGGTTCTACCGCCAGACCGATCACATGTATATTTCAAACTTGACTGGTTAAATTCTAATGTTGTTGAATTTAGTTTGTTTTGGAATTTGTGACTCTTTGCTAGAATGTTAGGGTTCTTAGGCACATAGAATTGGTGCAGGCACCTTAGTACTTTTTGATTCTGGAGCTACGAATTGCTTTATTACTTTGGAGTGTGCGGAAGACAGTGGTATCCGGAGTGATTTCGATGAGTAGTCGGGAGTAGTTAAGGTTGTTGGGGGCAAGTCTTTAGCTACTTTTTGGTGGGCTTGGGGCGTGGATATTCAGGTGGTGGGCAAGTCTATGCCAGCTGATCTGATTATTAGTCCGGTGAAGCTATACAATGTCATTCTGGGTATGGATAGGCTGGATCGGTACAGAGTTTGTCTGGATTATCATCGGAGATGAGTTGTGTTTGAGCGAGAGGTGGGGTGGTTGGATTATCTGAGAGTGAGGCTGACTTCCAAGAGTCTTATGATTTCGGCAATTCAGGCTGAGCAGCTGATTGAAAAAGGTTGCGAGGCATATTTGGCGACGATTGTGATGTCAGAGTCTGTTGGAGAGGTTGCAGTTGGAGATATTCTAGTTGTTCAGGACTTCCAGGATGTTTTCCAGTCATTGCAGGGATTACCACCGTTTCGGTTGGATCCTTTCACGATTGAGTTGGAGCCTGGAATGACTCCAATATCTAAGGCGCCTTACCGAATGGCTCCAACAGAGATGACAGAGTTGAAGAAGCAGCTGGATGATTTATTGGGTAAAGAATTTATCCGGCCTAGTAGTTTACCATGGGGAGTGCCGATGCTGTTTGTGAAGAAGGATGGCAGTTTTCGGTTATACATCGATTACCGGGGACTTAACCGAGTCACTGTGAGGAACAAGTATTCTTTACCGCAGATTGATGAGTTGTTGGATTAGTTGCGAGAGACTACTTGGTTCTCCAAGATTGATTTGGCTTCCAGGTACCATCAGATTCCTATCGACGAGGAAGATGTGAGGAAGACTACTTTTAGGACGAGATATGGGTTTTATGAGTTCGTGGTGATGCTTTTCGGGTTGACGAATGCACCAGCAGTGTTCATGAGGCTACTGAAAGGGGTTTTCGAGGAGTACTTAGACGATTTTGTGATTATCTTCATTGATGATATTCTGGTGTATTCGAGGAGTCCTCAGGAGCACGAGGTTCATCTGAGAGTTGTTTTGGAGAAGCTGCGGGAGCAGAAGCTGTACGCAAAGTTGAGCAAGTGCAGTTTTTGGCAACGAGAGATAAGTTTTCTCGGTTGATGTTATGGGTTATTCAAGCTTTAAATTTATAACCCTAGATAAAGCTGCAAGTGCACAGGTAAACGCAGTAGTACTTAGGGGTCGATCCACAGAGACTAGAGATGATACGCTACGAATTTATGTGATGCAAATTAAGCTAAGAAAAATATGATTTAGGTTTTTTTGATTTTATGAATAGCAATTATAAAGAAAATAAAGTAAAAGCAAGGATAAATCAATAAGAGAAAAGCGTTAGGCATTAGACAATTCGCTGAGACTCATGAAACACATAAAGATATCGGGTTTTAAAGATCGTTCTAGAACTCAAATCACTAATGTAAGGTCATCACATCTCCAAATGATATGATTCAAACTCCGCTGTGAAGATAAGTCAAAGATATATCTTTTGACTAAGTTTCATCCAATTACAAGTTGATTTGATCCTCCGTTTACTGCTAAACTTCTGGCGTATATGTTCTGTCCAACTTGGTAGATTGTGGTACCTTGTGAATTCTTTGGTCTTGATGATGTCTTTGACTTATGAAAGTTGCTGTAGCTTGGTTTACACCTCTTTTGGTCCTTTTTGCTCCGTTTTTCTTGATTTCCCTATTAAGATTATAAAACTACAAATACGGGGAAAACTTCCACTTTTGGTTGAAAAATTTATTAAAGTGCTTAGAAAATATAGTAAAATAGATAGTAAAAGTGGTAAAATATGGGACATATCAACTCCCCCTGACTTAAACCTTGCTTGTCCTCAAGCAAAATTCAAGAATAGAAAAGAGGTTTGAAAACGCAGAAACTTACCTTCCTTTGGAGTACCAAACCGACCCTTTCAACTAGTAAGCCACATAATGCATAACCAACTCAAATTCAGACCACCATGTATTTCTCCATAGACATTCGCAGCCTCCCAATTCATCCACGACTTTTCACATAACTTGCTAGTCCTCATTGTCGGGTCTCGTCCCAGATCTCAATGCCAAGAACCTTCTAGACTCATTCCCATACTATACCATGACTTATGAACCATACAACTCTTAGTACTCTTTTTCTCCTCTAGACTTATTTGATTTTCTACTCACTTTTTTTTTTAGAATGCTGAGACTTATTTGATTTTCTACTCTCTTTTTTTTTAGAATGCTGAGACTCAAAAGCAGTGCTTTCACTACATTTTGTTCCTTGTGAGGAGACAGGGTCGTGAGATTGCTCGTCCTCTACATCCGTTCTAAGGGACTCAGACTGCTGACTTTTGAGCTCCCGGTGATCATCTCTTGAGCATTGACTTACTGGAATTTTATTTCCTCATCTTATACTCAAGAACTATCATATCACCCCAATCATATTTTTTATTTTTTTTAGAACAAGAGAGAGGAGTACCATTACTTTCAACAGAGATTGCACTTGTCAGGTATGAATGAGGAGTCAAGCTCTATGAACATCAATCACCGAGGAGACCGCATAATTAGCTCAAATTTGGCGGATTATGCTGGAAGTAACAAATGTCTCTAGTTAACTGGTCAGCCTTATGATTTTTCATTAGTCTGACTCTGAAATCGATCCTGGAAAAATGGTCACTAATCTGAAAAAGACAATCCACTAAACCAAAAGAAGGGTCATCATTTCCAACTGACTATTTTGACTCAATAAAACGTTTTCAGAAAATAATTTTTGAAACCAATCACGAACAAACGTGTTAGTAAACAACAATCCCCCCAGACTTAAATTACACCGTCCCCGGTGTAAAAAAAATCAAATGAAGGGAGTAATGTTGGAAAATAAAAATAAAATTGAAATTAGAAAAGTTAGAGAATAGAACGAAGTTACCGGTTATAGACAAAAAGTCTTAAAGATCGAAAAATATCCCAGTTTCGGTTGGTATGAAGCATCTTTGGACTCGGCTATCTCCAGGGGTGAATGAATACTCTTAAAAGATTCCTTATGTCCGTAGAAACAGTTCATCTCAAACTTGCATTGGCTGGTTCCTTATCGTTTGAGAATTGGCTCACGGTATAGTGATTTTGGTCACCGGAAGAAGCTCATGGGCCATCTGTCAAACCTTGAAGTTTTCCTCGAGCCATATTGAAAATTCACCAAGTTATAGGATGTTTTAAAGCTCATGGTGAAGTTCCAACACATGAGACGAGTCGGGATAGTCGGGTGGCATCGGGACGGTCGAGACATGAGACGGATCGAGACAAGACGGGACGGGACCGTCGGTATCGGGCACGCATACCGGACCGAGTTTCGGTCGGTATCGCAAGTCGGTATCGTGTCGCAGAAAAGTTGATCGCGTGCTGGTCCGGGTACCGGTCGGTACTGCGGTCCGAAATCGGGACCGAAACATACTGTGGGTCGAGGCAGAAAATGCGGTAGGATTTGTGGTGGGGGTGCAGCAGGATTTGCGGTGGGGGTGCAGCAGGATTGCGGTGGGAGTGCGTCAGAATTGCGGTGGGGGTGCGGTGGAACTGCCTCGCGGTAGGATGCGGGGAGATTGTGGCAGGGTCGAGGCATTTTTTCTCCAGTACCGGTCACAATTTATGACCGGCACGCGTGACCGGTACTGGGTCACTCATGTCGCGGGGTGATCGGGATGCGATACCGGTTGAGGACGTGGGTCGGTATCGGGTCCGGTATGGCCTCGTGTCGCGGTAAGGGTATTATGTCGCGGTCCACGCAGTTTTTCGTCGAGCTTTTTCTTCGTCTATACACATCGTATTTGAGATCCGAAAGATACTACGGATTCATGAGAACGAGATCTTTCCAATGGTATGAATATTGTTGCCTGGTTCGTGGTGGCTGGAACTGTGAAAAAGCTTGAAGTTGCGGCTTCGTAACCTTCCTAGACGGTCTTGTTCAATCGGTCATAACTTTCAGACCGTAATACTAAATTACGTTCTGCTTTTTTTCTGTAGCTTTGTATGACTGTCTACTATAGTCTCACCAAATTTCAGAATTTTATGGGTTGGTTTGGAAATTCTTTTGTGCCTTGAACCAGAACGGGTCTTTTCCTATCTCGTTCTCTTCTTCTTTCTCCAAAACAAACATTTTTTTGTATTTTTATAAATTTTTGTAAAAACCTGAAAATTCATGATTAGAAAAACCAATAAGTAATATAACTTTTAAAATTAA
This sequence comes from Arabis hirsuta, assembly GCA_964056655.1. Lineage (NCBI taxonomy): Eukaryota > Viridiplantae > Streptophyta > Magnoliopsida > Brassicales > Brassicaceae > Arabis > Arabis hirsuta. Next base: position 17,619,340 of record OZ053305.1, read on the forward strand.
AACCATGATTAAAATTTGAAATTATAGACTCTAAAAAAAATAAAACCAAATATGGGTTGCCTCCCATAAAGCACTTGTTTTAAGTATTTTAGCTCGACTCCTTTTTCTTTTAATCATAGGATGGCTCCACTAAAGGAATTGGGACTCCTTTAGCTTCTCTACACTCTGGACCGCATGGCTTGAGGCTCCATCTATTAGCATATTGTTGGCTTTCATAAAGAACAATCGCACCATGAAAAAATTTCACCGTATTGTTGACTTTTTCTTCGATGAATTCTTCATCTTTCTCATTCAAATCCGTGGGGATCATAATTATGAATTTGGAGAAAAAGTTCGAGGACCTTTTGTGTTTCATCTGGACATGAACCACATCTTCTTCACGTTCCTTAGATAACAAGATCGAATTTGCAATATTTGGAGTCTCTTTGTCTTTTGGTCTTGTCGGTTTGACAACATCCTTATGTATGGTTGGAGGGGCTGGAATTTTGAGGTCTTGGATCTCGTTAATCGCATCACCTGGATCTACATAAAAGGTTTCATTAGTGTACATATTGATACAAAAGGAAACTTTACCTTGTAGGGTTGGATAGATCACTCCTTTGAGTTTAGAGACAGAGATTTGGTGATTTGTAGAATCCACAAATTCTCCATCGGTTTCAAAGAATGGTGAACCAAGATTTAAAGGCTTGTGAGGGTCATCTTTAGTCTCCAAAACGTTGAAGCTTGTTATAAGCTCTTCTCCTTGATCGCACAATTCATCCAATTCAACATCCGTGATGCATGTTTCGTCTTCTTGGAGATCTCTTGTAAGCATCTCTCCAAGATGAACCAAACGCACCTCGCTGCTTTGAAGTGGAGCAACAAGAGCTTCTAATTTTTCTCCAAGAGCTGACGAAGAATTCTTCATCTGATATTCGAAATTTTTGAATTCTCCCTTGAGTTGAGCCACAAACAATTCTAGTTTATCGTCTAGGGTAATTGAAAAGGAGTGATCTTGGAGTTGTTGTGGTGGCTGTGGATACTCGTAGTGATGGTAATGATAGGCATACTCACGCTCATAAGCCTCCCAAGGTTGTTGTTGGTACATATGAGCATTGCACCGAGTATTGTTGAAGTATGGTGGTTGATGATACTCATGAGGCATTGGGTTATAATCCCCAATGGTTTCACGATAGTAAGAGCTCGCCATTCTCCTAGGATAGAGGTTGTAGTGTTCCATTGATGACTCTCTGAAACACTCACAAAAACAAAAAGAAAAAAACGAAAAATCAAAAGTAAATAAATTAGTCCCCGGCAACGGCACCAAAAACTTGATGTCGTGGGTTATTCAAGCTTTAAATTTATAACCCTAGATAAAGCTGCAAGTGCACAGACAAACGCAGTAGTACTTAGGGGTCGATCCACAGAGACTAGAGATGATACGCTACGAATTTATGTGATGCAAATTAAGCTAAGACAAAATATGATTTAGGTTTTTTTGGTTTTATGAATAGCAATTATAAAGCAAATAAAGTACAAGCAAGGATAAATCAATAAGAGAAAAGCGTTAGGCATTTGAAAATTGGCTGAGACTCATGAAACACATAAAGATATCGGGTTTTAAAGATCGTTCTAGAACTCAAATCACTAATGTAAGGTCATCCCACTGTCGTGACGTAACTAACCGTCTACGTTTTCTACCCTAATAGACTCAACTATCGCAGGTTATTATAAGATGAAAACATGCTTTAAGTGTAAGTTCGATTGTTCATACTACTCCATAACTAACCTTTCGAATTGTTATGACGCAGTACTCACCAAATATTAGTTCAGGCAATATAACAATCTTTTGGATAGTATATCAACCTAAGATCAGTTCGCAAGATGGCCAAAAAAGCAAACAGCATTACGATCGTATAGAGGTGAAGAATCCACTAGATAAACTCTAACAAAGTTCGATATTCAATTATGCATAAACATGGAATCTTTGAATGCCTAAAACCTAACAAGTAATTTACTCAGACATGATTGAAGTAACAACAAAGCAACAAGGATAGGCACGAATCATCATAGATAAACCGAATTTAAAGAGTAAGAGATAAGAAATCTTCTCTATATCGAAGTACAAAGGGAGATCTCCTCCTAGAATCCAAATCCAATGAAGAACAAAGATGAAAACATGTTTAGAGTTTAGAGAAGAGATAGGCGGCTGCCTAGGGCTCCCTAGTCATGCCCTCTAGCTGCTTATTGATGCTTATTCTCCTAAAGAGGCTAAAAACAAGTATATTTAGGTGTAGGATCTTCTAGGGTTTAGTTTAGGACAAAATGGTCTTTTACGTCAAAACTGCACCAACGTTGGGCCAAGTAACGGACGGGCTTCTACGCCAGTGTTGGAGTCATCTTTGGGCCTTCATGAGTGCTGGCAACAGTCTGAAACATCGGTCCACGGACTGGCCCGGTGCTTGACTCGATTCTGCACTTGTTTCACTTCAAAGGCAGCTTGACGTGTCTTCAGTAAACCAAGAGTATCTTTCTTCTCACATCTCCAAATGATATGATTAAAATTCCATTGTAAAACTAACTCAAAGATCTATCTTCTGCACAAGTTTCATCCAATTACAAGTTGATTTGATCCTCCGTTTACTGCTAAACGTCTGGCATATATGTTCTGTCCAACTTGGTAGATTGTGGTACCTTGTGAATTCTTTGGTCTTGATGATGTCTTTGACTTATGAAAGTTGCTGTAGCTTGGTTTACACCTCTTTTGGTCCTTTTTTGCTCCGTTTTGCTTGATTTCCCTATTAAGACTATAAAACTACAAATACGAGGAAAACTTCCTCTTTTGGCTGAAAAGTTTATTAAAGTGCATAGAAAATATAGTAAAATAGATAGTAAAAGTGGTAAAATATGGGACATATCAACTCCCCCAGACTTAAACCTTGTTTGTCCTCAAGCAAAATTCAAGAATAGAAAAGAGGTTTGAAAACGCAGAAACTTAACTTCCTTTGGAGTACCAAACCGACCCTTTCAACTAGTAAGCCACATAATATATAACCAACTCAAATTCAGACCACCATGTATTTCTCCATAGACATTCGCAGCCTCCCAATTCATCCACGACTTTTCAACATAACTCGCTAGTCCTCATTGCCGGGTCTCGTCCCAGATCTCAATGCCAAGAACGTTCTAGACTCATTCCCGTACTATACCATGACTTATGAACTATACAACTCTTAGTACTCTTTCTCTCCTCTAGACTTATTTGATTTTCTACTCTTTTTTTTTTTTTAGAATGCTGAGACTCAAAAGCAGTGCTTTCACTACATTTTATAGTGGTCACTGGGTGGATCACCTGAACTTGGTATAGTTTGCGTATAACAACAGCTACCAGGCGAGTATTGGTATGGCTCCATATGAGGCTCTATATGGGAGGCCATGTCATACACCATTATGTTGGACTCAAGTAAGGGAGATGAGCATGTTTGGTGGAGACTTTGTTTAAGAAACGACGGAGAAGATCCGTGTTTTGAGGCTGAACATGAAGGAGGCTCAAGATCGGCATAAGAGTTTTGTCGATAAGAGGAGGAAAGATCGGCAGAAGAGTTGTATCTCAAGGCTGCGATGTTGAAGGGTCCTAACAGAGAATAAGCTAAGTTTGAGGTTTATGGGTCCATTCAGGGTTGTGGAACGGGTTGGACCGGTAGCGTATCGTATGGAGTTATCTCAGAGTATGAAGGCTTTTCATAAGGTCTTCCATGTTTTGATGCTGAGGAAGTGTGTACATGAGTCTGAGGAGGTGTTGGCGAGGATTCCGCAGGATCTTTTGCCCCAACATGACATTGGAGGCAAAACCTGTGAGGATCCTCCAAAGGAGAGTCAAGGTGTAACGACCGTGAACCAAAAATTGTGATTTTTGGTCGTGCGTCGATCCATGCAGGTGGTGTGTGTCGATCGACGCAAGGTGGATTGAACTGGATTGGTTCGATTTCAGTTGTCGGCTTACAGGCCGGTTTAAGGGGAAAACCCTAGGGTTCCCTATAAAAGGGTGGTGGCCGCATTTTTTGTTCCAGAAAAGTTCCAAAAAGTTTCCAAGAAAGTTCCAGAGAGTTTTCATAGAGATTTATGAGAGAAGATTCGTTGTGAGGCTCTGGAGATTGTTTTAGGTGCTTGTTCTGCGCGATTTGAGTGAGGATTGGTGGATTAGAGCTCCGTGTTCATCGTGTTTATCGCGTTCTTCGTTTTTCGTCATCCTTTTTCTTTACAGATCTCAGGTGAGTGCGTGACCATGGCTTATCTAGGTAAAGGAATTGATAAAATGCATTTGTTGTGTTGTTTTGTGTAGATTTGTGCTTGTTTTGGTGGATTTGTGTGCAGGGATCGATGTGATTCGATCTAGGATCGATCCATGAGAGGAGAGGTTCGATCCTGGGTTTTGTGATGTTGCGTTGATCGACGCGGTTGCTCTACGTCGATCGACACAGAGTGTATCGATTAACACACGAGGTAGTGCATCGATCTATATCGGGGTTGAGTGTCGATCGACACACTGGTGGATGCATCGATCGACACATGGTGGTTATGTCGATCGACGCATGCCTATTTGAGGTGAACTTGTGTTGATTGTTCGTGCTTTGCGTGGTTGATTGTTCACCCTGGTATTGTATTAATTTCTTATGCCTATGTGTATTGCCTAGTAGATGGGATGACCGTCTCACTGAGTATTTGTGATAATACTCACTCATCTCGTATAACCATGTAATGTAGGTAAAGACAAGATGTGATCGTGGAATCATGGCCGGGAAGAGGAGATGATCTAGCGTCTCAATTTTGTCGCTGATATTGTTAGAATTTCTAGGTTGTTAGTGATTTCTGGATAGTTGAATTGGTTATCATTTTGTATTGGAATTGTTGAATTAAACTGGAATTGTTTAGTAATTTAGTAAAATATAAGATTTACGGAATGTGGTGATTGGTTTAATTGTTGTGTTGTTTTCCACGTATTATGTTGATCCGTTGAGGATTATTATTTGTGATAATAATAATCCGAAAGGGAAAACTTTTAAATTTTACGGGTTGAATTGTTTCATTGTGGTATCAGAGTCCTTATGGTTCTAGGGCGGGTGAATAATTGATTGATTATGTGAGTTAGTCGATTGATTGTTGTGTGGGTTAGAGTCTTAGATCATCTTCTCTGAGCCTTCAATGAGATTTCATGGTATGTGTTGTTTTACTTTCTATTTTTCTAGTATTCTTAGTATTCTGTTGGTTAGTGCAGAGAGATGGCTACAGTTGCTAGAGGCAGAGGTCGTGGGGGTCGTGGAGGCCGAGGTGGCCATCGAAGACGCAGGCGTGGACTTGAGAGTGAGTTTGTTGCCGCGAGTGTGGCACGGGAGACCATGCAGAAGCAGGTGGCCGAATAGCATGCATTGTAGGAGGGGTATGTGGGTGTAGCCGCTACGAGTACCAGTGTGAGGGCTGGAGGGGCTAGTGTGGGTCCCTGTGTGGCTAGTGGTACGGTGGGCCCATGTGGGGGTGCTACCGCGGGTTTTGCCTAGGACAGAGATGATCGTTTGGCGGGTTTGTTACATTTGATTCTGGAGCGGTTACCAGGAGGGATGCCGGCTCCGAGTCAGGCTCCGGGAGTACAGCCAGGTGTGACTAGTGTTCAGCTAGGTGTGGCTGGTGTGCAGCCAGGTGTGGCTGGTGTGCAGCCAGGTGTGGCTGGTGTGCAGCCAGGTGTGGCTAGTGTTCAGCCAGGTGTGGCTGGGGTGTGGCTGAGGTGCAACCGGGTGTGGCGGTTGTAAAGGAGATTCCATCCTAACTTAGGATGATGGAGCAGATGCAGAGGATTGGTACCGGGTTTTTCTCGGGTGGTGCCAAGCCTGAGGAGGCCGATGAGTGGTGGCTGAGATTAGAGCGTAACTTTCGCTCTATCAGGTGTCCGGAGGGATACCGGGTTGATCTGGTGGTTCATTACCTAGAAGGTGATGCGCATCTCTGGTGGAGAAGTGTTGAGGCCAGGCGGGTGCAGGCTGAGATGGCCTAGGAAGATTTCTTGGCTGAGTTTAACGCCAAGTATTTCCCGCATGAGGCGATAGATCGGTTAGAGTTGAGGTTTCTAGACTTGACTCAGGGGAACCGATCGGTGAAGGAGTTCAACGTGGAGTTCAGTCAAGTTCTGGTGCATGCGGGTAGAGGCATGGAGGGCGAGTAGGCCTAGGTGAAGAGGTTCCTGAGGTGATTTCGACCTGATTTGAGAACTCGCTGTAGAGCGAGTAGGTTCACCGCGGGGGAGGAGCTAGTTGAGACAGCTGATGCGATTGAAGAGGACCTCAGGGAGTAGTCTATGGTGGTTAGTCAACCGGTTCAGCAGCAGAGGAGGTCGCAGCAACAGATGGGTCTGAGTAGGGACGGTAAGCCTGCGCTAGGACAGAAGAGGAAGTGGGAGAGCACTTTTGGAACGAGTCAGGATGGTCAGGGTGGTTCGGAATGCTTCGGATGTGGGCGAGCTGTCCGAAGAGGAACAAGGCTCGGGGTGCGCAGGTGTGCTTTCACTTCAGAGAACCGGAGCATATCAATCCCAAGTATCCTAAGCTGGAGCAGATGGCAGTGGCGGCACCACGGGTGTTTACTTTGGTGGAGGCGGGCGGTTTTTTGCGCCAGGCCGATCACATGTAAATTTCAAACTTGACTTATTAAATTCTTATGCTATTGAATTTAGTCTGTTTTGGAATTTGTGACTCTGTGCTAGAATGTTATGGTTCTTAGGCACATAGAATTTGTGTAGGGACCTTAGTAGTGAGCGGTTGTGAGTCCCATGTACTGTTTGATTCTGGAACTACGAATTGCTTCATTACTCTGGAGTGTGCGGAGGGCAGTGGTACCCGGAGTGATTCCGATGAGTAGTCGAGAGTAGTTAAGGTTGCTGGTGGCAAGTCTTTAGGTACTTTTGGGCGGGCTCGGGGCATGGATATTCAGGTGGCGGGCGAGTCTATGCCAGCTGATCTGATTATTAGTCCGGTGAAGCTATACGATGTCATTCTGGGTATGGATTGGCTGGATTAGTACAGAGTTTATCTGGATTTTCATCGGGGACGAGTTGTGTTTGTTCGGGAGGTAGGGAGGTTGGTTTATCAAGGAGTGAGGCCGACTTCCAAGAGTCTCGTGATTTCGGCAATTCAGGCTGAGCAGCTGATTGAAAAGGGCTGCGAGGTGTATTTGGCGACGATTGCGATGTCAGAGTCTGTTGGAGAGGTTCCAGTTGGGGATATTCTACTTGTTCAGGACTTCCAGAATGTTTTCCAGTCGTTGCAGGGCTTACCACCATTTTGTTTGGATCCTAGGATGACTCTGATATCCAAGGCGCTTTACCGAATGGCTCTAACAGAGATGGCAGAGCTGAAGAAGCAGCTGGATGATTTATTGGGGAAAGGATTTATCCAGCCTAGTAGTTTACCGTGGGGAGCGCCGATGCTATTTGTGAAGAAAAAGGATGGGAGTTTCCGGTTATGCATCGATTACCGAAGACTTAACCGAGTCACTCTGAGGAACAATTATCCTTTATTGCGGATTGATGAGTTATTAGATTAGTTGCGAGGGGCTACTTGGATCTCCAAGATTGATTTAGCTTCTGGTTACCATCAGATTCCTTTCGACGAGGCAGATCTGAGGAAAACTACTTTCAGGACGAGATATAGACACTATGAGTTCGTGGTGATGCTTTTCGGGTTGACGAATGCACCAGCAAGGTTCATGAGGCTAATGAAAGGGGTCTTCGAGGAGTACTTGGATGAGTTTGTGATTATCTTCATTGATGGTATTCTGGTGTATTCGAGGAGTACTTAGGAGCACGAGGTTCATCGGAGAGTTGTTTTGGAGAAGCTGCGGGAGCAGAAGCTGTACGCAAAGTTGACCAAGTGCAATTTTTGGCAACGAGATATGAGTTTTCTCGGTCATGTGGTTTATGCAGATGGAGTTTCTGTAGATCCGGCGAAGATAGAGGCTATTAGAGGGTGGCTTAGACCGATGAATGCCATCGAGATCCAGTGTTTTCTCGGGTTGGCAGGTTACTACAGGAGGTTCGTTAAGGATTTTGCGAGTATGGCACAGTCGGTGACAAAGTTGAAAGGGAAGTATGTCCCTTTTGTGTGGTCTTCAACTTGCGAGGAGAGTTTCGGGAAGCTGAAAGAGATGTTGACTAGTACACTGATGTTGGCGTTGCCCGAGCCGGGTGAGCCTTATGTTGTGTATACGGATGCTTGAGGAGTTGGCCTATATTGTGTTCTGATGCAGCAGGGAAGGGTAATTGCATATGCTTCGAGGCAGTTGAGGAAGCACGAGTGCAACTACCCTACAGTGATTTTGAGTTGGCTGTAGTGATTTTCGCTCTTAAGATTTTGAGATCTTATCTTTATTGCCGAAAGGTCCAGGTGTTCATAGACTATAAGAGCCAGAAGTATTTCTTTAGGCAGCTACACCTGAACCAGAGACAAAGGCGTTGGATGAAGTTGGTAGCATATTACGATCTAGAGATTGGTTACCATCCGGGTAAAGCGAATCTGGTAGCAGATGCGTGGAGTCGGAAGAGAGTTGCTTTAGCTCAGAAACGGGATATAGAGGCTTTGGAGAGCGAGATTAGCACTTTGATGTTGTGTTTGATCTCATAGGAGCCTTTGGGGTTGAAGATAGCTAACCAGGCAGATTTGTTGAGCAGGATTCGAGTAGCTGATATACCCTATATCTTACCACTTTTACTATCTATTTTACCATGGTTTTTACATATATTAATAAAGCTTTTCGACCAAAAGAGGTAGTTTTCTCGTATATGTAGATTTTAAGGTCTTAACAGGTTTTATCATCAAAAAGATGTAAAATGGAGCAAAAGGAGTGTTATCTATGATGCAGCTACTCATCCAAGTCAAAAGAACCAAACCAAGTCATTTTATCTTGAAGATAATGCACATTCTCAAACTGGACCGAACGTATACACCAGAAGTTCGCTAATGAATGGAGGATCAAATCAATTGGGAATTTAATGAGTATAGCCCTTTGAGTTAGCTTTCCAATGGTGTTGGAATTTCATCAATTAGAGCTGTACTTTGGAAAATACACCCGAAACACTGAGAACATGTCAATATGCCTTGAAGTAAAGTGAGTGCAGAATGGAGTCAAACACCGAGCCGCCCATGGGGCGATGATCCAGACCTTTGCCGACCTTCTAGAAGCACCATAGAAGCCTCTAATACCGGTCACGAAGCCCGACCGTTATTGTGACCGGTATTGCCTCAGTTTCGACTAAAAAGATGTTTTTGCCCGAAGAAGACCTAGCTAACTTAAGCCTCCTTAAACCCCTATATATACTTGCTTTTAGCCTTTCCAGGAAGCTAAGCAGCCGTCCATAACAGCCTAAATCAATACTTAAATATGTATTTCGTTTTTCTCTTGTTCTTAATGCATATTTGATTCTAGAAGCCTTTAAAGGTAGTTCGACTTTGCCTTATTGCAAAGAGATGAGATCTAATCTCCTACGCTTTGTAGATCAACGATTTATACTATGTCTATGTGCTTTACTCTTACTGCTACGTGTTGCAAAACATGTTAGAGTATTAGCCTTGATTTGATTTCTATGCATTTTCTTAATTTTATGTCATCACATACTTCATCGTTGAGAGTTTTAGTCTAGAATTGATTTTTCATCTTTATTTATACTCAAAGCACGAACTGGCTTAGCTACCCAGGGACTGATTTTAGGTTGATATACTCTCCAAAAGCTTGTTATATCTACGGACCTAGTATTCGACGAGCTAGGCATCTTAACAATTCGATAGGTTAGTTAAGAAATCTATTGAACAATCAATCTTGAGCATAAAGCATGTTTTCACCTTGTAATAACCTGCGATAGTTGAGTCTATTAGGGTGCAAAACGTAGAAGGTTAGTTATGTCATGACAGTGGGATGACCTTACCTTAGTGATATGAGTTCTAAACCATAAACACTAAACCTTAATTCCTAGAGGTATAGCAAAACATACACATTGTTCTCACAAAACCCTAAACCCTAAACCCTAAACGAAACCCTAAACCCTAAACAATAATTACTAGAGGTATAGAAAAAGATACACATTGTTCTAACAAAACCTTAAACCCTTAAACCCTAAACCCTAAACCTTAATTCGTAGAGGTTTAGCAAAACATACACATTATTCTCACAAAACTCTAAACGAAACCCTAAACCCTAAACCATAATTACTAGAGGTATAGCAAAAGATACACATTGTTCTTACAAAACCTTAAACCCTAAACCCTTAAACCCTAAACCCTAAACCTTAATTCGTAGAGGTTTAGCAAAACATACACATTATTCTCACAAAACTCTAAACGAAACCCTAAACCTTAATTCGTAGATCTATAGCAAAAGATAGACATTGTTTTTACAAAACCTTAAACCATAAACACTAAACCTTAATTCCTAGAGGTATAGCAAAACATACACATTGTTCTCAAAAAACCCTAAACCCTAAACCCTAAACGAAACCCTAAACCCTAAACCATAATTACTAGAGGTATAGCAAAAGATACACATTGTTCTTACAAAACCTTAAACCTTAAACCCTTAAACCCTAAACCCTAAACCTTAATTCGTAGAGGTTTAGCAAAACATACACATTATTCTCACAAAACTCTAAACGAAACCCTAAACCTTAAACCATAATTACTAGAGGTATAGCAAAAGATACACATTGTTCTTACAAAACCTTAAACCCTAAACCCGATAACCCTAAACCCTAAACGTTAATTCGTAGAGGTTTAGCAAAACATACACATTATTCTCACAAAACTCTAAACGAAACCCTAAACCTTAATTCGTAGATCTATAGCAAAAGATAGACATTGTTTTTACAAAACCTTAAACCATAAACACTAAACCTTAATTCCTAGAGGTATAGCAAAACATCCACATTGTTCTCACAAAACCCTAAACCCTAAACCCTAAACGAAACCCTAAACCCTAAACCATAATTACTAGAGGTATAGCAAAAAATACACATTGTTCTTACAAAACCTTAAACCCTTATACCCTAAACCCTAAACCTTAATTCGTAGAGGTTTAGCAAAACATACACATTATTCTCACAAAACTCTAAACGAAACCCTAAACCCTAAACCATAATTACTAGAGGTATAGCAAAAGATACACATTGTTCTTACAAAACCTTAAACCCTAAACCCTTAAACCCTAAACCCTAAACCTTAATTCGTAGAGGTTTAGCAAAACATACACATTATTCTCACAAAACTCTAAAGGAAACCCTAAACCCTAAACCATAATTACTAGAGGTATAGCAAAAGATACACATTGTTCTTACAAAACCTTAAACCCTAAACCCTTAAACCCTAAACCCTAAACCTTAATTCGTAGAGGTTTAGCAAAACATACACATTATTCTCACAAAACTCTAAACGAAACCCTAAACCTTAATTCGTACATCTATAGCAAAAGATTGACATTGTTTTTACAAAACCTTAAACCCTAAACACTAAACCTTAATTCCTAGAGGTATAGCAAAACATACACATTGTTCTCACAAAACCCTAAACCCTAAACCCTAATATAATCATATAAATAATAAATCATCTATTTTCTATTATATAAATATGGCATGTGAATATATGTACATAATCATTACGCACGCGTTTGGTAGTGTCGATACGCTAAGCATATTAAACTTTTCTATGCTATTTGAGTAATTTTCTCTTTTTTTTATAATATTTTGGCAACTACGCAGTAACCCAACAGTTTTCGGTATTTTCTATAAATACCAAGTGAACACTCAGTAACCGAACATTCGTTTTTATTAACTTTGAACTTTGAAATTGTTTTCTCCTTTTGCAATCTCAAAAACAAGTTAGTTTTTCATTGTTCTCCTAGTATATGTAATTCACGTTTTTGCAACTTGATTTGTTTATATGTTTAGAAGCTATATTAACATCCTATTTTCGATATACATGCAGCATCAATGGCAGAATCGAAGAAGATGATGAAGCGTCCAATGGAGGATGACCATCGACGAAATGCTATTAAAAAGGCCAAAAGGGAAAACGAGGACCATTACAAGACGTTGATCCTCTCGCTCAAGGAACAGATTAATACAAAAGTTGAATTGCATGATGCTTTTGTGGAAGTTATGTTTATTTCTGCGAAAATAGATTTGCTTGAAGAATTTATCGGGAAGAAAAAGGTTGACTTCCTTGCTGAGTTGGAAAAACTTGCAGCAGAACTCGTTGAAGCCAAAGAAAAGATGTATAACGCCAGTGTTGAAGAACTTGATTGGATGAAGTTTCATGAAAAATAGGGATATATGTTTATCTAATGCTTATTCTTTAGTAGTCTTATGTTTATGTTTATGTTTATCTAACTTTATCAAATGCTTACGTTTTAGCAGTCACCGTAATAACTCAGCCTAACATTTGATAGAACTCAGCCGAAACTCAGCCTATAACTCAACCTAAAATTTGATATAACTCATCCGAAACTCAGCCTATAACTCAGCCTAACATTTGATATACTCAGCCTAACATTTGATATAACTCAGCCTAACATTTGATATAACTCAGCCGAAACTCAGCCTATAACTCAGCCTAACATTTGATATAACTCAGCCTAACTCTAAACCCAAATTTATGACATTCCCAAACCATGCCATAAGTCAGCCATTAGGTTCATATAAGTCAGCCGAAACGTACTAAAAAATCTCACGACGTTTCGTATTTTCGGCGGGGAAAAAAAAAATTAACCAAAATTTATTCAATTTTATCTCGCGACGTTTCATATTTCTATATATCTGTATATATATACCTTCTCGTAAACCTTGCCTCCCCCTATCACATTATATCCTACACTGTTTTCTCTCTTCTCTGTAATCTATCTGTTTCATATTCATTTTCGACATGTCGGTTGTCCCACACTGTAGTTCCAAGTTATTCAGCAGTGTCGATGCCATATTATACTCTGCTGATCGGGATCACCTCCCCGTTCTAAACCCTGGTTTTGGTATTATTGATAAGACAACCATTACGTGGTTCAAATTTTTACACGAGCTCTCGAAGGCGATCCCGGAGATTCTTCGAGAAGGATGGGTTCATGAGTGGCCGACATACAGATTCATTCCAGATTATTTTAAGGAACGATGGTTTCTTAAACTCGCTGTAAGCCAACACTAATATCTTTCTTTCCCGATCATTTTATCAACAACAATAATATTTCTTTTTCTTTTTTTTTTTGGGTAGCGGAAATACAGATGGGAACCGAGACACACTTTGACGATTTGGACACATTTTAATCTGTTGGCTAGAACGTTATTTCGAACTCAAATGCGCACGTTAAGGAGGATATGGGCGCATGGTGGCGAGAAGCCAGATTGGATAAACACTATAGTTTGGACGAATCTGGTCGATATGTTTGAAGAGTTTGGCCCTGATAATTTTGGTTTTTGAATGTAATTTAGTTATGATACACTTTAGTTATTTGTGTTTCATCTCTTTAAACCAGTCGTATCTTTTGTGTGTTTGCATGAATAAATCAGCCGCATCTTTTGAGTTTTGGATGTATATATAAATCAGCCGTGTCGATGCTTTAAACTGACGAGTTATTTGCATTTTGAATATTTAAACCAATAAATCAGCCGCTTCTTTTCCACAAAGCAATCATAACTCAGCCGAAACACGAATTCGTCAATATTAAGTCAGCCGCTTCTCTTGTAGACAGAAGGCTGAATTAATTGATTTACAAGTCCAAAATTACTATGGCTTCATTTATTATGCGATGGTCAAAAACGCATCAAAATTTACTTTTTTGGTTGATCAGTCAAGTCAGCATTTACTCAAAATATACGAACAATTGTTTATCTACTCAGTTACCGAAGAGTCGCTTTTGATATAACTCAGTCGAAACTCAGCCTATAACTCAGACTAACATTTCCTATAACTCAGACTAACATTTGATACGGCAGCCGTGAAGTTAACCTTAAATTACACATTTTTAAATTTAAATAATATATAATATATGATTTATTGTGGCGTCTGAATACGTAATCATAACCAAAATTAATACTCCCGAGATGCTAATCTGACGAGCTATATGGCGCTTCCTATATTATAGGTGTAATGATATCTCTTGGGAACTAGGAGTTAGAGCATGTACAACGAATAGAGACTTGATGAATCTCTAAAAAATAGTATTATATTCATTTTCATTATTTGTTTAAATTTTAAATTAATAGAAAAACGTGGATCCAATAGAAAATGAACATATGTTCGTGGAGGGTATGGCTAAAACTGTTTCTCAAATGAGAAACTTAAGAACCTCAATTCCCTTCTCTCTCCAACTTTTTATTATTATATACTTTTTTATTTGATGAGAATAACTCAGTCAGCCTTAACACGTTTACGTCACTAATAACTCAGTCATAACTATTCAGTAACCGAACAGTTTCAGTAACCCAACAGTTTTCCGTATTTTCTATAAATACCAAGTTTACACTCAGTAACCGAACATTCGTTTTTATTAACTTTGAACTTGTTTTCTCCTTTTGCAATCTCAATGGCAGAATCGAAGAAGATGATGAAGCGTCCAATGGAGGATGACGATGGAGCAAACGATGTTAAAAAGGCCAGAAGGGAAACCGAGGAGCATTACAAGTCGTTGCTCCTCTTGGTCAAGGAACAGATGAAAGCTAAATCTGAATTGCAAGATGCTATGATGGAAGTGACATCTATTAATGCAAAAATGGATTTGCTTGAAGAAATTATGGGGAAGGAAAAGTTTGACTTATTTGCTGAGTTGGATGAACTTGCTCATAAAATCGTTGAGGCGAAGAAAAGATGGCCAAAGTCGAAGTTCCAGAAATTGATTGGATGAAGCTTGGTGCACAATATATGGCTGACTAAATGTTTATCTAATGCTAATGCTTATGTTTATGTAATGCTTATTACTCAAATTTTTATGTATTTTTAGAACTCTGATGTTTATGTATTTTTCGAACTCTAATATAGAATTTGTTTACTTTTTCATAACTCAGCCTAAACTTCATTTATAAGTCAGCCTAACCTTTGACATAATTCAGCCTAAAATTCGTTTATGACTCTCAGCCGTATGAGACCCTTTAGTTAGTTTGTAACTCAGCCGAAACACTAAGTCAGCTGCTTCTTTTGCAACGCTGTCATAACTCAGCCGAAACACTAAGTCAGCCTTTACTCAAAATATACGAACAATTGTTTTTTCTACTCAGTTACCGAACAGTTGCTTTTCTTAACTACTCAGTAACCGAAGAGTCGCTATTTTTCTTTTTTTTTAATATATAAATACCATTTAAACACTCATCAACCAGCCATAAACCCTACTTGTTTTTCTACTCAGTTACCGACCAGTTATTTAGATTAAAGGCTGACTAACACATAAGTCAGCCTTTACCATCTGTTTAGATTTTCATAAACTTTATATCTCTAGAGAAATCCACTTTGTAATGGAAGTATTCCCTCTTACAGCCCTACCTGAAGAAATCCAAGCCTTAGTGGTCGAACGTGTGGCCGCTAACTCTGTTGCAGATCTATATAGATTGAGAGCAACATGCAGGTATATGAAGGAACTAACAGACCGGCCCGGAGTGTCCGCATCTATAGATGTGTTTACCTTCCCTTCGTACACACATATATCTAGCTTCGTGATGCAAGTTTGCTACGCTAATGGAAACCCGAGTACACTGTTCTTAGAGGGTGTACATAAGTTCTTCACGTTCGACCTCCAAGATGAAGGAATTGCTTTGATTAAGAGAGCAACAGATGCAGGATTCGAGCGTGCTTTGTACACATATGCAATGACGCGCAAGGTATTTTGGAATACTGAGGAGTATTTATCTCTTTTCACAAAGGAATCTGTTCAGAGGATAGGCAAGATTGTTAGATCTCTAGACTGGAGTTGGGGAATGTATCACACTGATGCGTTTCTAACGAAGAAGTATGAGTTCATGTCAACGGAAAAAACCTTGTTCTATAATTGCACATGTACTCCATTGATGGACCGAGATTGGGATCTTTGGTTCATTGAAGACAGTAAGGATAACAACTTGTGTGACCGATGCTTTTGGATCAAAGAGTTAGGTCTTTTTTACCGTGATTTTAAGCCGATTATATATTGGCCGGATTGGCTTTGGATGTTGTAATATAAACTATTGTTTCCTCCTTTGTTTCTTTGTTTATGACTTCATGTTAAATATAATTCAGCCGTGTAGTAAATATAAGTCAGCCGTGTTGTATATATAAGTCAGCCGTATTTTAAATATAATTCAGCCACTTATGTTTATGTAATATAACTCAGCCTAAACTTGTAAGGCTAACCTGTAACATGACTAAGCCTAAACTTCGTTTTTAACTCAGCCTAACCCTTAACATAACTCAGCCTAACCTTTAACATAACTCAGCGTAACCGTTAACATAACTCAGCCTAACTTTTGACACGCATGAGATAAGTCAGCCGTTTTTAAAATATAAGTCAGACGTTTAGTTTCTATAAGTTTAGCCGTGTATTTAAAATAAGTTTGCCGCGTAGTTAGTATGTAATCGTATTACGCACGCGTTTAGTATTCTCGAGACGCTATACTGACAGTTATATGGCTCCCTATACTAGAAGTAATGATTAATCTTTTGAGAACTCTAATCTTTTTTAAATATTCCACTAAAAAACTTAAATGCCTTGTCGTTAGTTTTCAATGTTTTTGAACACAACTTACAATGTTTAGTCAACTAACATTTATTAGTGTAATCTTTCTGTAATCTTTCTGTATGAACCATGTAAATAAGAGGAGGATTACGAACAGCACTCATAAACTTAGGGTTTTCTTATCTTTGAAACTCCTTTTCCAACTTCCATAATGGCGGATCAAGTATGTAAATCTCCTACAAACTCACATTTTTTTCAACCTCTTCTTCCCGGCTTCTACTCCCACCTCGTATGTAATCTCCCTTCTTCCCTCCATCTCTCTCTCTCTCTCTCTCTCTATATATATATATATATATATATATCTCAATGTCTTGGTTGCAGAGCATTCCGGAAAAGTTATTCTCGAAATACATAGAAGGAAGAAACGAAAAAAATATGATGGAGCTTAAGTCGGACGCGTCTGAAAAAACATGGAAGGTAAAGATGGAAGGTCGGAGACTAACCTTTGGATGGAAAGAGTTCGCATTTGCACATGATTTCCGAGTCGGAGACTTCGTCATTTTCAGACACGAAGGAGAATTTTTGTTCCACGTCACTGGTCTTGGACCTAATTGCTGTGAGATTCAATATGTGCAGTCTAGCAACAACGTCGATGATGATGATGATGTGGAGGGGGAGGAGGAGGAGGAGGAGGACAAAGAGAAGAAGAGAGAAACCGGTGAGGGTAGTCAAAGTGACAACCGAATTGTGACAATAACTGTCACACCAGCTAGTCTCAAAGATTCTAGACTTGTAAGTTTAAGTAAACTCTCTTGAAGGAATTTTGTTATTCAATTTTTGTCGTTATTGATGCTTTGTCAAGAGCTTATTGTCTCTTTCTAATGCAGCATATTCCACTGAGCTTCACTAGGGCTCACCAGATGGAAAAAGCAGGAGGGAAGGAGATTACTCTTTTGGACCAGCATGGAGTAGAGTGGCCAGTGTATCTATGCGTGCCAGACATACGGATGAGGTTGCGCTTTGGTTCAGGGATTAGAGAATTCTTCAAGGCTATTGGTGTTAAGGCGTACGAATCTTTTGTGCTGAAGTTGGTTTGGGAAGACAAAGCATCTCCTCCTATGCTCAAGTTCTGCTCCAAGATCGAGGCATGATGCTCAAGTTATGGAACTTTGTGTTTTTTTTTTTTTTGGGTGAAACTATATTGCTTGTTTTTTTTTTCTTTTGGATGAAACTAAAGCTTTTTTTTCTTCAGCCGTATAAAGTATTAAAAGTGCCATACCCTAAACTCGAGATAAATAATTTTGAGGTATAGGTTCTCTTTCAATATATAAGTCATATTGAACGTGCCTTAAGTCGGCCATTAGGTGCATATAAGTCAGCTGGTTTATCTCGCGACGATTCGTATTTCGGCGGGAAAAAAAATATATTTATTTATTCAATTTTATCTCGCGACGTTAAGTGCATATAAGTCAGCCGAAACGTGTAATTTATCTCGCGTAGATTCTTATTTCGGCGGGAAAAAAAAAACATTACTTATTCGATTTTAACATGGGATGTTTCGTATTCTCGAGATGCTATACTGACATATATATGGCTCCATATACTAGGAGTAATGATTAATCTTTTGGGAACTCTAATTTATTTTGGGAACTCTAATTTTTTTTTTAAATATTACACGTTTGGACGAGTTACCATCTTCGTCTTCTTAAATTTCGAAAGAAAATGTCTTCCTCATCTAACCCAATCTCATTGTCGTTTATTGACAATCAGCTGTATTGTAATCATAAGTCAGTCATTTATTGACAATAATTCAATCTTTACGGCTGATTTATCGCATTAACAAAAACACAAATCCATACATATCCAAACAACACTTTTAAATCGGACAAGTTTTTGCATTATGCCCAGGCTGTTTACAACGAGAACATGCGTGTCGTTTCCTATGACGTTTGTTCTCAAGGGCAACTTCTAAAGCAGATTTCATCCTACTTTTCTTAGGCCTTCCTGGTTGTTGACGAACAAGCGGGGGCAAGCACGGTTGGTTAGCAACGTTAATTGGAACTTGGAGCGCTGAATCTATGGGCATGATCGACTCTGCGTATGCGTTTACCAAATAACTGCTGTAGTAGTAAGGACTGCACAAAGATATACGACAAATTTTCCTGTCCTCGGCAGCTGCGATTGCATGCACGCATGGTAATTTCTCGTGTTCAAAACGCCGACATGTGCATTTTCTTGTTTCCAAATTCACAATATGCAAAGACGATCCATATGTAACTTCCGTGTGATAAGGATCAATCCTTTGTACCGTCATAAGTCTGGCGGCAATGACACGGCCCTATTTATAATACATAAAAAATTATTAAAACATTACGGCTGGGTTATGGACTAATAACGACTGACTTATGAACTACAATGGCTGCCTTATCATAAAGGCTGGATTATGGAACAATAACGGTTGACTTATGAACTGCAATGGCTGACTTACATGTAGTAGTTTCTCGACACCACGCGAAAGCGTGGTTGGCTGCGATTTCGCATCCTCTCTCCGTTCTTCAAACCATTTGGTCATCATAACCCGTATCGATTCTAATAGTCGAAAAATGTGAAGACTTCTAGCATTTGACAGTGCTCTGTTAATTGATTCCGCTATGTTCGTAGTCATCAAATTGTACCTTTGGCCCGGGAAATGAATACGCGCCCACAGTCGGACATCAGCTCTTTGGAGGTAGTCATGAAGTTCAGGATTAATCGCTTCAATCTCCTCGAACCTTGTATTAAAGTCAGAAACCCTAAAACATTTTGCCGCTTTCTTCACCAGATGAAAGACATCTTTTCCCTTGTACTGTTGCAAAATGTTCTTATATAAATGGTAAGTGCAAATTCCACGAGAAGCCAACGGAAACACATTTCCAATTGCTTTTCCTATCGAATTATGCCTGTCCGAGATAATCGCAAGAGCCTCATCGTTAGGAATCAAAATTTTTAGTTGCGTAAAAAACCAGTGCCATGAATCATCATTTTCAGTGTCAACCACACCGAAGGCTATTGGGAAAATCTGAAAGTTACCATCCTGAGCTAGTGCTGTGAGAAGTGTCCCTTTGTATTTACCGTTAAGAAACGTACCGTCGACAATGACAACTTTGCGCATGAAAGGAAACCCATTTATGCTCGCACCAAACGCAAGGAACACATACATGAATCTTCCAAATTCATCAATTTGAAGACGCGTAACCGTACCCGAATTTGCCCTTCTTATCATATATAGGTAAGGAGGCAAGTCTTCAAACCCACTCTCAGGAGTTCCCATATTGATTTCCCTTGCAAATTTTAGCGTCCTATGTGATTTCCAATAATCCATCTGTCCACACGGAAAACGTAAAGTACAAGTAAGTAAATCAGGTGTAATAAACAAATAAGTCAGCCGCAACGTACAAATAAATCAGGTGTAATATACAAATAAGTCAGCCAAAACGTACTAATAAATCAGCTGTACTATACAAATAAGTCAGCTGCAACGTAATAGAAATTACCTTTACACCAAAATGCTTATTGATAGTTATTCCAACACTCTTAGGTCGAATAGACGGACCAACATCGCCGAGATACTCCCTGTACAACTGGCCTAAAATATCTGGTGTTGCTTGTCGAGATCGATTAGAACGCTCAGTTACAGAACATGTATGCTCCGAATCGTAAATACGAACATAAAATGTCGGTAATTCCCCTTGTGTAGAAGCACGAACTCTCCAGAGACATCCATCAACCCAACACTTAACAATGAGTGTGTCCGAATTGGATACGTCTACATCAAAATCAAATTGATCTCTCACCGTAAGAAGTTTCAGTCGTTTCTCCAAATCGGCTTTACTCTCGTATCATTGCCCTACCGCGAGGTTTAGCGAAGACATCTCCAACCTTAGAACCTCTGGATTCCTTTCCGATCCGCTCACCGACATGTTGTGAGCTCTCTTCTTAGGCGGTAGGGTTGGTGAATCTTCGTCTTGTGTTGGAGACTCACCGTATGAACTGAAGTTATCATCTTCAGATGAAGCACCATCCGAGTCGTCGAACATATCAAATCGGCTTTCAAATTCATCATCTTCTTCGTTTTGTTCGCCTACTTCGGATTCTCCGCCTACTTCGGATTCTCCGCCTACTTCGTATTCTTCACCTTCCATTTTACTTACGCAGTCCATGTCTTCATCGTCGCGTTTATCTTCGTATTTTGTTTCACCACCAGGACAATTATCATTACTGAAACCACCATAACTGAATAACCTTTTCTTCTGCTCTCTCACTTCGTCATTCCGACTAATTTGGCTCTCCTTTTTCTCCGTAATCTCTACATAGAGACGTATCTGTTCGAATTTCCTTAGGCTTAGAAAACCTATCACCTGTCGAGTATTGGAGACGTAAACTGGTGGAGTATCGTGCGCCATTGTTTTCAAAGTTTTATTCGAGAACATGTAGCTCAGCTGAATCTGATGGCTCGACTCGTTCAATCCGCAATCATCGAGTACAGACTTCACAAGTTCGTCGTGTGTTGTTTCATCATTTAAATACATAACTCTACACCCTCTACCGTCGGCGTTGAATACGTATCTGTTTTTCTTGACCCAGTTACCGGAAACAATAATTACCGGATCCATAAGATATCGAACAAAGATCAATGAAAAAAAAATAATGTGGAAGAAGACGATTAAGTTTCTGGGTATCAGATGATAAAGAAGATAAATAGATGAAGAAGAAGAAGAAGAAGACACAGCGTCACAACATAAAACTCTAACAATGACATGGAAAATGACATGGAAAATAGGAGCTGATGACATTAATTTTTTGCTTATATGGCAAGTGAGCCACAAAATGAAAACGTAAATCAGCCTAACTAAATCAGTCACCAAATGCATATGTAAGTCAGTTGCTACGTGAATACTATTTCAGTAATAAAAACAAAAAAAATCGGGTTCGAAAAGAGGCCATAAAAGGGCGTAGATTAGCTGGAAAATATTATGTCAGCTGTATCCTCCAATAAATCAGTCGTCAAATGAATGCTATTGTAGTAATTAATCTTTCGCTAATAAATCAGACGTAATATGGCCGAGTTTACTATTAATCAAGCTAAACAGGGCTGATTTACTTTAATTATACTTAAATCAGCCGTAACAATCTTTCATAGGTCAGCCGTCCGTTTAGTAACACAGCCAGTCGATGATCATTCCGTCATCGTGAGAAACATATCTCAACCAGCCGATGTACAAATCAGCCGTCATATATGTTCGTAAGTCAGCCACTAGCTCATAAATCAGGCAGATTTTTTAAAACTCAGCCGTCGCATAAATCTTAAGTCAGCCAGAAGATCTTAAATCAGCCACGTTTCGTAAGTCAGCCGTATCGTTTGGCTTATTTGTATATGTAAATCAGTCAATTTTTTTAAGTCAGCCACATCGTAGATATAACTCAGTCGTCAATACCGCCGTAATGCTTTACGGCTGAGTTCATTAATACACGTCAGCGATTTCCTATGTGGCGCCGGGTTTTATCTGACGTGGCACTCAAAAGTAATGGCATTCTTGTAATTAGGTTTTTTGTCATAACGTAATTACAAGGGCACGCTGGGCATTTAAAATAAATCAGTAATAAAAAAAAGTTTTGTATACTTCTAGTAATATTACCTAATTTATGTGCTGTTTAAGTTAAGTTCCCAAATCAAAAAGGAAAAACAAACTTAGACTTAATCTTTATCAAAAAATTTCTAGGCAATCAAACAAAAGTCCCCGGCAACGGCGCCAAAAACTTGATTTGAATATAATTTTGATGTAGGGTTTATATGCAATTAGGTTTTAAATTTATAACCCTAGGGAACTGCAAGTGCACAGTAGACAATTGTAGTACTTAGAGGTCAAACCACTGAGGACTAAGTGATGAATGCGCTACAAACCTATATGATTCGGATTAAGCTAAGGGAACATATTATTTGGTTTTTGCGGTTTTATGGAACCAAATAACAAGCAATAAAAGTAAAGGGATAGATATCAATAAAGATTAGAAATCAAGCAATTCACAAAACATATGCAAAACACAAGCAATCGATTTAGGATTTTAATACTAGTCGTTATAGAACTCATATCACTAAGGTAAAGTCATCCCACTATTGTGGGAGTCGGAACCCGCACAATCAAAATTTGTAGAGACTTTTGTAGGGAACAGAAATTCTAGGATTAAAACCAACGCAATCAAAGCTAACTTCAATGAATGTAAAGAGAATTTGAGAACTCGTTCTATTGCTGTTCAGAAAGCTTTAGAGTACAAGTCTTTGTAAATTGATTTTTGGGTCCTTTTCTCAAAGGATGTACATGAGTATATATACTAGTCTAAGTCGGTTAATCCGCTCCTAAACGATAATGGAAATTTCCCTTGTCCTTTTTCAATCCCCATTCTTCTTAGGAATACTTGAGTTGGTTGTTCATCCGTGGGCCTTATCCTTTACCACTTCGGCCCAACTCTGTTTCATCAAGATGACGTCGGTCCATTTCCACTTCAGAATTGTTAACATGTCATCAGAACTATTGCTCGTCGACATCAGTTCGTCGACACCGGTATCGGAATGTCGACACCGGTCCGCGACCTCAGTCCGTACCGCGACTTCGGTCGGTTTGCGACATCAGTCGGTCTGCGACCTCAGTCCGTCCCGCGACTTCGGCCGGTCCGCGACTTCGGTCGGTCCGCGACTTCAGCCCGTCCCGCGACTTCGGCCTGACTTGCATTGCGGTACGCGGCTTTCGTGTCCCAATGTGCACGACTTACTTGCGAGTCAACACGGTTTCCATACTTAACCATTCTGCGACTGTTATTTTTCCAGGGAGAGATTCGACTCCAACAGTTTGCCCCCAGCTCGGTACTATGAAAATAGTAGCGAAGTGATTTGAGCTAATCAGGCAGTTAACAGTCGTAAGATACCGTTCAATTAAGTTAATGCCTTTGACCATTGATTGCTGGGCCCCATGAAGAGTCCTTTTGATTTTGTCCGATGAATTACCCAGTGTTTTCTGGACTTAACACTACTGGTTTTTCCTGACGCTTCTGCTGCTACCGGATGTTTCCCAAGAAATAGTAAACTCATCCTCTCTATAAATACTCCACTCCTTCTTCATTCTTCCCTCACTCTTCACTTCTCCACTTTCTCTCTCTAGAAGGTAACATCTCCTTCTCTCTCTCTCTAGCTCTTCCATTTGTGTTTTTTTTTTTGTTGCCGACCTCGGGCCGTCTGTAGTGGAGGTAACCGGGACATGGGTTGAACTCCGGGGTATCACGGACCGAAGGCGATCAGGATTCGGGACGAAGTCGCTCGGGACGCGGTTGGTACGCGTAGGCGTTGCAGCTCCAAGTCGACCGTTGCACGGGCCGAAGTCGGCCGTTCCGCGAGCCGAAGTCAGCCGTTCTGCGAGCCGACGTCGGATCAGTCCGCGGACTTCACGAACCGAAGTCGAGCGTTCCGTGGACCGAAGTCGGATCAGTCCACGGTTTTCACGAACCGAAGTCAAGCGTTCAGCGGGCCGAAGTCGAGTGTTGCAGATCTTCCGGGTCAAAGTCGAGTACGCGCGAGCCTTGGTCAACCGGAATGCGGGCTGAATCCAATCTATACGTGACTCATGCGTGCTGAGGCTGGATCGATTGCCGATCGGGAAGAGGCTGACTGCGTGCCGAAGTCGGATCAAATTAGGTGCCGAAGTGGAGGCGTTTTTGTGTCCGAAGTCGAGGTGGAAAATAACCGAGGTAGTGGTATGGATGATCTTCATGATGTGTATACTATGAATCTTAGGAGAGCAAAACTCGAAGATGAATTCCCGGTTTCTTTGGCGGAGATGGCTAGACAGGCTACGGAGAATGAGAGATATGCTCGGAGGCCACCAAGACGTAAGGCCGCTAGGTCAAAAGTTAAACGTAGCATTCCTGATCCTCCGGACTCCACACTATGTACTGAAGAGTCTCTGCATAAGTTGAGGCGTAAGTTCAATATTGCGGAGGAGATTGACATGATACTCCCCTCGTCTTGGGATCGAGCCTGGGATCCCCCCTCGGGTTGCTTCACTATGTACGAGAGTTGTTTCCACTAGTGCCTGTACTTCTTTCCGATTCCGGAAGTCATTCTCGAGTTCTTATGGATGTATCAGCTTGCTTTAGCTCAGATAAGTCCCTGTGGTCTCCGTCATTTGATGGGCATTTTCGTGAGAAACATTGAATGTGGCGAAGAGGTCACTGTCTTCCATCTTTTGAACTGGCTAGACGTTTGAGTATCTCGTCCTAAAGAGAAACTCGTTTACTCGGTTTCGACTAAAGCGAACCATTCAATCATCAGTGGCTTCCCTAGTAAAGATAGCCACTGGATTGACCATTTCTTTTACGTCCCGATAACTGAAGCATCGGTTGGTCCCCGGTGGATCAATAAGATAATTGGGAAGTGGAGAAGAAAGGGTAGTTGAGCCTAAGTCATCGTGTCTTTGTTTTTGTTGATCCGTTGGACGTTATCTAACTCGCTTCTTCTTTTTGTTGTTTTCGCAGTTATCAATCCATTTCAGAAGGTTCCACTAGATTTTCTCACGTTAGCAGAGTTACTTGCGTCCGAGAATTGCAATTGGCAAGAAGACTTTTCTCTTAAACGGATCGAAGACGCTCGAGCCCGTTACATTGTCGGTTCTGTCTTATCAAGTAGTTCGTCGCAATCAACCATGGAAAGGAAGCCATCAGTTCGTGAAAGGAAGGAAGCCGAGGCACGCCGTTTAGCGGGTGAGTCCGAAGGCGGTGTTCAGAACATAAAGATCGATGTCGCTGATGCCCCTGTCCCGGACGTCGTTCTGAGTCTTCGGCTGGGAATCATCCGGGGCGTCGTTCTGAGTCTGCCGCTGGAACTAGAGGCGGACGCCGATCCTTTTCTGCAGTCTCCCAAGCTCCGGACCGTGATACTGCCGAAGTGAATGAACCCGTAATAAGGCGAAATTTGATTCCTCAAAAACGTACCTTGTCTGCCGCAGTGAAGGGAAAAGGAGCAATGCAATATACGATTAAAGCTTCACAAGGCGGCCTGATGACGCCTGAGATTGCAGAACAAGAAGCCCTCTCAGCCCCTCCGAAGTAAGGTTCATTCGAGGATAGGTCGTCGCTCGAAGGGAACAAGGTGATCATTTCTTCTTATGACTGCCTACAATATTTATTGCTGTTTTTAATCTATACTTGTCATCTTCCCTAGTTCGTCGATTCTGTTACTAGGCTGGCATGCAAATATGATCGCCGCGCCAGGCGGGAGGCTGAGAGGATTGCGCAGGCGGCCAAAGAAGCTCGAGCTAAGTGGGATGCCGAAGTGTCGCAGAGAAAGGCGTTGGAAGCCAACATGGAGTCACTGGAAAAGACTCGTGACGAATTGCGTGATTCGGGTGCCCAAAATGATTCTGAAATCGAGTTGCTCAAAATCCAGCTTATGTCGGAAAAAAGCTCTACCGACTCCAAGGTTAAAACCGCCACGAAGAAGATCGTGCGTTCCTTGATGAGCAAATTCAAGTCGAAGATAGAGAACACCAAAGAGAAGTTCAAGGCTCTTGGGAAGTCGGTAGACAAGATGAATGACCTAGCTCAAGTTGACGCAAATCTCGAGCTCATCCGGAAGCTCCGAAGCGACGATGCTCCTACTTTAGAATCCGAAGCAGCGCAAATTTCCGAATGGAGGGAGGAATTTGTTACCGGGACAAGGAGTACACTGCGCTGTTTGCCGAGATCCAACAGTGGTTGGTTGTCTCTCCCTTTTCTTATGATGAGGTTCCCGCCTTCGACTCCAATCCATTGGAAGATCAAACCGCAGAGATTGGTGTTCACTTGCCCTCTGGGTCTAACTAGGGTCCTTCCGGTGTGTGTTTGTTTGACCCGCGTGATTCCCATACTATCAACGCGGGGTTCGGATGTGAGCCCGATAGTACTGAAGGTTATGGCTACAATGACGGGAATGAAGTTGGTGCCGATTATGACGTTGGCGGAGGTGGAACCGAGGTCGAGGAATACGAGTAATATGCTGGAGGCGCTGCCTCTTAGTCGACTTTCCTTGAGCGGTTCTTTGCCTCTATGTTCTCTGTACTTTGGTTTTTCTTTTTTGTAAGATGTTGTTCCTTGCTTTCAGCAATATGATTATGTTCCGATTTTCGACCAACGTTCGTCTGTTGGGTTTGTTTTCAATGATTGAACTTGGCTTTTCGGGGATGCTATGATATCCGCTCTGGCTGCAATCACATTATGACCAACGTTTCGTATGTTGGGTTTATAATGATCATTTTTGGTTTACAAGCTGGTTTCTGTGAACCGAACTTGCTCCGTCAATGGTCGTTGCGCGCTTAATATCCCGTTTGGGATGTGATAGTCAGATCAAAGTGTTACTGTGGCCATCAGCAACGATCGAGTTTAAGTGTTTCGCTTTGATTTGGTTGATCCATTACAGATGTTCAAATATTGACCTGGTTGATCCGTGATGGATGTTCAAGTATTGACTTGGTTGATCCGTGATGGATGTTCAAGTATTGAGAGGTGGGGAGCATACGAGTACCCCCACTCCCCCCCCTTTTTAGGGAAGGGGGCAGCTGAACCCATCCGAAGACGGGCTGCCTACGTACCCTTTGCAGGGGATCAAGCCACCTCGTAGTTCGTTTAGAAATGACTTAGTGATAGTATTTCTTCAAATGTCGAGCGTTCCACCAACGCGGAACGGGATCGCCAGCCGTGTTGGCTAATTTGTAGACTCCGGGTTTGACTACTTCAGTGACTCGGTAAGGTCCTTCCCAGTTAGCACAAAGTTTTCCAGCGTTTAGCTTCCCAGTTGACCAATTCTCCTTCCTGGAATCTGCGAATTTTAACCTTCGAGTTATAGTACCTTGCTGCAGCATTTTGATAGTTCTGAATCCGAATAAGTGCTTGGTCATGTTTCTCGTTGACAAGATCCAATGTATCAAGCATCAGAAGATGATTTAATCCTTCCTGCTCTGGCAGAAGTCTTCGTCGCACACCCAAAAATTGCACTTCTGGTGGGATAATGCACTCGGTTCCGTATACTAAGGCAAATGGGGTTTTGCCTGTTGCTCGTCCTGGTGTGGTGCGGTGCGACCATAGCACTCCTTCCAACTCGTCAGCCCATCTCCCCTTCTTCGCCTTGAGCCGTTTTTTTAGCCCTTTAAGGATCGATTTCTTGGCTGCCTCGGCCTGTCCGTTTCCTTGAAGATACCTCGGCGTTGACTTGCTTAGCCTAATTTCCATTTATCACAGAACGCCCCAAACCGAACGGAGATGAACTGCGATCCATTGTCAGTGACGATTTCATAAGGCACGCCATGACGACATATGATATTCCGCCATACGAAACTTTCTACTTGGGCATCCTTGATGGACGCGTATGCCTCTGCCTCCACCCATTTAGAAAAGTAATCGGTTAAGACCAGCATGAAACGTTTTTGCCAGGACGGGTAGAGTGGACCAACGATGTCCATTGACCAACGGATACACGGATAAGGTGAGGTGATCGATGAGAGCATCTCTGTAGGCTGATGAATCTTCGGGGCGTGACATTGGCATTGCTCGCATTTAGCTGAAAACACTTCGCAATCCCTTATCATTGTTGGCCAATAATACCCGTGTTGTTTGATCCTCATTGCTAATGCTCGTCCTCCAGAATGGTTTCCGCAAGACCCGCCATGAACCTCTTCCATGATCTTCCGAGCTGCCTTGCCTTCAACACATTTTAGCAACGGTCCGGAGAAACACCACTTGAAAACTTCTCCATCTAATAGGACATATCGTGCGGCCTGAGCCTTGAGCTTACGGACTGTCCATTTGCCAGAAGGTCGTTCTCCACCGTAGATGTAACTGCAAACGTCACCAAGCCATGGCTTGTCGCAGCCGTATTCAGGACTAATCACACCGTCGTGGCCCTCCATAATCTCCTCTTTGTCAGTGGTCGGATCAGGATATTTGTCAGGGTCATTGCGTGGATTATCAGTCGGATCATTCTCGGCTTCCGCCATAACTGCATCTTCCTGTGATGGTGACTTCGGATCCGGGAAAAACACGACTCGTTCTGGGTTCCGAAGTGGAAAGGCATTCCGGCGCCGAAGTGGACGTGCTACCAACGGGAGTGTCGGTTTTGCCGACATCGGATCCCGTATGTTTAGATGAGCCGATGTCGTCTTTGGCTGATGGAACCGAAGGCGACGTGGCTGATGGAACCAAAGTCGACGTGGCCGATGGAACCGAAGTCGATGTCGTCTTTGCCAGAACCTTCTTTGTGCTACCCTTCGTGTGCCTGGTTGCCTGGGACCGAGTTACTACGTTCACGGTCTCGGTTATCCTGATGCTGGGATGTTCAATGAACTCGACTGGTATGATCCGTCTCAAATCCGGATCCGATGTCGAAGCAAGAACTACTAACGCATCAGCCGAAGTGTTCTCGCCTCGAGGGATTCTTGTCAGGGTGAATTCTTTAAACTGTCCAGCCAAATCCTTCACAATCTGTAAATATAATCCCATACGATCTTCCTTTACCGCATACTCGCCGCTGAACTGATTTACGACAAGCTGGGAATCACAAAACGCATGTATGTTTTCGATCTTTAATCCCAAGGCTAACCTCATTCCAGCAATGAGATCTTCATATTCTGCTTCGTTATTTGACTCGTGAAAACCTAATCGAAAAGACTGCTCCAGAAGCTCTCCAGTCGGTGATGCCATCCTTATTCCCACTCCTGAACCGTTTTTTTATGATGATCCGTCGACATGGAGCTTCCAAGTCGGCTTTGGTTCGTCTTCTTTGGGACCCTCATCCGAGGTCTCAATAAGGAAGTCCGCTAGAACCTGAGACTTTTTACAAGTCCGGCCTCGGTATTCAATGTCGTATTCACTAAGTTCGACGGCCCACTTTGCCAATCTTCCTGATTGGCTCGGACTATGAAGGACTGACCTCAAGAGAAAAGTGCTGAGAATTACGATTGGGTGTGACTGGCGCACATGACCACAGCTAGTGCTAACTTCTCCATTAACGGGTACCTTATCTCAGCAGCGACTAAACTCTTGCTGACGTAAAAAATTGGCTTCTGCTCTCCCATTTTTTCTCGGACAATCACTCCGCTAACGGCCATTGAAGAGACCGCAATGTACTGGAAAAGTGGCTCGCCATCTACTGGTTTTGCAAGTATCGGTGGACTTGCCAAGTATTCTTTTAATTCTTTGAATGTTGTCTCACACTTCTCGTTCCAATTGAAGTCCTTCTTCCCCCTCAAAGTATCATAAAACGGCAAACACCTATCGGTTGATCGTGAAATGAAACGGTTAAGCGCTGCAACTCCTCCGGTCAACCGTTGCACCTCTCGTTTAGCTCTCGGAGAAGCCATATTCTTGAGTGCGTCTATCTGCTTCGGATTCGCCTCAATGCCACGGCGAGTGACTAAGTAACGAAGGAATTCTCCAGATGTTACCGCAAACCTACACTTTGCCGGATTCAGTTTCATATTGTGCAAGTTCAGCTGCTCAAAACATTCCCGCAGATGCTCGACGTGATCTTTTTTGCTCAACGACTTCACTAACATATCATCAATGTACACCTCCATTGTTTTTCCCAGTTGGTTAACGAACATCCTGTTGACCAGTCGCTGATATGTGGCTCCCGCGTTTTTTAGCCCGAATGGCATTACTTTGTAGCAGTAGATTCCTCTGTCCGTGATGAAAGCTGTCTTGTCTTGATCTTCGGGGTTCATAAGAATTTGGTTGTATCCCGAAAAGGCGTCCATGAATGACAGTAGCTCATTGCCGGCTGTTGCTTCGACCAGGCGATCAATATGAGGCAAAGGAAAACTATCCTTTGGACACGCTTTGTTCAGATCCGTGAAATCCACGCAAACGCGCCATTTTCCGTTTTTCTTCTTGACCACGACGGGATTCGCCAACCAATCCGGATACTTGACTTCTCTGATTGAGCCAACTCTGAGAAGCCTGCCTACTTCGTCATTAACCGCTTTCACCCTTTCAGGTCCGAGTTTTCTTCTCTTCTGCTTGACTGGTTTGAAGCTTGGATCAACGTTTAATTCATGGCTTGTCACACTGATATCGATACCCGGCATATCTTTGGCAGCCCACACGAAAGTACTGACGTTCTCCTTAAGACACGAGACAAGTTCCTTCTTGATGTCTTCGCTTAGTGTGCAACCGATCTCCACGCATCGCTCCGGGTGTTCATCGTCTATGTAGATCGTGATAACGGGGTCACAAAGTGGTCTGTTTTCTTTTGCGCGAACCTCCGTTATCTGTAATTGTTATAATAGTTTGCTGAGCCCTTTCACCAGCTCTCTATCTGTCTTCATCTTCTTTTGCTTCGACACTTGATCCGTTACTGGTTTCCTGAGTTTATGCTCCGTCAGAAAGCACAATCGGGATTCCTTCTGACTTCCACGAATGGTTTTCACTCCGCCTAGTGTTGGGAACTTGACGCAAAGATGATAGGTCGATGCAACTGCCCTCATCGAATTCAGCTAAGGAGTCCCCAATATCATATTGTAGATAGCAGGGTGATCTGAGACAGAGAACTCAACGTTTTTCGTTACTCCTCCAGCTTGAACAGATAGTGTGATCAATCCCATTGTCATTGTCATTTCTCCAGAAAAATTTGTTACCGGTTTCGGGAACGGTTTGACCGCGGCTAAGTCGATGTCCATTTGCTTGAGTGTTTCCTTGAATATTATGTCCATCGTACTTCTAGTGTCAATCAGCACCCGAGCTACGTCACAGTTGGCCACGACTATTTCGACCACGAGAGGATCATCATGAGGTTTATCAATCCCAACCGTCTCATTTTCTTCGAAGGTAATGACATCGTTTTTAACAGTAGACGGGATCTGGAGGTTCATACTAACGTCAGCTCGCCTTTGGAAGGCTTTGAGGAAACAATGTCTGCGCAGTAATGTGATTCACCCATAATCATGTTAAAGCGCCTTCGCGGTTCTGGTGGTGGGGCTTCGCTCTCTTGCCTCTGACGCTTCTGACCTTCTTTGTCAGCTGGGTCGGTTCCATCATCGTTAACATCCATGGCGAAATCGTCAATGCTAACGTTTCCTCCAAGCTCTCCTGCTGCCAGTTTCGCAGCGAGTTTTAAACCTAGAATCCAGCAATTCGCGGTTGAGTGCCCAAAGACGCGATGGTGTTCACAATACGGTGCTTCGTCATAAGTACTCTCCTTCCTTACCCAGGTGTTCCAAGGGTCTCGGCCACGGCCACGCACCTGACCTCTTCCTCGTGAGTTACCCTGTCCTTGACCTCGTCCAGCGGATTCTACCTGAAAACTATGTGCTCATTTGAATCCTCCTTCATGCTGAACAAAACTAGGCGTGTGATTGCCTC
This sequence comes from Arabis hirsuta, assembly GCA_964056655.1. Lineage (NCBI taxonomy): Eukaryota > Viridiplantae > Streptophyta > Magnoliopsida > Brassicales > Brassicaceae > Arabis > Arabis hirsuta. The sequence goes on from OZ053305.1 coordinate 17,651,446, forward strand.
TCTTGGTATTCTGATACTATTGAGCTTGCGGTTGCTGATTTGTTTGCTTCGCTTTTCCGTGTCTTTTGGCGCACAACGTGGTCTCCTCCTCTTGATTGATGAACCCAAAAATTAGCGCGACCCATTGCAATTGCGAACGACGTGATGTGGTCCTTTGGGTCACTATTCCCTTTGTAGATCGGGATCTTAATCTTTCTGGGATCTATAATTTTCACTTCGGTGACACGGGATGTGAACGGAGTAGTTTGCACTTCTTCCAAAACGCGGTCGATTTTCGGCGCCTTGCTAATGGCCCTGTGCATCTGTGACTGAACAACTTTCAAGTTGGCAGCCGTTCGATCCATCTCTGCCCGAAGTGCGATCATCTCATCTTTCTAGGCCCGGATCGCGGCTCTTCGTTTACTTTCGAATCGAGTTTGTTGCGCCAGAAGACGACCCTCTTCTTCCTCGATCTTGTCCTCAAACTGTCGTTGCTCGTTGCGGGTCGGGGCTGTATTGTCGGCGTTACGATCTTGCGCTGGATTTTCCGCATCCAGATCTATCACAGCTTCTAATTTGGTTTCGTCCTGGGCGCCAGCTCTTTGAACCTCAGGGTTTTGCTCACCGGTCATGGTTGTAGGGCGTGTCGGAGGTATCCCCATTGGTGTTTTCTGCGGTGTCATAAATTCGAGGGGAATTGGTCGTACCGGTCTCCTCGGTCGATCTTGGCCCCACCCCCCAGCTTGGTTCCGGTTGGCAGCCGCTAGGGTTTCTAGTCTGGCGTTGGCGGTTGCGTGTTGCTTATCGTGATCTTCGATCCTCTTCACCAACATTTCAAGCATCGCCTTGATCTGGGTCATGGCTTCGGGCATCGTGTCTACGGTTACTGGTGGTGACTGCTGCTTCTCTCCTCCCCCGGTAGTACCCGCAGAGTTTGTTTCTTCACTAGACATCTTCCTTCGTATCGGATTGGCGGTGGTTTCTCGTGTCAGAAATTTCAAGAGTCCCCTTAGTCGGCGCCAAATTGTGGGAATCGGAACCCGCACAATCAAAATTTGTAGAGACTTTTGTAGGGAACAGAAATTCTAGGATTAAAACCAACACAATCAAAGCTAACTTCAATGAATGTAAAGAGAATTTGAGAACTCGTTCTATTGCTGTTCAGAAAGCTTTAGAGTACAAGTCTTTGTAAATTGATTTTTGGATCCTTTTCTCAAAGGATGTACATGAGTATATATACTAGTCTAAGTCGGTTAATCCGCTCCTAAACGATAATGGAAATTTCCCTTTTCCTTTTTCAATCCCCATTCTTCTTAGGAATACTTGAGTTGGTTGTTCATCCGTGGGCCTTATCTGTTTCATCAAGATGACGTCGGTCCATTCCCACTTCGGAATTGTTAACATGACATCGGAACTGTTGCTCGTTGACATCAGTTCGTCGACACCGGTATCGGAATGTCGACACCGGTCCGCGACCTCAGTTCGTCCCGCGACTTCGTTCGGTTCGCGACATCAGTCGGTCCGCGACCTCAGTCCGTCCCACGACTTCGGCCGGTCCGCGACTTCGGCCCGTCCCGCAACTTTGGCCTGACTTGCATTGCGGTACGCGGCTTTCGTGTCCCAATGTGCACGACTTACTTGCGAGTCAACACGGTTTTCATACTTAACCATTCTGCGACTGTTATTTTTCCAGGGAGAGATTCGACCCCAACAACTATCGTGAAGTAACTAACCATCTACGTTTTACACCCTAATAGACTCAACTATTGCAGGTTATTACAAGGTGAAAACATGCTTTATTGCTCAAATTTGATTGTTCACTATACTCCTTAACTAACCTATCAAATTGTTAAGACGCCTAGCTCATCGAATACTAGGTCCGGAGATATAACAAGCTTTTAGAGAGTATATCAACCTAAGATCACTCCTTGGGTAGCTAAGCCAATTCGTGCTCTGAGTATAAATAAAGATGAAGAATCAATTCTAGAATAAAACTCTAAACGATTAAATATGTAAAGACATAGAATTAAAAAGTGCATAGAAATCAAATCAAAGCTAATACTCTAACATGTTTTACAACACGTAGCAGCAAGATTAAAGCACATAGACATAGTATAATTCATTGATCTATCTAAGCGTAAGGAATTAGATCTCAACTCTTCGCAATAGGGCAAAGTCAATTTATCCTTAAAAGCTTCTAGAATCAAATATGCATTAAGAACAAGAGAAAAACGAAATACATTGTTTAGGTATTGATTTAGGTTGTTAAGGCCGGCTGCCTGAGTTCCTAGAGAGGCTAAAAGCAAGTATATATAGGGGTTTAATGAGGCTTAAGTCGGCTAGGGTTTATTCGGGCAAAAATGTCTTTTTGGTCAAAACTGAGGCAATATCGGACACAATGTCAGTTGGGCTTCGTGACCGGTATTGGAAGCTTCTAAGGTGCTTCTAGAATGTTGGCAAAAGTATGGATCATCGGCCCATGGGCTGGCCCGGTGCTTGGCTTAAATTCTGCACTCACTTCACTTCGAAGGCAGTTTGACATGTCCTCAGTGTTTCAGGTGTATCTTCCAAAGTACAGCTCCAATTGATGCAATTCCAACTCACTTCACGTCGAAGGCAGTTTGAATATATGTTCTGTCTAGTTTGAGAATGTGCATTATCTTCAAGATAAAATGACTTGGCTTGGTTCCTTTGACTTGGATGAGTAGCTGCATCATAGATGATACTCCTTTTGCTCCATTTTACATCATTTTGATGATTAAACCTGTTAAGACCTTAAAATCTACATATACGAGAAAACTACCTTTTTTGGTCCAAAAGCTTTATTAATATATATAAAAACCATAGTAAAATGTATAATAAAAGTGGTAAAATATAGTGTATATCAACAACTCTACCCTGGCATATCAGGAATAGGCAAAAGGCTATAAAGACCGTGAGGATGTGACATGGATTTGGCACTAAGGCAGGTGGTGCACTTGTTGCAAAACCGTTTCACGTTTCTCCTTTGGTGTGGCCAGTAGATATGTTCTTCAAGGATGTTTCGGGTCTTTTCCATTCTGAAGTTTCCCATGAGGCCGCCTCTGTGTGTTTCGCCTAGGATAAGTTCACGCATTGAACTTTGAGGGCTGCACAGCCGCTTGCCTTTGAAAAGGAAACCTTCGTGCTGGTAGTAGGAGCCAAGGGCGCCTTTGGTGCATTATCCGTAGAGTTCCCCGAAGTCTGGGTCATCCACATAAAGCCCCTTGAGGTGCTCAAACCCCATGATCTTAGCCTCCATGGTAGAGATCAGTTCGTGTCTTCTGGAAAATGCGTCGGGCAGGACGTTCTCCTTTCCCTTCTTGTACTTGATCACGTACGGGAACATCTCCACGAACTCAAGCCATCTAGCATGCCTTTTCTTGAGGTTGGTCTGGCCTCTGAGATACTTGAGGGTCTCGTGGTCCGTGTGGATCATAAATTCCTTGCTGAGGAGGTAGTGTTGTCAAGTCTCGAACAATCTCACCAAGGCGTACAGCTCCTTGTCGTAGGTGGGATAGTTGAGTGTGGCTCCATGCAGCTTCTTGTCGTAGGTGGGATAGTTGAGTGTGGCTCCATGCAGCTCCAACCGGCTTTCCTCCTTGCATTAAGACTGCTACAATGCCCTTACGTGATGCATCACATTCAACCTCAAAAGTTTTGTTAAAATTAGGCAAAGTCAAAACAGGTGCGGCGGTGAGGCTGTCCTTGGCTTCTGGAAGGCTGCGTCTTGGCTTGGTCCCCATAAGATGGCAACGTCCTTCTTGATCACCGAGGTTAGTGGGGCGGCTATGGTGCTGAAGTCTTTGACGAACCATCGGTAGAAACTGGCCAGGTCGTGAAAACTTCGGACATGACCAATGGTCTTGTATGTGGGCTAGTCTTGAATGGCTTTGATTTTTCTGCATCCACCTTTAGGCCCTGTGAACTCACAACAAAGCCTAGAAAGACCCAATTGATCAGTGCAGAAGACACACTTCTTGAGATTAGCATATAAATGCTTGGACCGTAAGGTCTCCAACACATTCTCAAGGTGTGTTAAATTGTTTTCCAAACAAGTGCTGTAAACTAAGATATCATCAAAGTAAACAACAAACTTACAGCGTAGGCCCTTACAACGTGGTTCATGAGCCGCATGAAGGTGCTCGGGGCATTGGTAAGACCAAATGGCATTACTAGACACTCAAAAAAAACCTCGTATGGTCTTGAAGGCGGTCTTCCACTCGTCACCCTCCTTCATTCTCACCTGGTGGTATCCACTCTTCAGGCCGATCTTCGAAAAGATGGTGGCACCATTGAGCTCGTCCAACATGTCGTCTAGCCGGGGAATGGGATGCGAGTATTTGACTGTGAAATTATTGATGGCTCGGCAGTCTACTCACAATCTCCAGGTTCCGTCCTTCTTAGGTACTAGGAGGACTAGAACTGCACAGGGGCTGAGGCTCTCTCGGATGTAGCCTTGCTTCATCTGCTCTTGGACTTGCCGTTCTAGTTCCTTGGCCTCTTCCGGGTTGACTCGATAGGCTCCGGGGACCAGATCAATCTGGTCGGGGGCAGGCCGGCTGGTATCTCCTCGGTGAAGATGTCCTTGAAGCGGTCTAGCAGCTCGTGGACTCCTTTGGGGTAGCTAGTCACGTCCGTTCCAGCAAGATACCCTTCCTTAAAGACCATTAGTAGCACATGTGTTTGTGCATTTAAAGATTTAAGGACTTGGCCATGGGAAATATAAAGGTTAGTTTTACTTAGCTTATTGGTCTTAGCTCCTTTGTCCATGGCTAGTTGGAGGTCATGAAATTCGGATGGTGTGAGCGGTGCAAGGTCGTGCTTCTTGCTGTGGTGCATGAAGTTGTAGAAGTTAGTGGGGGTGTTGTGGAGTGTCTCCTTGTCGAATTACCACGGTCTGCCTAAGAGGATGTGTCCGGCTTGCATCAGGACAACATCGCATAGCACCTTATCCACATACTTGCCTATGCTGAATGGCACCATGACTTGTTCACCGATCTTCAACTCCACCTTGTCGTCTAGCCATCTAACTCGGTATGGCCGGGGGTGTTTGGTTGTCTTGAGGCCTAACCTGTCAACCAAATACTTGCTAGCAACATTAGTACACGAACCACCATCAATGATTAGGCTACATACCTTGGATTGCACTGTACATCTAGAATAAAAGACGTTTTCCCGTTGTATGGTCTCGGGTTCGAACAGTGCACTAAGTGTTCTCCGGGTCACGAGGATTTCTCCAATGTCTGGATAGTCTGTCACTTCTTATTCGGACTCCTCGGGCTCGTTCTCGTGCTCGTCTTGGGACTCGTACTCTCCATCCTCTCGGAGGATCATGGCCCATTGGTTCAGGCACTCCTGAGTGCTGCAACCCCGGTAGCGTATGTGGTACTACCGCCGAAGGTTGGCAGCGATAACGGTGGAAAAACTGCCGCAAGGAGGTGACCGTCCGATCTGAGGAAGGACAATCGCGGTCTTAGAGGTTAACGGGTGGAAGATGGAGGACTATTAGAGATTGTACGGCTCTAGACTTTAATCCGATAGGTATGACTTACGGAAACGAGGTGATTGGTGGATCCGATTGCGGGCCGTACGGCTTGAGAAATTCGGACAAGATGTGATAGAATGGGGCGAAGGGGAAATCAAAGTCACCACGAGTCGGATGGAAACAACTCGATAAAGATAGAAACAACAAAGAAATCAACCGGATTTCGTAGTCGTGATGATTATTCTTTAAGAAGAATGCTTTGTTCTTTATTGATATTTGGTTGAAATATATACGGCTGTGAGGGGACTTATATAGTGTCCGAATAGCTTTCCCTTTGAGGGGTCTTGAATCAAATTACTTTAATGCGAATCTATGTATTGAATGTGGCGAACAAATGCCTTACGCTAATAATGGGAAGAAAACAATCGCGAACCAAAATCAAAGAAAACAGAGCCGTTAGCCTTTAAAACAAATCAAATGAATTTAAAGACTTACCTTAAGTGGATCGGACCGTTGATCGGATCGAATTAGCCTTTAAGCGCGTGATGCCAAATATGGTAAGTATTCGTTGCCCTTGGTCCGCGTGTTGTGAGAAGATCCGGTCGGGTTGATCCTCTTCTTCAGTGGGTCAGGTTTGATCTGGGCCTTGGTTTTGGTCGTCTTGGTCAGCCTAGTCTATGTCTTGATTGTTTTGGTCGGTCCAGTCTTCGTCAGGCCAATCTTGGGTTCCACCTTTCGAAGGAGCCTTCTGGTTGGGCTGAGTGGCTAAATCTACTCCAAGTCGGGCCAATAGAACCTCTACTGCCTCCTTGATGTTCTCTTGAAGGGTCCGCTTGCCGGATCAAGTTACCAGTCTTGATCGCATGGTAGGAATAGTTGCGGCTGCCGTTGCGGGTGTGGTTGTGGGTGCGGTGAGTGTTTCGAGGGATGCACCATCCTCTCCCCCTTGAGAAGGTTCTGACCTCAGAACTATTTCATCTACTTCATAACGCACAAGGTCAGCCAAATTAAAAGTTGGTGAGATATTGAACTCACCTCGGAGATCCAGCTCGTAGGCATTGTTGTTGATGTTCCGGCTTGGGGGGATAGCTAGCCTTTCTTCATGTTCGGGAACCAATCTTCCCGCATGTGTATCCATACGTAGTCTCCTGGCTCGAGGTTAAGTTCCCTCCGGTTCTTGTTTGAATGCTTCTTCGTCCTTGCATTCCTTTTCTCCATATTCTCTTGGCTTTTTGATATAACTTCTTGAACAGTTCAGCCTTGGATACTCCGTCCTGGTTGATCTGGTAGTTATGCGGTAGCGGTATAGGTGCCAAGTCTAAGGAAGTTTACGGCTTAAAACCATACACAATCTCAAAGGGAGATAGGTTAGTAGTAGAGTGCTTAACATGGGTATAAGCAAATTCGACTAAGGGGAGGAAATCTAACCAATTGCCTAAGTTTTTACCGACGGTGGCCCGTAGGAGGGTGCTGAGTGTTCGGTTGGTGGCTTTGGTTTGGTCGTTGGTCTGCGGGTAGCTGGAGGTGGAGAACAGAAGTTTGGTCCCAAACTTTCTCCACAAGGTTCTCCAAAAGTGTCCAAGGTACTTCGGGTTGCGGTCGACACGATGGTTCTCAGCAGTCCGTGGAGTCTCACCACTTCTTTGAGAATAAGTCACCGATATGGGTAGCGTCATTCGTCTTGTTGCACGGAATGAAATGCGCCATTTTGCTGAATCGGTCTACCACTACGAAGATTGCGTCCTTGTGACTGATTTGCGGTAACCCTACAACAAAATCCATAGACAAGTCGATCCATGGCATATCGGGAATGGGTAAGGATTGATTGTGACCGTGAGGAAGTGACCTGGATTTGGCACTAAGGCAGGTAGTGCACTTGTTGCAGAATCGTTCCACGTCTCTCTTCTGATGTGGCCAGTAGAAATGCAGATGCTTCTGGTCTTGTTGATTCTGAAGTGTCCCATAAGGCCGCCTCTATGAGCTTCGCTCAGAATCAGCTCGCGCATCGAGCTTTGGGGAATGTACAGTTGTCTGCCCTTGAAAAGGAACCCTTCATGCTGATAATAGGGGCCTTGGGCGCCTTTGGTTCACTGCTGGTAAAGGTCCCCGAAGTCCGGGTCGTCCGCGTAAAGGCCCTTCAGGTGATCAAACCCCATGATCTTGGACTCTATGGTCGTGATCAGTGCGTGTCTTCTGGATAACGCGTCGTCTACGATGTTTTCCTTTCCTTTTTTGTACTTGATCACGTACGAAAACGTCTCTACGAACTCAACCCATCTTGCGTGCCATTTCTTGAGGTTGGTCTGGCCGCAAAGGTACTTGAGCATCTCGTGGTTAGTGTGGATCGTGAACTCCTTGCTGAGCAGGTAGTATTGCCATGTCTCCAACGATCTCACCAAGGCGTACAGCTCCTTGTCGTAGGTGGGATAGTTGAGGGTGGCTTCGTTGAGTTTCTCACTGAAGAAAGCAAACGGCTTTCCTCCTTGTGTCAGGACCGCTCCAATGCTCGTACCCGATGCATCACATTCAACCTCAAAAGTTTTGTCAAAGTTAGGCAAAACTAAAATCGGTGCTGCGGTGAGGCTGCTTTTGAGCTTCTGGAAGGCCGCGTCTGACATCTGAACATAAAAGACATAACATATTAATGATAAATCAGCCGCAAAAAAAATCACACTCAGCCACAACTAACAAATAAACCAGCCAAACACAAACTCAGCCACAACAAATAAATAAACGAGTTTGTGTTATGTTTGATTTAACATAACACAAACTCAGCCACAATAGCATTGCACATGTAAATCAGTCGCAACACAACACAAATCAGCCATAGCATAACAATAAATCAGCCGCAATAAATAACTTAAACAGCCACTAGCAACGATAAACAAGCCGCCACAGAATAATAAATCAGCCACAATACCGTTAACAAGCGACAAACACCTTCGATTCCTCAGATTATACTCAAAATAAATCTGAAAACTCAAAATAAAACGAAGGAAGATGAAGAATCCCCACTCCTCTGTTTATACTCACCTTCGCCTAAAATCCGACTGTGAAAATGCAGAGCAGACGTTTCGACTAAACCGGCGGTGAATGTTTATCAGAAATCGACTAGAGAGAAAACAGTAGAAGTTTCTACGACAACACACGAAGTTTTTAATTTTCCGTCCTTTGAGTTTCCTTCTCTGACTTGTTAAGACGGTTAACCTAATTAGTGACATGGAAAAGTGATTAGTGACGTGGATTAGTTAATTATTTTTTAATTATAAATAACCTCAATTAAAAAAAAAATAACCAAGGGTGTTTATTGTAATTTACTAGGCTTTAAAAACTTTTGAGTAATTTCCAAAAGATGTATGCTATTCTAGTAATATAACAACTTTTCTATGCTATTTCAGTAATTTTCTCTATTTTTATTTAAAGAATGATACGATAACAAAAAGGGAACTTAACTTAAACAGCACATAAATTAGGTAATATTACTAGAAGTATACAAAACTTTTTTTTATTACTGATTTATTTTAAATGCCTAGCGTGCCCTTGTAATTACGTTATGACAAAAAACCTAATTACAAGAATGCCATTACTTTTGAGTGCCACGTCAGATAAAACCCGGCGCCACATAGGAAATCGCTGACGTGTATTAATGAACTCAGCCGTAAAGCATTACGGCGGTATTGACGGCTGAGTTATATATACGATGTGGCTGACTTAAAAAAATTGACTGATTTACATATACAAATAAGCCAAACGATACGGCTGACTTACAAAACGTGGCTGATTTAAGATCTTCTGGCTGACTTAAGATTTATGCGACGGTTGAGTTTAAAAAAATCTGCCTGATTTATGAGCTAATGGCTGACTTACGAACATATATGACGGCTGATTTGTACATCGGCTGGTTGAGATATGTTTCTCACGATGACGGAATGATCATCGACTGGCTGTGTTACTAAACGGACGGCTGACCTATGAAAGATTGTTACAGCTGATTTAAGTATAATTAAAGTAAATCAGCTGTGTTTAGCTTGATTAATAGTAAACTCGGCCATATTACGTCTGATTTATTAGCGAAAGATTAATTACTACAATAGCATTCATTTGACGGCTGATTTATTGGAGGATACAGCTGACATAACATTTTCCAGCTGATCTACGCCCTTTTATGGCCTCTTTTCGAATCCGATTTTTTTTGTTTTTATTACTGAAATAGTATTCACGTAGCAACTGACTTACATATGCATTTGATGACTGATTTAGTTAGGCTGATTTACGTTTTCATTTTGTGGCTCACTTGCCATATAAGCAAAAAATTAATGTTATCAGCTCCTATTTTCCATGTCATTTTCCATGTCATTGTTAGAGTTTTATGTTGTGACGCTGTGTCTTCTTCTTCTTCTTCTTCATCTATTTATCTTCTTTATCATCTGATACCCAGAAACTTATTCGTCTTCTTCCACATTATTTTTTTTTCATTGATCTTTGTTCGATATCTTATGGATCCGGTAATTATTGTTTCCGGTAACTGGGTCAAGAAAAACAGATACGTATTCAACGCCGACGGTAGAGGGTGTAGAGTTCTGTATTTAAATGATGAAACAACACACGACGAACTTGTGAAGTCTGTACTCGATGATTACGGATTGAACGAGTCGAGCCATCAGATTTAGCTGAGCTACATGTTCTCGAATAAAACTTTGAAAACAATGGCGCACGATACTCCACCAGTTTACGTCTCCAATACTCGACAGGTGATAGGTTTTCTAAGCCTAAGGAAATTCGAACAGATACGTCTCTGTGTAGAGATTACGGAGAAAAAGGAGAGCCAAATTAGTCGGAATGACGAAGTGAGAGAGCAGAAGAAAAGGTTATTCAGTTACGGTGGTTTAAGTAATGATAATTGTCCTGGTGGTGAAACAAAATACGAAGATAAACGCGACGATGAAGACATGGACTGCGCAAGTAAAATGGAAGGTGAAGAATACGAAGTAGGCGGAGAATCCGAAGTAGGCGGAGAATCCGAAGTAGGCGAACAAGACGAAGAAGATGATGAATTTGAAAGCCGATTTGATATGTTCGACGACTCGGATGGTGCTTCATCTGAAGATGATAACTTCAGTTCATACGGTGAGTCTCCAACACAAGACGAAGATTCACCGACCCTACCGCCTAAGAAGAGAGCTCACAACATGTCGGTGAGCGGATCGGAAAGGAATCCAGAGGTTCTAAGGTTGGAGATGTCTTCGCTAAACCTCGCGGTAGGGCAACGATACGAGAGTAAAGCCGATTTGGAGAAACGACTGAAACTTCTTACGGTGAGAGATCAATTTGATTTTGATGTAGACGTATCCAATTCGGACACACTCATTGTTAAGTGTTGGGTTGATGGATGTCTCTGGAGAGTTCGTGCTTCTACACAAGGGGAATTACCGTCATTTTATGTTCGTATTTACGATTCGGAGCATACATGTTCTGTAACTGAGCGTTCTAATCGATCTCGACAAGCAACACCAGATATTTTAGGCCAGTTGTACAGGGAGTATCTCGGCGACGTTGGTCCGTCTGTTCGACCTAAGAGTGTTGGAATAACTATCAATAAGCATTTTGGTGTAAAGGTAATTTCTATTACGTTGCAGCTGACTTATTTGTATAGTACAGCTGATTTATTAGTACGTTGCGACTGACTTCTATTTCAGCTGATTTTTTAGTATGTTTTGGCTGACTTATTTGTATATTACAGCTGATTTATTTGTACGTTGCGGCTGACTTATTTGTTTATTACACCTGATTTACTTACTTGTACTTTACGTTTTCCGTGTGGACAGATGGATTATTGGAAATCACATAGGACGCTAAAATTTGCAAGAGAAATCGATATGGGAACTCCTGAGAGTGGGTTTGAAGACTTGCCTCCTTACCTATATATAATAAGAAGGGCAAATTCGGGTACGGTTACGCGTCTTCAAATTGATGAATTTGGAAGATTCATGTATGTGTTCCTTGCGTTTGGTGCGAGCATAAATAGGTTTCCTTTCATGCGCAAAGTTGTCATTGTCGACGGTACGTTTCTTAACGGTAAATACAAAGGGACACTTCTCACAGCACTAGCTCAGGATGGTAACTTTCAGATTTTCCCAATAGCCTTCGGTGTGGTTGACACTGAAAATGATGATTCATGGCACTGGTTTTTTACGCAACTAAAAATTTTGATTCCTAACGATGAGGCTCTTGCGATTATCTCGGACAGGCATAATTCGATAGGAAAAGCAATTGGAAATGTGTTTCCATTGGCTCTCGTGGAATTTGCACTTACCATTTATATAAGAACATTTTGCAACAGTACAAGGGAAAAGATGTCTTTCATCTGGTGAAGAAAGCGGCAAAATGTTTTAGGGTTTCTGACTTTAATACAAGGTTCGAGGAGATTGAAGCGATTAATCCTGAACTTCATGACTACCTCCAAAGAATTTGTTTGAGGACAAACAAAGATCTAAGTTTGGGGGAATTGATATAATGCGTTTTTGGCACATTCTAACCCTTGTTTTGTAGGCTTTTATCGAGTCTTTCACTCTTTATCGAGTCATTCTAGGTAATAAAGTGGTTGGGAACAAGGATTGCAGCTTACGGATTGGATTTGATGAAAAAGAAGAAATCTGGATCATTTTGGAATATTCTGGACGAAGGGAGCACCTAGTACAAAAGAAGGGAGCACCTGCTCCCAGCAGATCCACTTATGGGCTTTTTGTCAAACCCTAATTTTGACACCCTATCTTGGGCCAGCCGCCAAGGCTTTATTTAAAAGGGATTTTCGACCCTTTTGTAGGGCAACACGCCACACACATCACGAAGGACAACAGCAGAGATACAACAGAACGAGAGAGAGAGAGAGAGAGAGAGAGAGATATACACTTGTTTTGAGAGAGTTTGTAAGCTTGGAGATTTGTCTTCCACATACTTATCAAAGTTTTCTTAAACCCTACTCTTTTATATATTGATTTCAATGCAGTTTATTATGTCTCTTGCTGCTGTCGTTTTTTTAATCATGAGCGAGTAATCCACTTGTTAGGTTAGGGGTTTTCGATGGGATTTGATCTCATGAGCTAAGCATAAATAGTTTTTTAATTAATCATTCGATAGTTTCCACCTCTTGTCGATCATATTGCCTAGGTTAAATTGATCACGTAACCTTTGATCTTAGATTGAATTTACTTATCAAAAGTTTGTAAATTGCTGGAATTGACTTAGGTGGGTGATTTGATCCTTAGCCAACGAAAGTTGAAGTTAGGGAAACTCGTGAACACATCAACCCTAATCGCCTAAATGCTTGATTATCCTTGTAACCTCAACGACAGTTAGGGTGTTAGATTGCTTGTTAAAGTTGTAGATGCCACGAAAGTGGATCTCCTTATATTTATGGTTGAGTTCGAGACTTGGTCGTAATCGCATACCTGAATAATTGCTTGGTTCCTGATATTCGAATCCCTGAGAATTATCCCTGACCTAACGCCTTTCCATTATTGCTTACAACCGATTTTACCTTTTGTTTCGTTTCATTTACTTGTTAATTTGTGACATTCAAACCCAACTTGAATCGCTTAGCTGAGATTGTATTTCATAGAATTAGAGCGTATTGCTGGTCCCTTAACGAACCTATACTATTTCTACATCGATTTAGTGAACCTAGGTTTAATCTTTTGAAACCGGAAAAGGATTTTCATCACTCGATTACGAAATCGGCAAAGACTTGCGCTTTAGCGCTGGTTTTGGTTCTATATCCTATGTCGTATTCGTTCAGCTCGATGGCCCATTTGGCCAATCTCCGAGATTGGATGGGGCTATGCAATATTATTTGGATTGGGTGCAAGGTCATAACCACTATTGCGTGTGAGTGAAAGTAAGGTCTTAACTTCCGGGCTGATATGACCATGGCTAACGCTAGCTTTTCCAGGGCCGAGTATATCGTTTCAGCGTCTAATAGAGACTTGCTTATGTAGAATACTTGTTTTTGTTTGTTTTGTTCCTCTCGGATCAACACCCTGCTAACTGACGTTGGTGAGACTGCGATGTTAATGTAGAGGGGTTCCCCTTCCATTGGTTTTGCTAATATGGGTGGTTGGCTGAGATACGCTTTCAATCGTTTGAATGCTTTGTCACAGCTCGCGTCCCAGCTGAATCTTTTATTTCCTTTCAATAGGTTATAAAAAGACAAACATTTATCTGTGGACCTGGAAATGAATCGGTTCAGAGCTGCTATCTTCCCGGTTAGTCTTTGCACTTCTCATGTGGACTTAGTGGATGCCATTTCCAAGAACGCAGTTATCTGTTTGGGGTTTGCTTCTATTCTCCTTTCGTTCTACCAGAAGGCACTCCAAAAGAGTACTTGGCTGGGTTCAACTTCATGTCGTACTGGTTGAGGACTGCGAAGTAGTCCCGAAGGTGCGCTATGTGGTCCTCTTGAGTAGCTGATTTGACCAACATGTCGTCGATGTATATTTCAATAATTTTTTCAAGTTGGTCCGCAAACATTTTGTTGACTAGTCTTTGGTAGGTTGCCCCAACATTTTTTAGTCCGAAGGGCATTACGAAATAGTAGTAGGTGCCTCGATCAGTATTGAATGCTGTCTTCTCCTGGTCTTCTGGATTCATGAGAATCTGATTGTATCCGAAGAAGACATCCATGAAGGAGAGCAGCTGGTTCCCCGTGATTACCTCGACAAGTCGGTCGATGTACGGTAGGAAAAAGCTGTCTTTTAGGCACGCTTTGTTGAGGTTGGTGAAGTCGATACAGACTCTCCACTAGCACCAGGTTAGCTAGCCAATCGGGGTAATTGACCTCCCGAATCGAGCTGACCTCAGGAGGAGATCGATTTCATCGTTCACCGCTTTCACGCGTTCAAGTCCTAATTTTCGTCGTCTCTGCTTAACCGGTTTATAGATTGAGTCGACATTTAGTTCATGGGAGGTGACGTTGATGTTGATCCTTTTCATGTCAGAGGTAGTCCACGCGAAGGTGTTAACGTTTTCTTTTAAGAATTTTACCAGCTCATCCTTAATCGGTAAAATCCTCCTTTGAAGTGAACTAATCGCAGATCCAAAACTGCACAAACCTCTCTCAGTAAAACAATCTGATTGACAAATTGTTTTCTTCTATATCAAGATCAGAGAGTGATAAACTTGACCTGAAAGTTTTGCTCCGATTCGATCTGTACTTACTAGCCGCTACTCTCCTCTTCTAAAACCGGACAGAACTGCCTCTAAAGCCTCAATCACGTCTTTTTCTTAGCCTTAAGGAACAAGAACATTCAAGGATCTCTTTTTCTTCTCTCTGGAACTCTGAAACTCAGGTTTTCTCTCCCAAAAATGAGTTTGAAATATGGCCCCTTGACTTATATAGGCGAACCCTAGGGTTCCCTTAGACCAGACCGTAAACAGACTCTCAAAAACTGAACTAACCAGTTTAATTCGCAACATGTGTCGATCGATGCACACACCGTGCGTCGATCGACGCACTGCCCAAAAATCCCAATTTTTGCTCGCGGGCGTTACAATTCTCCTCCACTAACACGTATTCGACCTCGAATCATGCAAGACCGTCACACTACGGTCAACACTCTTGACCAACCCGGCCAGCACCACCCGAGAACAACACTCTTGATCTCTGAGGTTCACATCCAGTTCTATGGCTATAACCACATTTTAGACATTAATTGCTCTTAACTCATATCCACACCACTCACACTCTCATGAACGTTATTCCTTGAGCTTTAGGTGCACCATACCACTCACACCCTCAAGACATACAGTCCATCAGGCTCTCGGTATGCTCCATTCTACTCACACTCTCGGGACACACAGTCTGTCAAGCTCTTGGTATGCAGGGAAACTGATATCCCTTGGAGAGAGCTCTACATCTCTCAAATAAAATACAGGGAACTCGTCATCCCCTCAGGAGAACTTGTCATCTTCTAATGAGTTATTCGGCGAAATCCTCATCCCCTAGAGCAATCAATTCATAAACGTCAATAAGAATCTCTGACCAGAACTACCTCCCGTGGTCTTATCTTGACATTCCACTCTCCTAGAATATCATTTCATCCCTGACCAATCCATAGGTCAACTCTAAACAGCCCAGTCACTCAGGGTGTTTACTAAAACTTTATCTAGGACATAAACAAGTTCTAACTCATCATAAAATTTAATATCCCCACATGTTCTAAATGTCACAATTCCATGACATAGATAACCAAACATAAGAACTACTCATCTTATCCAAACAGTCTGAGGCTAGCCCAAGGGATTGGAGCTAACTACTCAGACATGGTGATTGAAACAAACATCATGAATGAAATAAATTGCATAAAAAGATAGAGATAGAGATACAAAGGGTTCAAAATCTCTGTAGAACAAAGTGCAGTTTTTTCTCCCAAAAACTCTCCAAATCCAAGTCTCAATAGAAAATAAGATGTAGACTTAAAAACCTAAAAGAAAACTATATATATTGTCTCAAAATCAGACTGGGCCTTGTATGTAAACTTCTGGGCTTTTTGGACAAAATAGTAAATTCTGAAATCTTCTCGCCACACAAGTGTGTCAATCGACACAAGCTTCAAAACTTCTTCTTCTCACGTCACACCCATGTGTCGATCGATACACATGATTGCGTCGATCGACACAAGTCAGAAAATTCGACTCCATCTTGATCACTTCGGCTCTTCTTTCTTTGATGCTCCAAAATCTCCCATTAAGCTCCAATCGTCCATCAACCTATAAAGACTTCAAAAGTCTCGAAAAACACCAAAAATACTCTATAAAAAAGACTTATATCATGGTCAAAAACGGGTAAAAAACCATGATATATATCACCTTCCCTTTTCCAACCTTTGTCCGCTTGTCCGCTATTACCCCAGCGAATACTGCTCCCATGTTGACACTCACTTCAATATCACAGCTCAAACCATCTTCTCCGCCAATAGTGTCCCTTACCGCATTGTAGAGTAGGATCAGCTCATCTGCCCCTCACCTTGCTTGCGTCATCCTTTAAGAATAGGATGGTTGCTGATCGCTTTGGCCCCGATGCGTAGAGCCGGGTTCCTGATGCAAAATTGTGCGGCTGACCGGGAGAAGTAGTTGCCGTTAGCTATAAAGTCCTAAAATGCGTTTGCAATTGGGAGTCGGTTGGGGAGTGCCATGTTCTGCTCTCTTGAATCAAAACCATAGAGTTGACACAGCTTGGGGATCGTAATCGCGTACTTCTTCCCTCTAGAAAAGAAAGAAAGCACTCTTTCTGAGGCGACCGGTTTGTGCGGGTTGGAGTACACCAGCTTTGCCGAGGCAAGGCACTGCCGAACTAAGTCGGGGTAAAGTACATCCGGTTGAGTAGCCATGTGTGTCAGCTGCGAAGTTGCGAGTATGCAGCCTATGTCATGAAACAGTCCCAATCCCTTTAATGTTGTTTTGCACAGAAAACGGGTCGGCTCTACAGCAATGTCCACCCAATTATTGTAGTAATACACGTCTGATTGGTCCCACGCGTCATCAGAGTTCATTGGGAGGCGAGCATCGGGCAAAGTAAACTGTTGGCCCTCATCATGCGGCCATGGATTGAATGCGGCTCTAGATGAGGAAGACTCCCCTTTCGTTTTGTCGTATCGTGGTGGTTTACCAAAAGAGGTTCGTGGACCTATCATTCTGCAATAACAACAACAACAACCTAGATTGCATAAATCGGTTTTCAAAATCCACACAAACACATCGTTATCAAAAGGAAAATTCCCCTGTTTTTTCTTAAATCAAAAATCTATGTGTTTGTGTTCTAGAAGTATAATTCGACTTGCTTAAACATATCCAAGGTTAAAATCATAAGCCAATTCGCACCCTAATTTACCAAAATTCAATTTCTCATCCAAAATTAGGTTTTCTACAAAACTATGTCGCAAGCCTATTTTTCACAATTCTACTCAATCGTATTCAACAATAAACGAGTTTAGAGTTTTCCCAACTAGACATGGTATGAAAAATCAAATGATTCGACCCCTAACTTCACCTTGTTACTCAAAACGGCGGATTAAAAAAGAGAGTTTTCGAAGTGTTACCTTGAATGTCTTGAGAAACGAAGTGTAAATTCGGATTGAGAATGAAAAATTGATTGAAATCAAGCTTTAAATCACTCAGATCGGTTGAGAATTCAAGTAGTAATGCTTGGAACAAAAAGCTTGGAACCGTTTTTAATGGCGAAGGAAAAATAAGGAAGAATGTGGAAAGGAAAGAGAGAGAGAAGCGCGAGATATAAAGAGTTTTGGTGGGTCCCACCGTATCAGTTATTTCCATAGGAAATTAGAAAAATCCCTTTTCACATATTTCTCGAGCTCATCACATCTCTCTTATTAGACTAACCTTTTGGTGGGCCTTAATCTGGGTTTCGAATTTTACCCTGGAGAGCAGGTGCTCTGTATCTGGGTAGTGGATCGATGGGCAGATCGATCCTGAGGTTGACCGCTGAATTGGCTTTTGATCTCATCATTTTGGATCGATCGATCTAACAGAAAGAATCGATCGATCTACCTCGTATTTTCCACAAACGTTTTTTTTATTATTTCAAAAACCTAAAAACTTAACACTAAAACCCAAAGTTAGTAATAAAAGAAATCAAAATAAAAAAGTTAGAAAACTTACCGGTGGGTTGCCTCCCACCAAGCGCTTGGTTAAAGTCTTTAGCTTGACTCGATCAGCCATTTTAGGCTTTCGGTGCATCGCCTAAGGGGATGAATCCACCTTTGGCTTGGTTCGTCTCAGCAAGGTATGGCTTAAGCCGTTGACCGTTGACCACGAACTTGTTGCCTTTGGCGTCTAGCAACACCACAGCTCAATATGAGCGGACCTCCTTAATGAGAAAGGGCCCGGACCACCTAGATCTCAACTTTCCAGGAAAAAGCTTAATAAGAGAATTAAAGAGGAGTAGCTGGTCGTTTGGTTGGAAGTTTCGGGTTAATATCCTCTTGTCGTGATACATCTTGGTTCTCTCCTTGTATATTTTCGAACTCTCATAGGCAGGTTTGATATCGTAATTCATCATCTTATTAGCCCATGCCGCCTTGTATTCGAGCTCTATAAGGAGATGACAAGACTTCCCATACACCAAGTGGAAAGGCGTTGTCCCCAACGGTGTTTTATATGTAGTTTGGTAGGCCCACAACGCATCATCTAACTTAACAGCCCAATCCTTTCTAGTGGTTCCCACGGTCTTTTGCATAATACTCTTGATTTCCCTATTGGAAACCTCAACCTGACCACTAGTTTGGGGATGATATGGCGTTGCTACCTTGTGCTTTACACCATTCTTCTTCATTAGGTTCTCAAAAACCTTGTTGATAAAGTGAGTCCCTCCATCGCTTATAACCACTCGCGGCACTCCAAACCTGGGGAATATTATAGACTTTAACATCTTTACCACTACACTGCATCATTTGTTGGGGAAGCAATGGCCTCAACCCATTTAGACACGTAATCAACGGCCACTAAGATATATTGGTTTCCATAGGAGGATGGAAAAGGTCCCATAAAATCTATTTCCCACACGTCAAACACTTCCACTTCCAGAATAAAGTGTTGATGCATCTCATTCCTCCGTGAGATGTTTCCTTGCCTCTGACATGTATTGCACAGTGAGATGAAAGCATGCGTATCTCTGAACATTGTTGGCCACCAAAACCTAGCTTGCAGCACTTCAGAAACTGTCTTGAAGGTTGCAAAATGACCGGCATAGCTCGAACTATGGCAATGAAAAAGAATCCCAGGAATCTCTTCATCAGGCAAACACCTTCTAAAGATACCATCCAAGCACTGCTTGTAGAGGTACGATTCATCCCAAAAATATCTCCTAATGTCTCTTAGGAACTTCCTCTTCTTATCACCCACAAAGTCAGACGGCTCTTTTTCAACAGCTAGGTAGTTCGCTATATCCCCGAACCACAGAAAACTTGGAATAATTGCCTTGGAGGTAGCACAACAAAACTCCTCTGGAGCAGATGCTCTTCGTTTCAAAGTAGATTCCCTTGTCAGGACCGGGTGCTCCAGCTCAAAAATGCCAACCGCATAAACATGTTCATCAGGGAGCTCATCATCAAGCGGTACCTTATCATCAACTTTCATGCGGGATAGATGATCAGCAACCCTGTTCTCGGTCCCCTTCTTGTCTACAATCTGCAGATCAAACTCTTGGAGCAAAAGAATCCACCGTAACAGCCTCGGTTTTGCATCCTTTTTAGTGAGTAAGTACATCAAAGTGGCGTGGTCGGTGTGCATAATCACCTTTGAACCGACAAGGTACAATCTGAACTTCTCAAAGGCAAATACTACTACTGCCAACAGCTCTTTCTCGGTTGTAACGTATTAGCATTGAGCCTCATCCAAAGTACCGCTGCTGTAGTAAATCACATGGAGCTTTTTTTCCTTCCTTTGCCCAAAAACTGCTCCTACAGCGTAGTCACTTGCATCTGTCATCACTTCAAACGGCAGATCCCAATCCAGTGGTTGAACAATAAGCGCACTAACCAAGGCTCCCTTTATAGTGTGAAAAGCCTCAAGGCAAGCCCCATTGAACTCAAACTTAGTCTCCTTACATAATAGTTGAGTAAGCGGTCTCGCTATCTTTGAGAAATCCTTAATGAACCGTCTGTAAAACCCAGCACGACCTAGGAGACTCCATATTCTCCTGACTGAATCTGACGGTTGAAGACTCATCATTACCTCAACCTTTGCTCGGTCATCCTCAATACCATTCTCGGATATCTGATGACCCAAAACAATACCACCTCGAACCATAAAATGGTACTTTTCCCAGTTTAACACGAGATGCTTCTCCTCACAATGTTGCAACACGCTACACAGATTTGACAAACACACAGAGAAAGAGCTTCCATAGACGGAGAAAATCGTCCATGAAAACTTCCACTATGTCCTCAATAAAATGAGTAAAAATCGACATCATGCACCTTTGGAATGTCGTAGGGGCGTTACATAATCCAAATGGCATTCTGCGATATGCAAAAGTACCATAAGAAAATGTGAACGTCGTCTTCTCCTGATCATCCGGATGGATAGGAATCTGGAAAAAACCTGAGTAACCATCTAAAAAGCAGTAGTATGAATGGTTAGCCAATCTCTCAAGCATTTGATCAATGAGTGGTAAGGGAAAATGATCCTTCCTAGTCGCAGCATTCAATTTCCTATAATCGATACATATCCTATGACCAGTTACTGTTCTAGTTGGTATCAATTCATTCCTATCATTAGTGATCACAGTGATTCCACCCTTTCTAGGCACAACATCAACAGGACTAACCCAATTACTGTTTAAGATTGCATAGATAACGCCAGTTTCTAGAAGTTTCATTATTTTTTTCTTAACAACATCTTTTAAATTTGGGTTCAACCTCCTTTGATGTTCTACATAAGTTTTTGATTCATCTTCTATATGTATTCTATGCATGCAAAGATCAGGTGAAATTCCAGGAATGTCATCTAGTGAATATCCTATAGCCTTTATATAATTCCTAAGTTCACACAAAAGCAAGGCGGTTTCGACATTGTTCAAATCAGCATTTATGATCACAAGGTATGTAGAGTTAGGGCCTAGAAACGCATTCCTTAGCCCGTCTAGTAGGGTTTTGAGCTCGAGTTTAGGAGCTTTTAGTTCGCTCCAAGGACTGTCAACAGTGTTTCCAGGAGCAGGTGCTTTGCATGGAGCAGGTGCTCCGTCAGCAAGCTCTGTCTCGAGTTTCAAAAATTCAGTTGATTTTCCATCTGACTCGAATCCAGCATCCTTGCAAACCCAACTGTATCCTCACTCAAATACCCATGCTTACCCTCAGCCTTTGTCAACGCTACATCCAACGGATCATCAGCCAAAATGTCCTCAATCTCTCCCTCAGAGACTTCGAGATTATCCTCTATGGCAAAAGTTTGCCCATCAATGGTTGGATTTTTGAGCATTCTATCCATCTCAAACTCCATGATGATGTCTTCCAGGTGGAGATCGATCGTACCATTCCTCACATCAATAATCGCACCAGCTGTGTGCAAGAAAGGACGTCCCAAAATCAAGGGATCCTTGGGTACTTCATCAAGTTCCAGCACCACAAAATCCGCTGGAATCAAAGTATTGCTAATCCTAACATGGAAATCCTCAAGAATCCCCACGGACAACTTTACCAATCTGTCAGCAAACACGATTGAAATCCGTGTTGGTTTGAACTTTGTGTACCCAAGCTTCCTAGCAACCGAATATGGCATGAGGTTGACACTTGAACCCAAATTGCATAAAGAACAAGCAAATCTCATAGGACCAATCTGCATGGATAAAACAAACTTCTCTGGGTCCTCTTGCTTCTTAGGCATCTTGTTTTGCAGCACAGCACTACAATTTTTAGATACCATCATAGCACTCTGTTCTGAAGAAACCTTTCCTGTAACCAAACCTTTAACATACTTCTTCATAGTCGGCATCTTCTGAATTGCATCTACCAAAGGTAGCTTAACCGTCAAATCCTACAACATCTCCTTACACTTTGCTTCTTCCAAATCCTTTTGACACTTCCTTGGAGGAACTGGGTAAGGAACTGGAGGTTTGTAGACACAAGATCGAACTTTATCAACAAGCTCATTCGGTTAAAGTACCTTAGAAGTTGGTCCACCAACTTCTTCATCCTTTTCCTCTTCTGGAGCAGTTGCTCCCTCTTCTAGAGCAGGTGCTCCGTTTGGGAGCGGGTGCTCTGTAGACTTTTCTTTGCAGTTTTCAGCCTCTACCCTCACAACTGGTTGTAGAACTCTTCCACTCCTTAACTCAATTGCATTCACAAACTCTCTGGGGTTTGCATCCGGTTTACTTGGCAACACTCCTTGTGGCCTCTTGATTGCATCAGCATTTTGGGCAACCTGAGTGTCAAGCTTCTTCACGTGGTTGCAAACAGCTTCAAGCCTACCATTAAGATCCGAGTACATGGCGTCTACCTTCGTGTTGATTTTTGTGGCAGACTTATGTTGATGAGCCATCAGTTGCTGCATCATACCCTTCAACTCATCCTGAGAAGTACTTCTGGAGCTCGCAGGAGCCTGAAAGTTAGAAAACTACGGTTTATGACCTTGAAAAGGGAGGAACATCTTGCCTTGGAAACCCTGAGACAAAGTCTTCTGGAAACCTTTATCTTGAGGTTTCAGGTTTTGGGGGTTTTGGGGGCCGGTTTGTTGCGGATAAACCTGGTCCTGTAGGTTTTAAACGTTCGTACTCCTATAGGAGAAATTCAGGTGACTCCTATAATTCTGGTTGAACCCACGGTTTCACACAAACCCTTGGCCATTCACGTAGCTGACCTCTTGCTGATCACAATCTCCTTCTTCACCCATCTTCTCAGAAAGTGGTTCACCATTCTCATCAACAAAGTGAACCGTCCTTTGGTTCCCCTTGAGCAACAAGTTAACCTTAGCCGTACGGTCATCAATCTTTTAAGAATCCATTCCACTAGATTTCATGGTCCTATCATACTCTTGACACTTTTTGCTATAACTCACATCCAAGTTCTCAATAAGCCTATACGCACCCTCTCTGGTTTTAGTCATAAAGTCGGTATCACTCGCAGCATTCAAAGCATTCCTATATTCCCAATCAACACCATCATAGAAGATACCAGCAAGTTCTCATCGGTAAACCCATGGTGTGGACACTCTCTCTTGTACTCTTTGAACCGTTCCCATGCCTCACAAAAGGACTCTCCTGAATATTTCTGAAACATGGAGATCTTGTTCCTTAGGCTCGCGGTCTTGGTTTTGGTGTAGAAGTGGTCCAAGAACACTTCTCTACATTGTGTCCAAGTCGTGATGGATCCAGCTGGTAGAGACTTGAGCCAACGGGAAGCTTTGTCCGCAAGTGAAAAAGGGAAAAGCTTACACTTTAAGAAGTCAGGGTTCATCCCATTAGAACTCGTTGTGGAGCAGATCTCCTCGAAGTTCTCTATATGGTCCATTGGAATCTCTGCGGGAAGTCCATGAAACAAATGCTGCTTGACCAGCGATATCATCTGAGGTTTGATCTCATAATCTTGCCTCTCAACACCAGGTGGAACAATAGCAGCTCGGTTCGGATAGAAAGCATGAGGATTGTCTATATCCCCTATGGCACGTTGCTGTTCACGCGCGCGTTGCTGTTGTTGTTCACGGGCATGTTGATGCTGCATTTGAACCATCTGCTCTTGCAACCTTTGAAGCTCAGCCGCCATATCGTTATCGCCTTATCCGCCCATGTCGACGAGATTAGGCCTTGTTCGTCTGTTGATTCGTTCTAGTCTAGCAAGTTCCGGGATACTCAAAGTTACGAGGGGAATTTGAAGATTTCTCCTTGTTAACCTTGAGTTCATGCACCTGAAACACACGCAAGAAAAACAAAAAGAACGAGTTAGTACTTAGTCTGAAAACGTATATTAAAACTAGAGGTATCGAGTTGGTCCCCGTCGCAACGGCGCCAATTTGATGAAATGACTTTTACCCGATTTTAAATTCAAACCTAGAAACACTAGTTCGATGTAGAATAGTTAGGTTCGTTCAAAAGGACCAGCAATACACTATAATCTTTTGGGATACCAATTCAGCTAAGCAATCAAGTGGGTTTTAAGTTGTCACGATTAACAAGCAATTATGTAAATTCGGTATAAACAAATGATAATAAAAGCGTTAGGTCAAGGGAGGATATCTTAGGGATTAGATCATCTAGAACCAAGCAATTATTCAGGATATCAATTAAGAACCAATCTAGAACTCAACCAGAAAATTAAGAAGACCCACTGTCATGGCATCAACTACTTCATCAATCAATCTAACACCCTAAACTGTCGTTTGAGATTACAAAGAATGATAAGCATTAAAGAGGATAAGATCGATTTGTTCACAATTCGCCTTAACTTCAACTGTCGTTGACTAAGGACGAATCGCCCATCTATGTTAATTCAAGCAATTCACAACACTTTTGATGAGTAAATTAAACCTAAAATCAAAGGCTAGGTGATAAAGCTAGTCTAGGCGTTAAGAACAACAATAGATGGAGATATCGAATATATATCAACTCCTTTCTACGCTTAGTTCGCGAATCCCTAATCCCATCGAACCCTTAACCTAACTTGGGAGATTACTCGCACATGGTGAATCGAATAACAGCAAGTGAGATAAGAAGCTTCATAGATAAATAAGTAGAAAAGATAAAGAGTTTAGAAAACTTCAACAAAGTGGAAGACAATCTTCAGTCTTACAAAACTCTAAAACAAAGTATCAATCTCTCTCTCACTCGTGTTGTTCTCTCAATTTTGTTGTGCTTTCTTCTTTGCTGCCCCCCTCTCAAAAGTCTCGAAGATATCTCTTTTAAAGGAGACTTAGTAGGCTGGAATCAATTAGGGAAACCCTAGGTGGCGAAAATAGGTTTAATGAAAATATCCAAATGTGGATCCTCTGCGGAGCAGGTCAGCCGATCGGGAGCAGGTGCTCCTTTCGTCAAAACCTTCAAATTCCCTCCATTTTTGCCAAGTCTCATCGTGAGTTCCAATCCTCCATTCCAGCCACCAGTGGATTTAAAATGACTCAAAACAAAGTAAAAGACTCGATAAAAACCTACAAAACAAAGGTTAGAATGCGCTAAAAACGCATTATATCAAAGTGCTACTTTTCAAAAATACCACATTTTCAAAATCCTTACAAAATTGTCACTTTTTCAAAAAAAAAATTTCTATTATATCATTTATGTTTGTGTTAACTATGTTGTACTAGGGTTAGTTTTGAGGGTTTAAAGAGTTTTAATGGTCAAAATATTTTTTAGGGTTTATAATTTTAATGTTTAGGCTTTAAAACTTCATAATTAGTGGCATTCTTGCAAATATACACACCAATTGTCACTAATTTTTTTGCTCAATAATATCGTTTTAGTTAATAATATGAATTTCAGAAATTTAGTTTTAGCATTTAATATTTGTATATATGTAAACGTGTCAAACCAAAATGTATAATAATTTAATACATTGGAGTTAAAAAAAACATGTTAAATTTGGCTTGTCCAAATATCTTAAATAGAATTCAGAATACAAATAAATTATTTAATATTTTAAAAATTAAAATATATAATCATAAATTTTATAAATGAAACATAGATTAAAAAAAATATTGTTGCTGTCAAATTAAAAAATGTTTTTATTGCTTTCAAATTGTCTTGTGTTACAAAAAAATATTTCAAAACAATAATTATATTTGTTGTTATAAACTTGGGAATTTTTTTAACAAACATATCAAAATCTCTTTTAAAAATGGAAAAATTGGAAAAACAATACTTTTTTACCATATCTTTGTCAATCTACACTTTTCTAGATTAAGCTATTTTAGACTAAAATAACCCTAAATTATTATTCTTTAAATATCAAAAAATATATTTTAAGGACAATAACAATTAAAAAAAAAAGGAGAAGTACACATGATCATATTCTTCTTGTGAGAGATTTTTTAGTTTCACAAAGTAGAAGGATCAACTCTATTCTTTATCAATCTACACTTCTTCATACACGCTGCTCTTTTTTCGTTTTGAGTATATCTCTTGTGATCTTTGTTTCTCTTAATTCGTTTTAGGTTATATTTCGTTTTGATGGTTTTCTTTTGGTGTTGTTCAAAGTTGATTTCAATTTGTATCTCTCTTTGTATTATTCTCTTCTACTTTGCTTTCGTTTTGATTTGATTTTGTTTTTACACTTTATAATTTTTCATCTACGAAATTTAGAATATGTCTTGTGCTTTTCCTACATGTTCTACGAAATTTAGAATACGTCTTCTGCGTTTCTTATTCGTTCTACAAAGTTTAGAATATGTCTTCTGCTTTTCCTACATATTCTACAAAATTTTAAATACGTTTTCTGCTTTTTCTACATGTTCTACGAAATTTAGAATATGTCTTATACTTTTTTTACATGTTCTACAAAATTTAGAATACGTTCTTCTTTACTTTCTATGAAAATTTACATTTTCTAGAAGGCGTAGCCTGAGTCGATGCAGTATTTATGTTGATGGTATATATACATGAGAAAATTAGATGAAAAAAATACTTTTTGTTTAGCATTTCTATTATTAAGGGTAGAGTTGGATAAATTTAGTTGTAAAATATTTTATTATTGATTCAAAATTATCATGTCACAATTTTTTTGGTGAGAGTGATTATGGAAATGACACATAAACATCTTCTCAAAAATCACTTTCCAATTAATATACTTTCTCCGTTTCTTAATATAGGATATTTGGTTTAAATCACGCAGTTTAAGAAAAAAAATTCTTTAAAATAAAATTATTTAATATACAAAATACAAACAATTCAACCAATTAAAAAAAACTAAATAATACTATTGGTTACACAGTATTCAATAAAGGTAAAAGCTACATAGAAATCTGAAAGCATCTTATATTATAAAATAAAAAAAACTTCTAAAACATCTTATATTAGGAAACGGAGGGAGTATAAGGGATTTAGTTGTGTAGCTAAGCACCAATGTGGGGTAGTAAATGATTTTCCCTAAAAATAATTCCAGTTGTCAATTATACAAGGACCAATTGCTCGAATAGACTTATCGGTTGAGCTGAATTCAGTTGTAGTCTTCTTTATTCTCTTTACCCTCCTTCCCTAGCCCACTTATTTTGTTGCTGATTTTACCCTTAGTTAAACCAAATTTTTTATTTCAAAAAAATCTGAAATCTCGACCAATAAGGATTGAGTTTGCAACAACCAATCAAAATTGCTCATTATCCTCTATCGGTTTTTTGTACGGATCTGGAAGAAACAAAGAAATTCTGGATCCAAAATCAAAATCAAACTGTTAGAGTCGGCAAGGTATACATCCCCGTCAGAGGTAGGAGGCGCAATATACGTCGGCGTCGCGTTCCAAATCCAGCAGAAGCCCAAGACTGTCGCGTGGCACCTCTGTCACAGATTTGTGGCCGTTTGTTGCAGCTATTGCGGAGCTCCTTTGCGGGTACATCTCATTTGTTTTCTTAGTATTCTTTCCGTTAATCATCTTGAATCGTAATGAGAATACCGATTTGGGATTAATCCAAGGATTTGATTTGGTTTGGTTTGTCTCAAGTTGTGTTTGTCTTGTAATTTTGTGAATTGATGGATTGTAGGTATAGATTATGAGTACATTTTAGTTCATTAGGATATATATACGATTTGATTGTGACTGCATTTTAGTTCATTAGGACATACGATTTGTCTTGAATTGTTTATGGATTCGTATAATGATATTGGAGAATTGTGAAGTTGATTTTGATTCCTTTTCAGGTGACAATGAATAACAGCCATTGCACAATAATACATTTCGAGTATGGGGGACATTATGACAAGAGAAAAGGTCATGTAGAATTAATTTCAAGAGAAGATGAACTTCATACTTTAATGTTTAGAACACATGTCAATGAGGTAACATATACTGTTTTAGTGAAGAAGATTCATCTAGATAAAGATAGGAATGTTAAATTGAGTTACTTTCCAATGGTCTTACGTACGAAACCATCATATATTTATAATGATTATGGTGTTTATGGTTATCTGATGGAAATGAGTAAAGAGCTATGTAAGAATGTTTTGTATGTGGAGGTTTGTATAGTTGAGGGAAAAAATCAGTGGCGAGAAGAATTTTGAAGAGTCGAGCGACAAAGGAAAAGTGAATTTGGTGGAAATAATGATGAGAAGCTTTCTAATGATGAGACGCTTGGTAATGATGAGATGCTTTCTAATGGAAGAGATAAGGTTAATGAAGGTATCATGACTGTATACGGAGGCGAAACATCAGAACACACTGAGCCTTTGGCTAATGTTGAAGTTGCTGATGGTGAATTTGCTGTTGAAAATCAGAGTAAACTACTCAGACAATCCTAAAATCAGAGTTAAATCAATCTAGATAAAGAATAATAAGATAAATCAGAGTTAAATCAATCTAGATGAAGAATAATAAGATAAATCCTAACAGTATTTCAATCCTATCAATTTCTCATCAAACCCTAGAATCCCCAAAACCTAACAAGCAAACTACTCAGACATGGTGATTAAAATAAACATCATGAGATAAATAATTTGCATAAAAAGATAGAGTTAGAGATAAAAAAGGGTTTGAAATCTGAAAGTCTGAAATCTCTCCCAAAAGCTCTCCAGATCTCTCAATTTCTAAGTCTTAATTAAAAACAAGATAATAACATAAAAGCCTAATGAAAAACTATATATAAAGTCTAAAATTCGGATTGGGCTTCTTGTACAACTTCTGGGCTTTTGGGGCAAAAACGAAATTTCCTCAAAACTTGTAATCCTCTCGTGTTAGACAAGCATGTCGATCGACACAGCTTTGTAAACTCGACTCTGACTTAATCACTTCGGCTCTTCTTTCCTCGATGCTTCAAAATACTCCAAAAGCTCCCATTAAGCTCCAATCGTCCTTTAACCTACAAAGACTCAAAAAGACTCGAAAAATACTAAAAAGACTCTATGAAAAGGACTTATATCATGGTCAAAAACGGGTAAAAACCATGATATATCAAGTTACCAAACCCCAAGAACCATCTTTATAGCATTTGGAAAATTTGTGTTATCCTAATGTGCTATCAATGGACACTTTTTTGTAGTGTTTCCTGGTCAGAAGTACAATATAGACACCACTAACTCTGCTAAGTCTACCAAGGGTGTGTTTAGAAGTGCAAGGAAGTACGCCTTATTACCATTGGTTGACGCGATTGTTGAGAAATTGTCTGAATGGTTTAACAAACACAAACAAGACGCTGCTGCAATTCCGGATGGTCAGATGTTGGTGCCTGCTATGGATGACATAATCCATAAAACCATTGAGACTGCAACAAATCTTGTGGTGACTGAGCTAAACAGTTCCGAACTTGAGTTTAGTGTCATAGGAAGCGATAGTAAGAAGTATTTGAAGAATTTGAATAAGAAAAGTTGTAGTTGCAAGTGTTTTGATATTAATTGGTTTCCTTGTGAGCATGTTATTCCGGCTGCCGTCAATGACAAGAAGAAAACCTTACAATTACATGAGTTGTGCTCCAAATATTTTATGATGAAAAATTGGTGAGTAGCATACAAAAGGATGATTTATTTAGTGTCAGATAAGTTCCACCGGAAGATTCCGGATGATGAACACGCAAAGTTTGCCATACCTCTACTTTATACACCAAGACCATGAAGAAAGAAAGAGAAAAGGGTGCTGTCAGTTGGAGAATTTGATCCTAAAAGAAAGCAGAAGAAGAGTCCTTTGTATGATTACCTCAATGGTGATGATAATCATACAGTTTAATAGCAGGAGTTGTTAAATTGTAATTGTTATCGTTTATGTTTTTTTACTTTAGTTATGACATTTTATGTTTTTTTGTGAGAAATCTTGTGTGACGGAAAAGATAAGTGTACTTTGGTGATATAAGTAGCCAAATCAATTCTTTTTATCCTCTCCGCATGCACCATATATTTCCTGAAACCGGGATGTTACAGTTCTCTTGTGTGAGATTCACATTTTGTTGTTAATATCGAAAAAATGTTGTATAACAAAGATATTATTAATATGGAACTATTGGGGATGTTAAGATAATAAATTTTTTGGTATGTATTTATAAGGTTTGTTTATGATGTGGTACAACTAATTATACTGACAATGTGAGAAATTACAACTACTGAACAAATTGGTACAACTAATATTTTGGGTACAACTATTTGAGGGTCTTATATTTTTTTATTAATAAAAATGACCACGTGTTTTATTTGGCGGCACGCTATAGCATCAGTTCCAATAAAAAGATGAAAAAGTGTTTATTTTTAAAACGTGTCTGTTTTCAAAAGTTCAAATGTTTTCAAAATTTTAAATGGTTTCAAATCCAATTATTTAAAACTAAAAAGACAATTATTTATTATTTTCATTATTCTTTTGCATTTATTCTGACCGACACATCCAATCCACTTCACTTCACTTTAAATTTTCTTTTTCTAGGGTTTATCTACAGTTTAACGAGTTGATTTGGAGGTGGAGACAATTTGGCGACATCGGGTTCGTTCTTTCGACTGTGAGAAGTTCTGAATCGATTTTAGGTTTACAGTTTTCAAACAAACTCAATTTGCTTTTGCTTTTGATTAACCCTAAGGTTTTGGATCTGGATTTGTTTGTGAGTTTCGATTTTGGGTTTCGAATCTGGTTCATTCTTCTATCTTTGGGTTTAGGGTTCCAAATCTGTAGTTTGTTTTGAGTTACTCTAAGGATTTGGATCTGGATTTGTTTGCGAGTTTTGATTTTGGGTTTAGGGTTTTGAATCTCATTCTGGTTTCGATTTTGGGCTTACATTTTTAATTGATTGTATCCACAGCGAAGATGGGAAGGAATTTTAGTTACAATTACAGTTCTTCGTTAGGACCTAGCTTTCGTAGTGGGTGTCGAGAAACTGATGGAGAATACGGCATTCTGGCTAGTCGATGTTATTGTGGTGGAGCAGACGTTGTCCAGACTTCTCGGACTGATCTCAACTCTGGAAGGAGGTTCTTCACTTGCAAGAACAGTGAGATAAAGATAGTAGTCAGTTATTTTGATAAACATTGATGAGAATTGGTGTATCTCATGGGATTATCTCATGTGATTCCTTTCTTCTGTGTAGGATGGAGGTGTTCACGTCTGTAAATGGTGGGATGATGTTGTTATGGAGGAGTTTAACACCATGAAAGTGCGAGTGGATGAGGCAAATGATAAGGTTCGGAACATAATAGTCTTTGGAGGGAAGGCAATTGATGGTACTGAACTGGCTAACATGAAGGAGCGCCTAATGCAGTATGAAAAAAGCTAAAGGAGTTGGAGTTGCTTACCAAGCGTGGTGTGAAGGACTGGATGCTTAAGTGTCTGCGTCGTGGGGGACTACTTGGGTTTGCCATCATCTCAACTGCAACTATTCGTTTCTTTAAGTAATATTAGACTATGTTTACTTCCAGTCTTTGGTATGTAATATTTTCAAGACTTAGTAACTAATGTTTCTGATATTTCGGATTATGCTTAATTTCGGTGTGTAATATTCCTGATATTGTTGTTTCTGTAATATTTTGGAAATCTAAATCTAATAATGAATTTTGTGCTCTGACAATGAATTTTGTTGTGCTCTAACAATGAATTTTGGAAATAAAGTGATATGTTGATATGTTGTGCTCTAACAATAAATTTTGGAAATAAAGTGTTCTAAGTTTTTATTACTCTTAGTTCTACCAAAGAGACTAGTTGTACCAAATATACTAGTTGTATTTTAAATATCAGTTGTACCAAATATACTAGTTGTACCGGTTGTACCCTATCAGAAAAAACAACATATCAACATTACTCTCAGAAACACCTAACATATCACATATCTCAATACTTCCAACATAACACCAATAGTTAAGATACTCTAATGTTCACTTTTCCAAAAAACACCAAAATGAAATCAGCTTTGATAATCCTAAATAAGTACAAGTACACACTTTTTAAGCATTAAGATAGGAGGAGGATATGCCTATTTCGGCTCGTAAGGAGACTTTTTGAAATGAGAAGGCCTCCTAACCCTCTTCTTCTTGGTAGATAAAATCTTCAGTCTCTTGTTCCCTTTCTTCACCACGACACTAGGAGTACGCGTCGGGGTTCGGTTATCACCCTTATTATCTTCATCACCAACCTTATCAGTCTCATCACTCAGTTCTTGAATCTGACTTTCCGCAGTAACACTCTCAGATTCATTCATACCTTCCACACCCTCTGGTTCAGTCAGAGCTTATTCCTCCTCCATTTCTACCTCTTTGTTACTTGCTTCTTCAATTACAACATCTGGACTTTGTGGAGCTTCTTTATCCACTTCTTCACCATCAGGCTCTGCTATTGCCTCTTTACCATTAGGCCCTGCTTCTGCTCCTTTAGCACCAGGCTCTGCTTCTACTCCTTTACCTTTTCCAGCCATATCATAACTGAAATCATTATCTATATTATAGTCTCTACTTCCCCACTCATCATCCATATCAGGCACACTCTTCTGTGCATTCTTCACAAATTCTTCAACACCTTTGATTCTTATATCTTGAGTATCAAGCTTGTCTTCAGGCACCCATCGATAAGTTCTTTTCTTAGCAGCTGCACACTCTCTACAACCTCTGACAGTCTAGGCTACGATGCAGGATCCGCACTTTCCTCACCCATAGCTTCTTCTTTTCGAGCATCGACATCAGCATTGAACATATCTTCCCATCATATTGACTTGTGTTTAACTAAACACTTCCTCCACCCATCAACAATTGAATCATAGGCATCTATCTCCTCATCTGATTCATCCATCAACCGTTCCAACATAGTTTCTTCATCCTCCTTAGTTTGCAAGACACTTTGAATGTCCTGTCCAATATTGGAAAAATACAAATTATAAACAAACTTATGTTAAATGATAAATATGTTAAATTATAAAAAAAGTATACAAATTACCTTTTGTTCATCCGAGCACATCATTGATTTCTGATAACAAATAACCTTTCTAGAACTTCGTTTGAACTTCATCTTGCACATCCTTAGACAATTTGGACTAGTAGTAAAATCTTCTCTAAACTTTTTCTTTAACTCTGGAATTGCTTCAAAAGCCAGAACCTACAAATTTAACCAATTTCAATAGATATCAACCATGAATATACATTATACAAACTAAATCGGCAACTTAATCATATACCTAAAATCATAATTACCTCCAAAGAAATACAAAAACTAGTAAAGCTCCATGTTGGTTTAGCAACCCCATCAAAGTTTTCCATCATATGACCTATTTCTTTGATGTTGTCATCCAATGTATAACGCCCCCATGGAAATATCCGGCACAACTACACATCATCTACAGCTCTTTGAAAGAAAAGCTCTACCTCATCTGCTTTCTTTCCACTCTTAGCTTTCCCAACCAAAACACTAGCTAAGAAGAAAAGTATTGCCATCTTCAATCTATTTTTACCCTCTTTCATCTTCACCAACTTCTCTTCAATACATTGGATTGTAACTTTTGTTCGCCCTTTGAAATAATTATTCACAAACCTCATACTGCTTTTTTCCTAATAACCTCTAGGGTAATGATGACAGTCTAATCCGGAGATGAGTGCATGTTCTTTTAACGAATACCAGATGGGAACTCCATTCACAAGAAACCAACATTCTTATTTTTATCACTATAAGCCATGCGACCAATTAACAGCCACATACCTTGAACCTTATGGTTAATATCCTTAAACATGTGGAAGAAATGCTTAAATTGAGAGTGATCTTGAAACCATCTCTTCTCATATGGTGACAATACACTATTTAAGATGTCAACCGTTTTCTTTGGGTAACACCTAGTTGAGATCTTACATTGTTTTGTATAGTCAGCGGGTTTAAAGAACATCCCCAGAGGTTTCAATGGTTCCGGTTCTATTTCCTCATCCATTTCCACTTGTACTTCCTCCTGTACTTCCTCTTGTACCTCCTCCTCTGATTCCTCATCTGATACCTCCACTGATTCCTCCACTGATTCCTCATCCGATTCCTCATTTGAATCCGCCTCATATGATTCCTCATTTGAATCCGCATCATTCTCTACTTCTCGATTCCTCTCTTCTTCTCGATTCCTCTCCTCTGCTCCATTAACCAGAACCATCGTTCGTTTAGCCAAAGTCTTTATACGAGTCATTTCCTCTTGAATCCTATCCTCTTAACCCTAAACCAACCTAAACCCATAATTTATTTCCACTCTAACAAGGATTTCGACGGCTGATAAGGTCGAATTAGGGATCTAATCCTTTCGTATCAAAGAGGAGTGAAAAGAGATAGAAAAATCGAAGGAAACTTAACTTAAACGGCACATAAATTAGGTAATATTACTAGACGTATACAAAACTTTTTTTTATTACTGATTTATTTTAAATGTCCGGCGTGCCCTTGTAATTACGTTATGACAAAAAACCTAATTACAAGAATGCCATTACTTTTGAGTGCCACGTCAGATAAAATTCGGCGCCATACAGGAAATCACTAATGTGTATTCATGAACTCAGCCGTAAAGCATTACGGCGGTATTGACGGCTGAGTTATATATACGATGTGGCTGACTTAAAAAAATTGGCTGATTTACATATACAAATAAGCCAAACGATACGGCTGAGTTACAAAACGTGGCTGATTTAAGGTATTCTGGCTGACTTAATATTTATGAGACGGCTGAGTTTACAAAAATCTGCCTGATTTACAAAAATCTGGCTGACTTACGTACATATATGACGGCTGATTTGTACATCAGCTGGTTGAGATATGTTTCTCACGATGTTGGAATGATCATCGACTGGCTGTGTTACTAAACGGATGGCTTACCTATGAAAGATTGTTACGGCTGATTTAAGTATAATTAGCGTAAATCAGCCGTGTTTAGCTTGATTAACAGTAAATCGGCCTTATTACGTCTGATTTATTAGCGAAAGATTAATTACTACAATAGCATTCATTTGACGGCTGATTTATTGGACGATACAGCTGACATAATATTTTCCAGCTGATCTACGCCCTTTTATGGCCTTTTTTCGAACCCAATTTTTGTTGTTTTTATTACTGAAATAGTATTCACGTTGCAACTGACTTACATATGCATTTGATGACTGATTTAGTTAGGCTGATTTACGTTTTCATTTTGTGGCTCACTTGCCATATAAGCAAAAAATTAATGACATCAAATCCGATTTTCCATGTCATCAGCTCCTATTTTCCATGTCATTTTCTATGTCATTGTTAGAGTTTTATGTTGTGACGCTGTGTCTTCTTCTTCTTCTTCTTCATCTATTTATCTTCTTTATCATCTGATACCCAGAAACTTAATCGTCACCCTCTTCATCTATTTTCCTTCCTCATTATTTTTTTTCATTGATCTTTGTTCGAGATCTTATGGATCCGGTAATTATTGTTTCCGGTAACTGGGTCAAGAAAAACAGATACGTATTCAACACCGACGGTAGAGGGTGTAGAGTTATGTATTTAAATGATGAAACAACACACGACGAACTTGTGAAGTCTGTACTCGATGATTACGGATTGAACGAGTCGAGCCATCAGATTTAGCTGAGCTACATGTTCTCGAATAAAACTTTGAAAACAATGGCGCACGATACTCCACCAGTTTACGTCTCCAATACTCGACAGTTGATAGGTTTTCTAAGCCTAAGGAAATTCGAACAGATACGTCTCTGTGTAGAGATTACGGAGAAAAAGGAGAGCGAAATTAGTCGGAATGACGAAGTGAGAGAGAAGAAGAAAAGGTTATTCAGTTATGGCTCAAAAGTAGAATCTACATACGAAGATTACGGTGGTTTAAGTAATGATAATTGTGCTGGTGTTGAAACAAAATATGAAGATAAACGCGACGATGATGACATGGATTTGGCAAGTAAAATGGAAGGTAAAGAATACGAAGTAGGCGGAGAATCCGAAGTAGGCGAACAAGACGAAGAAGATGATGAATTTGAAAGCCGATTTGATATGTTCGACGACTCGGATGGTGCTTCATCTGAAGATGATAACTTCAGTTCATACGGTGAGTCTCCAACACAAGACGAAGATTCACCGACGCTACCGCCTAAGAAGAGAGCTCACAACATGTCGGTGAGCGGATCGGAAAGGAATCTTGAGGTTCTAAGGTTGGAGTTGTCTTCGCTAAACCTCGCGGTAGGGCAACGATACGAGAGTAAAGTCAGCCGCTTCTTTGCACAATCAGTCAGTCATAACTCAGCCGAATCCCGAATTCGTCACTTTTAAGTCAGCCGCTTCTTTGCACAATCAGTCAGTCATAACTCAGCCGAATCCCGAATTCGTCCCTTTTAAGTCAGTCGCTTCTTTGCGCAATCAGTCAGTCGCTATTAAGGAGAGTAAAAGCTGACTGACACATAAGTCAGCCTTTACTCAGTAACCGAAAAGTTGCTATTATATTTTTTTTTATATCAATAAAATACAATCTCTTTAGTGTTTCACAAAACCCTAAACCCCAAACATATTATAAGTTCCTTCATCGAGGAAATCTGATGCCATCTTCACCCGTATACCCTGAATATTCGCATCATTTATCCTATCGAAAGTAGTGCCAAGCGCTAGACACTCAACAAACTTCAATGCATACACCCCACAGTCGCCAACTTGGACGTTTTGTGGGATGTTTTTGCCTCTCCTCCTTCGGAACCCAAACTGCTTCAATCTAGGCTTTCGGAGATTGATAGGAACTAAGTCGTTAATCATAACTGGGAGCATTTGCGTAAACGGCCTAAATGAATCTAGGATTTTCTGTTCACTTTCGGGTGTCACCTGTCCAATAATGGGATCGTAAGCTTTGATCTTCTCATTAAGAAGGTCCACGTGAAATGCCACCCAATGATCTCCTCCAGTCTGTAGAATTCCGTACAAGTGATCGACATCTTCTAACCACTTCTTGTTTGTTTGCAGGTGTGCCGGAACTTTGCCGGTTACTAAATCCTCATACCCAACACCTTTGAACTTAAACATTTTTGGTTTGATCTTGAACTGGTTGTAATCCATACACCATTGTGAAGTAAACCAAGAGTCGAAAAATCTAATTCGCTTGGAGTAGAATGGGGAGGGATCTAGCATGGATTTTTTTATGAGGATTCTCAGATACGCGGAAATATGCTGTACAAAGAGAATCAAGTCAGCCCAAAAATTAAACTTAACTCAGCCTCATATAATATATAACGGGAAAACGGTCAAAAAAACCCTGAACTATGTCGATTTAACCGAAAAAACTCTGAACTACCTATAAACCTTTTTAATCTCCAACTTCTGTTGACTTGTCTTTTTAATCCCAAACTTTCGTTGACCAAGCCAAATTAACCCCGTCGATCTGATCCTCTGTTCTGCACCTGATTCTTTTGCTCGCCAAACGGACATGTCTTCACTAAAACTTTCATAACTTTCAATCGCACCGTTGGAACGACTTCAAATTTTTTTGAGATGAAATCTAACTCGATTTTGTAGCTTGTGTCAAATATTCAGCTCGATCCGTCGGTGGAAAAGGCTTGAACGAGTGTCAAAAGTCAGACTAACGTTTTTTGCATTAATATAAAACGTTAGTCTGACTTTTGGCACTCGTTGAAGCCTTTTCCACCGATAGATCGAGCTGAATATTTTACACAAGCTACAAAATCGAGTTAGATTTCATCTCAAAGAAATTTGAAGTCGTTCCAACGGTGCGATTGAAAGTTATGAAAGTTTTAGTGAAGACATGTCCGTTAGAAAACGTTAGTCTGACTTTTGGCACTCTTTGAAGCCTTTTCCACCGATGGATCGAGCTGAATATTTGATACAAGCTACAAAATCGAGTTAGATTTCATATCAAAGAAATTTGAAGTCATTCCAACGGTGCGATTGAAAGTTATGAAAGTTTTAGTGAAGACATGTCCGTTAGAAAACGTTAGTCTGACTTTTGGCACTTGTTGAAGCCTTTTCCACCTATGGATCGAGCTGAATATTTGAAACAAGCTACAAAATCGAGTTAGATTTCATCTCAAAGAAATTTGAAGTCGTTCCAACGGTGCGATTGAAAGTTATGAAAGTTTTAGTGAAGACATGTCCGTCTGGCGAGCAAAAGAATCAGGTGCAGAACAGAGGATCAGATCGACGGGGTTAATTTGGCTTGGTCAACGAAAATTTGGGATTAAAAAGACAAGTCAACAGAAGTTGGAGATTAAAAAGGTTTATAGGTAGTTCATAGTTTTTTCGGTTAAATCGACATAGTTAGGGTTTTTTTGACCGTTTTCCCAATATATAACTCAGACATTAAGTATATTTAACTCAGCCCGATATAATATATAACTCAAACATAAAGCATACTTAAGCCAACATAACTCAGACATATAATAAATAACTCAGACATTAAGTAAATTTAACTCAGCCCCATATAATATATAACTCAGACATAAAGCATATTGAAGCCTACATAATTCAGACATATAATAAATAACTCAGACATTAAGTATATTTAACTCAGCCCCAACAGTATACTTACATTATCATACATCCATCCATAATCTATAGTTGGCCAATACTTTCTCTCAGTAATGAGAATTCTGTAGAACTCGATCTCCTCAGA
This sequence comes from Arabis hirsuta, assembly GCA_964056655.1. Lineage (NCBI taxonomy): Eukaryota > Viridiplantae > Streptophyta > Magnoliopsida > Brassicales > Brassicaceae > Arabis > Arabis hirsuta. The sequence continues at coordinate 17,690,132 of OZ053305.1, forward strand.
AGCCCTTTTAAGTGGAACGTCCCTAAAACAATTAAACACAAGTTAGTTTAGGCAAATATTGCTAATAGCCGTATTAACACATGCTCTAAAGGGTCATACTTGAATGGCTTTAGGTGATCCAAAAGTTTATCCACTTTAACCGGATCAGCAGGTGAGAGAGGATAATAGATTGTCGGTGAAGGTTCATAATTTTTCCTCATGCACATCATTCCATTGTCTCCAATATAAGGAAAAACTCGTGCTTGAGGAGGATCATTTGCTAGCCTCGCTGAAGACCCATCAGGAGATAATTTCACACTGGACTCCCGATAAGCCTTAATTTTGTCAGACCTAATCCTTTCCTTTTCTTACTCATCAGACTCCGGCAACAGTTCGTTATATTCTGCGACAATTTTGCTGGTGACATCCTCAATCTCACTGTCGTCTAAAATCTGTTTATTCTTTGCTTGGATAGTCACTTCCGTTGGTTTCGGATCGTCGTCGCCTTTAAAATTCCTCGTTAACCTCCTTCTTACTTGCCCCTCATTTTTAAAGCGGCCTCTTTCTTTAAAGTATCGGCCTCCTTCTTCTTTAAAGCAGCGGCCTTCTTTAAAGCATCGGCCTCCTTCTTCTTTAAAGCAGCGGCCTCCTTCTTTGAAGCAGCGACCTCCTTCTTCTTTAAAGCATCGGCCTCCTTCTTCTTTTTAACCTCAGCCTCCTGCTTTTTTGCCTCAACCAATTTCTTAGCAGGAAAAACAGTAACGAAATCAACTGTTTCTTCTTCGTCATTACCAAACTCCTCAGCCAATTTCACTTTGGTCTTATGAACTGGTTCAGTACTTTTAAGCTGTATTAACATATAAACATAACTCAGCCAGAATAAAAAGAATAAATTTGTCATTATGTAACTATAACTCAGCCGTCAAATAGGTAATAAATCAGTCGTCAAATAGGTAATAACTCAGCCGTCAAAAGTAACCATAACTCAGCCGTCAAAAATAAACATAAATCAATTATAACGTACATTATGCAGGGGGCTGTTGACTGGTTCAAGACTTTTAAACTCGTTCTTCTTCGGCTGTATTAACATATAAACACAACTCAGCCGAGACTAATAAGGATAACTCAGTCGTCAAAAATAAACATAACTCAACTGTAACGTACCTTTGGACTATTAATGGATTTCTGCGGGATGTTGTTCACTTTTGATTGGTTATCATCCTTTTGAGTACTGTTCTGTGCCTCGAGAGCATTCAGACGCTCTCTCATTTGCATCCGATCATTCTCAATAGATGTAACTCTTTCTTCCACAGCAGCTCGGACTGTATCACCAATCATCTTCTTCAAATCTGACAACTCTCCAAATTTTGTGTTATAGGCGTTTAACTGCGACTCAACACTATCTATTCTACTACCAAAGTTGTCAAACTTATCAAATCTTCTGACAAGGTTTTCCAGGACATTGACTACGGTCGTCAAATCCATCTCTTTTCCCATATCCTTGTAACTACTATGCTGCAACACAATCTCACTGTTGCTTACTTCCTGTTTTTTCGTAGCTTTCTTCTGTTTTTTTGCGGGGGGTTGATCGGAATTTAACGAAACTGCAGCCTTCATTTTTTTCTTCTTCTCATTGCTCTTCACATCCCAAAAACCTTTAACAAACCTATCCGCATATATGTCTGTTACCAGATTTACAACTTCTGGGTCATTTTCTTCACTCGCCCACTGCGGAAACAGCTCTTCTACAGCCTCCTTCATAACCATTTTCTTCACACGCACCTGCATAGTAAATCAGTCATCAAATAACTCATAAGTCATACATCAAAAGATTCATAACTCAGCCATCAAGTAACTAATAAGTTAGATATCAAATGATTCATAACTCAGCCATCAAGGTAGTTCATAAGTCAGACATCAAATGATTCAAAACTCAGCCATCAAGTAACTCATAAGTCAGACATCAAATGACTCATAACTCAGCCATCAAGTAACACATAAGACAGACAGAATAAAAAGATCCATAACTCAGCCAAGTCAACCTTCTTACCTCACCATGGTCTCTGATCTCCTCAGCTATGGCTGTAGTAAGACTTTTACGTGTACGGGTTCCACCCCATCGTAAAAGAGGAATTTTGTTCTCATTGACTACTCTTCCAAAACGCTCTCCGAATCAAGTCACAGATTCATACGCCCAAACCAGCAACACGTCCTTCATGCCGCTAATGGTGTACGACTTTCTTTCTGGATTCAACATCTTAATTGAACCAACCAAAACTTCGAATGCAGTCCGACCCCACGGATAAGTCCTCAAGGCTTCATCGTCGAATACTCTTTTTGCACTTTCAAAGGGTATTATAGAATTATGATGCAAGCCATAAAGTCCCATGGCTTGAAGAAGCAACAGCCCTAACCATTTCCTCTTTTCAAAACTCCAGCCTCGACAGCCCTCTAATGCTGCCCTCAGTTCATCTAACTTGGGTCCTACCCCAAGCGGCACCTTCAACTCCTCCCAGAACGTTTTGTATTGCTCAGGTTCAAAACTTTCTGTTGGCAGTGGATCTGTGTTTAGACCCGTGAGCGCACCAAATTCGATTAAGCTAAACCTAATAGGTTGATCAACAACGAGAGACCAAATCTCCTTGTCATGTACTCGTAGCTGTCTACATAGTAGATAGTGTACAGTCTTCTCAGACCACACCAATTGGCTATCAGCTAGCTTAGCAACTACTCCAAGAGGAAACTGCTTCATGTGTTCCCACACATCATGTCCTATTGCGTCTCTGACTCGATGGAAGTCTCCCAAATGGACATTGTGATTAATTTTTTTATTTTCCAGCTTAGAAGCCCATTCAGCGCATAGTCTTGGAGGGTAATCCCTTGCTTGATCTTCAGGAATTGCTTGATCTTCAGGAATTGTATGATATTCAGACATCTGAACATAAAAGACATAACATATTAATGATAAATCAGCTGCAACAAAATTCAAACTCAGCCACAACAAACAAATAAACCAGCCGCAACCAAACACAAACTCAGCCACAATAGCATTGCACATGTAAATCAGCCGCAACACAACACAAATTAGCTACAACATAACAATAAATCAGCCGCAATAAATAACTTAAACAGCCACTAGCAACGATAAACAAGCCGCCACAGAATAATAAATCAGCCACAATACCGTTAACAAGCGACAAACACTTTCGATTCCTCAGATTATACTCAAAATAAAACGAAGGAAGATGAAGAATCCCCACTCCTCTGTTTATACTCACCTTCGACTAAAATCCGACTGTGAAAATGCAGAGCAGACGTTTCGACGACAACGGCGGTGAATGTTTCTCAGAAACCGACTAGAGAGAAAACAGTAGAAATTTCGACGACAACACACAAAGTTTTAATTTTTCCGTATTTTGAGTTTCCTTTTCCGACTTTTTAACACGGTTAATCTTATTCGTGGCGTGGAACAGTGATTAGTAACGTGGATTAGTTAATCATTTTTTAATTAAAAATAATCTCAATTAAAAAAAAATAACCAAGGGTGTTTATTGTAATTTACTAGGCTTTAAAAACGTTTGAGTAATTTTTAAAAGATGTATGTTATTCTAGTAATATAACAACTTTTCTATGATATTTGAGTACTTTTCTCAAAATTGAAAACCCTAAGTGTTGGGATTTTGGGATCGATTAGATGAGGAATCGGGTTTTAGTTTAGGGGTGGGTTTCCGGGTTTCGGCGGTGTTGACCCGGTAATTATGTCAACTTTTAAAGGACCCATCCATCTTTTACCTTGTTTTGATTTAAAAAAAAACGCAAACAAAATGGATTATTATAACGAGGGTAAAATTGAATTCGGTTCAACCTCGAAGGGCATTCCACCAATAAGTCCATTTTATAATAGCAAAAACCTTTTCACAGGTTTTTGTTCTTTAAATATTTTAGCGTGTTCCAGTTTTTTTTATTATTTTGGCCTTGAAAAATAAACTTCTACCATTCTACAATAAAACAGAATATCCTCATATGTATCAAGTGAAAGTACGCTTATGAAAGTAGAAAGATAAAATTCGAACAAGTTTTTGGCTAGAAGGTGTTGTGGCTTCCCTTTTACTATACCCTTCCATGATTATGAGACCAAGACAAGCAGAACTATATACAAACGCGACAGCCCACACCACACACACACACACACACAAAAATAGAGCCTCCATTCCTCGGACAGGAGGTGTTCGTCGATCTCTTTGGACATTGATTCTACTAACCGGATCAGATTCTCCGGGTGAGCCACCTTCTCGTCAATCTTCTCGTATTTCATGTGCCAATTCACAACATTTCCAGGCCCTTCTTGCTTTGGGGTCACCTGGATCGTGATCAAGAAGCTCTTGAACTCACTCATCAGATCACCTTCTATCACTTTGAATGTGATCGAATTCTTCTCCGGTTCCACTGCCTCGATCCTATCTTTGACCATCTTTGGCTGCCCATCTACGTAGAAACATGTTAAACAATCAGTATTCTAACTTCTTCTGTCTCAGTGCCGTGTCTAAAGAATTTTCAATTGTCGAATATATTTTGAACTGATAAATTGTTTTTGAAGGATAAAATTAGAATCTGAATAAACTTTCTATATTTAAAAAGACATTTTTTGTAAATATAAATAAAATATTTTACTGTGAAAAATAGAGAATGTATTATTGTAGAACTGATAACTAATTGGGTTTACCAAGAATGTAGTTCCAAATGACAATTGTGCCAACTTTTCCCCACTCTCCTTCATGAAGATCACATCCTTGGATGTTGTTAGGAGTGGCTTTCGACAAATGGTGTGATCTCTCGGCGAGCATGTGGTGGAACTTCCCCGCGGAAACTCTAATTTCAACGTTTATCTCAAGCTCCCCGGACAGTGAGACATCCGGTTTGGCCTCTGCTATTTCCATGATTTCTTTTGGCTTATAGAATATGAGCGACACCCTTCTGAGTTAGTAGCCCACTTATATAGAAAAAGGTGATGAAGAAGAAAAATGAGAAGATTTCTATTATCCCCACCCATCGACCCATATCATCAATGACTCACGTACCTTTTTTTGGCAATAATAACTGAGATTTATAATATAATCAAGTACAAATTATATATATAAACTGGTCTCCTGATTGGTCCAGGGTCATATATATGTTTTCACTATTAGTAGTATGTGTGTTTAATAAGTCGAAAGGCCAAACTATATATAGTGGAAAAATTATTATGATATGATCGCTAGACCTAGATCCGTTGTTATATATAAGCATAGAATGGTGATCTTGTAACAACATTACAATTTGTACCGTTTCTGTGTAACCATTTAGTGAAATGATAAGTGACAATTACTCAAAATGACTCAAAACTATAAAAAAAATAACTATACTAACCCACCCAAAAAAAAGATTACTAGTATAACTCAGATTTTGAGTAAAAATACTACTCACATTATAAACTTAATCATTTATCCAAAATGCCATTTATATTTATTTAAAAAAAAAAATCAAAAATAAAAATAAAACATCTGTTGTTAATAGTTTTTTTCCTTAAAAATTAAAACATCAAAACAAACTCGAACCCTAAAACAGAGAGCTGGGTCGGAGGCTTGGTCTTGGGCACGGCAGCACGGTCTTGTAATCGGAGACTGGGTATTGTAATCAGAGGCACGGCGAGGCACAGCGGTCTGATTCTCGTCATTGTGTTTGACTCTGGGAGGTGAGGTACGGCGGCACGGTCTTGTAATCGGAGGCTGGGTCTTGTAATCTTCATAGCTTGTGTCTCTCTTACCTTATAGAATTCGACTTCCTCTATTTTTATCAACAGCAAATAACCATCTGTTGTTGTCAAACATTCACTTCCCACTTACAAGAATAATCTTATCCATAGCAAGAGAAGAAGATGATAATGAGAGGAGATAGGAACAAAGGAAAAAGAAAAAAATAATTAGGCTAAGAGGTGATATTGATGATGATACAGTTCAAAAAACACGACCCAAACAGTTATGGAAGTGGCTGAAACCCTAGGCATAAAAAGGAGTGGATTTAGGCGTAAATATTTCCTTTTTTAATACAAAATCGTTTTAATTTTAAATAAGTCTGGCATAAAAATATAAGTCTGTCACTAAAGAAAATCTGGGAAAATAATTCTCTCAGTTATTTCTGTAACAAAAAAATATGCCATTATGTAAAATAAGTTTGTCAAAATTGAAACAAAAAATAAATCTGTTATAACCGAAAGTAAATCTGCTATCACTATAGGTTACTCTAGTAAGCAAATTTTGCTTCAACAAATCTGTTATAACTTCGTACATATAATAAGTTTGTGGAGTCGCACTTAACAAATCTGTGGAAAAAAAAAATTTACGACGGTCACGTAAAAGTCTGTCACGAGTTGTTAAATTTGTGGTGTCATCATACAATAAGTCTGTCAGAAAACAATGAGTCTGCCATAGATTTTATATCTGTTATACGAAACATAAATCTATTATCACGTATACAAATAAGTCTGTCGTACAAATAAGTCTGCTGAAGTAAATTTGTCCTTACAAAAATAAGTCTTTCGCTAAAATAAATATGCGGTTATAAAAACAAGTATGTCACAACGCTGGTTTCGTAAATTCGGAGTGGCAGTTTCGTAATAAAAACAAACGCTGTTTTTTTGTTATTTTAGATTTTTTAAAAAAAAAATTTTCTAACAAAGGCAAAATAACTATTTTGGATATTAAAAAACTCATATAACTCTCAAATTTTTGGATATATTTTAGTAATAAAAACATATTTATAAATCATATAAGTTTTTTTTCCCAAATAATAAAGATAGAATGTTATAAGAGGTGGTAATATTTCTAATTGTCCTACTATCTTGTACCGCTATCTCGTACTATCAAAATAACCGTACCGCTTTGTGTCACTAATTAGACACATAATTAGACACATAATGTTCTGGTTTTGGGATTGGTTCCCTTTTCGTTTTCATTTTGGCTATGCTTTTGGGTTTCTACTTGTTTCTCTCGTTTGGGTTTAGTCTCCAAAATTTGTTTCGGTTCTATATTTTATCTTTGTATTCCACCTTTATATTTTATTTTGAAATTCTATCCTTATATTCCATCTTATTTAATATAATATTTTAGATGAAAAAAAATAATATATATATATCCAGTGGCACATTAGTTGGACATCTAACTACTACCACCAAAAAAAATTCAATTTTGAAATAAATAATTGGAAGAGTTTGATTGATCTTATTGATTAAATTAACAATTTATTGACAAAAACAAAAAAATAACAATTAAATCTAGCGTTTTCGTGTGAAAAGATATGGAGGCGTCAGCGAGCAATAATTTACTGAAATCATTAATAATTAATTAATTACTCTAATGAATTGTCCATTCATATGTGACATGTATATATAAAAGTTTTGAGATTTTGTTTCGGAATCCAGCTATTAAATAGCTTATCAAATAGTTGATGTTAGGATGTATCTATCAGTTGAAAATAAAATAACAAAATATCTGACATTTAGATGGATATGTAAACATGAATGTCATGGTTACAGTGCGATGCATATCACAACAAAACTTTTATTTTTGTTAAAATGTAAAATTATATTGAAAATGAAAATGAAAATGATAACATTTTTACAACATTAGAGAAACCAATTGAAAGTATAAACAAGTGTGTAAACTTTATTAGAGCATAATGACAATATAGTTCTGAACGGATCACAAGAATAATAAGAAGAATCTACAATTGAAAAAAAACAAAAACAAAAAATTGATATTATTGGAAACACAATTTCAAAGTGTGGTATCATATAGAATTCCCCTTTTATTTTATTTAACAAGTAAACTCCGATACGTTGATGAGATGTTCATGTTCATGATTCAGACAACAACCTAGTTTCGAGGTCACGCGTGTAATGTGCAGCAAAGGCAGTGTATTTGGTAGGAGGAGGAACATCGTCGTTTAGCTTCTCGTATTCCTATGTCCACTTGGCAATACAAACTCGATCATCTTTAGGAAGAACGTCAAGTATTATCTTATAGCTCTTGTATTGCTTTAACACATCTCCGTCAAGAGCTAAGAAAGAAACCGATTTGTTCTCTTCATCTACAACTATCTTCTCCTTTATTTGCTCCATTTTTCCATCTACAAAGATATCCAAAGTAATCAATGGAATCCAAGAACTAGATAAAGAAAAGAAACCCTTTTTTTCAAGAATCCGAAAAGAAGACAAGTAATTATATTAACAACGATGAAATTCCAGATCTGAATAGAAGAGTTGAATGTGGGATCGTCGCGATGAGTAGAAACTGCCTCTGTCTTGTCCGTGAAGTTCCCTTCTTTCTTCTTGAAAGTGTTGAAGAATCTTTCGGCAGTCATGTTCACTTGGATCTCTAGTTCTAGAGTCTGAACATCGGCCATGGCTTCAAGATTTACTGATCTCTCTCAGTTTTGGCTTATCTTATGTTTACCACTAACAAACAGAACAAAGGTCTTGAGTTTTGAGGCCTCGCCAATTGCAACACGATAGGGACGATTGGTTTTTTCTTTTCTTTCCGGACATCTGTTTTGTTAATCTAATATAGTACAATTCTTATGAGAGAATACATCCAAATTGGAGGAAAGTTGTAAATGCAACAAAAACTGAATTGAGATTATTTTATATGAGCAAATTTATCGGCTATGACGTCCAATCTAAATTACTTGAACACCTGCAAAGCGGTGGATCCAATGATGAATATCATTGATCAAACTATTTATTTCTAATGCGCCCATGTATCAAGTCCACTAATTAGCAGGGACGATTGATTATTAGATGCTGAACTTTTGTTACAAATTGCTTAGAGCATAATATGAAAATAGATTTAATTATATAATTAATAAATAAAGAAATATTTTGTTTGCGATATTTTGATTATAATACTATGGCTATGGTAAATTGTTTGAAATAATCAATTTTGTTGTTATCTATTAATAACAGCAAAGTAGCAATCCAATAAAATTCAATCTAGGACTGTGTCATTTCAAAAAAACATTTTATAGTTATTTATACCTTCTAAAATTGCGTTCTTTTGTTCGAAAAAATTGTTTTATAATTATTTATGTTTTCTAAGGTTGTATTATTTTTTTTTAAACTAGGAAAAAAATTAGGAGGTCGCTTTAGTTTCTTTTCTCTCAGACACGCAGCCCGAGGAGTCGCTGGAAGCACAAGACCACCAACATGGATCTCCGTCTCAGCCTCGCCACTACCGGACAATCTCCCCTGAGCATTGCCTCCCTCCTCTGAAGTAGTCACAGTGTCGTATTTCCGTCGTAACAGATTTTCCGGTGAGATCTTTCAATCAAATCTCTTTCCATTTCGGTGAAGAACACTCATCATCTCCGACATAGCCAACACCGCATGCCTCTGATGAAGAAGAACCTCTGCTCGATAGCATCCTCTCTGTCGGAGATGACATAACGTCTCTCAACTTTCTCGCTTCGGCCAGATCTGGTATCTCAGTGAGATTCCAGTCACTACCTCCAGAGCCGCCTGACCCTCCTGACTCACTAGACCGTTGCGACCCTCCATCTCCACCTCCTGAGTCTCGACCGAACCTTTTCAAAAAGTTGTATCACTCCTCATCCTAAAGTTGACGGAAAAATCACGTTCTCCAACTACATCTTCACCGGCAATATCCAGCATGCTAAGTCGCGGCCTATTGAACCTACAACCTCTCAACGTTGACCTCTTCAACAGGCTCTTCATCACCACCTGGGCTTGGCCCAACTTTTGTGTACTAGGCTTTGAACCCAACTTTAGCCCATTAGCAATTTGCTCTGAAAAAGTTACGGTAGAAGTTCTAAACTTCTCCACCATTTATTTGCTACACAAAACAACTTCCTCCTATGTGGAGAGATCATGTTGACCTAAGTCCTCCGTTATGGAGAGCTCAAATCCATCACCATCCTTCTTTTTAAAGAAATCTTTTTCATCACCTTCCTACGGTTTGGAGAGAACCATTTGTCAAATATTATAGAATATGATATATTGTATTGAGTTATCTTTGATACAAGATAATAAGATATATATAGTGGTTATGCTTAACATATTCCTCACCCCACATAATGTAAACTTTCCTAAACACAATGAAAATATGCTTATACAAGAAGTAATGTAGAGATCTAAAATATTCTTCGGTTTGGGTTTCATGGGCTTCACTTCATAGATGGGCTTTGATGTCCCACAACACTTGGTCCGCAAGTTACACGTCTTGCTCCTCAAGTTATCTCCAATACTTCCCCACTGATGAAAGGACTTTTGTCCGGTTTATGAGTTCAAACCTAGAATCACTAATTCAATGTAGAATAGGTAGGTTCGTCAAAGAGACCAGCAATACACTCTAATCCTATGGGATACAAGTTCAGCTAAGCAATTCAAAGTGGTTCAAGTTGTCACGATTTTGTCAAGCAATTAGATGTAAATTTGATGCAAGCAACTAATGGGAAAGACGTTAGATCAATGGATAATATCTCAGGGATTAGATCATCTAGAACCAAGCAATTATTCAGGTTATCAATTACAAACCAATCTAGAACTCAACTATAAAATTAAGAAGACCCACTGTCGTGGCATCAACCACTACATCAATCAATCTAACACCCTAAACTGTCGTTTGAGATTACAAAGAATGATGAGCATTGAAGAGGATAGGGTCGATTTGTTCACAACTCATCTTAACTTCAACTGTCGTTGGCTAAGGACGAATCGCCCATCTAGGTTTAATCAAGCAATTCACAACACTTTTAATGAGTAAATTAAACCTAAAATCAAAGGCTAGGTGATCAATCTAGTCTAGGCATTACGATCAACAATAGATGGAGAATATCAAGCTTATTTCAAAACCTACCTATGCTTAGTTCATTGATCTCTAATCCAATCGAAACCCTTAACCTAACTTGGGAGATTACTCACACATCATGGATCGAAATACAACAAGTGAGATGAAAGAAATCATAGATAAATAAATAGAAAAGATAAGAGTTTAGAAAACTCTAACAAAAGGTGGAAGACAATCTTCAATCTTACAAACTCTAAAAACCAAGTATCGATCTCTCTCTCACTCGTGATCTCGTGTTTCTCTCTGTTCTTCGTGTCTAAGGTGTTTTTCTAAAGTCTCGAAAACATCTCCTCTTTAAGGGGCTGCGACGGCTGGAAAAGATTAAGGCATCCTTAGGTGGCGAAATTAGGTTTAATAAAAATTTCCAAAAGTGGATCTTCTAGAGAGCGGGTCAGTCGATCGGGAGCGGGTGCTCCTTATCTCTAAAATCTTCAAAAAGATCCATTTTTCGTCCTTTTTCGCCAAGTCCCATTGCAAGTTTCAATCTTTCATTCCAGCTGCTTTTAGACCTAGAATAACTCAAAATAGAATGAAAGACTCGATAAAAACCTATAAAGCAAATGTTAGAATGCACCAAAAATGCATTATATCAATTCTCCCAGACTTAGATCTTTGTTTGTCCTCAAACAAATTCAAAACCAAGTGAAAGAGAAAGGTTTGAAAACGCGGGAACTCTCATCCTTAGTGAATCGGGTTTAAAACTTTCAATCTGCAGACCACATGATCCAGATTACGAATAACAAAGCTTTACCAAAACTCCTCAACATATTTCTCAACCAAGTCTTATTTCCCAAACACAAACTCATCGCATTCAAAGTTGCGTGAGGGTTTCGCTAAAGGCATCATTTAGGGTAGACGACGCTAAAGGGTTTTAAGGCCATTTAGAGGCTGAGTTTAAAGTGTTTAAAGTGTTTAAGGGTTATCCGATGTTTCGTAGAGGATGCAGGATATGGCACAAAATTGTAAGAGGAAATAAGTCTGTTGATATTCCACATTCTCTAAACCACTCTTTCTTCTTCAACTCTCTCCAACGTCTCATCTAGCCATCATCCACCTTGGGTATCTCGCTGTGCAGAGAGACATTTCCAATTTTTTCAGATTTACCACTCTTCATCATCTGTTTGTTTGTTTTTTTTTTTTTTTGAGATGAAAGATGATGAAAAGGGTTTTGATTACAAGCGTATGTCTCTCGAACACGAAAATATCAGAGTTGTTGTACTTACCCAAGTGGAGCTCATCAATGCCATTCCTTGTGGATTTTTAAACCACCTCACTGTAAAACCATCTTCTGAAAATAGGAGCATGTGCTCTTGTTCTTCAGAAAGAGTGATTTAAAGGCAGTGTCGACCCAATTATTTCCGGCCCTTTTGCGCATATGCTGCACATATGACAATAAAGTAACAAGAATGAAAGAGGCTTGGAAGGAGGTAAGGGTTAAGGAGGGTACTAACTAAAAATGAGCTAGCTATTCAGGAACAACAAGAGTGATAAAAAGAATAAGGAGTCCTGAATATGATTCGTTTCCTTAATCTAGTGCCAATAGCGAGAAAGATTTTCGGTCAATATGAAACCTGGAAGATAGTGTATTGAAGTGTTCCAGCTGTTCCTTGTACCCACGCTATGAAGAAATGGTCACTAGAAAAAAAGTTAATTACAAATAGTTCAAACACAATTCCCTACAAAGTCTTGACTCAATAAAACAAACAAAAAATTAACTCAAACAGGACATAAGAAAATAGAAAACAACCAAAATAAAAGATATTAGTAGCAACTCCCCCCAGACTTACTTCACAGCGTCTCGGTATGAGAATAAGAGAATAGAGAGTGAAAAAAAAATCATAAGAAAAAGCATAAAATAAAATTATTCATGGAAATACAGAGGTTGGATAGAACACCGATATCTAATCGCTGGCGGTGTTGTCGGAGTCCTCTGCATCATTGGTGATCGGCTTCTTGCGTTTGGAGGAGCGTGTTGATGGTCCGGCGGAGGTAGATGTAGAAGGGCGAGCTAGAGGCGGCTGAGCAGGCGCGGTGGAAGGCATAGTCTCTATGGAGTCTGAGCTGCGGCATCCCTTCTGCAGCATGTGCAAAACCCGGCGAAGCAAGCTGTTGTTCTTCTTCGTAGAGTCCACCATCCAACGGCGGTAGTCGGCTTCCTATGGGTCGGTGGCTATGTTACCGAGCAAGTACTCACTCCAGTAAGGCCTTCGGTAGTGGGCCTTGAACCGCTGTGTCTCTGCTGTCTCCTCGTCTAGATCCTCAATCTCCTCAGTGCTCAGATGAACGTCAGGAGCGGGAGCAGGTGCAGGTCTGGAAGTTAAGGTGCTCCTTCTGGGTGTCGGGGTGCTCCTGGCGGGTGCTCCAGTGACAAAGCAGAGATACTCTGTTCCAGGCGTGAAGCCCACGTTTGCAGCGACTTCCAGTTCTGTTAAGGACGGCTGAGGCAACCTGCAAAACAGAGTACGCTTATCTCGTGAGGTAAACCAGTACGTAGTCGGATCATGGAGGATCTCGCAGGTGACAAGGAAGGCCGTGTTCATGAACTCCTTTGTCTTGTTGGATGTGTAGGTGCTAAGATCCACGCCCAAATGAATAAACAACCGGGTGAGTAAACTGCCTATCCTCTCTGCAGTATGCGCAGCCTTGCCCTTGGCAACCTTGGCTCGCTTGTCCACGATGACCCCAGCGAACACTGCTCCCATGTTGACACTTAAGTCAACATCATAATTCATCCCATCCTCACCCCCAATAGCGTCTCTTACCGCGTTGTAGAGGAGAATCAACACGTCCGTTCTCACCTTAGTCGCATCATCCCTTGAGAATAAGATGGTGCTAATCGCCTTTGCCGCGACACGTAGGGGTGGGTTTCTGATGGAGGATTGCGCTGCAGAGCGAGAGAAGTAGTTGCCGCTTGCTATGAAGTCCCAGAACTGGTGCGCAACTGGTAGGCGGTATGGAAAGTCCATGTTCTCCTCCCTAGAATCAAAACCGTAGAGCTCACAAAGCTCGGGGATGGTGATCTCATATTTCTTTCCTCCAGCGAGGAAAGAAAGGACTCCCTCTGATGCAACCGGCTTGTGCGGGTCCGCGTAGACGACCTTTGCAAAGGCAAGGCTTTGGCGAACCAAATCTAGGTAAAGGACACCAGGTTGAGTGGCTAAGTCAATTAGCTGGGTGGTTGCAAGTACGTTCCCCACGTCATGGAACAAGCCCAACCCCTTCAATGTGATTCTGCATAAGTAGCGGGTCGCCTCAACCCTGATGCCCAACCAGTTGTTATAGTAGTAGGCATCCGATTGGTCCCATGCATCGTCTGAGCTCACGGGAAGGCGAGAGTCGGGCAAGGTAAACCGGCTGCCTTCATCACACGGCCACGGGTTGTATGTGACACGAGAAGAGGAGGACTCTCCTTTTTCTTTTGAGGATCGCGGTGGTTTACCAAAAGATGTCCTGGGTCCTGTCATCCTGCAATGACAACAACAACCACAACCATCCAGTATAAAACGGCATCTAAAAATCCACACAAACACAAATTTATCAAAGGGAAAAGTCCCCTGTTTTTTTTCTACCCTAAATTCTATGTGATTGCATTCTAACAGATAAATCCAACTTTTTCAAACACATCCAAGCGAAAAACCATAAACCAATTCGCATCCCCATTCCCCTAAATTCCAATTTCTCATCCAAATTAGGTTTTTACTTCTAGCAAAATTTCAAGTCAAATTACACAACCCTATGTCCTCGAAATCAATCATAAGCAAGCTTAGAGTTTACCCAACTAATTGCATGATAAATCAATCAAAACAACCTCAAATTTCACCTTGTTACTCAAAATGGTGGATTGAAAACGAGGGTCTTCGAAGTGTTACCTTGATTGTCTTGAGAAACAAGTTGAAGATTCGGATAGAAGGTGAAAAATCGAGTGAAATTGAGTTTTAAATCGCTAAGATTAGTGCAGATTTCGAGAAGTTATGCTTAGAAGAAGAAGCTTGAAAACCGTTTTAATGGGGAAAAGAAAATCGAAGAAGGAGGAAGGAAAAGAGAGAGAGAGAGAGACGCGAGAAATTATGGTGTTTTGGTGGGTCTCAATATATCCGTTATTTCCATATTAAATTGGAAAAATCTCTTTTATTTCTCGGGCCCATCACTCTCTTTTATTGGGCTAACCTCTTGGTGTGCCTATATTTGAATTTCGAATTTTTACCCTGGAGAGCAGGTGCTTTGGATTGGGGAGCAGTTGCTCTTTCTGGATAGTGGATCGACGTGCAGATCGATCCTGAGGTTGACCGATGAAATGGCTATTGATCACATCATCCTGGATCGATCGATCTAGCAGAAAGGATTGATCGATCTTCCTTGTATATTCCACAAACAAAGTTTTTTTTTTTTTTTTTGAAAACCCTGAAAACTTAAATTGAAATTCAAAGTTAGTAATAAAAGAAATTAAATTAAAATAGTAAGAAAATATACCGGTGGGTTGCCTCCCACCAAGCGCTTGGTTAAAGTCTTTAGCTTGACTTGATTAGCCGTTTAGGCTTTTAGTGCATCGCATAAGGGGATGAATCCTCCTTCGGCTTCATTCGTCTCAGCAAGGTACTGCTTAAGCCTCTGACCGTTGACTACGAACTCGTTGCCTTTGGCGTCGAGCAACACCACGACTCCATATGAACGGACCTCTTTTATAAGAAAGGGTCCGTACCACCTAGATCGCAACTTTCCAAGGAAAAGCTTAAGATGAGAATTAAAGAGAAGTACCTGGTCGTTTGGTTGGAAGTCGCGGGTGAGAATCCTTTTGTCGTGGTACATCTTGGTTCTCTCCTTGTAAATTTTTGAACTCTCATAGGCCAGGTGCCTAATCTTTTCCAATTCATTAAGTTGCATGGAACACCTCTACAAGGTGGGTTTGACATCGTAATTTATCAACTTAACAGCCCATGCGGCCTTGTATTCTAGTTCCACACGGAGATGACAAGACTTCTCATATACCAAGTGAAAAGGTGTTGTCCCCAACGATGTTTTGTATGCGATTCGGTAAGCCCACAACGCATCATCTCGAGTGGTTCCCATGGTCTTTTGAAGTATACTCTTGATTTCCCTGTTGGAAACCTCAACCTGACCACTAGTCTGCGGATGATATGACATCGCTACCTTGTGTTTTACATCATTTTTTCACAATAGGTTCTCAAAAACCTTGTTGATGAAATGAGACCCGCTATCGCTAATAACCACTCGCGGTACTCTAAACCGGGGGAATATGGTGGACTTAAACATCTTCACTACTACACTCGAATCGTTTCTTGGGGAAGCAATGGCCTCAACCCATTTGGACACATAATCAACGGCCACAAGGATGTACTTGTTTCCATAGGAGGACGGAAACGGGCCCATAAAGTTTATCCCCCACACGTCAAACACTTCAACTTCCAGAATGAAGTGTTGAGGCATCTCGTTTCTCCTAGAGATGTTCCCTTGCCTCTGACATGCATCGCACATAGAGATGAAGGCTTGTGCGTCTCGGAACATCGTTGGCCACAAGTACCCAGCTTGCAACACCTTAGATACGGTGTTGAAAGTTGCAAAATGATCGACGTAGCTTGAACTATGGCAGTGAAACAGGATTCCCGGAATTTTCTCATCAGGAACACACCTCCTAAAAATTCCATCCGAGCACTGCTTGTAAAGGTACGGCTCGTCCCAGAAATATCTCCTTATGTCTCGTAAAAACTTTCTTTTTTTGTCTCCCTTAAAGTCAGACGGTTCTTGCTCAGCAGCAAGGTAGTTCAATATCTCCCCAAACCACGGAAAACTCGGACTACTTATCTTAGAAACAACAGCACAAACCTCCTCTGGAGTAGGTGCTCTCTCTGTTGGAGCAGGTGCTCCGGTCTGGACTGGGTGCTCTAGAGCACATTTTCCAATTGCATACACATGTTCATCCGGGAGTGCATCATCTAGGGGCACTGTATCATTAACTTTCATGCGGGATAGATGATCAACCACTCCGTTCTCAGTCCCCTTCTTGTCAATGATTTGTATATCAAACTCTTGGAGCAAAAGAATCCATCTCAAGAGTCTTGGTTTCGCATCCTTCTTGGTGAGCAAGTATTTCAAAGCCGCGTGGTCGGTATGCACAATCACCTTAGAACTGACAAGATACGATCTAAAATTTTCAAAGGAAAAGACTACTCCCAACAGCTCTTTCTCAGTTGTAGCATACTTACATTGAGCTTCATCCAAAGTGCGGCTAGCGTAATAGATCATGTGGAGCTTTTTGTCTTCCTTTGCCCCAAAACTGCCCCCATAGCGTAATCACTAGCATCCGTCATCACTTCAAACGGTAGATCCCAATCCGGGGGTTGAACAATGGGTGCACTCACCAAGGCTCTCTTTATAGTGTGAAAAGTCTCAAGGCAAGCCCCATTGAACTCAAACTTGGTCTCCTTACACAATATTTGAGTGAGCGGTCTTGTTATCTCTGAAAATTCCTTGATGAAATGTCTGTAAAATCCAGCATGACCTAGGAAGCTCCATATTCCCCTGACTGAATCCGGTGGTTGCAAACTCATCATCACCTCAACCTTTGCTCGGTCAACCTCTATACTGTTCTCTGATTTCCGGTGACTAAAAAATATACCATCCCTAAACATGAAATGGCACTTCTCCTAGTTCAACACTAGATGTTTCTCTTCACAACGTTGCAACACCCTGCACAAATTTGACAAACACACAGAAAAAGAGCTTCCATAGACGGAGAAATCGTCTATGAAAACTTCCATTATGTCCTCAATAAAATCAGTAAAAATAGACATCATGCACCTTTGAAAAGTCGCAGGGGCATTGCATGGTCCAAATGGCATTATGTGGTACGCAAAAGTGCCAAAGGGACATGTTAAGATCGTCTTTTCCTGATCATCCGGGTGAATGAGAATCTGAAAGAAACCTGAATAACCATCTAAAAAGCAGTAGTAAGGGTGGTTAGCTAATCTTTCGAGCATTTGATCAATGAATGGTAAGGGAAAATGATCGTTCCTAGTCGCGGCATTCAACTTTCAATAATCTATACACATCCTATGCCCTGTGACAGTTCTAGTTGGTATCAATTCCTTCCTATCATTAGTGATCACAGTGATTCCTCCCTTTTTAGGCACTACATGAACAGGACTGACCCAACTACTATCAGAGATTGCATAAATAACGCCAGCTTCTAAGAGTTTCATTATTTCTTTCTTAACCACATCTTTTAAATTCGGATTCAACCTCCTTTGGTGCTCTACAGAAGTTCTCGATTCATCCTCTAGATGTATCCTATGCATGCATAAATCAGGTGAAATTCCAGGAATGTCATCTAGTGAATAACCTAGAGCCTTTCTATACTTCCTAAGTTTGCATAAAAGTAAGGCGGTTTCCACATTATTCAAATCAGCATTTATGATAACCGAGTATGTCGAGTTAGGGCCTAAAAACGCGTACCTTAGCCCGGCTATTAAAGTTTTGAGCTCTAACTTTGAAGCTTTCAGCTTGCTCCAAGGGCTGTCAACAGAGTTCCCATGATCAGGAGCAAGTGCTCTATGAGCATCTTCCATTTCAAGGTTCAGAAACTCAGTTGATCTTTTCATCAGACCCGAGGTTAGCATCCTCGCAAACCCAGCCGTGTCCTCGCTCAAATATCCATGCTCACCCTCAGCTTTAGTCAAGGCAACATCAAAGGGATCATCAGCAAGAATCTCCTCAATCTCTTCCTCAGAGATTTCGAGATTATCCTCAATGGCGAAGGTCTGCCCATCAATGGTCGGTTTCTTGAGTATCCGATCTATCTCAAACTCCATGATAATGTCTACTAGGTGGAGACCAATTATACCATTCCTTACATCTATAATCGCACCAGTTGTGCGCAAGAAAAGACGTCCCAAAATCAAGGGATCCTTCAGTTCCTCATCTAGTTCCAGCACCACAAAATTTGCTGGAATCAAAGTGTTTCCAATCCGTACATGCAGATCCTCAAGAATCCCCACAGGTAGCCTTACCGATCTGTCAGCAAATACCAACGAAATCCGTGTTGTTTTGAACCTCGTATACCCAAGTTTCCTTGCAACCGAGTATTGCATAAGGTTCACACTTTAACCTAAGTCGATAGAGAGTATGCAAATCGCATAGGACCAATTTCCACGGATAAAACAAACTTCCCTGGGTCCTCTTGCTTCTTAGGCATCTTGTTTTGTAGCATAGCACTACAATCCTTTGACACCATCATGGTGCTCTGCTCTAAAGAAACCTTTCCCGTAACCAAACTCTTGATGTACTTCTTCATCGCTGGCATCATCTGAATCGCATCTACTAGAGGTAACTTAACTGTCAAATCCTGCAACATCTCCTTACACTTTGCCTCCTCTAAATCCTTATGTGATTTCCTTGGAGGTACTGGGTGAGGGACTGGGGGTTTGTAGACACGAGATCAGACCCTATCAACAATCTCATTCGGTCGATTACCTTAGAAGTTGGTCCAGCAACTTCTTCATCCTTTTCTGTTTCCAGAGTAGGTGCTCCATCTGTTGGAGCGGGTGCTCTGTCTGCTCGAGCAGGTGCTCTTTCTGGGCAGTTTTCAGCCTCTGCCCTCACGATTGGCGGTATAACTCTTCCACTGTTTAACTCTATTGCATTCACAAACTCTCTGGGGTTTTCATCCGGTTTACCAGGTAACACTCCTTGTGGTCTCTTGATTGCATCAGCCGTTTGAGCAACCTGAGTGTCGAGCATCTTCACGTGGTTGCAAACTACTTCAAGACGACCATTAAGATATGAATACATAGCGTCTACCTTTGTGTTGATCTCAGTAGCAGACTTCTGTTGATTAGCCATCAGCTGTTGCATCATACCTTTCAACTCATCATGAGAAGTACTTCCAGAGCTCGCAGGAGCCTGAAAGTTAGAAAACTGTGGTTTCTGACCTTGAAAGGTGAGGAACTTCTTGCCTTGGAAACCTTAGGAGAAAGTTTTCTGGAAACCTTGATCCTGAGGTTTTGGGTTCTGGGGGCCGGTTTGCTGCGGATAAACCTGGTCCTGTGGGTTCTCAATATTCGTACTCCTATAGGAGAAGTTCGGGTGGCTCCTATAATTCTGGTTGAACCCACGGTTTCGCACAAACCCTTGGCCTTTCACGTAGCTTACCTCCTGCTGATCACCATCTCCTTCCTTAACCATCTTCTCAGAAAGTGGTTCGCCATTCTCATTTACAAAGTGAACCATCCTTTTGTTCCCTTTGAGCAACAAGTTAACCTTAGCAGTAAGGTCATCATTCTTTTGGGAATCTATTCCACTAGATTTTGTAGTCCTATCATACTCCTGAGACTTGTTGCTAGAACTCACAGCTAAGTTCTCTAAAAGCTTATACGCACCCTCGCGGGTCTTAGTCATGAAGTCTCCATCACTCGCAGCATTCAAAGCATTCCTGTAATCTCAATCAACACCATCATAGAAGATACCCAACAAATTCTCATCAGGGAACCCATGGTGTGGACATTATCTCTTGTACTCCTTGAACCGTTCCCATGCCTCACAAAAGGACTCTCATGAATGTTGTTGGAACGAGGAGATTTTGTTCCTTAGGCTCGCGGCCTTGGTTTTGGTGTAGAAGTGGTCCAAGAACGCTGCTCTACATTGTGTCCAAGTCGTGATGGATCCAGCTCGTAGAGACTTAAGTCAACGGGAAGCTTTGTCCGCAAGTGAGAAGGGGAAAAGTTTGCACTTCAAGAAATCCGGGTTAATCCCATTTGAACTCGTTGTTGAGCAGATCTCCTCAAAGTTTTCTATATGGTCCATTAGAATTTCCACAGGCAATCCATGAAACAAATGCTGCTTAACCAGCGATATTATCTGAGGCTTGATCTCATAATTTTGCCTTTCAACGGCTGGTGGAACTATAGAAGCTCGGTTTCGGTAGAAAGCATGGGGATTGTCCATATCCCCAATGGCACGCTACTGCTCATGAGCGCGCTGCTCACGGGTGGATTGGTAAGACTGTCTAGTCGTGTCGTGGTAAGGCTCGTGTCGTGTCGTGGGAAGGGGTCGCGTACCGGTTGGTACTGTGGGTCGATATCACGGGGAAGATGGTCGCGGGTCGAGGCAAAATATGCCGAGTACCGGTCGGACGTGTTGGCCAATACACAGGACCAGTATCGTGCCGGGTTGGTCGCGGGAAGGAATCGTGGTGTCGCGGTTCGGGTGATTGTGTCGCGGGACAGGTGATCATGTCGCGGGGCATATCGTGTCGTGTACCGGTCGCATAATACGACCGATACGTGTGACCAATACTGGGCACTCGTGTCGCGGGATGATCGGGATGCGATACTGGTCGGGGACGCGGGCCGATATCTGGTCCGGTATGGGCCTCGGTCGCCGTAAGGAGCATCGTGTCGCGGTCCATGCGATTTTTCGTCGAGCATTTTCTTCGTCTATGCACATAGGATTTGAGATCCGAAAGATGCTACGGATTCATGAGAACGATATCTTTCCAATGGTATGAATATTGTAGCCTGGTTTGTGGTGACTTGAACTGTGAAAAAGCTTGAAGATGCGGCTTCGTAACCTTCCTAGAAGGTCTTGTTCAATCGGTCATAACTTGCTAACCGTAATAGCAAATCATGTTCTGCTTTTTCCTATAGCTTTATAAGATTGTCTTCTTTGTGCATACCAAATTTCGAAAACGTCCGGGCTGATATAGTGCTCCATTCATTCCATGAACTGAACAAGTCATTTTATATCTTCTTTTCATCGTTCTTCTTAAAAACACATTTGTTTGTATTTTTAAAATTTTTTGTAAAAGCCTGAAAAATTCATAGATAGATAAAATAATGAATAACAATGTTGAAAAAAATCAAATCAAATCCAAAATCTTAGAATAAGCAAATTAAAAATCAAAAACATAAATATGGGTTGCCTCCCATAAAGCGCTTGTTTTAAGTCTTATAGTTTGACTCCTTGGGTTTTAAGGATTGTGGAAGGTCTTCTAAAGGCTTGAGGTTGCCCTTAGCATGTGAATGAGGTCTCCTTAAGTCGTGTTCTCCATCTGCATCGATTTGATTTGGCTCATTGATCAACACTTCTCTTTTCTCCGAAGGAATGTATACTTCCACCGTTTCTTCGATATTCGTTAAACGATCATCGAGTTGCTTCACATGGTTGGAGGTACCGATTGCTTCTCCTTTGAGGGTGGTTTTCTTTCCAATAAGATCATTAAAATGTCCAGCCAAAGAGAATTTGACATCCTCAATTGCTTGAGCATGTTGCGCTTGTTCTTTCGTAAGAACAAGTATCGTAGAGAATACTTCTTGATTAGTAACTTTGGTCTCCTCCAATGCTTTCTCGGCTTCGTGGGCTTTGATAGCAGTGATATTGAGGCATGTTGTAAGTTCTTCTAAGTTCCCATTAGAGCTTGTGGTCTCCCTTTCAAAATTCTCCCAAAGTCTATCAAGGCTACGCTTGAAACCATGAAGTTTTCGTGTATCGTCTTGAAGATCTTGGGAATGTTTCTTTTGTACTTCTTCAAGGAGGGCTAAGCGTGAGGCGTTCTCTTTGATTTGAGCAGCAAGGTTGTCAAACTTCTCATCAAAAGTTGAGATCAAAGTGTCCATCTTGGTATCGACCTCACGAAAGATTTGTGTTGTAGCTTCCATGAGGCGATGCATCAAGGCTTCTTCTTCGTCTTTTTGGCGGTTTGAGTGGGGATGGTGGTGGGACTCTGGTGATGGTGGTGGGCGGATATGATGAGGATGAGGGCGACTTTCTCCTCCATAAGCTTCCCAAGGACGATACAAGGTCGGGTTGTATCGGTTGTTGTGAGAAAGTGGTGGTTGATGGAATTCATGAGGCATGGGGATGTAATCTCCAACTTCTTCACAAGGCTAAGGGCTCGCCATTCTCCTTGGATTGTGATGCTCCATTGACGAATCTCTGAAACACACAAAGATTAAAATCCAAAAACAAAAAGGAAAAATTTGAAAAATCAAAAGAAAAAATAAACTTAGACTTAATCTTTATCAAAAAATTTGTAGGCAATCAAACAAAAGTTCCCCGGCAACGGCACCAAAAAACTTGATGTGCATATAATTTTGATGTAGGGTTTATATGCAATTAGGTTTTAAATTTATAACCCTAGGGAACTGCAAGTGCACAGTTAAGACAATTGTAGTACTTAGGGATCGTTCCACTGAGGACTAAGTGATGAATGCATTACAAATCTATATGATTCGGATTAAGGTAAGGGAACATATTATTTGGGTTTTGGGGTTTTATGGAAGCAAATAACAAAGCAATAAAAATAAAGGGATAGATATCAATTAAGATTAGAATTCAAGCAATTCACAAAACATATGCAAAACACAAGCAATCGATTTAGGATTTTAATACTAGTTGTTCTAGAACTCCTATCACTAAGGTAAGGTCATCCCACTATCGTGATGTAACTAACCATCTAAGTTTTACACCCTAATAGACTCAACTATCGCTGGTTATTACAAGGTGAAAACATGTTTTATGCTCAAGATTGATTGTTCACTAGACTCCTTAACTAACCTATCGAATTGTTAAGACGCCTAGCTCATCGAATACTAGGTCCGGAGATATAACAAGCTTTTGGAGAGTATATCAACCTAAGATCAGTCTTTGGGTAGCTAAGCCAGTTTGTGCTTTGAGTATAAATAAAGATGAAGAATCAATTTAACAAGCTTTTGTTAAGAATCCTTAACTAACCTATCGAATTGTTAAAACGCCTAGCTCATCGAATACTAGGTTCGAAGATATAACAAGCTTCTGGAGAGTATATCAACCTAAGATCAGTCCCTGGGTAGCTAAGCTAGTTTGTGCTTTGAGTATAAATAAAGATAAAGATGAACCATAGTAAAATATATAGTAAAAGTGGTAAAATATAGGGTATACAGGGCCGTATTTCAGTCTTATTTTTGGGAGAGAAAAACTGAGTTTCAGAGTTCCAGAGAGAAGATAAAGAGATCATTGAGTGTTCTTATTCTTTAAGGCTAAGAAAATACGTGATTGAGGCTTTGGAGGCTGTTCTTTTTAGTTTTAGAAGAGGAGGGTAACAGCCAGTAAGAACAGATCGGATCGGAACATATCGGATCAAAGCAAAACTTTCGAGTGTAACCGCATTATAAAATTAATATAAGTATGTTTATCCAAAAAAAAAAAGTTGTATTTTTTTCTTCTGAAACCCCGTTATATAGTTTTTAATGCACTTGAAGGTTGTCTTCTTTGATAATAAAAATGGTTGCGTCTTCTGAGTAAAAAACAAATTTATAATTATTAATACATCACTAGATTACGTACGTTATTGTGGATTTTAACGCATCATATGGTTTTGTCTTTATAACAAATGTTTTTTTTGTTATTAATGGTCGCGTTTTCTCAGAAAAAAATATTTTATGGTTATTAATACATCATAGAATTATGTATGTATAGAAAATTGTTTAATGGTTGCATATTAACGTTATTCTATGGTTGCACATTCTCAAGAAAAAACATTTTATGGTTATTAACAAATCTTCTTAAAAAAGTTTTTTTTTTTAATTTTGTTATGGTTATCAATACATCATATAGTTATGTCTTTTAAAAAACACCGTTTTATGCATTATTAATAATATCCAAGGATTGTGGGTTTTCAAAAAAATTGTTTATAGTTATTAATGCATCATAAGTTTCGAAAACTGTTTTATGGTTATCAGTGCATTATATGATTACCTCTTCTCGAATTTTTTTTTTTATAGCTACTAATACATCTAAGGATTATATAACATAACATATTAAAAATTTTGTTTATAGTTACTAAAATTTGTTTTAAATCGATCGTTTTGGTATTTGATTAAAAACTAAAGACTTTTTTTTATGTCACATAAGAACTTGATTTTTGATTTTTATATATAGAGTGTTTTATACAAATACCCAAATGATCGATTAAAAAACAAAAGAAATTATTTATGTCACATACGAGCATGATTTTTTTTTTCAACTACATTTTCATTGATTTCAAATCGAGTTTACAAAATCAATCTACAAAATTTTCAGAAAACAAATTATTACATAAGGAGTCAATATACAGAATTTTAGAAAACAAATTATAACATAAGCAGATATATGCGCCATATAGTGAGAAATATACATAAAAGAAGTGAATTTAACAATGTTTTCCATAAACAAGCCTAATTCTCTAACAGTTCAATAAATATGTTATTTTCTTCCTATGTATACGATCTTCCTCTCATGCAAATCGTGTGTGTGGATACCATCTCTTGGCGAAATATCCAAATTGCATACCGCATAACAAAACCTGATGCTTCTTACATTAATTATGAAATGTCGACATTGTAACGACCGCGAACCAGAATTGGTGAATTTTGGTCGTGCGTCAATCGACGCAAGGTTAAATCGAACCGGATCGATTCGATTTAAGTGTCGATTTGCGACCCGATTTAGGGTGAAACCCTAGGGTTTTCCTATAAATAGGGGTTGGCCGCGTTTTTTGGTCTTGAGAGTTTCCAGAAAGTTTCCAAAAAAGTTCCAGAGAATTCCAGAGAGATTTGGGAGAAGGGATTCGTTCGTGAAGCTCTGGGATTGTTCTTGGTGCTCGTTGTTCGTGAGTTGGATGTAGATCTCGGATCTTTGGGAGTGTTCTTCGCGTTCTTCATCCTTTTCTCATCATTTTTTTTTCCAAATCCAAGATGAGTGCGTGACCATGCTTATCTGGGTAAAGAGATTGATAGGATGCGTTTGCTTGCTGTTACTGGGTGTATTTTTTGTTGTTTTTGACTGGATTTGTTCAAGGAATCGACTGTGATGAGATTTGGAGTCGAACCATGTGAGGAATGGTTCGATTCTTGGATCTGTGTTGGTTCGTCGATCGACGCAAGTGCCATGCGTCGATTGACACACGTGCATCGATCGACACCAGGGTGATGTGTCGATCGACGCACATGCAGTTTGTGCGATTCTTATTTGATTGCTCGTGCTTGTCTCGTTGAGTGTTCGCCCTGGTATTGTATCATTTTCTTATGCCTGTGTGTATAGCCTAGTAGATGAGATGACCGTCTCACTGAGTATTTGTGATAATAATCACGCATCTCGTATAACCATGTGATGCAGGTAAAGACAAGGTGTGATCGTGGGATCGTGGTGAGGAAGAGGAGATGGTCTAGGGACTCGTTTGAGTGGTTATTGTTATTAGAATTGCTAGGGTATTAGTAATTCTGGAACTGTGTTGGATTGTTATTTGGTTTGTGTTGCTGAATGTTTATTGGATTATAGTTTATGGATTGAATTGGTTTAGTAGGTTTACAAAAAGTATGAGATTTATTGAATATTGTTATTGGTTAATTGTTGTATTGTTTCTGCGTATTGTGTTTTCGTTGAAGATTATTATTTGTGATAATAATAATCCGAAAGGAAATTTTTTTAAAATTTACGGGTTGGGTTGTTTCAGACATTATAAGACCAAAGCTTCCGTATCATAGTCTTTTTAAAAAAATGACTTTGTTTTTCTACCAATTTGATCCCAAATTCACCTTATTCATTCGCATAGAATGTTTATACCTATGATTCCAGGATCAAAAATCCAAATGATATCTTCACACCATGGGTTAGGAGAACAATCACCCATTGATAACCAGAAATTCTGCCAGCAAAGAAATAGATCACCAGAATCAAACATTCTACTAAGAGAGACAACACGATTATACCCTATCAACATGAAGAAAATATAGGAACCAACCCGGTTTCAATTGTCAAAAGAATCGACACCTCTTCGGAAACCCTCCACAAATCTCGTCACGGACCCGTAAATTGTTCATGTATTGATTCATCAATGAATATAACAAACAATATCATGGGGAAAAAGAGACCAAGCCTTTTGTCGCCGCAAGTGAGAAGATCTCGAGAAGTATGAAAGCCATAGAAGAAGTTATCGCCGCCGGAGGTTCGGATCCACCACCGAAGGCCCAAACCTAAAAATAAAAATAGAGTGTCTTATGAATATACCCATAAAGACGTGAATAAAAATAAAATTGTATAAAAAAACTCCCATTTTGTTAAAACATTGTAGAAGCTATATAAATTTAGATAATATAAGAATCAAATTCTCTAAACCAAATATGTGATATCAATTTCAAAAGCAATTAAATATCACTAATTTTTTACTTATGTGTTTATTTATAAATTATTGTATATTTTACTATATAAGTTTTAGCTTTTTGGCTACGTGTGGACTCAACATTTATTTTTTACAATAGTTCACACGAACTATAACAAAGAGATTCAAGAAGAATACGCTGAATTTTAGAAAAAATTTTAAATTTAGTGTTCAGATAAAAATATGTGTATTATATCATCATGTGGTTCACTTTAATTATAGAATATTTAAAAATAATGTTTTAATTTGTATAAATATAAATTATGAACATAAATCTTAAACATCATTTTATTACATCAATGTTTTTTTTTTTGAATCAATAATATTAGAATAATTTTAAAAATTATCTAAATAGTTGTTCTGCGTAACGCGTGGATTTTCAAACCAATAATAACATGCACTTAGAAGTTACCATTTGCATTATATATCATAAAGCTGTGTTTTTTTAATGATATTCATGTAAACATATTAATTATTATAAGTTATGACAATAATTACAAAGATGATTTTACGATGAACTGATCTTGGGTCACGACAACCAATTTTAATTGTTGTCTTTACTGATATATAGTTTTCAAACCAAAGAAAGAGTCGAAGAAAGCTACAAGCTTTGACTTTGATTGTCTCAAGTTTCTCAAAAAGAAAAAAGAAGAGACAAGCCGGTTTGACTGTTTCTTCACGGTAAGTCGGTAACCTTTTTGTCGTCACACGTCTTTATTGATGATGCTTGTTTTAGGGGATACCAAGCCAAAAACAAAAGTCTATATGACATTTACGAAAACGACACATATCAGATATTAATGTTCACACCGTTTAGAAAGACTACATAAGATGTTGTAAATATGATGATATCCTTTTATTATTACTCTATAATCAATAATAACATGCACTTAGAAGTTACCATTTGCATTCACAACATAAAATATAACTTCACCTCTATAACATAAAATGTTACCATTTGCATGTTGTAAAGTTACCACGCAATTATGACACATGACACATACACTCGCAGAGACATCTCGTCTTGATCTAGAGATAACACAATATTGAGAAGAACATGGAAAATATAAACAAAAGAGTACATAAAGGAAATAATTCTTCCCTTATTCCTCGGCCAAGAGGTGTTCATCGATCTCTTTGACCATCTCGGCAAAGAACGGGAGTAAAGTCTCAGGGTGAGCCACGTTCTCATCAATCTTCTCATACGCAAAGTGCCATTTCACAATACTTCCATGTCCTCCTTGCTTAGGGGTCACTTGGATCGTAATCACGAAACTCTTGTACTCTTTCATTATATCTCCCTCTAAAACCCTAAACTTTATCAGTTTCTTCTCGGGCTCTACTACTTCGATCCTCTCCTTAGCCACCTTTGCCTCCCCATCTACACGAAAAAACAAATCATTTACCAATCAAAATATTATATCTTTTTGCACAATTATATTTTTCACAGTGGTATCTTATAGATTATTCTTTCATAACTACCATGAATGTTTTGTCAAAAAAAAAAAAAAAAACTACCATGAATGTAGTTCCAGAAGATAATACTCCCAACTGTGCCCCACTCTCCATCGTGCAGATCACACGCCTGCACGTTGCGAGGAGTGGCTTTGGCCACATGGTGTGGTCTTCCGGCGTACATGTGGTAGAACTTTGCAGCCGGAGCTTTGATCTCAACTTCAACCTCAAGCTCTCCTAATAGAGAAGACTCATTTGCCATATTTATTTAAAAGTCTGTTTCTTTATTCTCTTTTCCACGTTCCTATCCCTTTTTATAGGAGACGGAGTGAGAAACTTGTTATTTATTAGAATGGTCAAATTATATTTTTCTTTCGATGCATTGGTAGCATATTCGATCAAACGAATTTATTTTTCTTTTTTGAATGATATTGCAAGTTTAAATCCGGATATAATAGCAAAAACAACTGTAAATCCATATAATATATTAGCACAAACAATAATACATGGATACCATTGTTCACCCGTATCGGACATTTATTTTTATAATAATCGTATGTAAATCTTGCATAGTTTTTAGGGAATGAAAAAACCCAATCCGTAAAATTTAAAATTTTCGTCCCAGATTATTATTATTATAAATAATAATCTTCAATGGTCCAAACATTACGATGCGTAAACAATAAAAACAATTAAACAACAAAACCAATTCAATAAATCTCATAATTTACTGAATTCTACACCAATTCAAATCAATAACCCAATATTCAATTCGAACAACAACCAATCCAATTAAACAACAGTTCCAGAATTACTAACGCCCTAGCAATTCTAACACAACAGCCACGAAATCGAGACACTAGATCATCTCTTCTTCCCGGCCACGATTCCACGATCACACCTTGTCTTTATCTGCATCACATGGTTATAAAAGATGCGTGAATATTATCACAAATACTCAGTGAGACGGTCATCCCATCTACTAGGCTATACACACAAGCATAAGAAAATGATACAATACTAGGGTGAACAATCAACAAGGCAAAGCACGGACAACCAACACAAGAATCGCCCAAAACAGGCATGCGTCGATCGACACAACTACCATGTGTCGATTGATGCATCAACAGTGTGTCGATCGACACACAACACCGGTGTCGATCGATGCACTGCTTCATGTGTCGATCGACGCAACATCAGAGAACCCATGATCGAACCTATCCTCTCATTGTTCGATCCCGGATCAAATCACATCGATCCTTGCACACAAAACCACCAAAAACAAGCACGAATCCACACAAAACAACACAACAAACGCATCCAATCAAATCAATTACCCAGATAAGCCATGGTCACGCAGTCACCTGAGATCTGGAATGAAAAGGATGAGAAAAACAACGACGAACGCGATGAACACAAAGAACACGGATCTTTAATCCGAAATCCTCCTCCAAAACGCGCAGAACACATATCCAACACTCTTCTGGATGCTCACAAATCACGAAACCAAGCCTTTAGGATCGAGAACTCAAAGGAAATCAACGATAATCCCTTTATCTCTCTACAGCAGCACCCCCACCTGGGCCCGCCGCACCACCAGCTACTCCGGGACCCACACTAGCCCCACCAGCCCTCACACTGGTACTCATAGCAGTCTCACCCACAGACCCCTCCTAAAACGTCTGCGAGTCCGCCACCTGCTCCTGCGTGGTCTCCTAGGCCACACTCACAGCATAAGACTCACTCTACAGTCCTCGCCCGCGCCCACCACGACCACCTTGGCGTCCATGGCCCCCACGACCTCTGCCTCTAGCCACTCTAGCCATCACTTTGCACTAACCAGCAGACTACTAAGTACTAGAAAAACAGAAAGTCATAACACACATACCGTGGAATCTCATTGAAGGCTCGAAAGAGATGATCTAGTACTCCAAACCCACACAACAATCAATTGACTAACACACACAACCAATCAATTGTACCTGCCCTAGAACCATAAGGGCTCTGATACCAAAATGAAACAACCCATCCCGAAAATTTAAAATTTTTCCAATTAAAATCCCGGATTATCATTATCACAAATGATAATCCTCAATGATCCAATCTCAACATGTGGAATTCAACTAAGCAATTAACAAATTCGATAAATCAATATCAATAACCAAATAATCAATCAACCAATTATCCAATAACAATATCCCATTCGATCAATTCCATTCGATTAACAATAAAACAGTGGTTCCATAATTACTACATCCTAGCAATTCTAACAACTTAACCACTCAACGAGACTCTAGATCATCTCCTCTTTCCGGCCATAATTCCACGATCACATTTTCTCTTTACCTGCAATACATGGCAAAAAGAGTTGCGTGAGTATTATCACAAATACCCAGCTAGGTGGTCATCCCGTCTACAGGTTATACACACAGGCATAAGCAAGAGATACAATACCAGGATGACCAAACAACAAGCATACACGATTAATCAAACATGAACAGTTCAGGAGCACTGTGTCAATTGACACAACCACTAGGTGTCGATCGACATACTGCACTTGTGTCGATCGACATACTGCACTTGTGTCGATCGACACACCACCATGGTGTCGATCGACATGATGCATTTGTGTCGATCGACACGACATCGCAGAAAAGAAAACAAGCCTATCCTCTCATGGCTCGAACCCTAATGCGATCCATCGATCTCCTGCACGATTTCATCCACAAAACACACGAAATCCAATCCAAACAACCACAATCAATCATATTCCATCTCATCCTTTACCTAGATAAACCTATAGTCACGCACTCACCTCGACAAAGATTGAAAAGAAGAGGAACGACGAAGAACAGCCATGAACCAGCCTCTGATTTCGTCGTTCCAGACCTGAAATCACCACAGCAATGATCCTCCTCGCTAACAAGCCTCAAGAACGAGTCTCAAACGATCAATCCTCCTCAATAATCACCAGAAACTCTCTCAATCTCTCTGATTTTCTTATTCTCTCCCAATTCTCTTTTATATATCGAACCCTAGGGTTCCCTAAACCGATCACCAAACCGCACGATCAAAAACCGAACCTGTCGGTTCAATTTAAACCTGTGTCGATCGACATACTCCACTCGTGTCGATCGACATAACGCCCAAAACCCAACTTCTCACAAGTCCAAAACACCCGTGTCGATCGACACACACACCCTGTGTCGATCGACACCCAACCAAAATCCACTTTTTGGTTCACAGGCGTTACAGCCGATCTCGGGCCTCTTTCATGTTCAGCTTCAAAACACGAATCTTCTCCGTCGTTTCCTGAACAAATAGTTGTCGATCAACACTGGCTGCAGAGTCACCAGAATTGAACCTTCTCCTCTCTAGTTTGATTCCAGCCTGCACCAGGTCGATTCTTGCAAAAACGACATCAATAAAACGCACACAACCAGCACGTATTCACCAGGAGAAAACCTCCAAACCAATCAATCATCCAATTCAACACAAACATCGACATATCATCACAATCCATCCACCCAGTAAGTCATGGTCATGCACTCACCTTGATTTGTGATTGAGAACTAGACGAGGACAACGATAACCACAAAATCAGACCCTTCCAAGCGTAGGAACCTCTAATTTCCTTTTCTTTCTTTTGAGATTACCAACACTCTATCCCTTTTCGCTCTCATAGCCTTAATCGAGCCTTAACAAGCCTCCAGGAACAATCTTTGCCAAAATCTCCTCTTATCTCTCTCAAATACAAAAAAACACCTTTCAGAATTTTGATTTTTGTGTAGAGAAGAGAGGCTAATCGAACGATTTAAAAAATTGAACCGGTCGATTCAAAAAATTGCTAGTGTCGATCGATACCACCATAATATAACTAAACTTTCAAATTTTGTTCACGGGAGTTACAACTAACGTTTGCATAGTAAACTATATTATTATTTGAATAACTAGCGAACTAACGTTTGCATAATGAACTATATTTCACTATATTATAGCTAACTAATGTTTGCATAGTGAACTATTTTAACGACCATAAATAAGATAGTAGCTAACTATATTGATTAAAATAGACCAAAAATATACAAATGAATTGATTATTGTAATATTTTATATAGTGAACTATAATATTATTAGAATGCTAACTACAAGTTGCATAATGAACTGTATTATTATTTCAATAGCTAGCTAACTAACTTCTCCAGATCAATCTATTTACCCAACATCCTAACAACCATTGTTCCTTTTGACGATTCTCGGTTATAATTATAGCTAACTATAACAACATAAAAAGAAACTGAATATAATCAACTATACATACCGATGATTTTTTATGCAGATGAAAAGGTTTGTGGCTGTTAAGGCTTCGCTTCTTCAAAGAAATATTTTCAGAAAATTTTTAAAGCTTTTTTAGTGATTTTTACAGATTAATGATAAATTATTTGACTGGTTTTTACATATTTCCTTTCTCAAATTTGCAGGGGTATTTTTGTTCAATGTTTCTTTCTCTCTTCTATAGACTTAAATTTTATTGTGAATAAGTTAGTTACCTAATTATGCAGCCCAAAACCAAGATTAAGTTATTTAACTCTTTATTAAATTTGAACCCGATTTTTCTCGAATATTAAAGGGGTTGAGAGTTTTAGATTGACAAACAAAAAAAAGGGTTTGAGAGTTTTTGTAGTATATATATGGATTAATTTACTTACTAGCCAAAAACGTTAATAATTAATAAACTAACCAAAATTAGCCTATATAGCATTATTATGTCCAATAGATTTAGATTAGATTGGTTAGGTTTTTAATTATAAATTTTTTTTTAGTTATTCAACCTAATTTTCCTATATATTTTGAATACTATATATAGTTAACTTAATAAAAAGGGTGTGAAAATTTTCCTTAGGGTGTGAAAATTTTAAGCCTTTTACTTAATAAAAATTAAGACAATATTAAAAAAAAAGTTACCGTATTTTTTTATCCAACAAAAACACACACTATTCAAAATTTTCATTTGAACCAAGCAATATCATAGTAAGGAGAATCAATTTTTTGGTTCAAATCAATATTGGTTAAATGAAAATCTCATTTGAGATAAATTTTATAACTAATATTATATAAATAAATGAACATTTATCTTATTTTATTTCGTCAAGTCATTATGCAAATTGGAATATTACATAGTCACGAAACAAAATACCAATTAGCCAATGCAAAAGATAAATACAATTTGTGTATAAAGAAACTTTCAAAACGCTAGTTCAAATGATAATTTATAAAAAAATTACGATTATTACATTTGTGTATATTTTGAATTTTTTCTGTCTCATCCTATCCTATTCTAGTGAGGAGCTTTAAATGAGATATAATGGAAAAACTATTTTAGTTTCCGTATTCGCAAATTTCTATCATCGATTCATGTTTCATACCTCTATAAGAATATTAAAATTTTATTTATAACTAATATGAACTTCATAGTTAATATATATTAACGAATAACAAAATAATATAACCAATTGGAAAATAACTTTAAAATAAAAAAAATGAATAGGTAAACTAAGTTCAATCTTTATATTATTTAATTATATGAAATTTATGTGTTTATGATTATATATTATTTATTCGTATGTGTTTTAAAGATTTAATTTTAATTTGAATTAATTGAATTTTATAAACTAAATTAATGTAGGGACACATGTCAATCTCTCATGTAACGACCGCGAACCAATTTCTGTGGTTTTTGGTCGTGCGTCGATCGACGCAAGTGGTGTGCGTCGATCGACGCAGGTTGGATTGAACCAGACCAGTTCGATTTCAATTGTTCGGTTCGGCGGGTCGATTTAGGGAACCCTAGGGTTGGTATATAAAGGCAAAACAGACACTTGGTGGCGGATTTTGGCTATCAGAAATCAGAAATCAGAGAGTTTTGGGAGATTTTTGAGTGTTTGGGAGATTTTTGATTCGTTCTTGATCTCTGGAGGCTTGAGTTCGTGTTTGTGAGGATCCAGGAGTGTGTTAGGGTATGTGGCTACACGATTTGGTGTGTGTTTTTCGGATTTGGGGGTTGTGTTCTTCGTGTTCTTCAAGTTCTTCGTGAATCCTCATTCTTTTTCTTCCAGAATAGAGTTGAGTGCGTGACCGTAGGTTCATCTGGCGAAAGGGTTGATAGAATGCATTTTCTGTGTTGTTTTTGTGTTGATATCGTGTTGATTGCGTGCAGGGATCGATGTGTTTCGATCCAGGATCGATCAATGAGAGGATAGGTTCAATCCTGGATTCTGTGATGTTGCGTCGATCGACACACGAGACAGTGCATCGATCGACACAATGGCTGATGCATCGATCGACACCTAGTGGTTGTCGATCGACACCTAGTGGTTGTCGATCGACACAGGTCTATGCATCGATCGACACATGGTGGTTGTGTCGATCGACACAAGTCTGTTTGAGTCGGACTTGTGTTGTTTGTTCGTGCATTGCGTTGTTGTTGTTCACCATGGTATTGTATTGATTCTTATGCCTGTGTGTATAACCTATAGATGGGATGACCGTCTCACTGAGTATTTGTGATAATACTCATGCATCTCTTTTTGCTATGTGATGTAGGTAAAAAGAAAGTATGATCGTGGAATCATGGTCGGGAAGAGGAGATGATCTAGTGTCTCGGTTTTGTGGCCATTGAGTTAGAATTTCGAGGGTGTTAGTGAATATGGAACTTGTTATTGAATGATGTTATTGGTTATTGTTGTGCCTGGTTTATTTGTTGAATTGTTTCCGCATTGGTTGTGTTGACCCGTTAAGGATGATTATTTGTGATAATAATAGTTTGAAAGGGAAATTTTTTTTTAAAATTTCGGGTCGGGTCGTTTCATTTTGGTATTTGAGCCCTTATGGTTCTAGGGCGGGTGCATTTAATTGATTATGTGAGTTAGTCAATTGATTGTTCTGTGGGTTTGGAGTCGTAGATCATCTCCTCTGAGCCTTCAATGAGATTCCACAGTATGTGTTATTCGACTTTATGTTTTTCTAGTACTTAGTATTATGCTGGTTAGTGTAGAGATATGGCTAGAGTGGCTAGAAGCAGAGGTCGTGGGGGCCGTGGAAGCCGAGGTGGCCGTGGACGCGGGCAAGGACTTGTGAGTGAGTTCGATGCCGCGAGTGTGGCCCAAGAGACCACGCAGGAGCAGGTGGCTGACTCGCAGGCGTTTCAGGAGGGGTCCGTGGGTATGGCCGCTACGAGTACCAGTGTGAGGGCTGGAGGGGCTAATGTGGGTCCCGGTGCAGCTGGTGGTGCAGTGGGCCTAGGTGGGGGTGCTGCCGCAGGTGTTGCCCAGGATCGAGATGATCGCTTGTCGGGTTTGCTGCAGTTGATTCTGGAGCGGTTACCAGGTGGGGTACCGCCTCCGGGTCAGGCTCCGGGAGTGCAGCCAGGAGTGGTTGGTGTTCAGCTAGGTGTGGCTGATGTGTAGCGAGGTGTGGCTAGTGGTCAGCCGGGAGTGGCTTGTGTGCAGCCAGGTGTGGCGGTTACACATGAGCTTCCATCCTACCTTAGGATGATGAATCAGATGCAGAGGATTGGCACCGGGTTTTTCTCGAGAGGTGCCAAGCCTAAGGAGGCCGAGGAGTGGCGGCTAAGGTTGGAGCGTAACTTTCGCTCTATTAGGTGTCCGGAGGGATACCGGGTTGATATGGCAGTGCATTATCTGGAGGGTGATGCGCATCTCTGGTGGAGAGTTGTTGAGGCCAGAAGGGTGCAGGTAGAGATGGCCTAGGAAGATTTCTTTGCAGAGTTTAACGCCAAGTATTTCCCGCAGGAGGCGATGGATCGGTTAGAGTCGTGGTTTCTGGACCAGGCTCAGGGGGACCAGACGGTGAGGGAGTTTGATGTAGAGTTCAGTCGACATCTGGTGAATGCGGGTAAAGGCGTGGAGGGTGAGCAGGCCCAGGAGAAGAGGTTCTTGAGGGGACTTCGAGCTGAGTTGAGGAGTCGCTGTAGAGCGAGTAGATTCACCACGAGGGCGGAGCTAGTTGAGACAGCTGCTGCGATTGAGGAGGACCTCAGGGAGTATGCTGTGGTGGTTAGTCCACTGGTGCAGCAGCAGAGGAGGCTGCAGCAGCATGTAGGTCTGAGCAAGGGTGGCAAGCCTGCGTAGGGACAGAAGAGGAAGTGGGAGAGCACTTGAGGGTTGGTCAGGAGTGTAACCATAGTGAGACGGTGTTATGTGATGAAGCTGGATGAGCTTCGGAGATCGTGGGATTATCTCAGGAATGCTGACCGGGTTGGGTCAGGATTAGAGCCGTGGCGAGACGGTGCAATGTGGCTAGTGTGATACTAGTTGAGTTCTGGGATCTGGTGTGATCTCGGGTGATGCTGGCCGGGTTACCAGGGGTGTTGATATCTGTGGGGCTGACCGGGTTGGTTAGAGTGTTGATATCAGTTGGTTATATGCTCGAACTTGTTATTGATTGATGTTATTGGTTTTTGTTACTAGAATTGGTTAGAGATTAAGTAAAGTATGAGATTTACTGATTGTTGTGCCTGGTTTATTTGTTGAATTGTTTCCGCATTGGTTGTGTTGACCCGTTGAGGATGATTATTTGTGATAATAATAGTTTGAAAGGAAAATTTGTTTAAAATTTTGGATCGGGTCGTTTCATCTCATGTAATGACATGACGCAATATGGAGAGGGTTAGCCTTGAAACAACACGACCCGTCTTTTTTTTTTTTTACATCGAATTATTATTTCCATAAATACTAATTTTCAATACTTAGCAATTCAACAAGCAACCAAACATAACCAGCGGAAATCAACTCAAACCAATCAAAAAATTACTAATTCAAAACTAATTTAACATTCCATAAAACTAGCAACCTAGTGGTTCTAAACAATCACATAAAGCAAATAAATGAGACTCTAGATCATCTCCTCTTCATAGCCTTGATTCCACGATCACATCTTTTTTTACCTACATCACATGGTTAAAAGAGATGCGTGAGTATTATCACAAATACTCAGTGAGACGGTCATCCCATCTACATCACATGGTCACGCACTCACCTTGATTCTGGATCAATTCTAGAAAAAGACAGCCACGAAAAGAGACCTCTCTAACACCTACAGCCCCTGCTCTATCTTCCCTTTCTCACGAACCAATAAAACATTGATCCTCTCGAAAAC
This sequence comes from Arabis hirsuta, assembly GCA_964056655.1. NCBI lineage: Eukaryota > Viridiplantae > Streptophyta > Magnoliopsida > Brassicales > Brassicaceae > Arabis > Arabis hirsuta. The sequence continues at coordinate 17,727,827 of OZ053305.1, forward strand.
CTCATAAACCGAATTAGGATTTCAGAAAACAGGAACGACACGCTGACTTTGAAAGCACACTAAGAATAGAGATTACCTCAGAATCAGGATAGGAAACCTGATCTGGAAACTAGACAGAGAAAAGCTATCGAACAGTAATCCTCCATTGAAGTGGACTGATCGCATATCCGACACTAGACAAACCTCTCTTAGTAAATCAATTATAACTTCTAGAATACACATCCGATTGACAAACCGTTTTCTCCTATATCAAGATTAGAGAGTGGAAATTTTAACTTGAAAGTTTCGTTCTGATCCGATCTGTTCTTACTGCCCATTAGCCTCCTTTTATAAAAATAGACAGAACTGCCTTTAAAGCCTCAATCACGCCTTTTTTTAGTCTTAAGGAACAATAACACTCAAGGATCTCTTTCTCCTCTCTCTTGAATTCTGAAACTCAGCTTTTCTCTACCAAAAACGCGACTAAAATACGGCCCCCTGCGTATTCTCTGCCAAAAAGGCGACTAAAATAGGGTTCTCTTAAACAAGACCGCAAACCGATGCTCAAAAACTGAACCAAACGGTTTAATTCGCAACTTGTGTCGATCGACGTACACACCTTGCGTCGATCGACGTACACACCCTGCGTCGATCGACGCACTACCCAAAAATCCCAATTTGTTCGCAGGCGTTACAATTCTCCCCCACTAACATAGATTCGACCTCAAATAAGGCAACACCGTCACACTATGGTCAACACTCCTGACCAACCCGGCCAGCACCACCCGAGATCAACACTCTTTATCTCTGAGGTCTACATCCAGTCCTATGCTTATAGCCACATTTCAGACATTAATTCCTCCTAACTCATATCCACACCACTAACACTCTCAGGATTGTCATCCCTTGAGCTCTTGGTACACCATACCACTGACACCCTCTGGACATACAGTCCGTCAGGCTCTCGGTATGCTCTATACCACTCACACTCTCGGGACACACAGTCCGTCAAGCTTTCAGTATGCAGGGAAACTTAAATCCCCTGGAGAGAACTCGTCATCCCCTCAGGAGAACTGATCATATCCTAATGAGTTATTTGGGGAAATCTTCATCTCCTAGAGCAATCAATTCTCAAATGTCAATAAGCATCTTTGACCAAAACTACCTCCTATGGTCACATCCTGAACCAATCCACATGTCAACTCTAAACAGCCAAGTCACTCAGGGTGTTTACAAAAACTCTACCCCGCACATAAACAAGTTCTAACTTAACATAAAACTTGATATCCCCACACGTTCTAAATGCACAATTCCATGACATAGATAACCAAACATAAGAACTACTCATCTTATCAACTCATCCCTAAGAAATCTTCATCTTATAAATCTCAAAAATGTAATAATCGTTACAACCTCAAACAAAAACACATAAACCAAAAACTCATAGCAACATGCTAACTCTGAAACTGAAAACCAGAAGACAAACTCAAGCCTCAACTTGCTTCTCGAACCACTTCGAAAACTTTGCCTTCATCATAATCTCTGGTTCCCAAGTCTTCTCCTCAACACCGTCACAGTTCAACAAGACTCTCAACAATGGTATCTTCTTCTGGCACAGAACCTTGACTCTCCTCTCAAGAATCCTCATAGGTCTCGCCTCCAACGTCATGTTAGGCTGAAGATCCTCTGAAATCCTAGCTAACACCTCCTCAGACTCATGCAGACACTTCTTCAGCATCGACACATGGAAGACCTTATGAAATGCCTTCATACTCTGAGGTAACTCCAAACGATAAGCCACTGGTCCAACCTATTCCACAACCCCGAACGGACCCATAAACCTTGGACTTAGCTTATTCTCTGAAATAGATCTATTAGAACCCCTCAACATCGCTGCCTTGAGATACACCTAATCTCCAATCTCAAACTCTAACTCTTTCCTCCTCTTATCAGCATAACTTCTCTGCCGATCTTGAGCCTCCTTCATGTTTAGCTTCAAAACACGGATCTTCTCCATCATCTCCTGAACAAAGTCTGCACCAAACATGCTATTCTCCCCCACTTGAGTCCAACATAATGGTGTACAACATGGCCTCCCATACAACACCTCGTACAAAGTCATACCAATACTTATCTAATACTTATCGTTGTTATACGCAAACTCTACCAAGTTCAAGTGATCCGTCCAATGACCACCATAATCCAGCACACACATCCTCAACAAATCCTCGAATGTCTGAATTGTCCTCTTAGATTACCCATCTATCTGAGGATGATAAGCAGTACTCAAATGCACTTTAGTGCCCATCTCAGCCTGAAGGCTCTACAAAAATCTGAAGCGAACCTCGGATCTCTGTTTGACATAATACTCGCTGGCACCCTGTGTAGCCTCACTATCTCCCGTACATACTTCTTAGCGAAAACCGCCGCTCCATCGGTTTTTTTAATGGCAAGAAAATGTGCTGAATTTGTTAGACGATCCACAATCACCCATATAGCATCATAAGTCCGCGAAACTGGCAATCCTACCAAAAAATCCATGATAATCATATCCCACTTCCACTCCAAAATGGGTAAACTCTACAACAAACCACTCGGAACCTGATGCTCTGCCTTCACTAACTGGCACACATGGCAAGCTGCGACCGAGTTTGCAACATCGTTTTTCATCCCGACCTAGTGATAATACCGTTTCAGATCACGATACATCTTAGTCGCTCCCGGATAAATATACAACATGCTCGCATGAGCCTCTCTTAGAATCTCCTGCCTCAGATCCTAATCCTTCAGCACAAAAACTCGCCCGTTAACAAGTATCGTCTCTTTCGCAGAGACTTGATACTCTCCTAGAATCATCAATCAACCCTTGATCCTTCTCCTGAGCTACTCAAATTTTACTCAGCAAGTATGCTTGGTTAGCTAACTCTAACCTCAAAGGTTCCTGTGAGATAACACATAACTTCAAGGTGCTAAACTCACTCACCAAACCCTCCATATCCTGCTCTTGAGCCGAAGCAACCCTCTTCCGACTCAAAGCATCATCAACCAGATTAACCTTATCGGGATGGTAACCAATCTCCAGATCATAATCCGATACCAACTCCATCCATCACCTCTGCCTCTGTTTCAGCTCTGGATGCGTAAAGAAATACTTCATGATCTTGTGGTATGTGAACACCTGAACTTTTCCGCTATAAAGATATGATATCCAAATCTTTAGAGCGAAAATCACTGCAACAAACTCAAGGTCATAGGTAGGGTAGTTGCTCTCGTGCTTCCTCAACTGCCTCAAAGCATAAGCAATTACTTTTCCATGCTGCATCAACACGCAACCTAGACCAACTCCTGAAGTATCTGTATACACCACGTAAAGCTCACCCGGCTCTAGCAACGCCAACAATGGTGTACTAGTCAACATCTCCTTCAGCCTCGTGAAACTATCCTCGCAAGCTCAAGACCACACAAAAAGAACATCATTTCCCGTCAGTTTCGTCATCGACTCAGCCATAGTCGCAAAACCCTTGACGAATCTCTGATAGCCTTTATCTTTGTCGGATCTACATAAATTCCATCTACAGAAACCACATGACCGAGAAAACCCATCTCCTGCTGCCAAAAACGGCACTTGCTCAACTTAGCATACAGCTTATGCTCCCGCAGCTTCTCCAAAACAACTCTCAGATGAACCTCATGCACCTCAAGACTCCTCAAATACACCAGAATATCATCTAGATACTCCTGAAAGACCCCGTTCATCAGCCTCATGAATGCTGCTGGTGCATTAGTCAAACCAAATGGCATCACCACAAACTCGAAATGCCCGTATCTCGTCTTGAAAGTAGTCTTCCTAACAGCTGCCTCACCGATAGGAATCTGATGGTAACCCGATGCTAAGTTAATCTTGGAGAACCAAGTAGCCCCTCGCAACTGATCCAACAATTCATCAATCCGTGGTAGAGGATACTTGTTCTTCACAGTGACTCGGTTAAGTCCCCGGTAATCAATATACAACCGGAAACTCCCATCCTTCTTCTTCACAAACAACACCGGTGCTCCCCATGGTGAACTGCTAGGCCGGATAAACCCCTTACCTAATAGATCATCTAGCTGTTTCTTCAGCTCTGCCATCTCTGCTAGGGCCATTCTGTAAGGCGCCTTACATATTGGAGTCATCCCGGGCTCCAACTCAATCGTTAAAGGATAACACCGAGACAGTGTTAGTCCTTACAACGACCGAAAAACATCGTCAAAGTCCCGAACAACCCGGATATCTCCAACAGCCACCTCTCCAACAGATTATGGCATCATAATCATCGGCAAATACGCCTTGCAGCCCTTTTCGATCAGCTGCTCAGCCTGAATCGCCGAGATCACGAGACTCTCAGAAGTCGGCCTCACTCCCTGATAAACCAATCTCCCTACCTCTCGCTCAATGACAACTCGTCCCCGATGATAATCCAGATGAACTTTGTACCGCTCCAGCCAATCCATACCCAGAATGACATCGTACAGCTCCACCGGAGTGATAATGAGATTTGCTGGCATAGACTCTCCAGCCACCCTAATACTGATGCCTCTCGCCTGACCATAACTAGCTAAGAACTTCCCGCCAACAACCTTAACTACTCCCATCGGCTCCCCAGAATCTCCCCGGATATTGCAACCATCCACACACTCCGGAGTAATGAAGCAATTCGTAGCTCTATAATCAAGCAAGACATAGGACTCAAACCTGCCCACTAACAAGGTCCCTGCACAAGTCTCATGTGCCTAAAAACCCTAACATTCTATCACAGGACTCACAAATTCCAAAACAAATAACCATTAATAAACGCCAAAATTTACCAAGTCGAGTTCTGAAATTTACCTGTGATCGGCCTGGCACATGAACAACCCGCCTCCACCAAAGTGAACACCTACAGTACTGCAGCAAGGCTGCACTACCGCCACTGCCATATGCAGCAATTTGGACATTTCGGCTTCATGTGTCATGGCTCTCTATAGTGAAAACACACCAGAGTATCCCGAGATTCGTCCCTCCTACGATAACTCGCCAGCTTGTGATCCATGCTCCCACACCCGAAGCATCCCTGACCACCCTGATCTCTCTAACTCGGTCCTGAAGTGCCCTCTTACTTCCTCTTCTATCCTTGCGCAGGCTTGCTGTCCTTGCTCGGAATTACCTGTTGTTGCGATCTCTTCGGCTGAACAGGCGGACTAACCACCATAACCTCCTCCCTCATATCCTCCTCAATTGCTGCAGTAATCTCATCCAACTCTACCCTCGTGGCGAACCTACTCACTCTACAGCGAGTCCTCAAATTTGTTCGAAATCTCCTCAAGAACCTCTTCACCTGGGCTTGCTCGCCTTCCATACCTCTACCCGCAGGAATCAGAAGTCATCCTAAGCCAGCTCCAGAATCCTCAGCTATAATCGATCCACCGCCTCAGCTCTCGAAAAGAACTTGGTATTAAACTCAGCCAAAAAATCCTCTCAGGCCATCTCTACCTGCCCCCTCCTGGCCACCACACCTCTCCACCAGAGATGCACATCACCATCCAGATAATGCATTGCCAGGTCCACTTGGTATCCCTCTGGACACCTGATAAAATGAAAGTTACGCTCTATTCTCATCCGCCACTCATCGGCATGCTCAGGCTTGGCACCTCCCGAGAAAGAAAAATCTCGTGCGAATCCTCAGTATCTGCTCCGTCATCCTAAGATAAGATGAGAGCTCCTCTGCACCTGCAACCCTCAGTTGCACCTCTGCCACTGGTGGCACTACCGGAACCTGAACCTGAGTCGGCACCTCTCCCGGTAACTGCTCTAAAATCAGCTGTAGTAGATCCGCCAGACAATCATCTCGATCCTAGGCTACACCTGCGGCAGCACCCGCACCTAGGCCTGCCGCACTGCCGACCACACCGAGACCCACACAAGTCTCACCAGTCCTCACAGTGGCCACATCCACGGTCCCTTCCTGAAATATCTACAAAGCTGCCACCTGCTCCTGCACTGAACTCTGGGCCTTACTCGCAGCAGCGGACTCACTCACAAGTCTCTGACCGAGCGAAAGCCCTCCACGATAACCACGGTCTCCAGGACCACCACGGCCTCCAGGACCACCACGGCCTCTACCTCTAGCTCCTCTAGCATTCTCTCTACAGTACTATAGGAGAACACTAAGCATACTAGAAAGCTAGAAAATATCAAACAAACACATAATGTTGAATCTCATTGAAGACTCGAAGAAGATGATCTAGGACTCCAAAATCACACACAACAATTGACTAAATCCTCATAATATATCAAGTGCACCCGCCGTAAAATTGTAAGGGCTTTGATACCAAATTGAAACAACCCGACCCATTTTTTTTTACATCGAATTAGTATTCTCATAAATATTAATTCTCAACCCTTAGCAATTCAACAAGCAACCAAACATAACCAGTGGAAATCAACTCAAACCATCACCAATTTAACCATATAATTCCATAAACCAGCAACCTAGCGGTTCTAAACAATCACATAAAGCAAATAAACGAGACTCTAGATCATCTCCTCTTCACAGCCTTGATTCCATGACCACATCTTTTCTTTACCTGCATCACATGGTTAATAGAGACGGTCATCCCATCTACTTGGCTATACACACAAGCATAAAGAAATAACATAATACCAAGCGATCAATCAACAACGCATAACACGAACAAATAACCAGTAATCATTTATCAATCCATTCCATACCACAATCAAACGCATCCTGAATACTTCGATTACCTAGATAAGTCATGGTCACGCACTCACCTTGATTCTGGATCGAATCTAGAGAAGGACAGTCACGAAAAGAGACCTCTCTGACACCTACAGCCCCTGCTCTATCTTCCCTTCCTCACGAACCAACAAAACCACGATCTTTTCTCCAAAAATCTCTAAAACCGAATTAGGGTTTCAAAAAACAGGAACGACATGCGGACTTCGAAAGCACACTGAGAACGGAGATTACCTCATAATTAGGATCAGAAACCTTTGGAAACTAGACAGAGAGAGATATCCAACGGTATGCAGATGGTCCTCGGAGTCCTTCTGGTTCGACGGGAATCCTCCTTTGAAGTGGACTGATCGCAGATCTGACACTGCACAAACCTCTCTCAATAAAACAATTATAACTCTTAGAATACACATCCGATTGACAAACCGTTTTCTTCTATATCAAGATCAGAGAGTGGAGAACTTAACCTGAACAATTTGGTCGTTACCCTCCTCTTCTAAAACCAGACAGAACTGCCTCCAAAGCTTCAATCTCGTATTTTCTTAGCCTTAAGGAACAAGAACACTCAAGGATCTCTTTCTCTTCTCTCTGGAACTTTGACACTCAGCTTTTTTTCTTCCAAAAACACGACTGAAATACGACCTTCTAACTTATATAGGCGAACCATAGGGTTCCCTTAAACCAGGCCGCAAACCGACGGTCAAAAACTGAACCAACCAATTCAATTCGCAACCTGTGTCGATCTATGCACACACCCTGCATCGATCGACGCACTACTCAAAAATCCTAATTTTGGTTCGCGGCCGTTACAAGCCTCTTTTAATTTATATGATTAAATCTCATTTGATAAGATCCCTTAGACATGGAAAGAAATAAATGTTAAATGTTTCAGTTTTTTTTTTTGCAAAACTTTTTTTTTTCTATGTATTGGAGGTAACTTGGGGAGCAAAATGTGTACCGTGCGAACCATATATTTTGGGATCATTAAAGCCCAACTGTAAAGTGAAGCCCGATAAAAAAATATTTTAGATCTTGGTATTATTAATTAGTATAATTCATTTATATGTTAAGATTAGAAAATTTTACATTTTCTTAGCGTTAGTATTATGTTAATGTTACCACTATATATATATATATATATGTATTTTATGACTAATATCAAAAACAACTCAATAAAATATTCTATTTTACAAGATTTGTACTATTAACGGCTTCAAATAATTCTTATAAAGCCCACCAACAAAATGTTTATAATTCTTGGTAAACTAACAACGGCTTCAAATAATTGAAAACAATGGCGATATGTATCAAAATCTTACGGATGCAGAGTTGGTTGATCAGAATAAGATCCCTTGTGTATGGAGAAAACGTACGCCAACTTGTTGATAATTTTTCTTTTTTTGGATTTCCACTTGTCGTATTCGGAGAATCGGTCCTATCCTCGACTACTTTTATCCACCAAATATAAAAAGTAGAACAATTTATGTATCTTTGATCTTAAACCAGAAAACCTGTTAATGATTGACAGTAAGCATAGTAAACCCAAACAAGTTTGTTCTTTAACTAAATAGTGGTGGTCTAATAGTAAAAAAGTTTTGAGGAAGAAGATTAACCCTTTCAACTTAAGTTCAATTCCTCTTTGGAACACTTTCACCTTCGTTTGGTCAGTCAAAATGGTGTCATCCTTTAGGCCCATTAGAAAATCCGATGAGTGCGCTACTCGACAGTTATACTCATCCTAGAAGATTAGTCGGATGAAAAAAATCCGGATATCTTTTGGTTATAAAAAAAAACGAAATGTTAGAAAATTTACATCATAAAGTGAAAAATAATTAAATTATATATAAATAAAATAAACCAATTAATAAACTGTCAATTAATTTTAAATTAGAAACTCACAGTCTTCATAGTATAATTCAATGGTTTAAACGGATATAACTAATCTTAAAAAAAATTAAGATTTGGTTGATGAGAATAAGATCCCTTGTGTATGGAGCAAACGTACGCCAACTTGTTGATAATTTTTCTTTTTTGGGATTTCCTCTTGTGTCGTATTCAGAGAATCGGTCCTATCCTCGACCACTTTTATCTACCAAATATAAAAAGTAGAACAATTTATGTATCTTTGATCTTAAACCAGAAAACCTGTTAATGATTGACAGTAAGCATAGTAAACCCAAACAAGTGTGTTGTTAACCAAATAGTGGTGGTTTAAAGGTAAAAACATTTTGGGGAAGGAGGTTAACCCTTCCAACCTAAGTTCAATTCCCCCTCGGAACATTTTCACCTTCATTTGGTCAGTCAAAATGGTATCATACTTTAGGCCCATTAGAAAACCCGATTAGTGGGCTACTCGAAAGCTACACTTGTCCTGGAAGATTAGTCGGATGGAAAAAATCCAGACACCTTCCAGTTATCAAAAAAAAAAACGAAATATTAGAAAATTTACGTCAGAAAGTGAAAAATAATTAAACTAAATATATATAAAATAGACCAATTAATAAAATGTCAATTAATTTTAAATTATAAACTCACAGTCTTCATAGTATAATTCAATAGTTTAAACGGATATAACTAATCTTAATAAAAATTAAGATTTGGTGTGAGATAAATGAATTAAAAGTTGAGAAATTTTGAGAAATGCCACATTTCAAATGCCACTTTTCAATATCTTTGCAAAAATGATATTTTTTCAAAATTATTTATTTATTATATCATTTATGTTTGGGTTAACTATGTTGTATTATGGTTTAGTTTTGAGGGTTTTGAGATTTTTAGGGGTAAAAACATTTTTTAGGGCTTAAATTTTTAAGTTTTAGGCTCTAAAAATTCATAATTAGTGGTATTTTTGCAAATGGACAACCCATAGTAACATTTTTACAAATGTACACACCAAAAGTGGTATTTTTGCTATCTCAAATAGACATGGAAGAAATCTCACATTGTAAAATGAGAAAGAATATATGTCGGAAAAAAACATATATTTTATGAAACGCGAGAGTTGAAGAGAAAAAAATATATATGAAACTGAAACAACAAACTCAAGTTGTCGATAGAAAGATTGGTGTGAATGGTAGTAGGACTCGAAACCCGCGATATCGAGGGGTAAAAAATTTCCGACTACATTTTTAAAAAAATCGGTGCCAACACAACCAAAAAAATATAGTTTACTTTCGACACACAAGCATTGAACATAAATCCATAATCTACACAAATGGATTTTAAAGCTTGGTTATTATCCATTCTCAAGTTGAGGTAACCCAAATCAGATTATGAACATTATGTAACGAAAAAGAAAACAATTTAGATATCATCTCAAGGTTTAGACAGTAATTTAACGTTTCGTAAATTAAACACTTTTTTTAAAAGATGGAATCTTAGGAAACATTTTCACATAAAACTATAGACTAAACCCTATGATATGTTAACAACCATTAAAAGTTTTTTGAGAAAATACAACCTTAGTGTAATGCCCGTGAACCAAAAATGTGATTTTTGGACTGTGCGTCGATCGACACATGTGTTGTGATTTGTGAGAAATTGCGATGTTGGGTGTTGCGTCAAACGACACAGTGGGTGTGTGTCGACTGACACAAGCTAGAATCGGATCGGGTTCGTTCGATTTCATTTGCTTGGTTTGGCGGTTGGTTAACGGAGCCCTAGGGCTCGAGTATATAAGGTTGGAGCCGCGATTTGGCCGTATTTGGGCAGAAAATAGAGAGAAATCAGAAAGTTGGTGAGGTTGTAGAGGATTGAGTGAGATAAAGGGATTATCGTTGATTTCCTTTGAGTTTTTGATCCCAAAGGCTTGAGTTCGTGATTTGTGAGGATCCAGGAGCGTGTTGGAACTGTGTTATGCATGATTTGAGTGGGAATTTTGGATTGGAGAACGGTGTTCTTCGTGTTCATCGCGTTCTTCATGATTCCCATCATTTTTCCTTCTAGAATCGAGGTGAGTGCGTGACCGTAAAGTTATCTGGATAAAGGATTGATAGGATGCGATTGCTGTGTTGTTTTTCTGTGGATTCGTGTTAGTTTTGTGTGATTTGTGTGCAGGGATCGATGTGATTTGATTCAGGATTGATCCATTAGAGGATAGGTTCGATCCTGGGTTCTGTGATGTTGCGTCGATCGACACACGGGACAATGCATCGATCGACACCGGGGTTGTGTGTCGATCGACACACTGGCTGATGTATCGATCAACACATGGTAGTTGTGTCGATCGACGCATGCCTATTCGAGGTGAACTATTGTTGATTGTTCGTGCTTGCGTTGTTGTTAGCGCACCATGGTATTGTGTCAATTTCTTATGCATGTGTGTATAGCCTAGTAGATGGGACGACCGTCTCACTGAGTATTTGTGATAATACTCACGCATCTCTTTTTGCCATGTGATGCAGGCAAAGACAAAGTGTGATCGTGGAATCATGGCCAAGAAGAGGAGATGATCTAGTGTCTCGTATTTCGTGGTCGTTGTGTTAGAATTGCTAGGGTGATAGTAATTCTGGAATATCGTTTATGGTGATTTGAATTGGATTGACTTGGTATTGTTTAGCGATTCAATAAGTATGAGATTATTCAATGATGATTGGTTTAATTGTTTAATTGTTTATTGTTCCGCATTGCTTGTGTTGACCCATTGAGGATTATTATTGGTGATAATAATAATCCAAAGGGAAATTTTTTTAATTTTACGAGTTGGGTTGTTTCATTTTGGTATCAGAGCCCTTATGGTTCTAGGGCGGGTGAATGATTGATTGATTATGTGAGTTAGTCGATTGATTGTTGTGTGGGTTTGGAGTCCTAGATCATCTTCTCCGAGCCTTCAATGAGATTCCACGGTATCTGTTGTTTGACTTTATGTTTTTATAGTATTCTTAGTATTCTGCTGGTTAGTGCATAGAGATGGCTAGAGTTGCTAGAGGCAGAAGTCATGGGGGCCATGGAGGCCAAGGTGGTCATGGTGGGCGTGGACGCGGGCGGGGACTCGGGAGTGAGTCTGATGCCGCGAGTGTGGCCCAAGAGACCACGCAGGAGTAGGTGGCTGACTCGCAGGCGTTTCAAGAGGGGTCCGTGGGTGTGGTCGCTACGAGTACTAGCGTGAGGGCTGAAGGGGCTGGTGTGGGTCCCGGTGTGGCTGGTGGTGCGGTGGGGCCAGGTGGAGGTGGTCCCGCATGTGTTGCCGAGGACCGAGATGATCGCTTGGTGGGTTTGCTACAGTTGATTTTGAAACGGTTACCAGGTGGGGTGCCAACTCCGGGTCAGGCTTCGGGAGTCAGCCAGGTGGGGTTGGTGTTCAGCCAGGTGTGGCTGGTTTGCAATCGGGTATGGCTGGGATGCAGCTTGGCAGGGCTAGGGTGCAGCCGGGTGTGGCGGTTGCCTAGGAGCTTCCTTCCTACCTTAGGATGATGGAGTAGATGCAGAGGATTGGCACCGGGAATTTCTCGGGTGGTGCCAAGCCGGAAGAGGCCGATGAGTGGCGGCTGAGACTGGAGCGTAACTTTCGCTCTATCAGGTGTCCAGAGGGATACCGGGTTGATTTGGCGGTTCATTACCGAGAGGATGATGCACATCTGTGGTGGAGAGGTGTTGAGGCCAGGAGGGTGCAGGCCGAGATAGCCTAGGAGGATTTCTTGGCAGAGTTTAAAACCAGGTATTTCCCGCAAGAGGCGGTGGATCGGTTGGAGTCGAGGTTTCTAGACTTGGCTCAGGGGGACCTGTCGGTGAGGGAGTTCGACGTGGAGTTCAGTCAACTTCTGGTGCATGCGAGTAGAGGCATAGAGGGCGAGCAGGCCCAGGTGAAAAGGTTCCTGAGGGGACTTCGAGCTGATTTGAGGACTCGCTGTAGAGCGAGTAGGTTCGCCACAAGGGCGAAGCTGGTTGAAACAGCTTCTGCGATTGAGGACGACCTCAGTGAGCAGGCTGTGGTGGTTAGTCCACCGGTTCAGCAGCAGAGGAGGTCGTAGCAGCAGGTGGGTCCGTGCAGGTGCGGCAAGCCGGCGCAGGGACAGAAGAGGAAGTGGGAGAGCACTTCAGGGCCGAGTCAGAGAGGATAGGGTGGTCCGGGATACTTCGGGTGCAGGATCTTGGATCACAAGGTGGCCAGTTGTCTGAAGGAGAGTGAATCTTGGGCAGTACAGGTGTGTTTCCACTGCAGATAGCCGGGGTATGTCAATCCTAAGTGTCCTAGACTACAGCAGATGGCAGTGGCGGCAGTGCAGTTGGTGGCTCAGATTGCAGCAGTGCCACAGGTGTTCACCTCGGCGGAGGTGGATGGTTCTAGCGCCAGACCGATCACAGGTAATTCCGGACTTGGCTTGTTAAATTCTTTTGGTGTGTGAATTTTAGTCTGTTTTGGAATTGTGAGTCTGTGCTAGAGTTTTAGGGTTCTTAAGCACATAGAATTTGTGCAGGGACCTTAGTAGTGGGCGGATGTGAGTCCCATATTTTGTTTGATTCAGGAGCTACGAATAGATTCATTACTCCGGAGTGTGCGGAGGGTAGCGGTATCCAGACCGATTCCGGTGAGCAGCCGGGAGTAGTTAGGGTTACTGGTGGCAAGTCGTTAGCTACTTTCGGGCGAGCTCGTGGTGTGGATGTTCTGGTGGCGGGAGAGTTGATGCCACCAGATCTGATCATTAGTCTGGTGGAGTTGTACGATGTCATTCTTGGGATGGATTTGCTAGATCGGTACAGGCTCCATCTGGATTGTCATCGAGGACGAGTTGTGTTCGAGCGAGAGGCGGGGAGGTTGGTTTATCAAAGGGTGAGGCAGACTTCCGAGAGTCTCGTGATTTCGGCCATTCAGGCTGAGCAGCTGATTGAGAAGGGATGCGAGGCATATTTGGCGACGATAGTGATGCCAAAGCCTATTTGAGAGGTTGCAGTTGGGGATATTTGAGTTGTTCAGGATTTCCAGGATGTTTTCCAATCATTGCTGGGATTACCGCCGTCTCGGGCTGATACTTTTACGATTGAGTTGGAGCCTGAGACGACTCCCATATCCAAAGCGCCTTACCGTATGGCTCCAACAGAGATGGTAGAGCTGAAGAAGCAGCTGGATGATTTGTTGGGTAAGGGTTTCATACAGCCTAATGTTTCACCATGGGGAGCGCCGGTGTTGTTTGTGAAGAAGAAAGATGGGAGTTTCCGGTTTGTGCATTGATTATCGGGGGCTTAACCGAGTCACTGTGAAGAACAAGTATCATCTGCCGTGGATTGATGAGTTGTTGGATCAGTTGCGAGGGGCTACCTGGTTCTCCAAGATCGATTTAGCTTCGGGTTACCATAAGATTTTTATCGATGAGGTAGAGGTTAGGAAAATTGCTTTCAGGACGAGGTATTGGCATTATGAGTTCGTGGTGATGTTTTTTGGGTTGACGAATGCGCCAACAACGTTCATGAGGGTGATGAACGGGGTGTTCCAGGAGTATTTGGATGTGTTTGTGATCATCATCATCGATAATATTCTGGTGTATTCGAAGAGTCCTGAGGAGCATGAGGTGCATTTGAGCGTGGTTATGGAGAAGCTGCGGGAGTAGAAGTTGTACACAAAGTTCAGTAAGTGCAGTTTTTGGCAGCGAGAGATGAGCTTCCTTGGCCATGTGGTGTCTGCAGAGGGAGTTTCTATGGATCCGGCTAAGATATAGGCTATCAAAGGATGGCTTAAACCGAGGAATGCCACCGAGATTTGGAGTTTTCTCGGGTTGGCGGGTTATTATTAGAGGTTCGTCAAGGGATTCGCGAGTATGACGCAGTCGATGATGAAGTTGACGGGGAAGGATGTCCCTTTTGTGTGGTCTTCAACTTGCGAGGAGAGTTTCGTGAAGCTGAAGGAGATGCTGACGAGTACACCAGTGTTGGCGTTACCCGAACTGGGTGAGCCTATCGTGGTGTATACGGATGCTTTGGGAGTCGGTCTGGGTTGTGTACTGATGCAGCAGGGGAAAGTTATTGCATATGCTTCGAGCCAGTTGAGGAAGCACGAGTGCAATTACCCTACCCATGATTTGGAGTTGGCTGCGGTGATTTTTGCTTTAAAGATTTGGAGGTCTTATCTTTATGGAGGAAAGGTGCAGGTGTTCACAAACCACAAGAGTCTGAAGTATTTCTTCACTCAGCCAGAGATGAACCAGAGATAGAGGCGCTAGATGGAGTTGGGAGCAGATTATGATATGAAGATTGGGTACCATCCGGGTAAGGCTAATCTAGTTGCAGATACGTTGAGTTGGAAAAGGGTTGCTTCGGCTCAGGAGCGAGATATGGAGGCTGTGGTGAGCAAGATTAGTACGTTGAGATTATGTGTTATCTCACAGGAGCCGTTGGGGTTAGAGGTAGCTAACCAGGTCGATTTGCTGAGCAGGATTTGAGTAGCTGAAGAGAAGGATCAGGGTTTGATTGATGCTTCTAAGGTTGTAGGTTTAGAGTATGTGGTCTCAGCGAATGGGACGATACTTGTGAACGGACGGGTTTGTGTACCCAAGGATGAGGATCTGAGGCAGGAGATCCTGAGAGAGGCTCATGCGAGCATGTTATCGATTCATCTAGGACGACCAAGACGTATTTTGATCTGAAGCGGTATTATCACTAGGTCGGGATGAAGAGGGATGTCGCTAACTAGGTTGCAGCGTGCAACGTGTGCCAGTTAGTGAAGGCTGAACATCATGTTCCGAGCGGGTTGTTACAGAGTTTGCCTATACCGGAGTGGAAGTGGGACATGATTACCATGGACTTTGTGACAGGATTGTCGGTTTTGCGGACGTATTATGCGATATGGGTGATTGTGGATCGTCTGACCAAGTCAGTACATTTTCTTGCCATCAAGAACATCGACGGAGCGGCGGTGTTGGCTAAGAAGTATGTGCGGGAGATAATGAGGCTGCACGGGGTGCCAGTGAGTATCGTGTTTAACAGGGATCCAAGATTTACTTCAGAGTTTGGAGGGCGTTCCAGGCTGAGATGGGCACTAAGGTGCATATGAGCACAGCTTTTCATCCTCAGACGGATGGGAAGTGTGAGAGAACAATTCAGACATTGGAGGACTTGCTGAGGAGGTGTGTGTTGGATTATGGTGGTCATTGGGCGGATCACCTGAACCTGGTAGAGTTTGCGTACAACAATAGCTACCAGGCTAGTATTGGGATGGCTCCATATGAGGCTTTGTATGGAAGTCATGTCGTACACCATTATGCTGGACTCAAGTGGGGGAGAGGAGCATGTTTGGTGCAGATTTTGTTCAGAAGACGACGGAGAAGATCCGTATTTTGAGGCTGAACATGAGAGAGGCTAACTTCGAGGCTTATGGGTCCGTTTAGGGTTGTGAAACGGGTTAGACTAGTAGCTTATCGGTTGGAGTTACCTAGGAGTATGAAGGCTTTTCATAAGGTCTTTCATGTTTTGATGTTTCGGAAGTGTCTGCATTAGTCTGAGGAGGTGTTGGTTAGGATTCCGGAGGATCTTCAGCCCAACATGACGTTGGCGGCGAGGCCTGTGAGGATTCTCGAGAAGAGAGTCAAGGTGCTGCGCCGGAAGAGGATACCGTTGGTGAAAATTGTGTGGGACTGTGACGGTATTGAGGAGGAGACTTGGAAACCAGAAGCAAGGATGAAGACAAAGTTCTCGAAGTGGTTCGAGAAGCAAGTGGTGGTTTAAGTATTTTTTTCTAGTTTTCAGTCTGTGATAGCATGTTGCTATGAGTTGGATGTATTTTTCATTTTATGTGTAAAGATTGTATATTGTTGAGATTTAATAAGATGAGTTTTTCTTATTAAATGTGGTTATAAGATGTGAGTTCTTATGGTATGATTGGTGGGTCAAGTGTTGTGATGACTGGTGGAGTCATGTGTTGTGATGACTGGTGGGGTCACGTGTTGTGATGACTGGTGGGGTCACGTGTTGTGATGACTGGTGGGGTCATGTAAGGCTGGAAATGGAAGTCCTATGGGAGTTAGAGCTTGTCCATTTGCCAGAGGTGAGTATCTAGGAATGGAAACTCTATGTGAGTTAGGACTTGTATATTCTCTAGATGACGCTGGGAAATAAAGGTTTTATGTGAGTTAGAACCCGTCTATTTCCTAGGGAAGTGATATACCCTATATTTTACCATTTTTACTATACATTTTACTATGGTTTTTATATATATTAATAAAGCTTTTGGACTAAAAGAGGTAGTTTTCTCGTCTATGTAGATTTTAAGGTCTTAACAGGTTTTATCATCAAAAGGATGTAAAATAGAGCAAAATCAGTGTCATATATGATGCAGCTACTCATCCAAGTCAAAGGAACAAAGCCAAGTCATTTTATCTTGAAGATAATGCACATTCTCAAACTGGACATAACGCATATGCTAGAAGTTCTCTAACGAACGGAGGATCAAATCAATTGGGAATTTAATGAAACACGGGATGGATATAGCCCTTTGAGTTATATTTTAAATGGATTTGGAATTTCATCAATTGGAGCTGTACTTTGGAAGATACACCCGAAACACTGAGGATATGTCAAACTGCCTTCGAAGTGAAGTGAGTGCAGAATGAAGCCAAGCACTGGGCCAGCCCATGGGCCGATGATCCAGACTCTTTCCAACCTTCTAGAAGCACCTTAGAAGCTTCAAATACCGGTCACGAAGCCCAACCAAGATTGTGTCTGATATTGCCTCAGTTTCGACGAAAAAGACGTTTTTACCCGAAGGAACCCTAGCCGACCTAAGCCTCCTTAAACCCTTATATATACTTGCTTTTAGCCTCTCTAGGAACTCAAGCAGCCGGCCTTGACAGCTTAAATCAATACCTAAACAATGTATTTTGTTTTTCTCTTATTTTTCATGTTTGTTTTATTCTAGAAGCCTTTAAAGATAGATTGACTTTGTCCTATTGCAAAGAGATGAGATCTAACTCCTTACGCTTAGATAGATCAATGAATTATACATTCTATGTGCTTTACTCTTGCTGCTACGTGTTGCAAAACATGTTAGAGTTATAGCTTTGATTTGATTTCTATGCACTTTCTTAATTCTATGTCTTTACATACTTAATCGTTTAGAGTTTTATTCTAGAATTGATTCTTTATCTTTATTTATACTCAAAGCACAAATTGGCGTAGCTACCCAAGGAGTGATCTTAGGTTTATATACTCTCCAAAAGCTTGTTATATCTCCGGACCTAGTATTTGATGAGCTAGGCGTCTTAACAATTCGATAGGTTAGTTAAGGAGTCTAGTGAACAATCAATCTTGAGCATAAAGCATATTTTCACCTTGTAATAACCTGCGATAGTTGAGTCTATTAGGGTGCAAAACGTAGATGGTTAGTTACTTCACGATAGTGGGATGACCTTACCTTAGTGATATGAGTTCTAGAACAACTAGTATTAAAATCCTAAATCGATTGCTTGTGTTTTGCATATGTTTTGTGAATTGCTTGAAATCTAATCTTAATTGATATCTATACCTTTACTGTTATTGCTTTGTTATTTGCTTCCATAAAAAAACCCCAAAAACCAAATAATATGTTCCCTTAACTTAATCCGAATCATATAAATTTGTAGTGCATTCATCACTAAGTCCTCAGTGGAACGATCTCTAAGTAATACAATTATCTTAACTGTGCACTTGCAGTTCCCTAGGGTTATAAATTTAAAACCTAATTGCATATAAACCCTACATCGAAATTATATGCACATCAGGAAGTTTGGAAACAGAGGTCTTATGTGAGTTAGGACTTGTTTTTTTTCAGGGACTTTGGTGGAAACGCCCTAGTGGGGGATGGTTTCAGATGTGATAATGGGCCATGAGAGGCGATTTTGGTCGACATGTACTTATGATGCACGCCGCAGAGTTATTGCTCCGGAGGATTGTGGGTTTTCTGTATATACTTGAGGGATGGTTGTTCTCTCCAGGGGATAGTGTGTTCTCTAGATATACTCGAGAGATGGTGGTTCTCTCCAAGGGATAGTTGGGTTCCCTGCATACGATGACTCAAGGGGGTGATGATCCTGAGAGTTGGTATGGTGTATATGTATATGAGTTATGAGTATGAGTTACGAACAATAATTTCTGTTACCAGATCGTAAGTATGAGATTAGATGAGCTTCAAGGATCGAGAGATGGTCTCAGGTGGTGCTGACCGCGTTGGTCAGGAGGGTAGCCGTAGTGAGATGGTGTTATGTGATGAAGCTGGGTGAGCTTCGGAGATCGCGAGATGATCTCAGGGGGTGCTAACCATGTTGGGTCAGGATTGCAGCCGTGGCGAGACGGTGCAATGTGGCTGGTGTGAGACTAGTTGAGTTCTGGGATCAGGTGTGATCTTGGGTGGAGCTGACCAGGGTGGTCAGAGTGTTGATATCAGGTTGTGACCGTAAGGTGACGGTGTTGCGTGATTCGAGGTTGAATTCGTGTTAGTGGGGGAGAATTGTAACGCCCGTGAACCAAAAATTATGATTTTTTGACTGTGCGTCGATAGACACAGGGTGTGTGTCGATCGACACAGGGTGTGTGTCGATCGATACATGTGTTGTGATTTGTGAGAAATCGCGATGTTGGGTGTTGCGTCGATCGACACAGTGGGTGTGTGTCGATCGACACAAGCTGGAATCGGACCGGGTTGGTTCGATTTCATTTGTTCGGTTTGGCGGATTGGTTAACAGAGCCCTAGGGTCAGGTATATAAGGTTGGAGCCGCGATTTGGCCGTATTTGGGCACAAAATAGAGAGAAATCATAAAGTTGGTGAGGTTGTAGAGGATTGAGTGAGAGAAAGGGATTATCATTGATTTCCTTTGAGTTCTTGATCCTAAAGGCTTGAGTTCGTGATTTGTGAAAATCCAGTAGCGTGTTGGAGCTGTGTTCTGCGTGATTTGAGTGGGAATTTTGGATTGGAAAATAGTGTTCTTCGTGTTCATCGCGTTCTTCGTGATTGTCATCCTTTTTCCTTCCAGAATCGAGGTGAGTGCGTGACCGTAGGCTTATCTGGGTAAAGGATTGATAGGATACGATTGCTGTTTTGTTTTTGTGTGGATTCGTGTTAGTTTTGTGTGATTTGTGTGCAGGGATCGATGTTATTAGATCCAGGATCGATCCATGAGAGGATAGGTTCGAAGCTGGGTTATGTGATGTTGAGTCGATTGACACACGGGACAGTGCATCGATCAACATCGGGGTTGTGTGTCGATCAACACACTGGTTGATGCATCGATCAACACATGGTGGTTGTGTCGATCGACGCATGCCTGTTCGAGGTGAACTCATGTTGATTGTTTGTGATTGCGTTGTTGTTTGTTCACCCTGGTATTGTGTCAAGTTCTTATGCCTGTGTGTATAGCCTAGTAGACGGGATGACCGTCTCACTGAGTATTTATGATAATACTCACGCATTTCTTTTTGCCATTTAGTGCAGGTAAAGACAAAGTGTGATCGTGGAATCATGGCCGGGAAGAGGAGATGATCTAGTGTCTCGTATTTCGTGGTCGTTGTGTTAGAATTGCTAGGGTGATAGTAATTCTAGAATGTTGTTTATGGTGATTTGAATTGGATTCACTTGGTATTGTTTAGCGATTCAATAAGTATGGGATTACTGAATGATGATTGGTTTACTTGTTTAATTGTTTATTGTTCCGCATTGCTTGTGTTGACCCGTTGAGGATTATTATTTGAGATAATAATAATCCGAAGGGAAATTTTTAAAATTTTACGGGTTGGGTTGTTTCACTTAGGATGCAATAATAATCATAAAGCGAGTTTTTCAGAAAGATGCAATTCTAAGATTCATTAATAATCATAAAACGAATATTTCAAAAACACAATTCTATGATGCATTTATAACCACAAAACATATTTTTTAAAAAATATGCAAATTTAAGGTGATGCATTAATAAATTAATAAATATTAACCAGTGTTTTTAAAAAAAATACAATCTTATAATGCATTAATAACCATAAAACACTTTGGTTATATGGTTTTTGGACATTTCAACCGTTTTATGGTTGTGTTCTTGGAAAATATCACTTTATGGTTATTTTCAAAGATTGCATCTTCTCGATATAACCGCTTTCTAGTTATTTCCAAGGATTGCGTCTTTTGTATCTTTCCGGAAAAACACATTTTATGGTTACTAGAATATTTTAGGTTTACAACTTTTCAAAAACCGTTGTATGATTATTTATATACTTAGAGTTGCGTCTTATTAAAAAACTAACGTTGGAGTCCTAGATCATCTCTTTCGACCCTTCAATGAGATTCCACTATATGTGTTTTATGACTTTCTGTTTTTCTAGTACTTAGTAGTCTGCTGGTTAGTGCAGAGTGATGGCTAGAGTGGCTAGAGGCAGAGGTCGTGGGGGCCGTGGAGGCCGAGGTGGGCGTGGACGCGGGCGAGGACGCGGGCGA
Organism: Arabis hirsuta; assembly: GCA_964056655.1. NCBI lineage: Eukaryota > Viridiplantae > Streptophyta > Magnoliopsida > Brassicales > Brassicaceae > Arabis > Arabis hirsuta. The sequence goes on from OZ053305.1 coordinate 17,748,960, forward strand.
GGACTTGTGAGTGAGTCCGATGCCGCGAATGTGGCCCAAGAGACCACGCAGGAGCAGGTGGCTGACTCGCAGGCGTTTCTGGAGGGGTCCGTGGGTGTGGCCGCTATGAGTACCAGTGTGAGGGCTGGAGGGGCTAATGTGGGTCCCGGTGTAGGTGGGGGTGCTGCCGCAGGCGTTGCCCAGGATCGAGATGATCGCTTGGCGGGTTTGCTGCAGTTGATTCTGGAGCGGTTATCAGGTGGGGTGCCGCCTCCGGATCATGCTCCGGGAGTGCAGCCAAGAGTGGTTGGTGTTCAGCCAGGAGTGGTTGGTGTTCAGCTAGGTGTGGCTGGTGTGCAGCCAGGTGTGGCTAGTGGTCAGCCGAGAGTGGCTGGGGTTCAGCCGGGAGTGGCTTGTGTGCAGCCAGGTGTGGTGGTTGCAGAGGAGCTTTTATCCTACCTTAGGATGATGGAGCAGATGCAGAGGATTGGCACCGGATTTTTCTCGGGAGGTGCCAAGCCTAAGGAAGCCGAGGAGTGGCGGCTGAGGTTGGAGCATAACTTTCGCCCTATCAGGTGTCGGGAGGGATACCAGGTTGATATGACAGTGCATAATCTGGAGGGTGATGCGCATATCTGGTGGAGAGGTGTTGAGGCCAGGAGAGTGCAGGCAGAGATGGCTTGGGAGGATTTCTTGGCAAAGTTTAATGCCAAGTATTTCCCGCATGAGGCGATGGATCGGTTGGAGTCAAGGTTTCTGGACCAGGCTAAAGGGGACCAGACGGTGAGGGAGTTCGACGTGGAGTTCAGTCGACTTCTGGTGTATGCGGGTTGAGGCATGGAGGGCGAGCAGGCCCAGGTGAAAAGATTCCTGAGGGGACTTCAAGCTGACTTGTGGACTCGCTGTTGAGCGAGTAGATTCATCACGAGGGCGGAGCTGGTTGAGACAGCTGCTGCGATTGAGGAGGACCTCAGGGAGCACGCTATGGTGGTTAGTCCACCAGTGCAGCAGCAGAGGAGGCCGCAGTAGAGGAAGTGGAAGAGCACTTGAGGGTTGGTTAGGAGTGTAACCGTAGTGAGACGGTGTTATGTGATGAAGTTGGATGAGCTTCGGAGATCGGGGGATGATCTCAGGAATGCTGATCGGGTTGGGTCAGGATTGCAGCCGTGGCGAGACGGTGCAATGTGGCTAGTGTGAGACTAGTTAAGTTCTAGGATCGGGTGTGATCTTGGGTGATGCTGGCCGGGTTACCAGGGGTGTTGATATCTGTGGGGCTGACCGGGTTGGTCAGAGTGTTGATATCAGTAGTGATCGTAAGGTGACGGTGTTGCGTGATTCGAGGTTGAATCCATGTTAGTGGGGGAAAATTGTAACGACCGCGAACAATTTTCTGTGGATTTTGGTCGTGCGTCGATCGACGCAGGTTGGATTGAACCAGATCGGTTAGATTTTAATTGTTCGGTTCGGCAGGTCGGTTTAGAGAACCCTAGGGTTGGTCTAGAAAGGCAGAACAGACACTTGGTGGCGGATTTTGGCTATCAGAAATCAGAAATCAGAGAGTTTTGGGAGATTTTTGAGTGTTTGGGAGATTTTTGATTTGTTCTTGATCTCTGGAGGCTTGAGTTCATGTTTGTGAGGATCCAGGAATGTGTTGGAATATGTGGCTACACGATTTGGTGTATGTTTTTTAAATTTGGGGGTTGTGTTCTTTGTCTTCTTCACGTTCTTCGTGAATCCTAATTCTTTTTTTCCAGAATAGAGGTGAGTGCGTGACTGTAGGTTTATCTGGGTTAAGGGTTGATAGAATGCATTTTCTGTGTTGTTTTTGTGTGGATATCGTGTTGATTGCGTGCAAGGATCGATGTGTTTCGATCCAGAATCGATCAATGAGAGGATAGGCTCGATCCTGGATTCTGTGATGTTGCGTCGATCGACACACGAGACTGTGCTTCGATCGACACCGGGGTTGCGTGTCAATCGACACACTGGCTGATGCATCGATCAACACCTAGTGGTTGTGACGATCGACGTAGGTCTATGTATCGATCGACGCATGTCTCTGTAAGCCGGACTTGTGTTGTTTGTTCATGCATTGAGTTGTTGTTGTTCACCATAGTATTGTATTGATTCTTATGCCTGGGTGTATAACATGTAGATGGGATGAACGTCTCACTGAGTATTTGTGATAATACTCATGCATCTCTTTTTGTTATGTGATGTACGTAAAGAGAAAGTGTGATCGTGGAATCATGGCCGGGAAGAGGAGATGATCTAGTGTCTTGGTTTTGTGGCCATTGAGTTAGAATTGGTAGGGTGTTAGTGATTCTAGAACTTGTTATTGATTGATGTTATTGGTTATTGTTATTAGAATTGGTTAGAGATTAAGTAAAGTATGAGATTTACTGATTGTTGTGCCTGGTTTATTTGTTGAATTGTTTCAGCATTGGTTGTGTTGACCCGTTGAAGATGATTATTTGTGATAATAATAGTTTGAAAGGAAAATTTGTTTAAAATTTCGGATCGGGTCGTTTTATCTTATGTAATGGCATGGCGCAATATGGAGAGGGTTAGCCTTGAAACAACACGACCCATCTTTTTTTTTTTTTACATCGAATTAGTATTCCCATAAATACTAATTTTCAGCACTTAGCAATTCAACAAGCAACCAAACATTACCAGCGGAAATCAACTCAAACCAATCAAACAATTACTAATTCAAAACTAATTTAACATTCCATAAAACTAGCACCCTAGTGGTTCTAAACAATCACATAAAGCAAATAAACGAGACTCTAGATCATCTCCTCTTCACAGCCTTGATTTCACGATCACATCTTTTCTTTACCTACATCACATGGTTAAAAGAGATGCGTGAGTATTATCACAAATACTCAGTAAGACGGTCTTCCCATCTACATCACATGGTCACGTACTCACCTTGACTCTGGATCGATTCTAGACAAAGACAACCACGAAAAGAGACCTCTCTAACACCTACAGCCTCTGCTCTATCTTCCTTTTCTCACGAACCAATAAAACATTGATCCTTTCTCGAAAACCTCCTAAACCGAATTAGGGTTTCAGAAAACAAGAACGACATGCTGACTTTGAAACCACACTAAGAATAGAGATTACCTCAAAATCAAGATCGGAAACTCGATCTGGAAACTAGACAGAGAGAGCTATCGAACAGTAATCCTCCATTGAAGTGGACTGATCGCATATCCGACACTACATAAACCTCTCTCAGTAAACCAATTATAACTCCTAGAATACACATCCGATTGACAAACCGTTTTCTTCTATATCAAGATCAGAGAGTGGCAATTTTAACTTGAAAGTTTCTCCTTACTGCCCATTAGCCTCCTTTTCTAAAACTAGACAGAACTGCCTCTAAAGCCTCAATCACGCCTTTTCTTAGTCTTAAGAAACAAGAACACTCAAAGATCTCTTTCTCCTCTCTCTTGAACTCTGAAACTCAGCATTTCTCTACCAAAAACGCGACTAAAATACGGTCCCCTGCGTATTCTCTGCCAAAAAGGCGACTAAAATAGGGTTCTCTTAAACAAGACCGCACCGACGCTAAAAAACTGAACCAACCGATTCAATTCGCAACTTGTGTCGATCGACGTACACATCTGCATCGATCAACGCACTGCCCAAAAATTCCAATTTTGGTTCGCAGGCGTTACAAGTCTTCCCCACTAACACAGATTCGACCTCAAATATGGCAACACCGTCACACAACGGTCAACACTCCTAACCAACCCGGCCAGCACCACCCGAGATCAACACTCTTGACCTCTGAGGTCTACATCCAGTGCTATGCTTATAACCACGTTTCAGACATTAATTGCTCCTAACTCATATCCACACCACTAACACTCTCAGGATTGTCATCCCTTGAGCTTTTGGTACACCATACCATTGACACCCTCAGAACATACAGTCCGTCAGGCTCTCGGTATGTGATATACCCTATATTTTACCACTTTTTTTATCTATTTTAGTATGGTTTTTATATATATTAATTTAGCTTTTGGACCAAAAGAGGTAGTTTTCTCGTATATGTAGATTTTAAGGACTTAACAGGTTTTATCATCAAAAGAATGTAAAAAGAAGCAAAAAGGGTGTTATCTAAGATGCAGCTACTCAACCAAGTCAAAGGACGAAGCCAAGTCATTTTATCTTGAAGATAATCCACATTCTCAAACTGGACAGAACGTATACGCCAGAAGTTTGCTTATGAAAGGAGGATCAAATCAGTTAAGAATTTAATGAAAATTTATGTGGAGATAGCCCTTTGAGTTATATTTCCAATGGAGTTTGAATTTCATCAATTGGAGCTGTACTTTGGAAGATACACCCGAAACACTGAGGACATGTCAAACTGCCTTCGAAGTGAAGCCAGTGCAAAATGAAGCCACGCACCGGGCCAGCCCATGGGCCGATATCCAGACTTTTGCCGACCTTATAGAAGAGTCATGGAAGCCTCCAATACCGGTCACGCAACTCGTCCGTTATTTGGACCGATATTGCCTCAGTTTCGACCAAAAAGACGTATTTGCCCGAAGAAATCCTAACCGACTTATGCCTCCTTAAACCCCTATATATACTTGCTTTTAGCCTCTCTAGGAACTCAAGTAGCCGACCTTAACAGCTTAAATCAATACCTAAACAATGTATTTCGTTTTTCTCTTGTTCTTTATGTTTATTTGATTCTAGAATCCTTTAAGGATAGATTCACTTTGCCCCTATTGCAAAGAGATGAGATCTAACTCCTTACGCTTAGATAGATCAACAAATTATACAGTCTATGTGCTTTACTATTGCTGCTACGTGTTGCAAAACATGTTAGAGTTATATCTTTGATTTGATTTCTATGCACTTTTTAATTCTATGTCTTTACATATTTAATCGTTTAGAGTTTTATTCTAGAATTGATTCTTCATCTTTATTTATACTCAAAGCACGAATTGGCTTAGATACCCAAGGAGTGATATTAGGTTGATATTCTCTCCAGAAGCTTGTTATATCTCTGAACCTAGTATTCGATGAGCTAGGCATCTTAACAATTCGATAGGTTAGTTAAGGAGTCTAGTGAACAATCAATCTTGAGCATAAAGCATGATTTTACCTTGTAATAACCTGCGATAGTTGAGTCTATTAGGGTGCAAAACGTAGATGGTTAGTTACTTCACGATAGTGGGATGACCTTACCTTAGTGATATGAGTTCTAGAACAAATAGTATTAAAATCCTAAATCGATTGCTTGTGTTTTGCATATGTTTTGTGAATTGCTTGAATTCTAATCTTAATTGATATCTATCCCTTTACTTTTATTGTTTTGTTATTTGCTCTCATAAAACCCCAAAAACCAAATTATATTTTCCCTTATCTTAATTCGAATCATATAGGTTTGTAGTGCATTCATCACTTAGTACTCAGTGGAACAACCCCTAAGTACTACAATTGTCTTAACTGTGCACTTGCAGTTCCCTAGGGTTATAAATTTAAAGACGTAATTGCATAAACCCTACATAGAAGTTTTATGCACATCAAGTTTTTTGGCGCCGTTGCCGAGTTTTTGATAACGATTGCCTGCAAATTTTTTATAACGATTAAGTCTAAGTTTGTTTTTCCTTTTTTGTTTTTTCTAATTTTTCGTTTTTGTTTTTTTAATCTTTGTGAGTTTCAGAGATTCGTCAATGGAGCATCACAATCCAAAGAGAATGGCGAGCCCTTACCCTCGTGAAGAAGTTGGAGATTACATCCCCATGCCTCATGAATTCCATCAACCACCACTTTCTCACAACAACCGATACAACCCGACCTTGTATCGTCCTTGGGAAGCTTATGGAGGAGAAAGTCACCCTCATCCTCATCACATCCGTCCGCCACCATCACGACAGTCCCACCAGCATCCCCACTCAAACCGCTGAGAAGATGAAGAAGACACCTTGATGCATCGCATCATGGAGGCTACACAAATCTTTCGTGAGGTCGATACCAAGATGGACACTTTGATCTCAACTTTTCATGAGAAGTTTGACAACCTTGCTGCTCAAATCCAAGAGAATGCCTCACGCTTAGCCCTCCTTGAAGAAGTACAAAAGAAACATTCCCAAGATCTTCAAGACGATGCACGAAAACTCCATGGTTTCAAGCGTAGTCTTGATAGTCTTTGGGAGAATTTTGAAACGGAGACCATAAGCTCTAATGGGAACTTCGAAGAACTTACAACATGCCTCAATATCACTGCTATCAAATCCCACGAAGCCGAGAAAGCATTAGAGGAGACCAAAGTTACTAATCAAGAAGCATTCTCTACGATACTTGTTCTTACGAAAGAACAAGCGCAACATGCATAAGCAATTGAGGATGTTAAATTCTCTTTGGCTGGAAGTTTTCATGATCTTATTGGAAAGACAACCGCACTCAAAGGAGAAGCAATCGGTACCTTCAACCATGTGAAGCAACTCGATGATTGTTTGACGAAAATCGAAGAAACGGTGCAAGTTTACATTCCTTCGGAGAAAAGAGAAGTGGCGATCAATGAGCCAAACCAATTTGATGAAGATGGAGAACACGATCTAAGGAGAACTCATTCACATGCTAAAGGCAACCTCAAGCCTTTAGAAGACCTTCCACCACCCTAAAAACCTAAGGAGTTGAGCTATCCGACTTAAAACAAGCGCTTTATAGGAGGCAACCCATATTTATGTTTTTGATTTTTTTTGCTTTGCTTATTCTAAGTTTTTGGATTTGATTTTATTTTTCTCAACATTGTCATTCATTATTTTATTTATCTATGCATTTTTCAGGTTTTTACAAAAAGTTTTTAAAATACAAACAAATGTGTTTTTGAGAAAAACGATGAAAAAGATATCGAACATGACTTGTTCTGTTCATAGAATGAATGAAGCTCTATATCAGCCCGGACGTTTTTGAAATTTGGTATGCACGAAGGAAACAGTCTTATGAAGTTATAGGAAAAAGCAGAACATGATTTGCTATTACGGTTAGCAAGTTATAACCGATTGAACAAGACCGTCTAGGAAGGGTACGAAGCCGCATCTTCAAGCTTTTTCAAAGTTCTAGCCACCACGAAACAGGCTACAATATCCATACCATTGGAAAGATCTCGTTCTCAAGAGTCCGTAGCACCTTTCAGATCTCAATTCTGATGTGTATAGACGAAGAAAAAGATCGACAAAAACCGCGACACGATGCCCTTACCACGACACGAGGCCATACCGGACACGATATCGACCCGCGAGTGTTCGAATATTGCTCACACGTACTGGTCATGTTTCGCGACCAATACAAGACACGATATGCCTCGTCCCGCGACACGACCATCGACCCGCGACACGACCACTCGACCTGTGACACGACGACTCGACCGTACCGGACCCAATATCGACCCACGTCCTCGACCGGTATCACGTTCCATCCGGACCACGACACTAGTGACCCAGTACCGGTCACGCGTGCCGGTCGCACATCGCGACCGGTACTCGACCCGTTCTGCCCCATCCCGCAACCATCTTCCACGTAGTGCCGACCCGCGGTACCGATCGGTACCCGGACCGGTACGCAACACCACCCTGCGACACTTTCCCACGACCTGTCCCGTCTCGACCGCCCCGACCCTACCCGTGACCCACACCTTCTCGAACCATCCCGCGACAAGACGCGACCATGACCGGTACTACCGCGACCCGCGACTCCACTTCCACCAACCATCGTCTCGTGCCGTGAACCGCCTAGGACCCGAAGCACCACTCGACCGTCCTTGACCGCGACTAGCCACCCGACACCTAGACCGGTTTTGGCCAAACCGCGTCCCCATCGACCACCACACCACCGGAGTCACGAGCCATGGACCACCGAACCACCGCTTCGAACCACCGAGCCGACCACCTAACCATTTGGTCAAAAGAGGTTAATTTTTCCTTTTTCACTCTTTTAATTATTTTAAAACCATTTTTCACACATAATTTTTTAAGAACCAATTTATTTTTGCATATTCCATGATTATTTAACTAAAAATTATTTGCTTCATGAATTTTTTGCATTAATAATTACAATATTGGTTAGATTTAAATGGTTTTAAACATGATTTTCACATCTTGACATATTCATTCATTAATTTCACCTAGATTGATAGTTTTTCACAATTTGGATTCATTATTTTGATTTCTTTTTGTTTAATATCTATTTTTCCTTCCCTTGGACTTGGAATACAATACAATTGTCTTGAGGACTTTGATCCAGGATGAATTTAACGAGTGATTTCAAGTGCTTTTGCAAGGATATGTTGCTCTTAAACAGGATTTCCAAGAGATTTCAATTGTGGACGCACAATTCAATCGTCTTAAGCATTATCCACCATTCGAATGAGATATGATAGAAAGAGAAGACATTGGAAATACAAAGTATGGTTTCGGTTCATACGGGATACCCACTGCTCAAAAACAATGAAGATCTCAGATTGATCGCGACAACCTAAGATTTTTGCCAGAAATATCTACAGCTCACCGGTACTATCATTCTATTCTCTATCTTTTAAATTCTTCTTTCAAATAAATTTTCATCATTACTCCCTTAATTTGATTTAATTTTACACCGGAGACGGTGTAAGTTAAGTCTGGGGGGATTGTTGTTACTAACACGTTTGTTAGTGTTTGGTTTTTATGTTTTCAATGGATTTTTCAAAATTTATTTTCAAATAAAATAAAATAAAAAATTTCATAAAAATTATAAGATAGGAATTATGACACTTTTCTAGGATTGACGTTTTGATTTCGAAGACTATGTAACCATTGTTGCAGGGTTTGATCATGACAATCGATTCAGAAACCTCATGATGGAGCGTCCGTACAGAAAATTTCTACTTGCAACTGTTTTGATAGATATGATTTTGACTCTATATTTGGACTACTAATATGATTTTTTATCCCTTCTAATTAAGGATGTTAGATCAAAGAAACGAATCACACATTCATGACATCTTATCCCCTTTTACCACTCTTTGTTGTTATGAATGGGCAGCTCATCTTGAGTTGGTACCCTACCTAAAAACCCTTTACCTTCTTTCAGACCTCATGCATTCTCTTTTAGTTTCATACTTGCAGATATGTGCAAAAACATCGGAGAGAAAAGGATCGACGCAATTTTCCAATCACTAAGAGATGCGACGATTTGGTAAAGAATGGTGGAGTAGAAAGATCGAATTACAAAGAGCTTGGCCGTTCCTTGTATGCGTAAAACATGGTAACAATTTGTGCATATATTTGACTTATATCAAAGAGATACCGATTTCTCCCTTTGAAAAAAAAATAAAAAAAATAAAAATAAAATAAAATAAAAAAAAAATCTAAGGGAAAGAAAAACGGTTGTCTAAGAGTCTTATGGCCAAAGAATACCCAAGGAATGTAATGATACAAAAGAAGAGACGAGTAGAAGAGATTTCAAGTGATTCCCGGAGAAAAATCTAAGTTTGGGGGAGAAAGACGTGAAGAAGTGGTTGGGAAATTGTGGACATCAATAGGTCAATTCTCTCTTGCGATTTTGCATGATATCTCATACGTAAACAATGTATTTCGTTTTTCTCTTGTTCTTCATGTTTATTTGATTCTAGAAGCCTTTAATGATAGATTGACTTTGCCCCTATTGCAAAGAGATGAGATCTAACTCCTTACGCTTAGATAGATCAATGAATGATACTGTCTATGTGCTTTACTCTTGCTGCGATGTGTTGCAAAACATGTTAGAGTTATAGCTTTGATTTGATTTCTATGCACTTTCTTAATTGATTCTTCATCTTTATTTATACTCAAAGCACGAATTGGCTTAGCTACCCAATGAGTGATCTTAATATTCGATGAGCTAGGCATCTTAACAATTTGATAGGTTAGTTAAGGAGTCTAGTGAACAATCAATCTTAAGCATAAAGCATATTTTCACCTTGTAATAACCTGCGATAGTTGAGTCTATTAGGGTGCAAAACGTAGATGGTTAGTTACTTCACGATAGTAGGATGACCTTACCTTAGTGATATGAGTTTTAGAACAACTAGTATTAAAATCCTAAATCGATTGCTTGTGTTTTGCATATGTTTTCTGAATTACTTGAATTCTAATCTTAATTGATATCTATTCCTTTACTTTTATTGCTTTGTTATTTGCTTCCGTAAAACCCCAAAAACCAAATTATATTTTCCCTTATCTTAATTCGAATCATATAGGTTTGAAGTGCATTCATCACTTAGTACTCAGTGGAACAATCCCTAAGTACTACAATTGTCTTAAATGTGTACTTGTAGTTCCCTAGGGTTATAAATTTAAAGACCTAATTGCATAAACCCTACATATAAGTTTTATGCACATCAGTATGCTCTATACCACTCACACTCTCGGGACACACAGTTCGTGAAGCTTTCAGTATGCAGGGAAACTCAAATACCCTTGAGAGAACTCGTTATCCCCTCAGGAGAACTCGTCATATCCTAATGAGTTATTTGGGGAAATCTTCATCTCCTAGAGCAATCAATTCTCAAATGTCAGTAAGCATCTCTGACCAAAACTACCTCCTATGGTCACATCCTGACATTCCACTCTTTAGAAATATCATCTCATCCCTAACCACTCCACATGTCAACTCTAAACAGCCAAGTCACTCAGGGTGTTTACAAAAACTCTACCCCGCACATAAACAAGTTATAACTTAACATAAAACTTGATATCCCCACACGTTCTAAATGTCACAATTCCATGACATAGATAACCAAACATAAGAACTACTCATCTTATCAACTCATCCGTAAGAAATCTTCATCTTATAAATCTCAATAATGTAATAATCGTTACAACCTCGAACAAAAATACATAAACCAAAAACTCATAGCAACATGCTAACTCTGAAACTGAAAACCAGAAGACAAACTCAAGCGTCAACCTGCTTCTCTAACCACTTCGAAAACTTTACCTTCATCATAACCTCTGGTTCCCAAGTCTCCTCCTCAACACCGTCACAGTTCAACAAGACTCTCAACAATGGTATCTTCTTCTCGCACAGATGCTTGACTCTCCTCTCAAGAATCCTCACAGGTCTCGCGTCCAATGTCATGTTAGGCTGAAGATCCTCCGAAATCCTAGCCAACACCTCCTCAGACTCATGCAGACACTTCTTCAGCATCGACACATGGAAGACCTTATGAAATGCCTTCATACTCTGAGATAACTCCAAACGATAAGCGACTGGTCCAACCTATTCCACAACCCTGAACGGACCCATAAACCTCGGAGTTAGCTTATTCTCTGAAATAAATCTGTTAGGACCCCTCAATATTGCTGCCTTGAGATACACCTAATCTCCAATCTCAAACTCTAACTCTTTCCTCCTCTTATCAGCATAACTCATCTGCCGATCTTGAGCCTCCTTCATGTTTAGTTTTAAAACACGGATCTTCTCCATTGTCTCCTGAACAAAGTCTGCACCAAACATGCTCTTCTCCCCCACTTGAGTCCAACATATTGGTGTACGAAATGGCCTCCCATACAACACCTTGTACGGAGATGATATAATGCGTTTTTGGCGCATTCTAACCCTTGTTTTGTAGGCTTTTATCGAGTCTTTCACTCTCTATTGAGTCATTCTAGGTTCAAAAGTGGCTGGAAGCAATGACTGGATCTTGCAATCGGATTTGGCTAGAAAGGAATGAAGTTGGACCCTTTTTGAACATTCTGGAGAAAGGGAGCACCTAGTACAAAAGAGGGAGCACCTGCTCCCAGCAGAGTCATTAATGGGCCTTTTGCAAAACCCTAATTTTGCAACCCTAATTTTGGGCCAGCCGCCGTGGGCCTTTAAATATGTTTTTCTCTGGATCTTTTGAGGAGAATCACGCCACACACATCACGAGGGACAGCAGCAGAGATACATCACGATGAGAGGGAGAGATATACACTTGTTTTGAGAGAGTTTGTAAGCTTGGAGATTTGTCTTCAAATACTTATCGAAGTTTTCTTAAACCCTACTCTTTTATATATCGATTTCAATGCAGTTTATCATGTCTTTTGCTGTTGTTGCTTGTTTGATAATGAGCGAGTAATCCACTTGTTAGGTTAAGGGTTTTCGATGGGATTTGATTCATGAGCTAAGCATAAATAGGTTTTTAAATAATCATTCGATAGTCTCCACCTATTGTCGATCATATTGCCTAGGTTAGATTGATCACCTAGCCTTTGATTTTAGGTTTAATTTACTTATCAAAAGTTTGAAAATTGCTGGAATTGACTTAGGTGGGCGATTTGATCCTTAGCCAACGAAAGTTGAAGTTAGGGCATCTCGTGAACATATCAACCTTAATCGCTTAATGCTTGATAATCCTTGTAACCTCAACGACAGTTAGGGTGTTAGATTGATTGTTAAAGTTGTAGATGCCACGAAAGTGGATCTCCTTATATTTATGGTTGAGTTCGAGACTTGGTCGTAATCGCATACCTGAATAATTGCTTGGTTCCTGTTATTCGAATCCCTGAGAATTATCCCTGACCTAACGCTTTTCCATTATTGTTTACAACAAATTTTACATTTTGTTAAGCTTTAATTATCGTGACATTTAAACCCCAACTTAAATCGCTTAGCTGAGATTTGTAATCCATAGAATTAGAGTGTATTGCTGGTCCTTTAACGAACCTCACTATTCTACATCGAAGTAGTGAATCTAGGTTTTCATCATTATAAACCAGGAAAAACACTTTCATCAAATTGGATCCGTTGCGACGGGGACCAACTCGATACCTCTATTTCTCGACTACGATTTTAGACTAAGCACTAATCCGTTCTTTTGTTTTTCTTTACGTGTGTTTCAGGTGCATGAACTCAAGGACAACAAGGAGAAATCTTCAAACACCCCTCGTCACTTTGAGTAATCCTGAACTCGCGAGACTAGAACGAGAAAACAGACGACAAAGGCCTAATCCCGCTGATATGGGCGATCAAGGCGACAACGACATGGCAGTTGAGTTACAAAGGTTGCAAGAGCAGATGGCTTAAATGCAACAGCAGCACGCGCGTGAACTGCAGCAACAACGTGCGCGTGAGCAACAACGAACCATAGGGGATATGGACAATCCCCATGCCTATTACCGAAACCGAGCTGCCATAGTTCCCCCCGCTGTTGAAAGGAATGACTATGAGATCAAACCGCAGATGATATCGCTGGTTAAGCAGCACTTGTTCCACGGATTGCCTGCTGAAATTCCGATGGACCATATAGAGAATTTCGAGGAGATGTGCTCCACGACAAGCTCTAATGGGATGAACCCGGATTTCGTAAAATGCAAGCTGTTTCCGTTTTCACTCGCGGACAAAGCTTCTCGTTGGCTTAAGTCTTTACCTGCTGGATCCATTACGACTTGGGCGCAATGCAGAGCTGCATTTTTGGACCATTTCTACACAAAATCCAAAACCACGAGTTTAAGGAACAAGATATCCTCCTTCCACCAACATTCCGGAGAGTCCTTCTGTGAGGCTTGGGAAAGGTTTAAGGAGTACAAGAGAAAGTGCCCACACCATGGGTTCACTGATGAAAACCTGCTGGGGATTTTCTACGATGGTGTGGACTGGGATTATAGGAACGCGCTCAATGCTGCTAGCGATAGTGATTTCATGACCAAAACCAAAGAGGGAGCGTATAAGCTGATTGAGAACTTGGCTGCAAGTTCAAGTAACAAGTCCCAGCAGTATGACAGGATTACGAAATCCAATGGAACGGATTCTGCTAAGATCGATCACCTTACGGCCAAGATCAATTTATTGCTTAAGGCGAACCAAAGGATGGTTCATTTTGCTGATGAGAATGGCGAGCAACTAGCTGAAGAGATGGGTGAGGAAGGAGACAATGATCAGCAAGAGGTTAGTTATGTTAATGGGCAGGGTTTTGCGCGAAACCGAGGGTTCAACCAGAACTACAGAAATCATCCAAATTTCTCCTATCGAAGCACGAATGTTGAAAACCCCCAGGACCAAGTTTATCCACAACAAACCAATCTCCAGACCACGAAACCTCAGGATCAGAGTTTCCAGAACTCGTTCCGCCAAAACTTTCAGGGAAAGTCATTCGTCCCTTTTCAAGGTCAGAAACCGCAGTTTTCAAATTTTCAGGCTTCTGTAAGCTCTGGAAGTGGTTCTTAGGATGAGTTGAAAGGTATGGTGCAGCATATATTGACAAACCAGCATAAGTTCGCCACTGAGATCAACACAAAGGTGGATGGTATGTACTTGGACCTTAATGGTCGGCTCGAAGCAGTTTGTAACCACGTAAAGAAACTCGACACACAAGTTGCTCAGACGGCAGAAGCAATTAAGAGACCACAGGGAGTATTACCTGGTAAAACTGATGCAAACCCAAGAGAATTTGTGAATGCCATAGAGCTGGGAAGTGGGAGAACTTTACCTGGAGTCGTAAGAACAGAAACTGCAAACTGCCCAGAAGGAGCACCTGCTCCGGCAGACGGAGCACCTGCACCAACAGAGAGAGCACCTGCTCCAGAAATAGAAAACGACGAAGAACCCGCTGAGCCAACTTCTAAGGTATTAAGACCAAATGAGATTATTGATAAGGTTCGTTCTCGTGTTTACAGGCCCCCTATCCCTTACCCAGTAGCTCCAAGGAAGTCGCAGAAGGATTTGGAGGAGGCAAAATGTAAGGAGATGTTATAGGATTTGACGGTTAAGCTGATATTGGCAGACGCGATTCAGATGATGCCATCCATGAAAAAGGCCTGGTTACTGGGCAGATTCCTTCAGAGCAGAGCGCCATGATCGTAAGTAGAAATTGTAGTGTTGTACTACAAAACAAAGCCATCAAAAAGCTAGAGGATCCAGGTAAGTTTGTGCTTTCTGTTGATATTGGTCCTGTGCGATTTGCTTGTTCCTTGTGTGATCTAGGTTCCAGCGTGAATCTCATGCCCTATTCGGTTGCAAGGAAGCTCGGGTACACAAAATTTAAACCAACACGAATTTCATTAGTGTTTGCTGACAGATCTATTAAGTTGCCTATAGGAATTTTGGAAGATTTGCAGGTCAGGATTGGGAACATTTTTATTCCAACAGATTTCGTGGTGTTGGAATTGGATGATGAGCCAAAGGATCCTCTGATATTGGGACGTCCTTTCTTGCGCACAACTGGTGCGATCATTGATGTAAAGAACGGAACGATTGGTCTCCACCTGGGAGACATAATTATGGAGTTTGAGATGGATCGCATGCTGAAGAAACCAACCATTGATGGGCAAACCTTTGCCATTGAGGATGACCTTGAAGTCTCAGATGGAGAGATTGAGGAGATTCTTGCAGATGATCCATTAGATGTTGTTTTAACCAAAGCTGAGGGTGAGCACGGATATCTGAGTGAGGATAGAATCGGTTTTGCTAGATTGCTGAATTCAAGCCAAATGGAAAAATCAACCGAATTCCTGAACCTTGAAACGGAGGGAAAAGACGGAGTACCGGCTCATAGAAACTCTCCTAATGAGCTGAAAGCTCCAAAACTTGAGCTCAAAACCTTACCAACTGGGCTAAGGTACGCGTTTCTCGGTCCCAACTCTACATATCCTGTTATTATTAATGCTGATCTGAATAATGTGGAATCCGCCTTACTTTTATGCGAGCTTAGGAAGTATAGGAAAGCTTTAGGTTATTCGCTAGATGACATCCCTGGAATCTCACCTGATTTATGCATGCATAGGATACATTTAGAGGATGAATCTAGAACTTTTGTAGAACACCAAAGGAGGCTGAATCCGAATTTAAAAGATGTTGTTAAGAAAGAAATTATTAAACTCTTAGAAGCTGGTGTTATTTATGCAATATCTGATAGTAACTGGGTCAGTCCTGTACACGTAGTACCTAAGAAGGGCGGAATCACTGTGATCGCTAATGATAGGAACAAACTGATACCTACCAGGACTGTCACAGGACATAGGATGTGCATAGACTATAGGAAGTTAAATGCAGGAACTAGGAAGGATCATTTTCCCTTACCATTCATTGATCAAATGCTCGAAAGACTCGCTAACCACCCTTACTACTACTTTTTAGACGGTTATTCAGGTTTCTTTCAGATTCCCATTCACCCGGATGATCAGGAGAAGACAACCTTCACCTGCCCGTATGGCACCTTTGCGTACCGCAGGATGCCATTTGGGCTATGCAACGCCCCTGCAACTTTTCAAAGCTGCATGATGTCTATCTTTACTGATTTGATTGAGGATATTATGGAAGTTTTCATGGATGACTTCTCCGTCTATGGGAGCTCTTTTTCCGTGTGTCTGTCTAATCTTTGCAGGGTTTTGGAGCGCTGTGAAGAGAAACACCTAGTGCTGAATTGGGAGAAGTGCCATTTCATGGTGAGGGATGGTATAATTCTAGGTCATCGAATTTCAGAAAAGGGTATTGAGGTTGACCGAGCAAAGGTTGAGGTGATGATGAGCCTGCAACCGCCGGATTCAGTCAGAGGGTTAAGGAGTTTCCTTGGTCACGCCGGCTTTTACAGACGTTTCATCAAGGATTTTTCAAAGATAGCGAGACCGCTAACCCTTGATGGGGCTTGCCTTGAGGCGTTTCACACGATAAAAGGAGCATTAGTAAGCACACCTATTGTTCAACCACCAGATTGGGATCTATCATTTGAGGTCATGATAGACGCAGGTGACTACGCCGTAGGGGCTGTTTTGGGGCAGAGGAAGGATAGAAAGCTTCACGTAATCTATTATGCGAGTCGCACTTTGGATGAAGCTCAGTGCAGATATGCTACTACTAAGAAGGAACTACCAGCTGTGGTGTTCGCCTTTGAAAAATTCAGATCATATCTTGTGGGTTCGAAGGTCATGGTTCATACAGATTACGTAGCATTGAAGTACCTGCTCACGAAGAAAGATGCGAAACCAAGGCTTTTGAGATGGATCTTGTTGCTTCAAGAGTTTGATCTTCAAATCGTTGATAAGAAGGGTACCGAAAATGGAGTTGCTGACCACCTGTCTAGGATGAAAGTTGATGAAACAATGCCACTTGATGATGCATTGCCGGATGAACAAGTGTACGCTATTGGAATCTGCGTACAAGAGCACCCAGTACAATCTGGAGCACCTGTTCTACCCAAAGGAGCACCTGCTCCAGAGGCATTTTGTGCGGCTATCTCCAAGGAAAATTCACCAAGTTTTCCGTGGTTTGGTGAGATCGCGAACTACCTAGCTGCTGACCAGGAACCTGCTGACTTCGTGGGAGACAAGAAGAGGAAATTCTTGGGCAACGTAAGGAGGTACTTTTGGGATGAACCATACCTCTACAAACAATGCTCCGACGGTTTTTTCTAGAGATGTGTTCCTGAAGAGGAAATCCCGAGAATCTTGTTTCACTGCCACAGTTCAAGTTACGCTGGACACTTCGCGATATTTAAGACAGTATCAAAGGTGCTACAAGCTGGATATTGGTGGCCCATAATGTTCCGTGATACACATGCATTTATTGCAAGATGCGATAAATGTCAGAGGCAAGGAAACATCTCGCGACGGAATGAGATGCCTCAGCACTTCATCTTGGAAGTTGAAGTGTTCGATGTGTGGGGGATTGACTTTATGGGACCGTTTCCTTCATCCTATGGCAACAAGTACATTTTAGTGGCCGTCGACTATGTGTCTAAGTGGATTGAGGCCATTGCCTCTCCAACAAACGACGCAGCTGTGGTTTTGAGGATGTTTAAGACAATCATATTTCCCCGTTTTGGACTTCCGCGGGTGGTGATTAGTGATGGAGGGACCCATTTCATCAATAGGGTTTTTGAGAACCTTTTGAGAAAGAATGGCGTAAAGCATAAGGTTGCAACGCCATATCACCCGGAGACTAGTGGCCAAGTTGAGGTTAGTAATCGGCAGATCAAGGACATTTTGTAAAAGACCATAGGCACCACAAGGAAAGATTGGGCCACCAAGTTGGACGACGCAGTTTGGGCCTACCGAACCGCATACAAAACGCCACTGGGGACAACGCCCTTTCATTTGGTGTATGGTAAGTCGTGCCACCTTCTGGTAGAGCTTGAGGATAAGGCGGCATGGGCAGTTAAGTTAATGAACTACGACATCAAATCCGCCTTGGAAAGGCGATCCATGCAACTTAACGAGTTAGAGGAAATTAGGCACCTGGCCTTGAGAGTTCGAAATTGTACAAGGAACGAACCAAGATGTACCACGACAAGAAAATTCTTAACCGAAACTTCCAATCCAATGACATGGTACTTCTCGTTAACTCTCGCCTTAAACTTTTTCCTGGAAAATTGCGATCTATGTGGTCCAGTCCTTTCCTCGTCAAAGAAGTTCGATCATATGGAGCTCTGGTGTTGCTGGACGCCAAAGGCAAAGAGTTCGTGGTCAATGGACAGCGCTGCAAACCGTACCTAGTCGATGCAAACCCAACCGAAGGTGGAGTTATCACCTTAGGTGATGCGCCCAAAGCCTAAAAGGCTAATCAAGTCAAGCTAACGACTTTAACCAAACGCTTGGTGGGAGGCAACCCACCGGTATATTTTCTAACCTTTTTCAATTTTGATTTCTTTTGCTACTAACTTTGTTTTCGATCTTTGAAAAAAAAAATGAAAAAATGAAAATGTTGAGGCAGATCGATCGATCCTCATATCACGATCGATCGATCCGGATGAGGATTTCAACACACAAACCATCGGTTGGTCTAAGGATCGACCTGCACGTCGATCCGCTGCAAGGTTCAAATCGGAGGGAGCACCTGAAACCCAGAACAGAGCACCTGAAACCCAGAACAGAGCACCTACTCCAATGGGTAAAATTTGACATTTAAATACAGTCCCGCCAAAAGGTAAGTCACGAGAATAAGGATAGTGGGCCTGAGAAATATGAGATTATTTTCCAATTTTAATAAGGAAATAACAGTTTTAATGGGACCCCCATAAAACCCTAATTTCTCGCGCCCAATAACTCCTTCTTCTCCTTCCTCCTCTTTTCGATTTTCTCCATTAAAACTCTCAAGGTTTTTACTCAAAACTCAACTTTTTTAATCCTCAACCGATCTGAGTGATTTTTGGGTTGATTTCACTCGAATTTTTACCCTCATTCTGAATCTATCAACCGTTTTTCAAGACAATCAAGGTACCACTCGAAATCCCAATTACTGTGCTCGCTGTTTTCAAACCCAAAGAGTGAAAATCGCTCACTGATTCTGTTGATTCGTGGCTTTGCGACTGATAAGTACACCATATGCTCACTTTGGGATTAAATTCGCATGTGAAGAGTTGTGTATTTTGACTTGAAATTTTGTTGAACTTGAACCCTAATTTTATGAGAAAACTCGAAATCTATAGGCGTGGAGATATGAATGGGATTATGTTTCTTTCATTATTTACCCTGGGCATGTTTGGATTGGTCGAAATTTTCTGATTCAAGGGTAGGAACTTTGTCTTAATTTTTCGCAAAAACAGGGGAATTTTATTTCGATGTTTGTGTGGATATATGGACATGAATTTATGCTGGATTTGGTTCGTGTTTGTGGCTATCATTGTAGAATGTCAGGACTGCGAACGTCAGTTGGTAACCCATCACGCTCACGCAAAGGAAAAGGAGCCGCCACCTCCTCCCAAATCGCAACAACCCATTGGCCACGTGATGAAGGCCAACGATTCGATTTGAGCGATTTTAGCCTTCCTCTCGATTTAGACGTAGAATGGGACCAGAATGACGCATACTACTACAATAACTGGCTCGACATTACTATTGAGTCGACTCGCTTCTTGTGTGGGCAAATTATGGCTGCTCTATGATGTGGGCAGCATACTTGAGGCTTGCCAATTGACTGATATTATCACCCAACCCGATGATCTCTACCCCGACCTGGGGAGGCAGTGTTTGGCATCCGCCAAACTGACTTATTCGGACCCGCGCAGGCCGGTGGCTTCACAGGGAGTTCTCTCTTTCTTTGCTGGAGGAAAGAGATACGAGGTGACTATCAGGGACCTCTGTGCCCTCTACGGTTTCAACTCCACGGAGGAGAAAGTGGCCTTCCCCACACGCCTCCAGGTCGCACACAGGTTTTGGGACTTCATCGCAAGTGGAGATTACTTCTCTCGATCCGCGGCCCAATCCACCATTTGGAACCCTTCTCTTCGGATCGGTGTCAAGGCCATCAGCACTATCTTCTTCTCACGGGATGATGCAAGCAAAGTGCGAACCGATGAATTGATCATGCTCTACAATGTTGTGCGAGACACCATTAGCGATGAAGCAGGGTTGAGCTGCGAGTTTGATGGAAGCGTCAACATGGGAGCGCTTTTTGCCTCATGCATTGCGGACAAGAGGACTAAAGTGGCAAAGGGAAAGGCGGCATCACACAACAAGAGGATCGGGAGTCTGTTGACCAGGCTGTTCCTCCACGTCAAACTTGACCTCGGATCTTACACTTGCAACTCCGCGACGGAGTTTATGGATAACTCTTAGCTTATTTCTTGTGAGATCTTGGCCGACACTAACATTTACAAGTTCACCGCGAGACACAAGACCACCCGGTTCTGCCGATTACCGCAACCGTCATTGACAGACCTAGACGTTGCAGCCAACGTTGGGTTCACACCAGGAATGGAGTACTTGTGCTCCGAGGGAGCACCAAAGCCCAGGAGAAGCACTTTATCCACCCGAGCTGATCCTGCCCCCGCTTCTGTCCCGGATGCCCCTTTGAGCCATGATAAGGAAGACGAACTGGCAGCCGCTACGCAGAAGACTCGGCAGTCCAGAGCTCACTACCGCATGCCTTATGCGAGTGAGTTAACACTAGATGACATCTCCGATGCTCCCGAGGATGCCGAATATCGCCGTTGGATGGTTGCTTCTACCAAGAAGAACAACGGGCTGCTCCGTCGCATTCTCCACATGCGCCACCGAGACCATCCCATCCATGGCCCCTGCTCAGCCACCTGCTTCTCGACCATCCACATCCACTCGTCCGTCCACTCGTTCCTCCAAACACAAGAAACCGATCACCAGCGACGACTCCGATGATACCACCAGCGATTGAGATCGCTCCTCTAACCTTTCTCAGTATTCCATGAACACTTTTTATTTTATGCATTATTATTTTCTTCTTTCTATCCTCTCTCTTTTCTTATTTTCACACCGAGACGGTGTGAAGTGAGTCTGGGGGGAGTTGCTACTAATCTCGTTTATTTTGGATGTTTTTCTTATGTTTCTTATGTCATGTTTTGAGTCTTTCTTTTGGTTTGTTTTATTGAGTCAAGACTTTGTAGAGAATTATGACCTTATCTCATGATGATATTTGAACTATTTGTGTTTAACTTTCTATCTATTGACCATTTCTTCAGAGCATGAGTACAAGGAACAGCTGGAACACTTCGATACACCATCTTCCAGGTTCCATATTGACCAAAATTTTATCTCGCTATTGGCACTAGATTAGGGAAACGAATCATATTCAGGACTCCTTATTCTTTTTTATCACTCTTATTGTTCCTGAATAGCTAGCTCATTTTTAGTTAGTACCCTCCTTAACCCTTACCTCTTTTCAAGCCCCTTGCATTCTTGTTACTTCATTGTCATATGTGCAGCATATGCGCAAAAGGGCCGTAGAAAATTGGGTCGACACTGCCTTTAAATCACTCTTTCTGAAGAACAAGAGCACTGATTTCCAGAAGGAGCACCTGCTCCTATTCTCAGAATATGGTTTATATGAGTGGAACAAAAATCCACTAAGAGGAGTGACAATGATGAGCTCCACTTGGGTATATACAGTAACTCTAATTCTTTTTCGTGCTTGAGAGACATACATTTGTAATAAAACCCTCTTCATCATCATCTATCATGTAAAAAAAAATAAAAAATCAATCAAATCAGATGATGAAGAGTGGTAAATATGTAAAATGTCTCTCTGCACAGCCACTACACCCAAGGAGGACGATTGCAACATGAGTCGGTTGGAAGATTTGGAGAAGAAAGAGTGGTTTAGAGAATGTGGATATCAACGTACCCGTTCTCTCTTGCAATTTTGTGCAATATCCTGCATCCACTACGAAATATCGGGTAACCCATAAACACTTTAAACACTTTGAACTCCACCTCTAAATGGCCAAACACCCTTAGCGTCGTCTACCCTAAATGGATCCTTTAGCGAGACCCTCCCGCAACTTTGAATGCATTGAGTTTGTGTTTGGGAAATGGAACTTGGTTGAGAAATGTGTTGAGGAGTTTTGGTAAAGCTTTGTTATTTATAATCTAGATTATGTGGTCTGCAGATGGAAAGTCTTAAACCCGGTTCACTGAGGATAAAAGAGTTCCCGCGTTTTCAAACCTTTCTCCTTCACTTGGTCTTGAATTTGTTTGAGGACAAACAAAGATCCAAGTCTGGGGGAATTGATATAATGCATTTTTGGCGCATTCTAACCCTTGTTTTGTAGGCTTTTATCGAGTCTTTCACTCTCGATCGAGTCATTCTAGGTACAAAAGTGGCTGGAAGCAATGACTGGAGCTTGCAATCAGATTTGGATAGAAAGGAATGAAGTTGGACCCTTTTTGAACATTCTGGAGAAAAGGAGCACCTAGTACAAAAGAGGGAGCACCTGCTCCCAGCAGAGTCATTAATGGGCCTTTTGCAAAACCCTAATTTTGCAACCCTAATTTTGGGCCAGCCGCCGTGGTCCTTTAAATATGTTTTTCTCTGGATCTTTTGAGGAGAATCACGCCACACACATCACGGGGGACAGCAGCAGAGATACATCACGACGAGAGAGAGAGAGAGAGATATACACTTGTTTTGAGAGAGTTTGTAAGCTTGGAGATTTGTCTTCAAATACTTATCGAAGTTTTCTTAAACCCTACTCTTTTATATATCGATTTCAATGCAGTTTATCATGTCTTTTGCTGCTGTTGCTTGTTTGATCATGAGCGAGTAATCCACTTGTTAGGTTAAGGGTTTTCGATGGGATTTGATTCATGAGCTAAGCATACATAGGTTTTTAAATAACCTATTGTCGATCATATTGCCTAGGTTAGATTGAACACCTAGCCTTTTATTTTAGGTTTAATTTACTTATCAAAAATTTGTAAATTGCTGGAATTGACTTAGGTGGGCGATTTGATCCTTAGCCAACGAAAGTTGAAGTTAGGGCATCTCGTGAACATATCAACCCTAATCGCTTAATGCTTGATAATCCTTGTAACCACAACTACAGTTAGGGTGTTAGATTGATTGTTAAAGTTGTAGATGCCACAAAAGTGGATCTCCTTATATTTATGGTTGAGTTCGAGACTTGGTCGTAATCGCATACCTGAATAATTGCTTGGTTCCTGAAATTTGAATCCCTGAGAATTATCCCTGACCTAACGCTTTTCCATTATTGTTTACAACAGATTTTACATTTTGTTTAGCTTTAATTATCGTGACATTTAAACCCCAACTTAAATCGCTTAGCTAAGATTTGTAATCCATAGAATTAGAGTGTATTGCTGGTCCCTTAACGAACCTCACTATTCTACATCGAAGTAGTGAATCTAGGTTTTTATCTTTATGAACCAGTAAAAACACTTTCATTAGGAGTCATACCAATACTCGCCTAATAGCTGTTGTTATACGAAAACTCTACCAAGTTCAAGTGATCCGTCCAATGACCAGCATAATCCAGCACACACATCCTCAACAAATCCTCGAGTGTCTGAATCGTCTTCTTAGATTACCCATCCGTCTGAGGATGATAAGCAGTACTTATATGCACCTTAGTGTCCATCTCAGCCTGAAAGGCTCTCCAAAAATCTGAAGCGAACCTTGGATCTCTATCTGACACAATACTCGCTGACACCCCGTGTAGCCTCACTATCTCCCGCACATACTTCTTAGCCAAAACCGCCGCTCCATCGGTTTTTTTAATGGCAAGAAAATGTGCTGACTTAGTCAGACGATCCACAATCACCCAGATAGCATCATAAGTACGCGAAACTGGCAATCCTACCACAAAATCCATGGTAATCAAATCCCACTTCCACTCTAAAATGGGTAAACTCTGCAACAAACCACTCAGAATCTGATGTTCTGCCTTCACTAACTGGCACACATGGCAAGTTGCGATCGAGTTTGCAACATCGTTTTTCATCCCGACCCAGTGATAATACCGTTTTATATCACAATACATCTTAGTCGCTCCCGGATGAATATACAGCATGCTCGCATGAGCCTCTCTAAGAATCTCCTGCCTCAGATCCTCATCCTTCAGCAAACAAACTCGCCCGTTAACAAGTATTGTCCCTTTCGCAGAGACATGATACTCAGAACCTGTAACCCTAGAATCATCATTCAACCCTTGATCCTTCTCCTGAGGTACTCAAATTTTGCACAACAAGTATGCCTGGTTAGTTGCCTCTAACCCCAAATGTTCCTGTGAGATAACACATAACCTCAAGGTGCTAATCTCACTCACCAAACCCTCCATATCCTGCTCTTGACCCGCAACAACCCTCTTCCGACTCAAAGCATCATCAATCAGATTAGCCTTACCGGGATGGTAACCAATCTCCAGATCATAATCCAATACCAACTCCATCCATCACCTCTGCCTCTGTTTCAGCTCTGGCTGCGTAAAGAAATACTTCATGCTCTTGTGGTATGTGAACACCTAAACTTTTCCGCCATAAAGATAGGATCTCCAAATCTTTAGAGCTAAAATCACTGCAACAAAATCAAGGTCATGGGTAGGGTAGTTGCTCTCGTGCTTCCTCAACTATCTCAAAGCATAAGCAATTACTTTTCCATGCTGCATCAACACGCAACCTAGACCAACTCCCGAAGCATCTGTATACACCACGTAAGGCTCACCCGGCTCTGGCAACGCCAACACTGGTGTATTAGTCAACATCTCCTTCAACCTCGCTAAACTCTCCTTGCAAGCTGAAGACCACACAAAAGGAACATCATTTCCCATCAGTTTTGTCATCGACTGAGCCATACTCGCAAAACCCTTGACGAATCTTCGGTAGTAACCTGCCAAACCGAGAAAACTCTTGATTTTCGTGGCATTCCTTGGGCTAGGCTACCCTCTGATAGCCTTTATCTTTGTCGGATCTACATAAACTCCATCTACAGAAACCACATGACCGAGAAAACCCATCTCACGCTGCCAAAAACTATACTTGCTCAACTTAGCATACAGCTTCCGCTCCCGCAGCTTCTCCAAAACAACTCTCAGATGAACCTCGTGCTCCTCAAGACTTCTCGAATACACCAGAATATCATCGATTAACATGATCACAAACTCATCCAGATACTCCTGAAAGACCCCGTTCATCAGCCTCATGAACACCGCTGGTACATTAGTCAAACCAAATGGCATCACCTCAAACTCGAAATGCACGTATCTCGTCTTGAAAGTAGTCTTCCTAACATCTGCCTCATCGATAAGAATCTGATGGTAACCCGATGCCAAGTCAATCTTGGAGAACCAAGTAGCCCCTCACAGCTGATCCAACAACTCATCAATCCATTGTAGAGGATACTTGTTCTTTATAGTGACTCGGTTAAGTCCCCGGTAATCAATATACAACCGGAAACTCCCATCCTTCTTCTTCACAAACAACACCGATGCTCCCCATGGTGAACTTCTAGGCCGCATAAACACCTTACCCAATAGATCATCTAGCTGCTTCTTCAGCTCTGCCATCTCTGCTAGGGCCATTCTGTAAGGCGCCTTAGATATTGGAGTCGTCCCGAGCTCCAACTCAATCGTGAAAGGATAACACAGAGACAGTGGTAATCCCTGCAATGACTGAAAAACATCGTCGAAGTCCCGAACAACCTGGATATCTCCAACCGCCACCTCTCCAACAGATTATGGCATCATAATCATCGCCAAATACGCCTTGCAGTCCTTCTCGATCAGCTGCTCAGCCTGAATGGCCGAGATCACAAGATTCTCTGAAGTCGTCCTCACTCCCTGATAAACCAATCTCCCTACCTCTCGCTCAAAGACAACTCGTCCTCGATGATAATCAAGATGAACTCTGTACCGCTCCAGCCAATCCATACCCCGAATGACATCGTACAGCTCCACCAGACTGATAATCAGATATGCTAACATAGACTCTCCAGCCACCCAAATACTGATGCCTCTCGCTCGACCATAAGTAGCTAAGAAATTCCCACCAACAACCTTAACTACTCCCATCGGCTCTCCGAAATCGCCCCGGATATTGCAACCCTCCGCACACTCCAGAGTAATGAAGCAATTGATAGCTCCATAATCAAACAAGACATAGGACTCAAACCCGCCCACAACAAGGTCCCTGCACAAGTTCTATGTGCCTAAGAACCCTAACATTCTATCACAGGACCCACAAATTCCAAAACAGACAACCATTCATAAACGCCAAAATTTACCAAGTCGAGTTCTGAAATTTACTTATGATCGGTCTGGCACATGAACAACCCGCCTCCACCAAAGTAAACACCTGCAGTGCTGCAGCAAGGCTGCACTATCGCCAGTGCCATATGCAGCAACTTTGGACATTTCGGCTTCATGTGTCATGGCTCTCTACACTGAAAACACACCCAAGTATCCCGAGATTCGTCCCTCCTACGATAACTCGCCAGCTTGTGATCCATGCTCCTACACCTGAAGCATCCCTGACCTCCCTGGTCTCTCTAACTCGGTCCTAAAGTGCCCTCTCACTTCCTCTTCTATCCTTGCGCAGGCTTGCTGTCCTTGCTCAGAATTACCTGCTGTTGCGATCTCTTCGGCTGAATAGGCGGACTAACCACCATAATCCGCTCCCTCAGATCCTCCTCAATCGCCATAGCAATCTCAACCAACTTTACCCTCATGGCGAACCTACTCACTCTACAGCGAGTCCTCAAATCCGGTCGAAGCCTCCTCAAGAACCTCTTACTTGGGCTTGCTCGCCTTCCATACTTCTACCCGCAGGAACCAGAAGTCTACTGAACTCCGCATCAAACTCCTGAACCGATTAGTCACCATAACCAGACTCCAGAATCCTCAGCTCTAACTGATCCACCGCCTCAGCTCTCGAAAAGAACTTGGTATTAAACTCAGCCAAAAAATCCTCCCAGGCCATCTCTGCCTACCCCCTCTTGGCCACTACACCTCTCCACCAGAGATGCGCATCACGATACAGATAATGCACTGCCAGGTCCACTCGGTATCCCTGTGGACACCTGATAGAGCGAAAGTTACGCTCTATTCTCATCCGCCACTCATCAGCCTGCTCAGGCTTGGCACCTCCCGAGAAAAATCTTGTGCCAATCCTTTGCATCTGCTCTATCATCCTAAGATAAGATGGGAGCTCCTCTGCACCCACAACCCTCAGTTTCATCTCGGCCACTGGTGGCACTACCAGAACCTGAACTTGAGTCGGCACCCCTCCCGGTAACCGCTCCAAAATTAGCTGTAGTAGATCCGCCAGACGATCATCTCGATCCTGGGCTAAACCTGCGATAGCACCCTCACCTAGGCCCGCCGTACTGCCGGCCACGCCGAAACCCACACAAGTCCCACCAGTCCTCACAGTGACCACATCCACGATCCCTTCCTGAAACATCTGCAAAGCTGCCACCTGCTCATGCGTGGAACTCTGGGCCACACTCGCAGCGGCGGACTCACTCACAAGTCTCCGACCGCGCCAAAGCCCTCCACGACAACCACGGCCTCCAGGACCACCACGGCCTCTACCTCTAGCTCCTCTAGCCCTCTCTCTACACTACCACAATAGAACACTAAGCATACTAGAAAGCTAGAAAATATCAAACAAATACATAATGTGGAATCTCATTGAAAGCTCGAAGAAGATGATCTAGGACTCCAAAATCACACACAACAATTGAGTAAATCCTCATAATCAATCAAGTGCACCCGCCGTAAAACTATAAGGGCTCTGATACTAAACTGAAACAACCCGATCCATTTTTTTTTACATCGAATTAGTATTCTCATAAATACTAATTCTCAACCCTTAGCAATTCAACAAGCAACCAAACATAACCAGTGGAAATCAACTCAAATTAATCAAACGATTAAACCATCAAACCATCACCAATTCAAAACCAATTTAACAATTTAATTCCATAAAACCAGCAACCTAGCGGTTCTAAACAATCACATAAAGCAAATAAAGGAGACTTTAGATCATCGCCTCTTCATAGCCTTGATTCCACGACCACATCTTTTCTTTACCTACATCACATGGTTAAAAGAGATACGTGAGTATTATGACAAATACTTAGTGAGACGGTCATCCCATCTACTAGGCTATACACACAAGCATATAGAAATAATATAATACCAAGCGATCAATCAACAACTCAAAGCAGGAACAAATAACCAGTAATCATTCATCAATCCATTCCATATCACAATCAAACGCATCCTGTTAGAACAAGAAGGGATCCTTGTTGTGGTGAATTCGAGCCTGTGGAGTCAAAATCAGATGTTGGTTTGCGTTGTTCTTCGCGTTCTTCGTCGTTCTTCATCTTTTCAAACCAAATTCGAGGTGAGTGCGTGACCGTAGGCTTATATAAGTGTAAGGAATGGGTCGAATGCGATTGCTTGTTGGATTTCATGTGTTTTGTGAATGAAATTATGAGGAGACTCGATGAATCGCAATTGATTCGAACCATGAGAGGATAGGCTTGTTTCTAGGTTCTTCGATGTCATGTCGATCGACACCAGGGTGGTGTGTCGATCGACATAGGGCTTTATGTCGATCGACACCTAGTGGTTGTGTCGATCGACACGGGCTGTGGATCGATCGACACTTAGAGGTTGTGTCAATCGACACAGAGTTTCTGGATTGGTTCATGTTTAATTATTTCGTGAATGCTTGTGTATGCTCATCCTGGTATTGTATCTATTGTTTATGCTTGTGTATAAATAGCATGTAGACGGGATGACCGCGTCGCTAAGTATTTGTGATATTACTCACGCAACTCTTTTTGCCATGTGTTACTGGTAAAGAGAAAATGTGATCGTGGAATCATGGCTGGGAATAAGAGATGATCTAGTGCCTCGTTAGAGTGGTCGTAGCGTTAAAATTGCTAGGTTGCTAGTAGATTCTGAAATAGTTGTCATTGGATTATTCCGGAATTGATTGAATTGAATATTGTTCTTATTGAACTGAACGGTTTAGGGAATTAATAAAGTATGGGATTTATTGATTTGGTTGTTATTGTTGATATTAATTGTTCTGCGTTGCTTGTGTTGGCCCAGTTGAGAATTATGATCGGTGATGATCATAATCTGAAGGGAAATTTTTTTAAATTTTTGGGTCAGGTCGTTTCATTTTGGTATCAGAGCCCTTATGGTTCTAGGGCGGGTGTAATTGATTGATTGTGTGATAATTGATTGATTACTGTGTGGGTATGGAGTCCTAGATCATCTCTTCCGAGCCTTCAATGAGATTCCACGGTATGTGTTATTTGATTTTCTGTTTTTCTAGTACTTAGTAATCTGCTAGTGAGTGCTGAGTGATGGCTAGAGGTGCTAGAGGCAGAGGTCGTGGGGGCCGTGGAAGCCGAGGTGGTCGTGGTGGGTGCGGGCGAAGACTTGTGAGTGAGTCAGATGCCGCGAGTGTAGCCCAGGAGACCACACAGGAGCAGGTGGCGGACTCACAGGCGTTTCAGGAGAGGTTTGTGGGTGTGACTGCTACGAGTGCCAGTGTGAGGGCTGGTGGGAGTAGTGTGGGTCCCG
This sequence comes from Arabis hirsuta, assembly GCA_964056655.1. NCBI lineage: Eukaryota > Viridiplantae > Streptophyta > Magnoliopsida > Brassicales > Brassicaceae > Arabis > Arabis hirsuta. The sequence continues at coordinate 17,778,718 of OZ053305.1, forward strand.
AGGTAACTGTTGGTGCGGGGGGCCTAGGTGGGGTGCTCCCGTAGGTGTGGCCCAAGACCGAGATGATCAAGTGTCCAGAGGGATACCGGGTCGATCAGGCGGTTCACTATCTAGATAGTGACGCACATATCTGGTGGAGAGGTGTTGAGTCCAGGAGGGTATAGGCCGAGATGGTCTGGGAGGATTTCTTGGCTGAGTTTAATGCCAAGTATTTCCTGCAGGAGGGGATGAACTGGATGGAGTCGAGGTTTCTGAACCTGGCTCAGGGAGATCGGACTGTGAGGGAGTTCGATTTCGAGTTCAGTTGACTCATGGTGCATGCTGGTAGGAGCATGGAGGGCGAGCAGGCCCAGGTGAGGAGGTTCCTTGGGGGACTTCGAGCTGAGTTGAGGACTCGCTGCTGGGCGAGTAAGTTCGCCACGAGGGCGGAGCTGGTTGAGACTGCTGCGGCGATTGAGGAGGACCTTAGAGAGCAGGCTGTGGTGGTTAGTCCACTGGTGCAACATTAGCAGCAGAGGAAATCTCAGCAGCAGACAGGTTCGAGTAGGGGCAGGAAGCCTGCTCAAGGTCAGAAGAGGAAGTGGGAGAGCACTTCAGGAGCCAGTCAGGGCGGTCAGGGTGGTTCAGGATGCTACGGGTGTGGTTGTGTGGGCCACAAGGTTGCGGACTGTCCGAAGAGGAGAGAGGATTGGGCGGCTCAGGTGTGCTATCACTGCAGGGAGCGGGGGCATATCAAGCCCATGTGTCCTAAGCTACAGAAGATGGCGGTGGCGGCAGTGCAGCCGTTGGCCGTCCAGCCTTTGGCTCAGATTACGGTGACACCGCGGGTTTTCAAGTCGGCAGAGGCGAGAGGTTCTAGCGCCAGACCGATCACAATATAGTTTCAGACTTGTTTTTTTTAGATATTTTTGGTGATTGAATTTAGTCTGTTTGGAATTGTGAGTCTGTGTTAGAGTGTCGGGTCTTAAAGCACATGGGATTTGTGCATGGAGCTTAGTTGTAGGCGGATGTGAGTCCCACGTGTTATTTGATTTGGGAGCTACGAATAGCTTCATTACTTCGGAGTGTGCGGAGGACAGCGGGATCCGGAGCGATTCCAGAGAGCAGCTGGGAGCAGTTAAGGTTGCTGGTGGCAGGACGTTGGCTACTTTCGGGCGGGCTCGTGGTGTGGATGTTCTGGTGGCGGGAGAATCGATGCCAGGAGATCTAGTTATTAGTCTGGTGGAGCTGTGCGAGGTCATCCTGGGAATGGATTGGTTGGATCGGTACAAGATTCACCTGGATTGTCATCGGGGACGTGTGGTGTTTGAGCGAGAGGCAGGCAGGTTGGTGTTCCAGGGTGTGAGACCGACTTCCGGGAGTCTTATGATTTCAGCGATACAGGCCGAGTAGTTGATTGAGAAGGGCCGTGAGGCGTATCTGGCGATGATAGTGATGCCAGAGACTGATGGAGAGGTTGCAGTTGGGGATATTCGGGTTGTTCGGGATTTCTACGAGGTTTTCCAGTCGTTGTTGGGATTGTCACCGTCGTGGTCGGATCCTTTTACGATTGAGTTGGAACCGGGGACAGCTCTGATATCAAAGGCGCCTTACCATATGGCTCCAGCAGAGATGGCAGAGCTGAAGAAGCAGCTGGATGATCTGTTGGGGAAGGGGTTCATCCGGCCTAATGTTTCACCGTGGGGAGCACCAGTGTTGTTTGTGAAGAAGAAGGATGGGAGTTTCCGGTTGTGCATCGATTACCGGGGACTTAACAGAGTCACTATGAAGATCATGTATCCTCTGCCGCGCATTGATGAGTTGTTGGATCAGTTGCGGGGGACTACTTGGTTCTCCAAGATCGATTTGGCTTCGGGTTACCATCAGATTCCGATTGATGAGGCAAATATTCGGAAGATGGCATTCTGGACGAGATACGGACATTATGAGTTTGTAGTGATGCCGTTCGGGTTGACAAATGCGCCAGAGCGTGCATGCGGTTGATGAACGAAGTGTTCCAGGAGTATCTGGATGTGATCGTGGTCATCTTCATAGATGATATTTTGGTGTATTTGAGGAGTCCGGAGGAGCACGAGGTGCATTTGCGGTTAGTTCTGGAGAAGCTGCTGGAGCAGATGCTGTATTCGAAGTTGAGTAAGTGCAGTTTCTAGCAGCAAGAGATGAGCTTTCTTTGCCATGTTGTGTCTGCAGAGGGAGTTTCTGTAGATCCGGCTAAGATTGAGGCTATCAGAGGTTGGCGTAGACCGAGGAGTGCCACCGAGATCAGGTTTTTTCTTGGGTTGGCGGGTTATTACTGGAGATTCGTCAAGGGGTTTGCGAGTATGGCGCAGTCGATGACGAAGTTGACAAGGAAAGATGTCCCTTTTGTATGGTCTTCAGCTTGTGAGGAGAGTTTCGGGAAGCTGAAGGAGATGCTGACAAGTACACTGGTTTTGGCGTTACCCGAGCCGGGTGAGCCGGACGTGGTGTATACAGATGCTTCAGGAGTTGGTCTGGGATGTGTGTTGATGCAGCAGGGGAAGGTTATTGCATATGCTTCGAGGCAGTTGAGGATGCACGAGTGCAACTACCCTACCCACGATATGGAGTTGGTTGCAGTGATTTTTGCCCTTAAGATTTAGAGGTCTTATCTATATGGCAGGAAGGTGCAGGTATTCACAGACCATAAGAGTCTGAGCCGGAGCTGAACCAGAGACACAGGCGCTGGATGGAGTTAGTTGCAGACTATGACCTGGAGATTGGGTACCATATGGGTATGGCTAATCTGGTTGTAGATGCGTTGAGTCGGAAGAGGGTTGATTCAGATCAGGAGCGGGATATGGAGGCTCTGGTGAGCGAGATCTGTACCTTGAGGTTGTGTGTGATCTCATAGGAGCCATTGGGGTTAGAGGCAGCTAACCAGACGGATTTGTTGAGCAGGATTCGAGTTGTTCAGGAGAAGGATCAGGGATTGATTGATGCTTCTAAGGCGGCCGGTTCAGAGTATGTGGTCTCAGTGAGTGGGATGATACTGGTGAACAGGCGGGTCTGTCTACCCAAAGACGAGGATCTGAGGCAGGAGATCCTGAGGGAGGCTCATTCGAGCATGTTATCGATTCATCTGGGAGCGACCAAGATGTACCGTGATCTGAAGCAGTATTATCACTGGGTCGGGATGAAGAGGGATGTGGCTAGCTGGGTTGCAGCGTGCAACGTGTGTCAGCTGGTGAAGGCGTAGCATCAGGTTCCGAGTGGTATGTTGCAGAGTTTACCCATTCCGGAGTGAAAGTGGGATATGATTACCATGGATTTTGTGACAGGGTTGTCGGTGTCACGGAAACATGATGCGATTTGGGTGATTGTGGATCGTCTGACCAAGTCAGCACATTTTCTTGCCATTAAGAAGACTGATGGAGCGGCAGTTTGGCTAAGAAGTATGTGCGGGAGATAGTGAGGCTGCACGGGGTGCCAGCGAGTATTGTGTCAGACAGGGATACGAGATTTACTTTAGAGTTCTGGAGGGCGTTTCAGGCTGAGATGGGCACTAAGGTGCATATGAGTACACCGTATCATCCTTAGACAGATGGGCTGTCGGAGAGGACGATTCAGACATTGGAGGACCTGTTGAGGATGGTGGTCATTCGGCGGATCATCTGAAACTGGTTGAGTTTGCATGTAACAACAGTTACCAGGCGAGTATTAGGATGGCTCCATATGAGGTTCTGTATGGGAGGCCGTGTAGGACACCATTATGATGGACTCCAGTAGGGGAGAGGAGCATGTTTGGTGCGGATTTTGTTCAGGAGACGACGGAGAAGATCCGTGTCTTGAGACTGAACATGAGAGAGGCTCAGGATCGGCAGAAGAGTTACACCGATAGGAGACAGAAGGAGCTAGAGTTTGAGTTGGGAGATCTAGTGTATCTCAAGGCAGCTATGTTGAGGGGTCCTAATAGATCTATTTCGGAGAATAAGCTAAGTCTGAGGTTTATGGGTCCGTTCAAGGTGGTGGAGCGGGTCGGGCCGGTAGCTTATCTGTTGGAGTTACCTCAGAGTATGAAGGCTTTTCACAAAGTGTTCCATGTTTCGATGTTGCGGAAGTGTCTACATGAGTCTAAGGAGGTGTTAGCTAGGATTCCAGAGGATCTTCAGCCTAACATGAGTTGGCGGCGAGGCCTATGAGGATTCTCGAGAGGAGAGTCAAGGTACTGTGTCGGAAGAGTATACCGTTGGTGAGAGTTGTATGGGACTGTGCCAGTATTGAAGAGGAGACTTGGGAACCAGAAGCGCGATGAAGAGAAAGTTCTCGAAGTGGTTCGAGAAGCAAGCGGTGGCTTGACTGTCTTTCTGGTTTTCAGAGTCTGTATTAGCATGTTGCTATGTTGTTGTTATGTATATTTCGTTTGTTGTTGTAACAAGTATACATTTGGAGATTTAATAAGATGAGTTTGCCCTATTAAATTTGTTATAAGATGTGAGTTCATATATTTTTTTGACTGGTGGGGTCATGTGATGGCTAGGAATGGAAGTTTTATGCGGCTTAGAGCTTGTTCATGTTCTAGGAGTGGCTAGAAATGAGCTTGTCCATGTTCTAGGAGTGGCTAGAAATGTAAGCTCTATGCGAGTTAGAACTTGTCTATTCCTAGGGAGAGTCTGGAATAGAATTTTTATGGTGGTTAAAACTTGTCTATTCTAGGGACTCTCGTGGAAACACCTAGTGGGGGTTGTTTCAGATGACCTAGTGGGGGTCATGGATGTGATGATATTCCGGGTGGGGGAAGTCATGATGGAGCCACGGAGGTGATTCCGGTCGACAGGTGCTTATGATGCATATTCAGAGAATTGCTTCAGGGGACGGGTGGGTTTCCTACATACTTGAGGGATGGTGGTTCTCTCTAGCAGACGGGTGGGTTCCCTGCATATACTCGAGAATTGGTGGTTCTCTCTAGGAGGCGGGTGGGTTCCCTACATGTACTTTGAGGGATGGTGGTTCTGTCCAGGGGACGGGTGGGTTCCCTGCAAACGTAGCTCAAGGGGTAATGATCCTGCGAGTAGGTGTGGTGTATATGTATGAGTTATGAGTATGAGTTATAACCAGTAGCGTTTGAGCGTGGTCGTGAGTATGAGACTAGATGAACTTCGGGGATCGAGAGTGGATCTCAGGTGGTGTTGACCGGGTTGGGGTAAGGATTGCAGCCGTGGTGAGACAGTGCAATAGGGCTAGTGTGAGCGTAGTAGAGCTCGGGGATCAGGTGTGGTCACGAGTGGTGCCGGCCGAGGGCCAGGAGTGTGTGGTGGATGTCGAGTCTAGGGTTTTTGCTTACATTTAGAACTTCGTTCGGACTACCCTGGTAGCATATGTAGCGCCGTTGGTCGTACATGTTCTTGTTTGATTGTTGTGCGATCATTTGGTCCGATTTAGGGTCAACAGTTAGTCTGTATGTTCTTGTTTGATTGTTGGGCGATCAATCGGGCAGCCCTAATTCGGACCAGGGGACGTTGCATCGTTGATGTTTCTGGGAGAATCTGGTCGGGTTTTAGGCGGAAGTGTTAGCCTTAGTGAGACAGAGTCGCGTGATTCGAGGTCGAAACCTTGTTAGTGGGGGAGAATTGTGCCGCCCGTGAACCAAAAAGTGGATTTTGGTTGGGTGTGTCGATCAACAGAGGTGTGTATGTCGATCGACACGGGTGTTGTGACTTGTGAGAAGTCGAATTCTTGGTGGTGTGTCGATCGACACAGGTAGTGTGTATCGATCGACACGAATTGAGATTTGGACCGACAGGTTCAGTTTAATTGCCCGGTTTGGTGGGGCAGTTTAGGGAACCTAGGGTTCGTATTTAAAGAGGAACAAACGCATTTTATCTTTTTTTTTTGCCGTAATCAGAAGAGATTGAGAGATATTAGGTTGTTTTTGAGTGGATTGAGTTTGTGGAGGGATCATTGTTGATTTTCCTTGAATTCTCAATCCTGAAAGCTTGTGATTGTTGTGAGAGGTTGTTAGAACGAAAAGGGATCCTTGTTGTGGTGAATTCGATCCTGTGGAGTCAAAATCAGAGGTTGGTTTGAGTAGTTATTCGCGTTCTTCATCGTTCTTCATCTTTTCAGACCAAATTCGAGGTGAGTGCATGACCGTAGGCTTACATAAGTGTAAGGAATGGGTAGAATGCGATTGTTTGTTGGATTTTGTGTGTTCTGTGAATGAAATTGTGCAGGAGACTCGATGAATCGCGATAGATTCAAGCCATGAGAGGATAGGCTCATTTATGGGTTCTGCGATGTCGTGTCGATCGACACCAGGGTGGTGTGTCGATCAACACGGGGCTCTATGTCGATCGACACCTAGTGGTTGTGTCGATCGACACGGGCTGTGGATCGATAGACACCTAGAGGTTGTGTCGATCGACACAGAGTTTCTGGATTGGTTCGTGTTTGATTGTTTCGTGAATGCTTGTGTATGCTCATCCTGGTATTGTATCTATTGTTTATGCTTGTGTATAAATAGCCTGTAGATAGGATGACTGCGTCGCTGAGTATTTGTGATAATACTCACGCAACTCTTATTGCCATGTGTTACAGGTAAAGAGAATATGTGATCATTTAATCATGGCCGGGAAGAGGAGATGATCTAGTGTCTCGTCAGAGTGGTCGTAGCGTTAAAATTGCTAGGTTGCTAGTAGATTCTGAAATAGTTGTCATTGGATTATTCCGGAATTGATTGAATTGAATATTGTTCTTATTGAATTGAACGGTTTAGAGAATTAATAAAGTATGAGATTTATTGATTTGGTTGTTATTGTTGATATTAATTGTTCCGCGTTGCTTGTGTTGGCCCAGTTGAGGATTATGATCGGTGATGATCATAATCTAAAGGGAAAATTTTTAAAATTTTTGGGTCGGGTCGTTTCAAGGAAAGTGTCCTTTGTGGGTGTCCTTGGCCGCTTGGGAAGATTAGATCTGGGTTGGGTTGATCTTTATCGAGCCGGGCTGGGCCCAGCTGGTCTTGATCGGACTGGTTAGGGTCAGGCCGATCTTGATCTTCGAATGGGAACACGTCCGTTTGACGGGTCCGGGCTGGTAAGTCCGCATCGTGCTCGGCCAGTAGGATTTCTACCGCTTTGTTGATGTTTTCTTGTAAGGTTCGGGCTCCGGAACAAGTCATGGGCCGGGACCTCATCGCGGGAATGAGTCGGGGCAGTGCTGCCGGATTCGAAGGATGCATCATCATTTATGTGCTAAAGGCAACCTCAAGCCTTTACAAGACGTTCCACCACCCTAAAACCCAAGGAGTCGAGCTATAAGATTTAAAACAAGCACTTTATGGGAGACAACTCATATCTATGTTTTTGATTTTATTAATTTGCATATTCTAAACATTGTCATTCATTATTTTAATCTATCTATGAATTTTTCAGGATTTTACAAAAGTTTTTAAAATAAAAACAAATATGAATTTTTAAGAAAAACGATGAAGAGGAGATCGAACACGACTTGTTCAGTTCATGGAATGAATGTAGCTGTATATCAGCCCACACGTTTTTGAAATTTGGTTTACATGAAGGAGACAGTCTTATGAAGCTATAGGAAAAAGTAGAACATGATTTGCTATTACGGTTAGCAAGTTATGACCGATTGAACAAGACCGTCTAGGAAGGTTACGAAGCCGCATCTTCAAGCTTTGTCACAGTTCAAGTCACCACGAACCAGGCTACAATATCCATACCATTGGAAAGATCTCGTTCTCAAGAGTCCGTAGCATTTTTCGGATCTGAAATCCGATGTGTATAGACAAAGAAAAAGCTCGAAGAAAAATCGCATAAACAGCGACACGATGACCTTACCGCGACACGAGTCCATACCGGTCCGGATACCGACCCGCGTCCCCGACCGGTACTGCGTTCCAACTGTCCTGCGACATGAATGACCCAATACTGGTCACGCGTGCCGGTCATAAATCATGATCGATACTCGACACGTTTTGCCTCCTCCCGCATCCCCCGTGCCCCAAAGCATCGGACTATTTTACCAACCGATACTCGGTCTGGTGTTTGTCCCACGTCCCGCGACAAGCCGCGTCCATCCCGCGTTCATTCCGCATCTCACAATACTGACCCGCGGTACCGACCGGTACCTGGACCTGTACACGACACCTTCCCGCGACACCATACCCCGTCCCACACCACGCCCTCAACCTTCCCGACACCTTCCCTCGTGCCACGAATTTTGGACCGTGGTACCGACCAATATTCGGTTTGGTACGCGTGGCCCGGTACCTCCCGATCTGTCTGGACCGTACCGATCCTTCGCACCGCGACCCATGTCCCGCGTCCGTTTTGGTCCCAATATCGGTCAACCAACCCGGCCAATATCCCGACCGGTACTCGCTCCCGATCCCACCTGTCCCATCTCGACCACCCCGACCCTTACCGCGTCCCGCACCTTCCCGCCTCGTCCCGCGAACCGATGTGACTCATTACCGGTCGCACCGTGGACCGGTATTGTGACCGGTTTTGCCCCGAACCGCGTCCCCATCAACCACCGAACCACCGCTTCGAACCACGAAGCCGACCACCTAACTGGTTGGTCCAAAAACGTTAATTTTTCCTTTTTCACTCTTTTCATTATTTTACAATCATTTTTCACAAATAATTTTTAAGAACCAATTTATTTTTGCATAAACATGAATTATTTTTCCATAAAATTATCAATTATTAATTAAATTATTAAGAGTATGATTTGATTCGTGAATTTTTGCATTAGAAATTAAAATATTGGTTAGATTTAAATGGTTTTAAACATGATTTTTACATCTTGACATATTCATTGATTCCACTTAAATTGATAGTTTTTAACAATTTGGATTCATTCTTTTGATTTCTTTTTGTTTAATATCTATTTTCCTTCCCTTGGACTTGGAATTCAATACACATGTATTGAAGACTAAGATCCAGGATGAATTTAATGAGTGATTTCAAGTGCTTTTGCAAGAATATGTTGCTCTTAAATCGGATTTCCCAGAGATTTCATTGTGGACACACAATTCAATCGTCTTAAGCCTTATGCACCATTCAAAAGAGATGTGATAGAAAGAGAAGACATTGGAAATATAAAGCATGGTTTCGATTCATACGGGATACCCAAATGCTCAAAAACAACGAAGATCTCAGATTGATCGAAGTGGTTGGGAAATTGTGGACATCAATAGGTCTATTCTCTCTTACGATTTTGCATAATATCTCGCACCCGGAGTCTATGGTAACCCTAAACACTTTTAACCTCACCACTAAAATCAACATTTTCCAATACCTAGCCCGTCTTCCATGAATGATGTTCTTGATGAGAAGTCTTCATTAAGTCTAAGAGAGTAGAGAGAGTTAATTGAGTTGAAGTTGAGATTTTTACAGGGACAGAGATTTAGAGTATAGAAATATTGCGAATTCGTGATGGAAGAAGATGACAACGTTTATGAGCTAATCTTGTTTCATGTGGATTACAGGTTTAGATTCATGGAAAAAGATGACAACGATCCAAAGGATATGTGAGTTCCTCCGAATTTCAAACCTCTTCTCAATTATTGACGATTGTTTGCTCCCAGCAGATCCACTTATGGAAATTTCATTTAACCTAATTCTAAAAATCCTATCTTTGGGCCAGCCGCCATGGGCCTTTAAAAGAGGTTTTTCTCTGGATCTTTTGGAGGGGATCACAACGTAGACACGCAATAGCAGAAACACACAGAGAGAGAGAGAACGAAATCGCAAGTGAGAGAGAGATTTGAGACTTGTTTTGAGAGTTGTAAGATTGGAGATTTGTCTTTCACGTTTCCTTGTTGAAGTTTTCTTAAACCCTAATCTTTTTACCTAGATTAAATGAAGTTTCTATTCTCTTTTGCTGTTGTTGTTTATTTATTCATGAGCGAGTAATCCACTAGTTAGGTCGAGGGTTCGATGGGGTTAGAGAATCATAACTAAGCATAGATAGGTTTTGAAACATCACTTGATATCTTCGTCTATTGTCGAACGTAATGCCTAGACTAATTCAAAAGTGTTGTGAATTGCTGGAATTGACTTAGATGGGCGAGTTGTCTTTAGCCAATGACAGTTGAAGTTAAAGCAACTCGTGAACAAATCAACCCTAATCGTTTAATGCTCTTCATTCTTTGTAACCTCAAACGACAATTTAGGGTGTTAGATTGTTTGTTGAAGTAGTTGATGCCACGACAGTGGGTCCTCTTGAATCTATGGTTGAGTTCTAGATTGGTTCATAACTTGATAACCTGAATAATTGCTTGGTTTTGATATCCTAATCCCTGAGAATTATCCATTGACCTAACGCCTTTCCATTTATTGTTTCCAACCGAATTTTACGTTTGTTTTGCTTTGAGATTAACGAGTGACCTTCGTGTTTTAGACTTAGCTTATTTTATGTTTTTTGCTCATGACTTTCATTGGATTTCTAGACATTGTTGACCATGACTTCGGGTAACGGCGTTGGATGGTGTGTATCCACGCTAAGATTATGTTTACCTTGCCCTGTAGTGAGTGCAGGATGATAATGCATGCAGTTTTTGTTTCATGTCTTTCTTATAAACCATGCTTGTTTTGCTCCGTGATAGGTCATGAGAATCTTAGGAGTAGTGATACTCGCTTTGTCGACTAAGTCTTTAGATGAATCTGACTTAAGATATTTAGATGAATCTGACTAAGACTAAATCTTTAGATGGATCCGACATGGTTGTTTACACTCAAGATTTTTTTTTATCTTGGAATGTTCTATTTCTTGATTGCGAAGTAGCAAAGTCGCTGATACGCTTGCTCTTTGTTTCTACCAACGCTGTTGTTGGGTTTTTGGAATTGTGATGCCCTCTAAACACGTCGGTCTGAGAATGAACACACCTTTGGCTTTTACCAACATGTTGTTAGGTTTACATAATGATCATTCGGTCGACAAACCGACTAACCATTGGCAGCTGCTTTGTACCAACGATGTTGTTGGGTTTCCGAATGATCAGTTGGGTTCGTCCGCCCTAGTGCTGAACATTAGTACTTATATAGCGCGCTATGGATCTGATGATGGATGTTTCTTGTGTTCGAGTTTTCACACCGTCGCTTTGGCCAGCAGCAACAGTTGCGAAACAAACTTACTGGAGTCAGCTTTGAACAGCCCGTAGGGGATGTAGCTGACAAAGTCAGTGAGACTTGTGTCAAGTGGCTGATGGTTCCAGCAAAGAAGTTCTCAAAGATAGGTGTATATGTACCCCACTCCTCCTTTTGTTCGGAGGGGGCAACTGAACTCGTCCGAAGACAAGCTGCCTACATACCCTTGTGCAGGGATCAAGTCGCCTATAGTTCGTTACGAAAGCATGTAGAGAAGACTGGTGATAGTACTTCTTCAAGTTCTTTGCGTTCAAGGAATGGAGGATTGGTGTGCCCGCCATGGTGGTGAGTTCGTAGACACCTGGGCGGACAATGGCGGTGATTTTGTAAGGCCCTTCCCAGTTAGCTCCGAGCTTGCCTGCGTTGCGCTCTGCTGTGTTCTAGAAGACTTCTCGTAAGACTAAGTCACCCTCGAAGAACCATCTTTCTCGGACCTTGGAGTTGTAGTATCTCGAGGTCGCGCTTTGATAGTTGGTTATCCGGATAAGTTTTTGATCGCATTTTTTGTTAATGAAGTCCAACTCGTCCAGGAGCAGTGAGTGATTGAGCTCCTCATTTCCCAGTAGAAGATGGCATCGTACTCCGGGAGAACGGATCTCTGAAAGGATGATAAATTCGGTGCCATAGATAAGGGCGAATGGAGTCTCGCCCGTTGCTCGGCGTGGAGTGGTACGGTGGGACCATAATACGTCTTCTAGCTCGTCGGCCCAGCGACGTTTCTTTTCATCTAAGCGCTTTTTGAGACCGTCGAGAATTGTCTTGTTGATCGCTTCCGCCTGCCCATTGCCTTGAGGGTAGCGGGGCGTAGACTTGCTTAGTCAAATTTTCCACTTTGAACAAAAGGTCTCGAACCGGTTGGAGATAAATTGGGTGCCGTTGTCTGTAACGATTTCATAAGGTACCCCATTACAACATATGATGTTTCTCCAGACGAAACTCTCAACTTGGGCGTCCTTGATACTGGCATAAGCTTCAGCTTCCACCCACTTGGAAAAGTAGTCCGTCTGAACAAGTAAGAAGCGCTTCTGCTTGGAGGGGTGCAATGGTCTGACGATATCCATGGCTCATCTCATGAATGGATAGGGGGACGTGACAAAAGAGAGCATCTCGGTTGGCTGATGAATCTTTGGAGCATGTCGCTGACACTTCTCGCACTTGGCTGAAAACTTCACGCAGTCGGCTACTTTCGTAGGCTAGAAGTGGCCATGTCGCTTGATCTTAATTGCCAATGATTTGCCGCCTGAATGATTGCCACAAAACCCGCCGTGGACTTCTTCCATGACCCGTCTGGCTTCGTTTCTTTCTACGCATGTGAGCAGAGTGATGTGCCATAAAGCTACTATGTAGGGCTTATGCAATTAGGTTTTTAAATTTATAACCCTAGGAAATTGCAAGTGCACAGTTAAGACAATTGTAGTACTTAGGGATCGTTCCCCTGGGAGTAAGTGATGAATGCACTGCAAACCTATATGATTCGGATTAAGCTAAGGGAAAATATTATTTGGTTTTTGGGTTTTATGGAAGCAAATAACAAACAAATAAAATTAAAGGGATAGATATATATTAAGATTAGAAATCAAGCAATTCACAAAACATATGCAAAACACAAGCAATCGAATTAAGGTTTTAATACTAGTTGTTCTAGAACTCATATCACTAAGGTAAGGTTATCCCACTATCGTGATGTAACTAACCATCTACGTTTTGCACCCTAATAGACTCAACTATCGCAGGTTATTACAAGGTGAAAACATGCTTTATGCTCAAGATTGATTGTTCACTAAATTTATCGAATTGTTAAGGTTTCTAGCTCATCGAATACTAGGTCTGGAGATATAACAAGGTTTTGGAGAGTATATCAACCTAAGATCACTCCCTGGGTATCTAGGCCAGTTCGTGCTTTGAGTATAAATAAAGATGAAGAATCAATTATAGAATAAATCTCTAAACGATTAAATACGTAAAAGCATAGAATTAAGAAAGTGCATAGAAATCAAATCAAAGCTAATACTCTAACATGTTTTACAACACGTAGCAGCAAGAGTAAAGCACATAGATAGTATAATTCGTTGATCTATCTAAGCGTAAGGAGTTAGATCTCATCTCTTTGCAATAGGGCAAAGATCAATCTATCCTTAAAGGCTTCCAGAATCAAATAAACATGAAGAACAAGAGAAAAACGAAATACATTTTTTAGGTATTGATTTAGGCTGTTAAGCCCGGCTGCTTGAGTTCGTAGAGAGGCTAAAAGCAAGTATATATAGGGGTTCAAGGAGGCATAAGTCGGTTAGGGTTTCTTCGGGCAAATACATCTTTTTGGTCGAAACTGAGGCAATTTCGGACACGATAACGGTTGGGTTGCGTGACTGGTATTGGAAGCTTCCATGACTCTTCTAGAAGGTCGGCAAAAGTTCTGAATGTCGGCCCATGGGCTGGCCCGGTGCTTGGCTCCATTTTGCACTAACTTCACTTCGAAGGCAGTTTGACATGTCCTCAGTGTTTCAGGTGTATCTTCTAAAGTGCAGCTCAAATTAATGAAATTCCAAATCCATTGGAAAGATAACTCAAAGGGCTATCTCCATACCAAGTTACATTGAATTACCAACTGATTTTATCCTCCGTTCTTTAGCGAACTTCTGGCATATACATTATCTTCAAGATAAAGTGACTTGGCTTGGTTCCTTTGACTTGGATAAGTAGCTGCATCATAGATGACACTCTTTTTGCTCCATTTTTCATCCTTTTGATGATAAAACCTGTTAAGACTTTAAAATCAACATAAACGAGAAAACTACCTCTTTTGGTCTAAAAGCTTTATTAATATATATAAAAACCATACTAAAATAGATAGAAAAAGTGGTAAAATATAGGGTATATCACAGAGGAACAGAGAATCCCCGTCGGAGGACATTACCGTCTAGTAAGACATACCGAGCAGCTTGCGAGCTGCCCACTTGTTACTTGGCAGTTTCCCATCGGCAATGTATTCACGGATCTGGTCCATCCATTTCTTGTCGCAGCCATACTCGGGTTCTAGAACATCTTCATTCATTGGGACAGGAACATCCTGGATCCCAGGATCAACTAGGAGGCTTCCTGGCAAAACTGCTTTGCGCTGGCTGGAGCCGCCGACGGTGGAGACATCGGCGTTAGAGACGTCGGTGGTGGAGACCTCGGTGACGAAGACATCGGGTTCCGCTGGGCCTGGCGAGAGCTCAGGTTCTGCGTGCTCAGTAGCGTCTGCCATCTCAACATGTTTGTTGCCTGTTACAGGTGATTCCGCAATGGCGCGCGCCCGTCTGGCGACTTGAGATCACGTAGAGATAACGAGAGTCGCATCTTGTTGAATGCTAGGGAACTCGATGAACTCGACGGAAATAACCCACCATAAAGCTGGATCCCCTGGGGGAGTCGACGCGGAGGCAAGGTTTGCCAAGGCATCGACGTCAACGTTTTCACCTCGAGGAATTCGTGTAAGCGTGAACTCCTTGAATGTTGTAGCAAGATCCTTCACTATCTTCAAATAAGCTTCCATACACTCGTCTTTCGCCGCATACTCGCCGCTGAGCTGGTTGGTAACCAGCTGTGAATCGCAAAATGCAAAGATGTGCTCGATACGGAGTCCTTGAGCAAGTCGCATGCCAGCGATGACTGGCTCGTATTCCGCTTTGTTGTTAGAAGCTTTGAAGCCCAGACGAAAGGACTATTCAAGGATCTGGCCTGTTAGCGAGGCTAAACGTATGCCTACTCCAGACCCATTTTTGGAAGATGAACCGTCGACGTGTAGCTCTCAAATCCTGGGCAGTACGTCCTCCGGGGCTCTTTCCTCTGGGAGTTCGATGAGGAAGTCCGCCAGCAATTGTGACTCAGTGCATGTGATGTGCATAAAATTTTCATGTAGGGTTTATGCAATTAGGTCTTTAAATTTATAACCCTATGGAACTGCAAGTGCACAGTTAAGACAATTGTAGTACTTAGGGGTCTATCCACTGAGGACTAAGTGATGAATGCGCTACAAACCTATATGATTCGGATTAAGCTAAGGGAAAATATTATTTGGTTTTGGGGTTTTATGGAAGCAAATAACAAAGCAATAAAAGTAAAAGGGATAGATATCAATTAAGATTAGAAATCAAACAGTTCATAAAACATATGCAAACACAAGCAATCGATTTAAGGTTTTAGTACTAGTTGTTCTAGAACTCATATCACTAAGGTAAGGTCATCCCACTATCGTGAAGTAACTAACCATCTACGTTTTACACCCTAATAGACTCAACTATCGCAGGTTATTATAAGGTGAAAACATGCATTATTGGTCGAGATTGATTGTTCACTAAACTCCTTAACTAACCTTTCGAATTGTTAAGGTTTCTAGCTCATCGAATACTAGGTCCGGAGATATAACAAGCTTTTGGAAAGTATATCAACCTAAGATCAGTCCTTGGGTAGCTAAGCCAATTCATGCTGTAAGTATAAATAAAGATGAAGAATCAATTCTAGAATAAATCCCTAAACGATTAAATGCGTAAAAACATAGAATTAAGAGAATGAATAGAAATCAAATCAAAGCTATAACTCTAACATGTTTTGCAACACGTAGCAGCAAGAGTAAAGCACATAGACAGTATAATTCGTTGATCTATCTAAGCATAAGGAATTAGATCTCATCCCTTTGCAATAGGGCAAAGATGAACCTATCCTTAAAGGCTTCTATAATCAAATAAACATGAAGAACAAGAGAAAAACGAAATACATTGTTTAGGTATTGATTTAGGCTGTTAAGGGCGGCTACTTAAGTTTCTAGAGAGGCTAAAAGCAAGTATATATAGGGGTTAAGGAGGCTTAAGTCGGTTAGGGCTTCTTCGGGCAATTACGTCTTTTTAGGTCAAAAACTGAAGCAATTTCGGTCAGGATAAGGATCAAGCTTCGTGAACGATATTGGAAGCTTCTAGGGAGCTTCTAGAAGTACATACAAAGGCTGGATATCGGCCCATGGCCTGGCCCGGTGCTTGGCTCCATTTTGCACTAACTTCACTTCGAAGGCAGTTTGACATGTCCTCAGTGTTTCGAGTGTATCTTCTAAAGTACAGCTCCAATTGATGAAATTCCAACTCCATTGGAAAGCTAAATCCACGCCAAGTTTCAGTAAATCACCAAATGATTTGATCCTCCGTTTGTCAGCAAACTTCTGGCGTATGCGTTCTGTCCAGTAGGGGAATGTGCATTATCTTCAAGATAAAGTAACTTGGCTTGGTTCCTTTGACTTGGATAAGTATCTGCATCATAGATGATACTCCTTTTGCTCCTTTTTACATCCTTTGATGATAAAACCTGTTAAGTCCTTAAAATCTACATATACGAGAAAACTACCTCTTTTGGCTCAAAAGCTTTATTAATATATATAAAAATCATACTAAAATAGATAGAAAAAGTGGTAAAATATAGGGTATATCAGCATGTTCGCCCTCTGTACTCGATGTCATACTCGCAGAGCTCTATGGCCCACTTGACCAACCTGCGAGATTGACTTGGGCTGTGTAAAACTGAATGCAACGGGAAGGTGCTAAGGATAACAATATAATGAGATTGGAAGTAAGGCCTTAGCTTTCGTCATGCCATTGGAACGGATAGTGCTAGCTTCTCCAGCTGTGGATATCTTGTCTCAGCGTCTGTAAGAGTCTTGCTGACGTAAAAGATAGGCTTCTATTTGCCTCGTTCTTCTCGGACAAGGATGGCGCTGACAGCCGTTTCAGAAACAGTGATGTAGAGGAAGAGAGGTTCTCCAGTCACTGGCTTACCGAGGATGGGCGATGTCGCCAAATACGACTCGAGCTGCTGGAAAGCGTCTTCACACTTCTCCGTCCACTCGAACTGTTTGTTCTCACGCAACGTGTTATAGAAAGGAAGGCACTTGTCAGTGGAACATGAGATGAATCAATTGAGCGCAGCCACTTTCCCAGTCAGCCGTTGTACTTCGCGCTCATTCCTTGGTGACGCCATCTTAATGAGCGCGTCGATCTATTTAGGATTAGCTTTAATTCCCCGATGGGTAACTAGATACCCAAGGAATTATCATGAAGTCACCGCAAACCTACACTTCGTTGGATTCAGCTTCATGTTGTGGAGATTGAGCTGGCTGAAGCACTCTTCAAGGTGAAAGATGTGGTCCTTCTCATTCAGGGACTTCGCTAACATATCATTGATATAGACCTCCATGGTCTTCCCCAGTTGGTCTTGGAACATCTTATTCACGAGTCGTTGATATGTTGCACTAGCGTTCTTCAGGCCGAAGGGCATCACCTTGTAATAGTAGATTCCGCGGTCTGTGATAAATGCCATCTTCTCGCGATCGTCGGGATGCATCAAAATTTGGTTGTAGCCAGAGAAGGCATCCATGAAGGTCAACAGTTTGTTCCCCGTCGTTGCTTCTACTAGGCGATCGATGTGTTGTAGAGGGAAGCTGTCTTTTGGGCATGCTTTGTTCAGATCTATGAAGTCCACGGAAACGCGCCACTTTCCATTTTCCTTCTTCACCATGACTGGGTTAGCGAGCCAGTCAGGGTATTTAACTTTGGTGATTGATCCAACTCGTAGAAGTCTTTCGACTTCGTCGTTCACAGCCTTTGCTCGCTCAGGACCCAGCCTCCTCCTCTTCTGCTTCATGGGTTTGAACGTTGGATCGACGTTGAGTTCATGGCTAGCGATGTTGATGTCAATCCCAGGCATGTCTTCTGCAACCCACGCAAAGGTGTTGACGTTCTTCTTGAGAAAAGACACCAAGTCCTTCTTGATCCCTTCGTCAAGTGTCGCTTCGATTTCGACACATCTCTCTGGGTGCTGCTCATCGATACACACAGAGACCACATGCTTGCAGGTAGGTCGCTCTTCGTCCATGCGGCCATCTGCGAGCTGTAACTGCTATAAGAGGTCAATAAGGTCTTTGATCTGCGCAGGGCTGGTTCTTGCTCTCTTCCGTGACTCTTGAGGTGCGATGTCATCCTTCGTGCCTTCGATATTGCGCAGCTTATGCTCGGCCATGAAGCACATGTGAGAGTCCTTCTAGTTTCCCCATATTGTTTTAACACCGAGACTCGTCAGAAACTTAAGGCACAAGTGATATGTTGAAGGCACAACTCGCATCTGATTGAGCCAGGGAGTTCCCATGATCATATTGTAGATTCCGGGATTGTCAGACACTATGAAGTAACCAACTTCCTGACATTGCCAGTTTGGACGGGTCGGCGAATTGTTCCCAAAGTCATGGTCATTTCTCCGGAGAAACCTGTGATGAGCTTGGGCTGTCCTCTGATTGTTGATAGGTCAATCTTCATTCGCTCCAGTGTGTCCTTGAAGATGTCATCCACTGAGCTTCCGGTATCAATGAAAACGCGAGCAACATTGAAATCATAGACGGTCAGGTTGATCACCAAAGGGTCATTATATGGATGGTCGAGACCCTCAGCATCTTGTTTATCGAAGGTAATAGGGTTGCCGGGAAGTTTAGACTTCGCAGGCGTGGATATGTTAGCACATACCTAGGCGCGTCGCTGGTACGCTTCGATCGAAGGGACGTTGTCAGCACAGTATTGTGATCCTCCAATTATCACGTAGATAGTATCATGCGGGTCCCTATTTTCTGGATTGTCGTCGCGACGTTGGCGCCTGGGGTTCCCCGCTTCTGGTTCGGCGTTAGCGGGGGCTTTCACCTCCTCTGGCTTGAAGTTAGACAGGCTGACGTCGCCCTTCAAAGTGCCACTAGTCAGCTTTGCTATGAGTTGCCATCCCAGTTCGCAGCACTTTGCAGTCGAGTGTCCGCTTGTCTTATGAAACTCGCAATACAACTTTTGGTCCCTAATTCATGTGTAGCTTCCTCTGACGCTGCCTCGCCCGCGACCTCGACCTCGACCTCGGCCGTAACCCGATGATTCCACATAGAAATTATGAGCTCCCGTGGCTCCCCCTTCATACTGGATGAAGTCGCGATTGCTCTTCTTTGGCGTAGCGAGGTTCGCAGCCTGAGCGGGCTCGCTCGCTTGTTTAGTCTTTCCGCCCCTTTTTGCATGGACTTCCTCTTTACTTCGAGCGAAGTCTGTAGCGCGGTGAAGAGCATCCTTAATGGTCGTCGGCGGGTTGATAGTCAAATCATGCCAAAATGGAGATGGGCATCGGAGCGCTCCTCTTAACGCTTCTAGTGCGGATGTGTTGCTGATACCATCCACCTTTGATAGCGTGTTCTTGAACCTTATCATGAAAGACCGTAGACTCTCATTCTCGCCGCGTCATAGATCTTTCGTTCCGCGAAGATGTTGTAATGATGTACAAACATCTCGGAGAGTTGGTGAAAGGTGTGAATTGAGTTCTTCTCTAGTTTGAAGAACCATTAGAGGGCAGACCCTTTGAGGCTTTCCACGAACAGCTTCCAGTAGCCGATGTCTTTTTCGGCTTCTCTGAAGTTTGCTCTCCCAAGAGCTACTTCGAACTCCATCAGATGGTCTGCAGGGTCTGTGGTTCCATCGTAGATTGGTAGCTTGATTTTTCCGAGATCAGAGATTTTCGTCCTCGCGATCCGCTCGACGAAGGGAGTGTTCTGTGCCTTCTCGAGCACATAGGCGATCCCAAGGGCCTTCCTCGCGTTGCGATACATCTGCGATTGGGTTGTGTTTAAGTCGGAGACAACTCGCTCCATCTAAGCTTTAAACTCGGCGACCTCTGGGTTCTGAGGCCGTTGTAGCGCCCTACGGTCCGGCTCCCTCTTGTAGAGCTTTGCTACGGAGGGTCTGTCTTTGCCATCGGCGTGGGGGTAGTCTTCGTCCCCCAAAGCATCTTGCATGGCCTCTGATGGCGTGCGCGTCTCCCGTGGTCTGCCAGCTACGTTGTCTGTTTATGCGCGCCTCCAAGGAGCTGGTTGGTCCTCGTCCGAGATCTCCACGTAGCGTTCGGGAGATCTGTCAGATTCCCGTTGTGACAGTGGTAGTGGCAAGTCGCCCAGATCCCTTTGAGTAGCACGGGGTGTCGAAAAGCTGAGGTGATGCGGGTCAAAGCGACCCCTAAGTCTTGTGGTGTCGGGCCTCTTGCGCTTTATTTTTGAAAGAGCCTTCAGCTCGTTTCTGGTCGCCTCGTTAAACTTCTTCTGCTCGTTGGATTCCTTCAAAAGCATTTACAGCATCTTCTTGACCTCGGTCATGTCTCTTGGGTTTGCAGCGACGTTGGTAGCGGGGGCTTCGACGGAGTTCTCCTTTTCTTGGTGGTTGTTGTGAGACGAGGACTCCTCGCTGCTACTGGCGGATCTTCCTTCTTTGCCGCTCATCTTTTCAGATCTTGTGTGTCGTAACTTCTTAGTGTGAGAAATTCTCTAGTTTCCCCTTAGACGGCGCCAAATTATGGGAGCCAAAATTAGCACAATTAGATTTGTAAGGGTTTCGAGGGGAAGCAGGGATTTCTAGGTTAAGATACGAAAACGATGATAAGCAAAGAGATGTATGTTATTGCTGTCAATGGTTTTGTGAACAAAGTTGCAGATACCCCTTTCGAGGGTTTGTACATCGATATATATCATCCCCTAAGTCGGCTAAGTCCTCT
This sequence comes from Arabis hirsuta, assembly GCA_964056655.1. Lineage (NCBI taxonomy): Eukaryota > Viridiplantae > Streptophyta > Magnoliopsida > Brassicales > Brassicaceae > Arabis > Arabis hirsuta. Next base: position 17,799,432 of record OZ053305.1, read on the forward strand.
CTTAAGAGATCAACTTCCTTTTCCTAAGTTTTCGCGGATTCCCTTTTTCATTACGTCGGTCGTGTCAAAGCAAGCTTCGTTATCAGGCCATGCTTCTTACGCCGGAAGCCCTCTTGTCTTTGTCTTTGTTGTGGCAAGTCTTAAGTAGCCAATGTCATCGCTGGCAGAGAAGACATCGCGAGCAGAGACGGCATTTTCGCGGCTAGCGATGACATTGCCGGCAGAGACGACGTTTTCGCGGCTAGCGATGACATCGCTGGCAGAGAAGACGTCGCAGGCAGAGAAGACGTCGCGGGCAGAGGTTGACGTCGTAGGCAGAGAAGACGTCGCGGACAGTGTGACGTTGCTGAGAGCTAGACGTCTTCGGCATTGCTGCGAGTTGAGAGGACTCAGAAGGTTCCCTTTGCAGTGCGGAGAAGACTCAGGAGAGGAGAGCTGCTTTATCCTCTTGTTAGGAGATGTCTTAGGGGAATCGCCTAACGTCTCGTATGTTAACGCGATTTTGTGTTTATGCACTGCACTTGCATAACTTTGGACTCCAATGTTGAGCGGGTGAAATCCGACCCCAACAGGTACCCTACCTAAAAACCCTTTACCTTCTTTCAGACCTCATGCATTCACTTTTAGATTCATACTTGCAGATATGTTCAAAAACGTCGGAGAGAAAAGGATCGATGCAATTTTCCAATCACTAAGAGATGCGACGATTTGGTAAAGAATGGTGCAGTACAAATATCGATTTTCAAAGAGCTTGGCCATTCTTTGGATGCGTAAAACATGGTAACAATTCGTGCCTTTACATGACTTATATCAAAGAGATACGTTTTCCCCCTTTGAAAAAAATAAAAAAAATAAAAAAAATAAAAAAAATAAAAAAATAAAAAAAAGAAAAAAAAGAAAAAAAAAAGAAAAAAAAATCTAAGGGTAAGGAAAATGGTTGTCTAAGAGTCTTATGGCCAAAGAATACCCAAAGAATGTCATGATACAAAAGAAGAGACGAGTAGAAGAGATTTCAAGTGATTCCCGGAGAAAAATCTAAGTCTGGGGAGAAAGACGTGAAGAAGTAGTTGGGAAATTGTGGACATCAATAGGTCCATTCTCTCTTGCGATTTTGTATAATATCTCGCACCCGGAGTTTATGGTAACCTTAAACACTTTTAACCTCAGCACTAAAATCAGCCTTTTCCAATACCTAGCCCGTCTTCCTTGAATGATGTTCTTCATGAGAAGTCTTCATTAAGTCTAAGAGAGTAGAAATAGTTAATTGAGTTGAAGTTGAGATTTTTGCAGGGACAGAGAATTAGAGTATGGACATATTGCGAAGTCGTGATGGAAGAAGATGACAACGTCTATGAGCTAATCTTGTTTCATGTGGATTACAGGTTTAGAATTTGATGCAACAATCCAAAGGATATGTGAGTTCCTCCAAATTTCAAACCTCTTCTCAATTATTGACGATTGTTTGCTTGGGGGAGTTGATATACCCTATGTTTTACCACTTTTACTATACATTTTACTATGGTTTTTATATATATTAATAAAACTTTTGGACCAAAAGAGTTAGTTTTTTCGTATATGTAGATTTTAAGGTCTTAACAGGTTTTATCATCAGAAGGATGTAAAATGGAGCAAAAGCAGTGTCATCTATGATGCAGCTACTCATCCAACTCAAAGGAACCAAGCCAAGTCATTTTACCTTGAAGATAATGCACATTCTCAAATTGGACAGAACGCATATGCCAGAAGTTCTCTAACGAACGGAGGATCAAATCAATTGGGAATTTAATGAACCTTGGTATGGAGATAGCCATTTGAGTTAGATTTCCAGTGGACTTGTAATTTCATTAATTGGAGCTGTACTTTGTAAGATACACTCGAAACACTGAGGATATGTCAAACTGCCTTCGAAGTGAAGTGAGTGCAGAATGAAGCCAAGCACCGGGACAGCCCATGGGCCGATGATCCAGAATTTTTCTGACCTTCTAGAAGCACTTTAGAAGCTTCCAATACCGGTCACGAAGCCCAACGGACATTGTGTCCGATATTGCCTCAGTTTCGACGAAAAAGACGTTTTTGCCCGAAAGAAACCCTATCCGACCTATGCCTCCTTAAACCCCTATATATACTTGCTTTTAGCCTCTCTAGGAACTCAAGCAGCTGGCCTTAACAGCCTAATCAATACCTAAACAATGTATTTCGTTTTTCTCTTGTTCTTCATGTTTATTTGATTCTAGAAGCTTTTAAGGATAGATTGACTTTGCCCTATTGCAAAGAGATGAGATCTAACTTCTTACGCTTAGATAGATCAATGATTTATACTATGTCTATGTACTTTACTCTTGCTGCTACGTGTTGTCAAACATGTTAGAGTATTAGCTGTGATTTGATTTCTATGCACTTTCTTAATTCTATGTCTTTACATACTTAATCGTTTAGAGTTTTATTTTAGAATTGATTCTTCATCTTTATTTATACTCAAACCACGAATTGGCTTAGCTACCCAAGGAGTGATCTTAGGTTGATATACTCTCCAAAAGCTTGTTATATCTCCGGACCTAGTATTCGATGAGCTAGGCGTCTTAACATCGATAGGTTAGTTAAGGAGTCTAGTGAACAATAAATCTTGAGTATAAAGCATTTTTTCACCTTGTAATAACCTGCGATAGTTGACTCTATTAGGATGCAAAACATAGATGGTTAGTTACTTCACGATAGTGGGATGACCTTACCTTAGTGATATGAGTTCTAGAACAACTATTATAAAAATCCTAAATCGATTGCTTGTGTTTTGCATATGTTTTGTGAATTGCTTGAATTCTAATCTTAATTGATATCTATTCTTTTACTTATATTGCCTTGTTATTCGCTTCCATAAAAACCCAAAAAACCAAATAATATGTCCCCTTAGCTTAATCTGAATCATATAGATTTGTAGCGCATTCGTCACTTAGTCCTCAGTGGAACGATCTCTAAGTACTACAATTATCTTAACTGTGTACTTGCAGTTCCCTAGGGTTATAAATTTAAAACCTAATTGCATATAAACCCTACATCGAAATTATATGCACATCAGGAAGTCTGGAAACAGAAGTCTTATGTGAGTTAGGACTTGTTTTTTTTTTCAGGGACTCTGGTGGAAACGCCCTAGTGGGGGATGGTTTCGGATGACCTAGTGATTGGTCATGGACGAGATGACATTCTGGGTTCGGGAATATCATAATGGGCCATGAGAGGCGATTTTGGTCGATAGGTGCTTATGTTGCACGCCGCAGATTTATTGCTCCGGAGGATAGTGGGTTCTCTGTATATACTTGAGGGATGGTGGTTCTCTCCAGGGGATAGTGTGTTCTCTGCATATACTCGAGAGATGGTGGTTCTCTCTAGGGGACGGTGGGTTCCCTACATATACTTTGAGGGATAGTGGTTCTCTCTAGGGGATAGTGGGTTCTCTGCATACGACTCAAGGGGTGACGATCCTGAGAGTTGGTAAGGTGTATATGTATATGAGTTATGAGTATAAGTTACGAACAATAATTTATGTTACGTGATCGTAAGTATGAGACTAGATTAGCTTCAGGGATCAGGAGATTATCTCAGGTGGTGCTGACCGGGTTGGTCAGGAAGGTAGCTGTAGTGAGACGATGTTATGTGATGAAGCTGGATGAGCTTCGGAGATCGCGAGATGATCTCAGGGGGTGCTGACCAGGTTGGATTAGGATTGCAGCCGTGGCGAGACGGTGCAATGTGACTAGTATAAGACTAGTTGAGTTCTAGGATCAGGTGTGATCTCGGGTGGAGCTGACCGGGGTGGTCACAGTGTTGATATCAGGTTGTGACCGTAAAGTGACGGTGTTGCGTGATTCGAAGTCGAATCCGTGTTAGTGGGGGAGAATTGTAACGTCCGTGAACCAAAAATTGTGATTTTTGGACTCTACGTCGATCGATACATGTGTTGTGATTTGTGAGAAATCGCGATGTTGGGTGTTGCGTTGATCGACACAGTGGGTGTGTGTCGATCGACACAAGCTGGAATCGGACCGGGTTGGTTCGATTTCATTTGCTCGGTTTAGTGGATTGGTTAACAAAGCCCTAGGGGTCGGGTATATAAGGTTGGAGTCGCAATTTGGCCGTATTTGGGCAGAAAATAGAGAGAAATCAGAAAGTTGGTGAGGTTGTAGAGGATTGAGTGAGAAAAAGGGATTATCGTTGATTTCCTTTGAGTTCTTGATTTTAAAGGCTTGAGTTCGTGATTTATGAGGATCCAGGAGCGTGTTGGAGCTGTGTTCTGCGTGATTTGAGTGGGAATTTTGGATTGGAGAACGGTGTTCTTCATGTTCATCGCGTTCTTCGTGATTGTCATCCTTTTTCCTTCCAGAATCGAGGTGAGTGCATGACCGTAGCCTTATCTGGGTAAAGGATTGATAGGATACGATTGTTGTGTTGTTTTTGTGTGGATTCGTGTTGGTTTTGTGCGATTTGTGTGCAGGGATCGATGTGATTAGATCCAGGATTGATGTAATTAGATCCAGGATCGATCCATGAGAGGATAGGTTCGAACCTGGGTTCTGTGATGTTGCGTCGATCGACACACGGGACAGTGCATCGATCGACACCGGGGTTGTGTGTCGATCGACACACTGGTTGATGCATCGATCGACACATGGTGGTTGTGTCGATCGATGCATGCATGTTCGAGGTCAACTCGTGTTGATTTTTCTTACTTGCGTTGTTGTTTGTTCACCCTGGTATTGTGTCAATTTCTTATGCATGTGTGTATAGCCTAGTAGACGGGATGACCGTCTCACTGAGTATTTGTGATAATACTCACGCATCTCTTTTTGCAATGTGATGCAGGTAAAGACAAAGTGTGATCGTGGAAACATGGCCGGAAAGAGGAGATGATCTAGTGTCTCGTATTTCAAAGTCGTTGTGTTAGAATTGCTAGGGTGATAGTAATTCTGGAATGTTGTTTATGGTGATTTGAATTGGATTGACTTGGTATTGTTTAGCGATTCAATAAGTATGGGATTATTGACTGATGATTGGTTTAATTGTTTAATCGTTTCTTGTTCCGCATTGCTTGTGTTGACCCGTTGAGGATTATTATTTGTGATAATAATAATCCGAAAGGAAAATTTTTAAACTTTACGGGTTGGGTTGTTTCACTTAGGATGCAATAATAATCATAAAGCGAGTTTATCAAAAAATGCAATTCTAGGATTCATTAATAATCATAAAACGAATATTTCAAAAACACAATTCTATGATGCATTTATAACCACAAAACATATTTTTTTAAAATATGCTAATTTAAGGTGATGCATTAATAAATTAATAACTATTAAACACTGTTTTTAAAAAAAATACAATCCTATAATGCATTAATTGTAACGTCCGTGAACCAAAAGTATAATTTTGGTTGGTGTGTCGATCGATACGGGTGGTGTGTGTCGATCGACACGGGGTAAAATTAGACCGATCTGTTTGGTTCCAATTGCTCGGGTTGGCGAGCCGGTTTAGGGAACCTAGGGCTCGTTCTTGAGTTATAGGAGCGTGAGAGTTTGGAGAGTGATCGATTTCGGGGCTGGGAAAGGTGAAATCAGTGGCTGGTTCGAGTCGTTCTTCGGGTTCTTCATTTTTTCAATCCAAAATTAAGGTGAGTGCGTGATCGTGGGTTGTATAGGCACAAGGATTAGATGGAATGCGTTTGCTTGTGTTGCTGGTTGTTTCATGTGTGTTTTGTGATCGAAATTGAGCAGGAGACTCGACGAATCGTGGTGGATTCGAGCCATGAGAGGATAGGCTCGTTTACTGGGTTCTGCGATGTTGTGTCGATCGACACATTTATTCGTGTCGATCAACACGATGCTCCATGTCGATCGACACAGGGCAATCTGTCGATCAACACCTAGTGGTTGTGTCGATCGACACAGGCTTTCTGTACGGGTTCGTGTTGGTTGTTTTGTGTATGCTTGATTGTATGCTCATCCTGGTATTGTATCTCTTCTTTATGTCTGTATATAAATAACCTATAGACGGGATGACCACGTCGCTGAGTATTTGTGATAATACTCACGCAACTCTTTTTGCCATGTGTTGCAGGTAAAGTGAAAATGTGATCGTGGAATCATGGCCAGGAAAGGGAGATGATCTAGGATCTCGCTTGTCTGGTTGTATTGTTTAGAATTGCTAGGTTGCTAGTGAATTCTGGTTATTGAGTATTGGATTGTTGTTGAGTAATTCATTGAATTAGAAGTTGTTAGATTAATAAAGTATGGGATTTATTGATTGTTTAATCATTGTCTATGTTTTAATTGTTCCGCATCGCTGCTGTTGGCCCATTGAGGATTATTATCTGTGATGATAGTAATTCGAAGGGAAAAATTTTAAATTTTTGGGTCGGGTCGTTTCATTTTGGTATTAGAGCCCTTATGGTTCTAGGGCGGGTGAAATTGATTGATTATGTGCGTTAATTGATTGATTGTTGTGTGGGTATGGAGTCCTAGATCATCTCTTCCGAGCCTTCAATGAGATTCCACAGTATGTGTTACTGATTTTCTGTTTTTCTAGTACTTACTAATCTGCTGGTGAGTGCAAAGTGATGGCTAGAGGTGTTAGAGGCAGAGGTCGTGGGGGCCGTGGGGGCCGTGGAGTCCGAGGTGGTCGTGGTGGGCGTGGTGGGCGCAGGCGAGGACTGCAGGTGAGTCAGATGCCGTGAGTGTGGCCTAGGAGACCACGCAGGAGCAGGTGGCGGACTCGTACGCGTTTCAGGAGGGGTCTGTGGGTGAGACTGCTACGAGTGCTAGTGTGAGGACTAGTGGGGCTAGTGTGGGTCCCGAGGTAGCTGGTGGTGCGGGGGGCCTAGGCGGGTTTGCTACAGTTGATTCTGGAGCGGTTACCAGGTGAAGTGCTGAGTCCGGGTCAGGCTCCGGGAGTTCAGCCAAGTGGGGTTGGTGTGCAGCCTGTAGTGGCTGGGGTTCAGCCGGGAGTGGCTGGTGTGCAGCCGAGTGTGGCTGGTGTGCAGCCGAGTGTGGCGTTTGCAGAGGAGCTTCCATCCTACCTGAGGATGATGGAGCAGATGCACAAGATTGGCACCGGGTTTTTCTCTGGTGGTGCTAAGCCTGAGGAGGCCGATGAGTGGCGGCGGAGATTGGAGCGTAACTTTCGCTCTATCAGGTGTCCAGAGGGATACCGGGTGGACCTAGCGGTTCATTATCTGGATGGTGACGCGCATCTCTGGTAGAGAAGCGTCGAGGCCAGGAGGGTGCAGGCCGAGATGGCTTGGGAGGATTTTTTGGTTAAGTTTAATGCCAAGTATTTCCCGCAGGAGGCGGTGGATCGGATGGAGTCGAGGTTTCTGAACCTGACTCAGGGAGATCGGACTGTGAGAGAGTTTGATTTTTGGTACATGCTGGTAGGGGCATGGTGGGCGAGCAGGCCCAGGTGAGGAGGTTCCTCGAGGGACTTCGAGCTGATATGAGAACTCGCTACAGGGCGAGTAAGTTCGCCACGAGGACGAAGCTGGTTGAGACTGCTGCGGCAATTGAGGAGGACCTCAGAGAGCAGGTTGTGGTGGTTAGTTCACCGGTGCAGCAGCAGCAGCAGCAGAGGTGATCTCAGCAGCAGACGGCTTCGAGCAGGGGCGGCAAGCCTGCGCAGGGTCAGAAGAGAAAGTGGAAGAGCACTTCCGGGGCCAGTCAGGGTGGACAGAGTGGTTCAGGATGCTACGGGTGTGGTACCATGGGTCACAAGGTGGCCAGTTGTTCGCAGAGGAGTGCAGCACGGAGTACTCAGGTGTGTTACCACTGTAGAGAGACGGGGCATATCAAGCCCAAACGTCCGAAGCTGCAGCAGATGGCGGTAGCGGCAGTGCAGCCGTTAGCGGTGCAACCTTTGGCTAAGATTGCAGCGGCGCCATGGGTTTTTACTTCGGCGGAGGGGTGCGGTTCTAGCGCCAGAACGATCACAGGTAATTTCAGACTTTTTCTTTAAATTCTTGTGGTGATTGAATTTAGTCTGTTGAAATTGTAAGTCTGCGTTAGAGTGTCGCGTCTTAAAGCACATGGGATTTGTGCAGGGACCTTAGTTATGGGCAGATGTGAGTCCCACGTGTTGTTTGATTCGGGAGCTACGAATAGCTTCATTACTCCGAAGTGTGCGGAGGGCAGCAGGATCCGAAGCGATTTCGGAGAGCAGCCGGGAGTAGTTAAGGTTGCTGGTGGCAGGACGTTGGCTACTTTTGGACGGCTCGTGGTGTGGATGTTCTGGTGGCGGGAGAGTCGAGATCGGTACAGGGTCCATCTGGATTGTCATCGAGGACGAGTGGTGTTTGAGCGAGAGACAGGGAGGTTGGTGTTTCAGGGTATGAGACCGACTTCCAGGAGTCTTATGATTTCAGTGATACAGGTCGAGCAGATGATTGAGAAAGGCTGTGAGGCGTATCTGGCGACGATAGTGATGCCATAGACTGCTGGAGAGGTTGCAGTTGGGGATATTCGGGTTATTCGAGATTCCGGGATGTGTTTCAGTCGTTGTTGGGATTGCCACCATCATGGTCCGATCCATTTACGATTGAATTGGAGCCTGGGACGACTCCTATATCTAAGGCGCCTTACCGTATGGATCCAGCAGAGATGGCAGAGCTGAAAAAGCAGCTGGATGATCTGTTGGGAAAGGGTTTCATCCGGCCTAGTGTTTCACCGTGGGGAGCGCCGGTGTTGTTTGTGAAGAAGAAGGATTGTAGTTTCTGGTTGTGCATCGATTACCTGGGACTTAGCCGAGTCACTGTGAAGAACAGGTATCCTCTGCCGCGCATTGATGAGTTGTTGGATCAGTTGCAAAGGGCTACTTAGTTCCCCAAGATTGACTTGGCTTCGAGATACCATCAGATTCCGATTGATAATGCGAACGTTAAGAAGACGGCCTTTCGGACGAGGTACGGACATTATGAGTTTGTGGTGATGCCGTTCGGGTTGACGAATGCGCCAGCAGCGTTCATGCGGTTGATGAACGGAGTGTTCCAGGAATATTTGGATGTGTTCGTGATCATCTTCATAGATGATATTTTGGTGTATTCGAGAAGTCCGGAGGAGCAGAAGGTGCATTTGTGGTTAATTATAGAGAAGCTGCAGGAGCAGAAGTTGTACGCGAAGTTGAGTAAGTTTAGTTTCTGGCAGCGAGAGATGAGCTTTCTTGGCCATGTTGTGTCTGTAGAGGGAGTTTCTGTGGATCCGGCTAAGATAGAAGCTATCAGAGGTTGGCCTAGACCGAGAAGTGCCATCGAGATCAAGAGTTTTCTTGGGTTGGCAGGTTATTACCAGAGGTTCATCAAGGGGTTTGCGAGTATGGCGCAGTCGATGACGAAGTTGACAGGGAAGGATGTTCCTTTTGTATGGTCTTTAGCTTGCGAGGAGAGTTTCAGGAAGCTAAAGGAGATGCTGACTAGTACACAGGTTTTGGCATTACCCGAGCTAGGGGAGCCTTACGTGGTGTATACAGATCTTCGGGAGTTGGTTTGGGATGTGTACTGATGCAGCAGGGAAAGGTCATTGCATATGTTTCGAAGCAGTTGAGCAAGCACGAGTGCAACTACCCTACCCAGGATTTGGAGTTGCCTGCGATGATATTTGCCCTTAAGATTTGGAGGTCTTCTCTGTATGGCGGGAAGGTGCAGGTATTCACAGACCACAAGAGTCTGAAGTATTTCTTCACTCAGCGAGAGCAGAACCAGAGACAGAGGCGCTGGCTGGAGTTAGATGCGGACTATAACCTGGAGATTGGTACCATCTGGGTAAGACTAATTTGGTTGCAGATGCGTTGAATCAGAAGAGGGCTGCTTCAGATCAGGAGCGAGATATGGAGGCTTTGGTGAGCGAGATCAGTACCTTGAGGTTGTGTGTGATCTCACAGGAGCCGTTGGGGTTAGGGGCAGCTAACCAGGCTGATTTGTTGAGCAGGATTCGAGTTGCTCAGGAGAATGATCAGGGATTGATTGATGCTTCTAAGGCGACCGGTTCAGAGTATGTGGTCTCAGCGAGTGGGATAATACTGGTGAACGGGCGGGTTTGTGTACCCAAGGACGAGGATCTGAGGAAGGAGATCATGTGGGAGGCTCATTCGAGCATGTTATCGATTCATTCGAGAGCGACCAAGATGTATCGTGACCTGAAGCGGTATTACCACTAGGTCGGGATGAAGAGGGATGTAGCTAACTGGGTTACAGCGTGCAACGTGTGTCAGTTGGTGAAGGCTGAGCATCAGGTTCCGAGTTATATGTTGCAGAGTTTGCCTAATTCAGAGTGGAAGTGGGATATGATTACCATGGATTTCGTGACGGGGTTGCTGGTGTCACGGACTTATGATGCGATTTGGGTTATCGTGGATCGTTTGACCAAGTCAGCACATTTTCTGGCCATTAAGAAGACTGATGGAGCGGCAGTTTTGGCTAAGAAGTATTGTGTCAGACAGGGATCCGAGATTTACTTCAGAGTTCTGGAGGGCGTTTCAGGCTGAGATGGGCACTAAAGTGCATATGAGAACAGCGTATCATCCTCAGACATATGGGTTGTTGGAGAGGACGATTCAGACATTAGAGGACCTGTTGAAGATGTGTGTGCTGGATTATGGTGGTCATTGGGCAGATCATCTGAAACTGGTTGAGTTTGCGTATAACAACAGTTACCAGGCGAGTATTTGGATGGCTCTATATGAGGCTCTGTATGTGAGGTCGTGTAGGACACCGTTATGCTGGACTCAAGTGGGGGAGAGGAGCATGTTTGGTGCAGACTTTGTTCAGAGACGACAGAGAAGATCCGTGTCTTGAGACTGAACATGAGAGAGGCTCAGGATCGGCAGAAGAGTTACACCGATAGGAGACTGAAGGAGCTGGAGTTTGAGTTGGGAGATCTGGTGTATCTCAAGGCAGCGATGTTAAGGGGTCCTAACAGAACCATTTCAGAGAATAAGCTGAGTCCGAGGTTTATGGGTTCGTTCAAAGTGGTGGAGCGGGTCGGGCCGGTAGCTTATCAGTTGGATTTACCTCAGAGTATGATGGCTTTTCCCAAAGTCTTCCATGTTTCGATGTTACGGAAGTGTCTACATGAGTCTGAGGAGGTGTTGGCTAGGATTCTAGAGGATCTTCAGCCCAACATGACATTGGCGGCGAGGCCTATGAGGATTCTCGAGAGGAGGATCAAGATGCTGCGTTGGAAGAGTATACCGTTGGTGAGAGTCATGTGGGACTGTGACGGTATTGAGGAGGAGACTTGGGAACCAGAAGCGTCAATGAAGAAGAAGTTCTCGAAGTGGTTCGAGAAGCAAGCGGTAGCTTGATTTCTTTTCTGGTTTTCAGAGTCTATATTGGCATGTTGCTATGTTGTTGTTATGTATTTCGTTTGTTGTTATAACGAGTATACATTTTGAGATTTAATAAGATGAGTTTGCTTTATTAAATGTGTGTTTAAGACGTGTGTTCTTATGAGATGACTGGTGATGTCATGGATTGCGATGACTGATAGGTCATGTGGAGGTCTAGCGGTAGAAGTCCTATGTGAGTTAGAGCTTGTCTATCGGCTAGGGAGGCTAGAAATGGAAGTTCTTTGTGAGTTAGGGCTGTCCATGTTCTACGAGGACTATCTAGGGATGAGGTTTTATGTGAGTAAGGACTTGTTATTCCCTAGATGGCGCTGAGAAATAGGGGTTTTATGTGAGTTAGAGCCTGCCTATTTCCTTGGGGGAGTCTGGAATAGAAGTCTTATGTGTGTTAGGACTGTCTTTTCCAAGGACTCCGTGAAAACACCCTGGTGTTTGGGTTGTTTAAGATGACCACGAGAAGTGATTTCAGTCGACAGGTGCCTAAGATGCATGTTACAGAGTGATTGTCCCAGGGAATAGTGGGTCTCCTGGGAATACTTGAGGGGACAGTGAGGTTCTCTCCGGGGGAGAGTGGTTCCCTTGCATATACTTTGAGGGGCCGAAGCCTCTCCAGGGGATGTGTGATTCCTCTGCAGCCGAGCTTGACGGACTGTGTGTCCTGAGAGTGGGAGGGGCTGGAGCATACTGAGAACTGGATGGACGGCGGTCCTGAAGGTGGAGGGGTATGATATACTTCGAAAGCTCAAAGGGTGACGATCCTGAGAGCGGAGTGTTGTATATAGATATGAGTATGAGCAATAGTATCTGTAATGTGGTTATAAGCATGAGACTGGATGAATTTCGGGGATCGGGAGTGGATCTCAGGTGGTACTAACCAGGTTGGGGTCAGGATTGCAGCCGTGGTGAGACGATGCAATGTGGCTAGTATGAGCGTAGTAGAGTTCGGGGATCAGGTGCGATCTCGAGGGGTGCTGACCGAGGGTCAGGAGAGTGGATGTGGATGTCGAGTCTAGGGTTTTTACTTGTGTCTGGAACCTCTGTTCGGACAACCCTGGTAACATATGTAGCATCGTTGGTCGTACATGTTCTTGTTTGATTGTTGTGCGATCATTTGGTCCAATTCGGGGTCAACGGTTGGTCGTGCATGCTCTTGTTTGATTGTTGGGCGATCAATTGGGCAGCCCTAATCCGGACCAGGGGCGTTAAATCATTGATGTTCTCGGGTGAATCTGGTCGGGTTTTAGACGGAGGTGCTAACCTTAGTGAGACGAAATCGCGTGATTCAAAGTCGAATCCGTGTTAGTGGGGGAGAATTGTAACGCCCGTGAACCAAAAGTGGAATTTTGGTTGGTGTGTCGATCGACACGGGTGGTGTGTGTCGTTCGACACGGGGTAAAATTGGACCGATCGGTTTGGTTCCAATTGCTCGGGTTGGTGAACCGGTTTAGGGAACCTAGGGTTCATATATAGAGGCTGGAGCAGACACGTTTTTCTTTTTTGGTCGTATTATCAGAGAGAATTGGAAGATTATCAGAATCAGAGAGATTTGGACGAGTTCTGGTGATTTCTGGAGACGGATTGTTCGATCAGGGCTCGTTCTTGAGTTATAGGAGTGTGAGAGTTTGGAGAGTGGTCGATTTTGAGGCTGGAAAAGGTGAAATTAGTGGCTGGTTCGAGTTGTTCTTCGGGTTCTTCATCTTTTCAATCCGAAATCAAGGTGAGTGCGTGATCGTGGGTTGTATAGGCATAAGGATTAGATGGAATGCGTTTGCTTGTGTTGCTGGTTGTTTCCTGTGTGCTTTGTGATCAAAATTGTGCAGGAGACTCGACGAATCGTGGTGGATTCGAGCCATGAGAGGATAGGCTCATTTCCTGGGTTTTGCGATGTCGTGTCGATCGACACAAGGCTCCATGTCAATCGACACCAAGGTGGTGTGTCGATCGACACAGGGCAATCTGTCGATTGACACCTAGTGGTTGTGTCGATCGACACCTAGTGGTTGTTTTGTGTATGCTTGATTGTATGCTTATCCTGGTATTGTATCTCTTGTTTATGTCTGTATATAAATAACCGGTGGACGAGATGACCGCGTCGCTGAGTATTTGTGATAATACTCACGCAACTCTTTTTGCCATGTGTTGCAGGTAAAGAGAAAATGTGATCATGGAATCATGGCCAGGAAGGGGAGATGATCTAGGGTCTCTCTTGTCTGGTTGTATTGTTTAGAATTGCTAGGTTGCTAGTGAATTCTGGTTATTGAGTATTGGATTGTTGTTGAGTAATTCATTGAATTGGAATTTGTTAGATTAATAAAGTATGGAATTTATTGATTGTTTAATCATTGTCTATGTTTTAATTGTTCCGCATCTTTGTTGTTGGCCCATTGAAGATTATTATCTGTGATGATAGTAATCCGAAGGAAAAAATTTTAAATTTTTGGGTCGGGTCGTTTCATTAATAACCATAAAATACTCTGGTTAAATAAACACTCTGATTATATGGTTTTTGGACATTTCAACCGTTTTATGGTTGTGTTCTTGGAAAAATATCACTTTATGGTTATTTTCAAAGATTGCATCTTCTCGATATAACCGTTTTCTGGTTATTTCCAAGGATTGCGTCTTTTGTATCTTTTCGAAAAAAACCATTTAATGGTTACTAGAACATTTTAGGTTTACAACTTTTCAAAAACCGTTTTATGATTATTTATATATCTTAGAGTTGCGTCTTATTAAAAAATTGTTTTATGGTTATTCAAGAATCAAAGAGTTGCGTCTTTTCGAATTAATCATAGCAATCCTAATAAATACATAATAGAGTTTCGACTTTCAAAAAAAAAAAAATTTATGGTTATGAAAATATTTTACGGAAACCGTTTTATAGCAATCCTTTCGAAAATATTTCATAGCAATCCTTTCGAAAAAACCATTTTATAGTTGTTACTACATCCAAGAATTACATCTTATAAAAAACTATTTTATGGTTATTAAATCATCTAAGGGTTGCGTCTTTTCTGAAAATCCGTTTTATGGTTGTTAATGCATCAAATATTGCGTCTTTTCAAAAAAAAAAATTGTTTTATGGTTATTAAAGCATCTAGGATTGCGTGTATCTTTTAAAAAATATGTTTTATGATTATTAATGCAATATAGGGTTCCGTCTTTTCGAATAAGTGTTTTATGGTTACTAAAACATCAAAGGGTTGCGTCTTTTTAAAAAATGTCGTTTTATGGTTATTAATGCATCATAGGATTGCATTTTTGTCAAAACACTATTTAATAGTAATTAATTTACTAATGCATCATAAATTTGAATATTTTTAAAAATATGTTTTGTGGTTATAAATGCATCACAAGATTGTGTTTTTGAAAAATTCGTTTTATGGTTATTAATGAATCCTAGAATTGCATCTTTTCAAAAAACCCATTTTATGATTATTATTGCATCCTAAGGTTTTGTTTTCTCGAAGAACGTTTAATGGTTGTTAACGTATCATAGGGTTTTGTCTATAATATTATGTGAAAATGTTTCCTAGGATTGCATCTTTTAAAAAAAACTGTTTAATTTATGAAACGTTAAATTACTGTCTAAACCATGAGATGATATCTAAATTGTTTTCTTTTTCGTTACATAATCTTCATAAGTCTGATTTGGGTTACCTCAACTTGAGAATGGATAATAACCAAGCTTTAAAATCCATTTGTGATCATTATGGATTTATGTTCAATGCATGTGTGTCGAAAGTAAATTGCATTTTTTTTTTGTGTTGGCACCAACTTTTTTAAAAATATAGTCGGAAGCTTTTTACCCCCGCGATTTCACGGGTTTCGAGTCCTTGTACCTTTAACACCAATCTTTCTATCGACAGCTTGAGGTTGTTGTTTCAGTTTCATATATATATATATATATATTATTTTTCTTTTCAATTCTCGCGTTTCATGAAATATATTATTTTCTTCCGACATATATTCTTTCTCATTTTACAAATGGAGATTTCTCCTATGTCTATTTGAGATAGTGAACTTTTAAGAGACAATTGCAAAAATGCCACTATGGGTTGTCCATTTGCAAAAATGCCACTAATTATGAATTTTTAGAGCATTTTCGAGAAAAATATAGTTGAAAATTTATTAGTTTTTAATATTTAAAAGCAATACTGCATTGTCTTAAGAATTCTAATTAAATAAATTTCCGTTCTTACCATTATTGATTAAGGTTCTTGAACATTCTACATAAAAAATTAAAAAATAACAAATAAAAATAAAATAAATTATATAATCTTTACCACTGAAACCATCGTAATTGTAATCATAGTATTTAACATTGGAATTTTCGAACTGATATCATCAATAATTGTATTTAAAATATTTTAAAATGTAGAAGATAATTCAGATCTACAATATTTAACAAATTAATTTTCAGTTTCATGTATAGAATGTTTACCCATTTGTAATTGAAAATTAGAATAGAATAATATATATATATATATATATATATATATATATATATATATATATATATATATAAAGAATTTGGTTGAAAATATTAATAAATATATATATAGAAAGTAGTTTCTTTCAAAAAAAAGTCACCAAAATTGTATTTTTTAATTAGTAGCATAATTGTTAATAACATAACAAACCTAATTAATTTAAATAACATTGATTGATATCTAAAAGTTTTTTATTTAAAAATATTGTAGAATTAGGTATATATATGAGATGATCGTTTATTGTATAGTTTTTCAACTACACATCAGATTTCTATTTAATTATGTCATTAGTTTATGATAAGTCAAATGTTATTTACAAATCTATTTACCATAAATTTGTATTGTTTAAAGAAATTCAAAAATTATTTAAAAGATTTTTTTGAAAATCTGCAACTCTTGAAAATAACCATAAAAAGGTTATATGGCAGACACAACTTTTAAAAATAACTATTACATGTTTTATGAAAAGAGAAAATCATAGGATACAACCATAAAGCGGATTTATATATCAAAAAGACAAAACACTTAGAAATAATCATAAATCGGTTGTATCGGAAAAATACATCACTTCAAAAAGTGGTTATATCGATAAGACGCAATCTTTAGAAATAACCATAAAGCCGTTATTTTTGAAAAGATACAACTCATAAATACAAGCATATAACTGTTATATTGAAAAGACGTGACTCCTAGAAATAATCATTAAGCGGTTATATCGAAAAACGCATCCCTTAGCAAAAGGTTATATTGAAAAGATGCAACCTTTGTCTTAGTTTTTTGTAGCAATGGTAACGCGGTTTCGATATTTCGATGTATGTAACCCATAAAAAGTGGTATAAAGAATTAACGTTTCTGTAGACAATTATTAAAATGAAAAACTCACTACATGCACCACCCATTTTCGAGAAAAATATAGTTGGAAATTTCATTAGTGTTTTATTTAAAATTTGGATTGAAATCTGCATTGTCTAAAGAAATCCAAAACTCTTTCTACAAATACAAAATTTTGGAACTTCATCAATAGTAAAAAAAATCAATAATTTTGAATAATTTGAAAATAATAGAGTGACTTTTTTTATGTTTCATATGTTTTAAGTGAATTATAGAACCAATAACTATGATTAACAAAATGTTCAATGGAAAACAGTTAAAACATATATACAGGCCAACACAGTATTTTCTAAAAGACGCAACCTTTAAAAATAACCAAAAAGCGGTTATTTCGAAATGACACAACCCTTGAAAATAACCATAATAGTGGTTATTTCGAAAAAACATAACTTTTGACGAAACTTTTGATAAATTAGTTTTATCGAAAAGATACAACTCTTGTAAATAACTATAAAACGGTTTTTGTCGAAAAGACGCAACTTTTGATAAATCGGTTTTATCGAAAAGATATAACTCTTGTAAATAACTATAAAACGGTTTTTGTCGAAAAGACGCAACCCTTGAAAATAACCATAATACGGTTTTTTGAGAAAAGAAAAATTAGACACTGTGGAAGTTGAATTCCGCACTTAGTATTTGTATGTGAATTCGGAGAAGAAACTTTGGTCCTAAGAAATGTATATAAATTCAACGATCAAAAGAAGAGTAGAGCGGAGCTAGATTTATATTGATATGAATCGAATATACAATGAGATCTCGAGTGAGATGTGTTACAAGTTGAAATGTAGTGTTTTAGTTCTTGCGTATGTGAAAAGTTGTCGAAATCTGCTCAGATTTCCTATATTTATAGCTCAATTCATCTCCTCGATCCAGACCCATGTATCCAAGGCGGTTCCATGTATCTCGGATACGTTCTTGGCATAATCCTCGTGAATCTTGCTCCTACGACTATGCTAACCGCCCTATCGACTCGTTCCTAGCTCGTCAGCTCTGTATCTATTGACCTAGTGCTTGCAAAGCTGGCTTGGGCCTTTGACCGACATCTGTCTTTTTCTTGAGAAAGGGCCGCATGCCCATTAATCTGGTCAAAATGAAATGTTTTGACTTGGGCTTTTAGTGGGCCGGATTCGGTGACGAATCTAGCCCTAACAGTTGCCCTCCAGCCCAATAATTATTAAATAATAATACTTGATGGGGCGGTTACTCATCATTATCTTTTTTGTATTTCCTACGAATTTTCACCGCTTCGCCTGCGTGTATATCGCGAATGAATATACATGATGATTTCACTTCAATGGCCCATATCTCGAAAAAATGGTCACGATTTGATCAATCATAGTGAAAAAGGGAGATGAAAGATCTTCACCGTTTCAACGACTGGATCTATTGGGGTGTATAAAACCGCCTCTCACACGTTTCCCTACCTTCACCTGCATAGACTCGACTTTCAAGGTAAGAAACGCACTTCTTCTCTCCTTTTGCTCTTAAGCTATCATAGTTAACCTAGTTTTACTTTACAAGAGCCTCGATTTCACTGTTCAAACTCATACTTGATTTTCTTTGCTAGCAAGACACCTCAAAATTCTCTTTTATCGCAGCAGTTAGTGATTCCTTTTCCTCATTTTCTTCAACCTTCGTCTTTCACCTCCGCTTTGTCCCTTTATAATTTTCATGAGTTCCGTCAAACCTTGTCCTCGATTTGCGCCCCATCATCGGTCGTCCATGTTCTCCTAAGATCTATCTGATCTCTGGGAAGACCTGGGGTTTCTGGATGAGGTGGAGTTATCACCGGCTAATGTTGGTGATACGCCGGAAACCATCAGGCTCGGGTGGTGTTGCGTGCATCCGAGCTATTTCTTTGCATGTGGGCTCATGTTTCCGATCCGTATTTTCCTTATCCATATTCTGAGGTTTTTAGAGCTGGCCTTCTGATATACCCTATATTTTACCACTTTTACTATCTATTTTACTATGATTTATATATATATTAATAAAGCTTTTCGACCAAAAGAGTTAGTTTTCTCGTATATGTAAATTTTAAGGTCTTAACAGGTTTTATCATCAAAATGATGTAAAATGGAGCAAAAGGGGTGTTATCTATGATACAGCTACTCATTCAAGTCAAAGGAGTCAAGCCAAGCAACTATCTCAAGTTGAACAGAACGTATACGCCAGAAATTCGCTGATGAACGGAGGATCAAATAAGTTCGCTGATAAACTTGGTATGGAGATAGCCCTCTGAATAAGCTTTTCAATGGAGTTTCAATTTCATCAATTGGAGCTGTACTTTGGAAGATACACTGGAAACACTGAGGACATGTCAAACTGCCTTCGAAGAGAAGCAAGTGCAGAAATGAGCCAAGCACCAGGCTGCTCCATGGGCTGATGATCCAGACTCTTACCGACCATCTAAAAGCATCATGGAAGCCTCAAATATCAGTCACACAACCCGACCTATATTGTGATCGATGTTGTTTACCAAAAAAACCTTTTTGCCCGAAAAAACCCTAGCCGACTTAAGCCTCCTTAACCCCTATATATACTTGCTTTTAGCCTCTCTAGGAAGATAAGCAGCCGGCCAAAACAGCCTAAATCAATACCTAAACATCTATTTCGTTTTTCTCTTGTTCTTAATGCATATTTGATTCTAAAAGCCTTTAAGGGTAGTTCGACTTTGGCCTATTGCAAAGATATGAGATCTAATCCCGTACGCTTTGTAGATCAACAATTTATCTTTATGTTTATGTGCTTTACTCTTCTTGCTACGTGTTGTAAAACATGTTAGAGTATTAGCTTTGAGTTAATTTCTATGTACTTTATTAATTCTATGTCATCACATACTTAATCGTTTAGAGTTATATTCTAGAATTGATTCTTCATCTTTATTTAGGCTCAATGCATGAACTGGCTTAGCTAACCAGCGACTGATCTTAGGTTGATATACTCTCCATAAGCTTGTTTTATCTCCGGACCTAGTATTCGATGAGCTAGCACCTTAACAATTCGATAGAATAGTTAAGGAGGTTAGTGAACAATCAATCTTAACTATAAAGCATGTTTTCACCTTATAATAAGCTTTGACAATTGAGTCTATTAGGGTAGAAAACGTAGAGGTTAGTTACATCACGACAGTGGGATGACCTTACATTAGTGATATGAGTTCTAGAACAACTAGTATTAAAACCCTAAATCGATTGCTTGTGTTTTGCATATGTCTTGTGAATGGCTTGATTTCTCATCTTGATTGATCATCTATCCATTTACTTTATTGCTTTGTTATTTGCTTCCATAAAACACCAAAAACCAAATAATATGGTTACTTAGCTTGATTCGCATCATATAGATTTGTAGCGCATTCATCACTGCCTAAGTACTACAACTCTCTACACTATGCAATTGCAGTTTCCTAGGGTTATAAATTGATAAAACCTAGTTGCATATAAACCATAAACCCTGAGTTTTATGCACGTCACCTTCCCTCAGATGGTACCCAATTTCCTCCGCCATGCCATTGGCGCCTTCGTCCGATGCTATGAGAACGGTTGGGACATGTCCACCTCAGAATTCCTCGACCTGTATATGACCAAAAGGAATTCGAGGTGTCCTAGACATTTTTATATGTCGAACGGGACTGGGCAGCAGATAGTCACTGGGACTACTTCCATCAAGGACACAAACTGGCAGAAAGAATACTTTTTCTTTAGAATATCTCCTGTTTTCGTGTCCTCTCCTCCGTTGATGAGTTCAACTCCTTTCCAACTTGTTTTGCTAGCTCTATTGGTTAGGATCTTTTATTTACATATTTGCTACTATGCAAAATTTTTATCTTTTCTTAACCGCTTTCTGTTTCTTCCCCAACAGATAACCTGAAAAAGATGGAGTTGGACAATGCAATAGCATCTTAGATAGCTCGGCTGCGCAACGGACCTATCCATTGGAACTCGTTCTCCCTTGACAGAATCAGGGCAAATTATGATCTGTTCAAACAAATCAGGGCCTCTCAGCCAGAACCACTTCTACCTCTCGATCTAGAGCCTCACCCTCTCACCATAATCCCTCCCCCAGCTCGCTTTCCCGCTGTTAAGAGAAGGAAGGGCATCATCTATCCTCGTCCTCCAAGTATTCTTCTTTCCTCTGAAGTGCTTGTTGAGTTACCTGAGGACTCTCGGGTTCTAGTTGTTCATCTACTCTTTCTTTAAAGACCCTTGGGTAGATTATTTTTATTTTGTTTTATTACTTAGCTGCATCCATGCTCACTACTCCCGATGCCATATCGTCCTTCTGTCGCCCTTATGAGCTTCCAACTCGGTCCACTGATCGGGTTTGGAGCGGGGATGTCGCGGCGACTGTCCAGTCAGCTCTTAAGGCTTCCGCAGAGGTACCTCCTCTGACAGCCTCTGCGACCGTCGCTATGAATGCTCCAGCCCGTGCTCTGCCTCCAACAGGTTCTCAGTCTAACTTTCGGGGATCGTCTGAGAACTCTCACCGGTAAAAAAAAGCCAGCTCTTGGTCTCCCGGGGTTGACTAGGCCACCTCAGCTAGGACAAAAGTACGGGTTGCCTCCCCTAATGGCTCCGATAGGAGTAGGCCTTTCTTTTAGCCTTACTCTCATGCCAAAGATTTTCCAGTTACGGATGATCCGGAGGGTCTGGCTGAAACGACTCGACCCAAAAATTTAATATTTTTGCTTTCAGATTATTATCATCACAGGTAATAATCCTCAATTGGATCAATACAACATGCGGAAAACATAAAACAATTAAACCAATTCAATCAATTTAATAATCCCATACTTATTAAATCTAACCGGTTCAATTCAACAATCCAAACAATAGCCAATAACCAATAACCAATAAACCAACTAACTACAATTCAGAATTCACTAGCAACCTAGCAATTCTACAACAGCACACCGCCATACGAGACCCTAGATCATCTCTCCTTCCTGGCCACGATTCCACGATCACATTTTCTCTTTACCTGCAACACATGGCAAAAAGAGTTGCGTGAGTATTATCAAAAATACTCAGCGACGCGGTCATCCCGTCTACAGGTTATTTATATACAGGCATAAACAAAAGATACAATACCAGGATGAGCAAACAATCAAGCACACACGAAACAACCAACGCGACCAGGACAGACTGCCCCGTGTCGATCGACACACCACCCTGGTGTCGACCGACACGACATCGCAGAACCCAGGAAACGAGCTTATCCTCTCACGGCTCGAATTCCCAAGTAATATGTTGAATCCTAGCACGATTCCAAGCACTAAACACACAGAAAACAACCCAACAACACAAACAAACGCATTCCATCAAATCCTCATGTCTATATAACCCACGATCACGCACTCACCTCGACAAAGGATTGAAAAAACGAAGGACACGAAGAACGATCGCGAACAGCCTCTGATTTCCTTCTCTTAACACGAAAATCTCACTCTCAATCCTCTCACGTTCCTCCAATCCCAAGAACAAGCCCCCACGATCAATCCTTCACCAGAACCCTCAATCTCTCCAAAACTCTCCCAAATCCCTAAACTTCTGATTTCTGATCAACAAAAACGGCCAGAACACTGTTTCTGCCTTTTATATCGAAACCTAGGGTTTTCCTTAATCGGCCCACCAAACCGGACAATTAAACCGAACCTGCCGGTCTAATTTAACCCCGTGTCGATCGACATACACCACCCGTGTCGATAGAAATAACTTCTAAAACCCGACTTCTCCTAAGTCCAAAATACACGTGTCGATCGACATACCACCCTGTGTCGATCGACATACCACCCTGTGTCGATCGACACCCACCAAAAATCCACTTTTTGGTTCACAGGCGTTACAATTCTCCCCTACTAACACGGATTCGTCCTCGAATCATGAGACACCGCCACACTACGGTCTCAACCACCTGACCCGCACCCGGCCAGTATCTTTTGAGATCACACTCGAATCCCACAACCCGTCCTGCTAAGGCTAACACTCTCGCCTAAAATTCGACCAGATTCACCCGGAACACCAACGATGCACGCCCCATGGTCCGGATTAGGGCTGCCTAATTGACCGTCCAACAATCAAACAAGAACATGTCCGATCAACTGTTGACCCCGCATTGGACCAAATGATCGTACAACAATCAAACAAGAACATGTACGACCATCGACGTAACATATGCTACCAGTATTGTCCGAACCGAACCAGACTCCAGTAATAACCCCAGACTCGACGTCCACAACACACCCTGGCCCTCGGCCAGCACCACTCGTGGTCACACCTGATCCCCGAGTTCTACTAGGCTCATACTAGCCTCATTGCACCATCTCACCACGACTGCAATCCTGACCCCACTCGGTCAGCACTACCTGAGATCCACTCCCGATCCCCGAAGTTCATCCAATCCCATGCTCACGACCACGCTCAGACGCTACTGCTCGTATCTCATACTCATAACTCATATACATGTATACAACACTCACTCGCAGGATCATCACCCCTTGAGTTACATGTGCATGGACCCACTCGTCCCCTGGAGAGAACCACCATCCCTCAAAGTACATGTAATGAACCCAATCGTCCCCTAGAGAGAACCACCAACTCTCGAGTATATGCAGGAACCCACTCGTCCCCTGGAGAGAACCACTATCCCTCAGTATGCAGGAAACCCACCCGTCTCCTTGAGCAATACTCTGATACATGCATCATGAGTACTTGTCGACTGAAATCACCTCTCGTGGTCATCCGAAACAACCCAATCACCAGGGTGTTTCGCAGAGTCCCTGGAAAAGACGATTCTAACTCACATAAAACCTCTTTTCCAGACTCTCCCTAGGATATAGACAAGTTCTAACGCGAATAGAGCTTACATTTCTAGCCCCTCCTGGAACATGTACAACCTCATTTCCAGCCACTCCTGGAACATGAACGATCTCATTCTAGCCGCTCCTAGAACATGAACAATCTTATTTCCAGCCACTCCTGGGACATGAACGATCTCTAAGCCGCGTAAAACTTCTATTCCTAGCCATGCTAGCCGATAAGCAAGCTCTAACTCACATAGAACTTCTATCGCTATACCCCCACATAACCTACCAGTCATCTCAAACCATGACATCACTAGTCATCTCATAAGAACACACGTCTTAACCACACATTTAATAAGGCAAACTCATCTTATTAAATCTAAAAATGTATACTCGTTACAACATCAAACGAAATACATAACATCCACATTGCAACATGCTAAAACAGACTCGGAAACCAGAAAAAGGACTCAAGCCACCGCTTGCTTCTCGAACCACTTCGAGAACTTCCTCTTCATCGACGCTTTTGGTTCCCAAGTCTCCTCCTCAATACCGTCACAATTCCACACGATTCTCACCAACGGTATACTCTTCCGGCGCAGAACCTTGACCCTCCTCTCGAGAATCCTCACAGGCCTCACCGCCAACGTCATGTTGGGCTGAAGATCCTCCGGAATCCTAGCCAACACCTCCTCAGACTCATGTAGACACTTCCGCAGCATCGAAACATGGAAGACTTTGTGAAAAGCCTTCATACTCTAAGGTAACTCCAACCGATAAGCCACCGTTCCGACCCGCTCCACAACCCTGAACGGACCCATAAACCTCGGACTCAGCTTATTCTCTAAAATGGATTTGTTAGGACCCCTCAACATAGCTGCCTTGAGATACACCATATCTCCCAGCTCAAACTCCAACTCTTTCCGTCTCCTATCAGCGTAACTCTTCTGCCGATCCTGAGCCTCTCTCATGTTCAGCCGGAAGACACGAATCTTCTCCGTCGTCTCCTGAACGAAATCTGTACCAAACATGCTCCTCTCCCCCACTTGAGTCCAGCATAGTGGTGTCTTACATGGCCTCCCATACAGAGCCTCATACGGAGCCATCCCAATACTCGCCTGGTAACTGTTGTTGTACGCAAACTCAACCAGGTTCAGATGATCCACCCAATGACCACCATAATCAAGCACACACATCCTCAACAAATCCTCTAATGTCTGAATCATCCTCTCTGACTGCCCATCTATCTGAGGATGGTACGTTGTACTCATATGCACCCTAGTGCCCATCTCTGCCTAAAATGCCCTCCAGAACTCTGAAGTAACTCTAGGATCCCGGTTTGATACAATACTCGCTGGCACTCCGTGTAGCCTCACAATTTCCCGCACATACTTCCTAGCCAAACTGCCGCTCCATCAGTCTTCTTGATGGCCAGAAAGTGCGCTGACTTGGTCAGACGATCCACAATAACCCAAATCGCATCAAAAGTCTGTGACACCGGCAACCCCGTCACGAAATCCATGGTAATCATATCCCACTTCCACTCCGGAATGGGCAAACTCTACAATATACCACTCGGAACTTGATGCTCAGCCTTCACCAGCTGACACACGTTGCACGCTGCAACCCAGCTAGCTACATCCCTCTTTATCCCG
Source organism: Arabis hirsuta (assembly GCA_964056655.1). Taxonomy (NCBI): domain Eukaryota; kingdom Viridiplantae; phylum Streptophyta; class Magnoliopsida; order Brassicales; family Brassicaceae; genus Arabis; species Arabis hirsuta. Next base: position 17,824,646 of record OZ053305.1, read on the forward strand.
ACCCAGTGATAATACCGCTTTAGGTCACGATACATCTTGGTCGCTCCCGGATGAATCGACAACATGCTCGAATGAGCCTCCCTCAGGATCTCTTGCTTCAGATCCTCGTCTTTGGGTACACAAACCCGCCCGTTCACCAGTATCATCCCACTCGTTGAGACCACATACTCTGAACCGGCCGCCTGAGAAGCATCAATCAAACTCTGATCCTTCTCCTGAGCATCCGAACCCTGCTCAACAGATCTGCCTGGTTAGCTGCCTTTAACCCCAACGGCTCCTGTGAGATCACACACAACCTCAACGTGTTGATCTCGCTCACCAGAGCCTCCATATCTCGCTCCTGATCTGAAACCACTCTCTTCCGACTCAACGCATCTGCAACCAGGTTAGCCTTACCCGGATGGTACTCAATCTCTAGGTCATAGTGTGCGACTAACTCCATCCAGCGCCTTTGTCTCTGGTTCAGCTCTGGCTGAGTGAAGAAATACTTCAGACTCTTGTGGTCTATGAATACCTGCACCTTCTCGCCATATAGATAAGACCTCCAAATCTTAAGTGCAAAATTCACCGCAGCCAACTCCAGATCATGGGTAGGGTAATTGCACTCATGCTTCCTCAACTACCTCGAACCATACGCAATAACCTTCCCCTGCTGCATCAACACACATCCCAGACCAACTCCTGAAGCATCTGTATACACCACATACGGCTCACCCGGCTCGGGTAACGCCAAAACCGGTGTACTAGTCAGCATCTCCTTCAGCTTCCCGAAATTCTCCTCACAAGCTGAAGACCACACAAATGGAACATCCTTCCCTGTCAGCTTCGTCATCGACTGCGCCATACTCGTAAACCCCTTGACGAACCTCCGGTAATAACCCGCCAACCCGAGAAAACTCCTAATCTCGGAGGCACTTCTCGGTCTAGGCCAACCTCTGATAACCTCAATCTTAGCCGGATCTACAGAAACCCCCTATGGTGACACAACGTGGCCAACAAAGCTCATCTCTCGCTGCCAGAAACTACACTTACTCAACTTCGCATACAGCTTCTGCTCCCGCAGCTTCTCCAAAACCAACCTCAATGCACCTCGTGCTCTTCTGGACTTCTCGAATATACCAGGATATCATCTATGAAGATGATCACGAACACGTCCAGATACTCCAGGAACACCCCGTTCATCAACCGCTTGAACGTTGTTGGGGCATTCATCAACCCAAACGGCATCACCACAAACTCATAATGCCCGTACCTCGTCCTGAATGTCGTCTTTCGAACATCTGCCTCATCGATCGGAATCTGATGGTAACTCGACGCCAAGTCAATCTTGGAAAACCAAGTAGCCCCTCGCAACTGATGCAACAACTCATCAATGCGCAGCAGAGGATACATGTTCTTCACAGTGACTCGGTTAAGTCCCCGGTAATCGATACACAACCGGAAACTCCCATCCTTCTTCTTCACGAATAACACCGGCGCTCCCCACAGTGAAACACTAGGCCGGATGAAACCCTTCCCCAACAGATCATCCAGCTGCTTCTTCAGCTCTGCCATCTCTGCTGGAGCCATACGGTAAGGCGCCTTAGATATAGGAGTCGTTCCAGGCTCCAACTCAATCGTAAATGGATCCGACCGCGACGGTGGCAATCCCAACAACGACTGAAACACATCCTGGAAATCCCGAACAACCCGAATATCTCCAACTGCAACCTCTCCAACAGTTTCCGGCATCACTATCGTCGCCAGATACGCCTCACAGCCCTTCTCAATCAACTGCTCGGCCTGTATCCCTGAAATCACGAGACTCCCGAAAGTCGCTCTCACCCCCTGATACACCAACCTTCTCACCTCCCGCTCGAACACAACACGTCCCCGACGGCAATCCAGATGGACCCTGTACCGATCCAACCAATCCATACCCAAGATAACATCGTACAGTTCCATCGGACTAATGACCAGGTCTGCTGGCATCGACTCTCCCGCCACCAGAACGTCCACACCACGAGCCCGCCCGAAAGTAGCTAGCGTCCTGCCACTAGCAACCTTAACTACTGCCATCTACTCTCCGGAATCGCTCCGGATCCCACTGCCCTCTGCACACTCCGGAGTAATGAAGCTATTCGTAGCTCCCGAATCGAACAACACGTGGGACTCACATCCGCCCACAACTAAGGTCCCTGCACAATCCCATGTGCTTTAAGACCCGATACTCTAACGTAGACTCACAATTTTCCAAACCGACTAAATTCAAACAACTCCAAGATAAAAAAAAATGAAAAGCAATCAAGTCTAGAGGTTACCTGTGATCGGTCTGCCTCTGCCGAAGTGAAGACCCGTGGCGTCGCTGCGATCTGCGCCAACGATTGGACCGCCAACGGCTGCACTGCTGCCACCGCCATTTGCTGTAGCTTAGGACACCTGGGCTTGATATGCCCTGGCTCCCCACAGTGGTAACACACCTGAGCCGCCCGATCCTCTCTCCTTTTTGGACAGTACGCCACCTTATGGCCCATGCTACCGCACCCGAAGCATCCCGAACCACTATGACCTCTTTGGCTCGGCCCGGAATCCCACTTCCTCTTCTGACCCTGAGCAGGCTTGCCGCCCCTGCTCGAACCCGACTGCTACATCCTCTGCTGCTGCACCGGTGGACTAACCACCACAGCCTGCTCCCTAATATCCTTCTCGATCACAGCAGCCGTCTCTACCAACTCCACCCTCGTGGCGAACTTACTCGCCCTGCAGCGAGTTCTCAGATCAGCTCGAAGTCCCCCGAGGACCCTCCTCACCTGGGCCTGCTCGCGCTCCATGCCCCTCCCAGCATGTACCAACAGCCGACTAAACTCCAAATCGAACTCTCTCAAAGTCTGACCTCCCTAAGTCAGGTTCAGAAACCTCGACTCCATCCTATCCACCGGCCTGCAACCTCCTGGTCTCGACGCCTCTCCACCAGAGATGCGCGTCACCATCCAGATAGTGAACCGTCAGGTCCACTCTGTATCCCTCAGGACACCTAATCGAGCAAAAATTACGGTCCAATCTCCGCCGCCACTCATCAGCCTCCTCAGGCTTGGCACCACCCGAGAAAAATCCGGTGCCAATCCTCTACCTCTGCTCCATCATCCTCAGGTAGGATGGAAGCTCCTCCGCAACCGCCACACCCGGTTGCACACCAGCCACTACCGGCTGAACCCCAGCCACCACTGGCTGCACACCAGCCCCACTTGGCTGAACTCCCGGAGCCTGACCCGGAGCCGGTATCCCACCTGGTAATCGCTCCAAAATCAACAGCAGCAAACCCGCCAGACGATCATCTGGGTCTTGGGCCACACCTACGAGAGCACCCCCACCCGGGCCCCCCGCACCACCAGCTACCTCGGGACCCACAATGGCCTCACCAGCCCTCACGCTGGCACCCGTAGCAGTCACACCCACAGACTAACTACAATTCAGAATTCACTAGCAACCTAGCAATTCTACAACAGCACACCGCCATATGAGACCCTAGGTCATCTCTCCTTCCTGGCCATGATTCCACGATCATATTTTCTCTTTACCTGCAACACATGGCAAAAAGAGTTGCGTGAGTATTATCACAAATCCTCAGCGACGCGGTCATCCCGTCTAGAGGTTATTTATATACAGACATAAACAAGAGATACAATACCTGGATGAATATACAATCAAGCATACATGAAACAACCAATCACGAACCACTGCTGAAGCACTGTGTCAATTGACACAACCACTAGGAGTCGATCGACAGACTGCCCCGTGTCGATCGACACACCACCCTGGTGTCGATCGACACGACATCGCAGAACCCAGGAAACGAGCTTATCCTCTTATGGTTCGAATTCCCAAGCGATATGTTGAATCCCTGCACGATTCTAAGCACTAAACACACAGAAAACAACCCAACAACACAAACAAACACATTCCATCAAATCCTCATGTCTATATAACCCACGATCACGCACTCACCTCGATAAAGGATTGAAAAGACGAAGGACACGAAGAACGATCGTGAACAGCCTCTGATTTCCTTCTCTTAACACGAAAATCTCACTCTCAATCCTCTCACGTTCCTCCAATCCCAAGAACAAGTCCCCACGACCAATCCTTCACCAGAAACCTCAATCTCTCCAAAACTCTCCCAAATCCCTAAACTTCTGATTTCTGATCAACAAAAATGGCCAGAACACTGTTTATGCCTTTTATATCGAAACCTAGGGTTTTCATTAACTGGCCCACAAACCGGACAATTAAACCGAACCTGTCGGTCTAATTTAACCCCATGTTGATCGACATACACCACCCGTGTCGATCGACATAACGCCCAAAACCCGACTTCTTCTAAGTCCAAAACACACGTGTCGATTGACATACCACCCTGTGTCGATCGACACCCACCAAAAATCCACTTTTTGGTTCACGGGCATTACACTGGCTCACCTGTTTCGCTATTGCAAGCCTGCTGGATGTCCCATGCCAACTGTCAAGAATCAGATTCTTCGTGATCCTTACGTTGCCATGACCTTGGCGTTTGGAAAGGTTCGACTCTATGCTTTTTGTTTAAATGTCCAAATTGATTTGTCTTGGCTAATCCTTCTGTTCTTTTTTGGGTTTAGGCCATGGAGTCGGCTAATCAGCTGGTGGCTGACGCCGTAGTCCGTCTCTACAACATCCCACGAAAGGATGAGATCGAGGACATGAAGAAATTCATAGAGAGGATAGCTGCTGACCTGAGTGCCACGAGGGCCGAGGCTGCTGACCTGAGTGCCACGAGGGCCGAGGCTGCTGAGCTGAGGGAAAAGATGGCACTTCTTTCTAACTTTGCTGATTAGGTTGTCATGCTACAAGGAACGGTGGCTGACATTGAAGGGTAACTCGGCCGCGCTAATGAGAAGGTTGTTTTCTTTTTAGAGGAGAGTCGTAGCGCAATTCAGCAGCCGAAGGATCTGTCCGAGTTGAATCGGGGGCTGGAGATCGAGGTCAGGGCCATGAAGGCTGCTCGCGATGCCGAAGTAAAGGCAGCCGTAGTGGCGGTAGTTGCGATCTTGCTGGTGAATTCGATGTTGTCCTCCAACTCATAAGCGATAAGTTTAAGAAAAAGAAAGGTGAGATCACCGCTAAGATCCACCTCTAGGAGCTTCACGCGAACATTCAGCTGCTGGAGGCGTTGACTAAGCGATCGACCACCATTAAAGAATAGCACGAGAAGCTGATTGCTCAGCAGCCTTCGTTCGAAAGGGAGTTCGAATCGACCAAGGTGTCTGACTTTTCCGTTAGCAAGTTGCCGCTTCCTCAGATTTTGGAGGACTCTGTTGCTGCGGCCATCAAGGTTGACCAGGTAGCACGTGATACCGAGGGTTCTGGCGAGCAGATCGAGCCCACCCGAGATGGTCCTGATGTTCGCGGCACCGTTGGTGACGTTTAACCTCTTCTTCTTTCCTCAATAATACTCTGATGAAACATTTCTTTTTAGCTGTGTTGAACTTGTGTCCATTTGGTTTACTATTCCCATAAATACTAATTCTCAACACTTAGCAATTCAACAAGCAACCAAACATAACCAACGAAAATCAACTCAAACCAATCAAACGATTAAACCATCAAACCATCACCAATTCAAAACCAATTTAACAATTCAATTCCATAAAACAAGAAACCTAGCGGTTCTAAACAATCACATAAAGCAAATAAACAAGACTCTAGATCATCTCCTATTCACAGCCTTGATTCCACGATCACATCTTTTCTTTCCCTTGATTGTGGATCGATTCTACACAAGGACAACCACGAAAAAGACCTCTTTGACACCTACAGCCTCTACTCTTTCTTCCCTTCCTCACGAACCAACAAAACCTCGATTCTTTCTCCAAAAACCTCCTCAGAATCAGGATCGAAAACCTGATCTGGAAACTACACAGAGAGAGCTATCCAACGGTTTGCGGATCATCTTTTGAGTACTTCTGGTTCGACGAGAATCCTCTTTTGAAGTGGACTGATCGCAGATCCGAAACTGAAAGTTTTGCTCCGATCCGATCTGTTCTTACTAGCCGTTACCCTCCTCTCTTAAAACCAGGCAGAACTGCCTCCAAAGCCTTCAATCACTCTTTTTCTTAGTGTTAAGGAACAAGAACACTCAAAGATCTCTTTCACTTCTCTTTGGAACTCTGAAACTCAGCTTTTCTCTCCTAAAAATGCAACTGAAATACGGTCCCCTGACTTATATAGGAAAACTCTAGGGTTTCCTTAAACAAGACCACAAATCGACGCTCACAAATTGAACCAACTGGTTTAATTCGCAAACTGTATCGATCGATGCACGTGTCGATCGATGCACACACCCTGCGTCGATCGACGTACTGCCCAAAAATCCTAATTTTGGTTTGCGGGCGTTACAATTCTCCCCCACTAACACGGATTCAACCTCGAATCACGCAACAACATCACACTACGGTTGACACTCATGACCAACCTCACCAGCACCACCCGAGATCAACATTCTAGATTTATGAGGTCCACATCTATTCCTATGCTTATAGCCACATTTCAGACATTAAGTGCTCTTAACTCATAGCCACACCACTCACACTTTCAGGATCGTCATCCCTTGAGCTCTCAGTGCACCATACCACTGACACCCTCAAGACATACAGTCCGTCAGGCTTTCGGTATGCTCTATACCACTCACACTCTCGGAACACACAGTACGTCAAGCTCTCGGTATGCAGGGAAATTCACATCCCCTGGAGAGAATTCGTCATCTCTCAAAGAAATACATGGTAACTCGTCATCCCCTGATGAGAACTCGTCATCTCCTAATGAGTTATTCAGGCAAATCCTCATCCCCTAGAGCAATCAATTCTTAAATGTCAATAAGCATCACCGACCAGAACTACCTCCCATAGTCTCATCCTAACATTCCACTCTCCTGGAATATCATCTCATCCATAACTAATCCACATGTGATCTATCCCGGACATAAACAAGTTATAACTCAGGGTGTTTACTAAAAATCTATCACGGACATAAACAAGTTATAACTCATCATAAAACTTGATATCCCCACACGTTCTAAATCTCACAATTCCATGACATAGATAGCCAAACATAAGAATTACTCATCTTATCAACTCATCCCTATAAAATCATCATCTTATAAATCTCAAGAATGTAATAATCGTTACTACCTCAAACGAAAATACATAAACCAAAAACTCATGCATCAACTTGCTTCTCGAACCACTTCGAAAACTTTGCCTTCATCTTACCCTCTGGTTCCCAAGTCTCTTCCTCAACACCTACAAAGTCCCACAAGACTCTCAACAATGGTATCTTCTTCCGGCGCAGAACCTTGACTCTCCTCTCAAAAATCCTCACAAGTCTCGCCTCCAACATCATATTGGGCTGAAGATCCTCCGGAATCCTTTCCAACACCTCCTGAGACTCATGCAGTCACTTCATCAACATCGACACATGGAAGACCTTATGAAATGCCTTCATACTCTAAGATAACTCCAAACGATAAGCCACTGGTCCAATTCCACAACCCTGAACGGACCCATAAACCTTAAACATAGCTTATTCTCTAAAAGGAATCATTTAGGACCCTCAACATCGCCACCTTTAGATACACCTTATCTCCAATCTCAAACTCTAACTCTTTCCTCCTCTTATTAGCATAACTCCTCTGCCGATCTTGAGCCTCTTTCATGTTTAGCTTCAAAACACGGATTTTCTCCGTCGTCTCCTGAACAAAGTCTGCACCAAACATGCTCCTATCCCCCACTTGAGTCCAGCATAATGGTGTATGACATGGCCTCCCATACAACGCTTCGTACCATACCAATACTCGCCTGATAGCTGTTGTTATACGCAAACTCTACCAAGTTCAAGTGATCAGCCCAATGACAACCATAATCCAGCACACACATCCTCAACAAATTCTCGAGTGTCTGAAACGTCCTCTCAGATTGCCCATCTGTCTAAGGATGATAAGCAATACTCATATGCACCTTAGTGCCCATCTCAGCCTTAAAGGCTCTCCAAAACTCTGAAGCAAACCTCGGATCTCTATCTAACACAATACTCGATGGAATCCCGTGCATTCTCACTATCTTCCGCACATACTTCTTAGCCAAAACCGCCGCTCCATCGATCTTCTTAATGACAAGAAAATGTGCTGAATTAGTCAGACGATCCACAATCACCCAGATAGCATCATAAGTCCATGAAACTAGCAATCCTACCACAATAGGTAAACTCTGCAACAAACTACTCGGAACCTGATGCTCTGCCTTCACTAACTGGCACACATGGCAAGCTGCGACCCAGTTAGCAACATCTTTCTTCATTCCGACCCAATGATAATACCGTTTCAGATCACGATACATCTTAGTTGCTCCTGTATGAATAGACAACATGCTCGCATGAGCCTCTCTAAGAATCTCCTAGCCCGAATCTTCATCTTTCGACACACAAACTCGCCCGTTCATAAGTATCGTCCCGTTCGCAGAGACCTCATCCTTCAACCCTTGATCCTTCTCCTGAGATACTCGAATCCTACTCAAGAAGTCAGCCTAGTTAGCTGCCTCTAACCCCAAAAGTTCCTATGAGATAACACATAACCACAAGGTGTTAATCTCACTCACCAAAGCCTCCGTATCCCACTCTTTAGCCGAAGCAACCCTCTTCTGACTCAAAGCATCAGCAACTAGATTAGCTCTACCGGGATGGTAACCAATCTACAGATCATAATCCACTACCAATTCCATCCATCACCTCTGCCTCTGATTCAATTGCGTAAAAAAAATACTTCAGACTCTTGTGGTCTGTGAACACCTAAACCTTTCCGCCATAAAGATAGGATCTCCAAATCTTTAGAGCGAAAATCACTACCGCCAACTCAATGTCATGGGTAGGGTAGTTGCTCTCATGCTTGCTCAACTACCTTGAAGCATAAGCAATTACCTTCCCTGCTACATCAACACGCAACCCAGACCAACTCCCGAAGCATCTGTATACACCACGTAAGGCTCACCTAGCTCTAGCAATGCCAAAACTGGTGTACTAGTAAACATCTCCTTCAGCCTCGCGAAACTCTCCTCGCAAGTTGAAGACCACACAAAAGGAACATCATTCCCCGTCACCTTCGTCATCGACTGAGCCATACTCGCGAAACCCTTAACGAATCTTTGGTAGTAACCTGCCAAACCGAGAAAACTCCTGATCTTCGTGTCATTCCTCGATCTAGGCCACCCTGCGATAGCCTCTATCTTCACCGGATCAACAGAAACTCCATCTGCAAAAACCACATGACAGAGAAAACCCATTTTCCGCTGCCAAAAACTGCACTTGCTCAAGTTAGCATACAGCTTCTGCTCCCGCAGCTTCTCTAAAAACACTCTCAAATGAGCCACGTGCTCCTCAGGACTCCTCGAATACACCAGAAAATCATCGATAAAGATGATCACAAACTCGTCTAGATACTCCTTAAAGACCCCATTCATCAACCTTATGAACGCCGCTGGTGCATTAGTCAAACCAAATGGCATCACCACAAACTCGAAATGCCCGTATCTCGTCCTGAAAGCAGTCTTCCTAACATCTGCCTCATCGATAGGATTCTGATGGTAACCCAACGCCAAGTCAATCTTGGAGAACCAAGTAGCCCCTTGCAACTGATCCAACAACTCATCAATTCATGGTAGAGGATACTTGTTCTTTACAGTGACTCGGTTAAGTCCCCAGTAATCAATACACAACCGGAAACTCCCATCCTTCTTCTTTACAAACAACACCGCTGCTTCCATGGTGAACTACTAGGCCAGATAAATCCCTTACCAATAGATCATCCAGTTGCTTCTTCAGCTGTGCCATCTCAGTTTAGGCCATTCTGTAAGGCGCCTTAGATATCGAAGTCATCCCGGGCTCCAACTTAATCGTGAAAAGATCATACCGAAACGGTGGTAATCCTTGCAACGACCAAAAAACATCCTCGAAGTCCCGAACAACCCAGATATCCCCAACAGCCACCTCTCCAACAGACTCTGGCATCATAATCGTCGCCAAATACGCCTATCAGTCATTCTCGATCAGCTGCTTAACCTGAATCGCCTAGATCACGAGACTCCCAAAAGTCGGCCTCACTCCTTGATAAACCAACCTCCTTGCCTCCCGCTCAAAGACAACTCATCCCCTATGACAATCCAGATTAATTTATACCTCTCCAACTAATCCATACCCAGAATAACATCGTACTACTCCACCGGACTGATAATCAGATATGCTGGCATAGACTCTCTAGCCACCCAAATATCGACGCCTCTCGCCCGACCATGAGGAGCTAAGAACTTCCCACCATCAACCTTAACTACTCCTATCGGCTCCCCGGAATCACCATAGATACTGTAGCCCTCTCCACACTCCGGAGTAATGAAGCAATTCGTAGCTCCAGAATCAAACAAGACATATGACTAAAACACGCCCGCTAACAAGGTCCCTACATAAGTCTCATGTGCCTAAGAACCCTAACATTCTATCACAGAACTCACATATTCCAAAACAGACAAACATTAATAAACATCATAATTTACAAAGTCAAGTTCTGAAATTTACCTATGATCGGCCTGCCACTTAAACCACCCGCTTCCACTTAAGTGCACATATGCGGTGTTGCAGCAATCGGCGACACCGGGTACACTGTCGCCACTGCCATCTACTGCAACATGGGATATTTTGGCTTGATGTGTTCCGGCACTCTCCAGTGAAAACACACCTGAGTATCCCGAGATTCCTCCCTCCTAGAACAGCTCGCCAACTTGTGATCCATGCTCCTACACCTGAAGTAACCCTAACCACCCTAACCTCTCTGACTTGGTCCCGAAGCGTCCTCCCACTTCCTCTTCTGTCCTTGCATAGGCTTGCTGCCCTTACTGGGAATTACCAGCTGCTGCGATCTCTTCGGTTGAATAGACGGAGTAACCACCACAACCTGCTCCTTCAGATCCTCCTCAATCACCGTAGGAATCTCAACCAACTCTGCCCTCATCTCAAACCTACTTACTCTACAGTGAGTTCTCAAATCCGGTCAAAGTCCCCTCAAGAACCTCTTCACTTGGGCTTGTTCGTCCTTTATACCTCAACCCGCATGAACAAAAGGTCGACTGAACTCCGTCTCAAACTCCCAAACCGACTGGTCACCCTGAGCTAGCTCTAGAAACCTCAGCTCTAACTGATCCACCACCTCCTGCTGGAAGAACTTGGCATTAAACTCAACCAAAAAGTCCTCCTAGGCCATATCTGCCTGCACCCTCCTTGCCACCTGATGTAAGGGTTTTTCCCGGTTTCACAGATATAACCTAGATTCACTAATCCGATGTAGAATAGTTTAGGTTCGTTAAGGGACCAGCAATACACTCTAATTCTATGGGATACAACTTCAGCTAAGCGATCAAAAGATGGTGTAAGTGTCACGATTTATCAAAGCAAAACAAAAGTACAATTCGGTTTAAAACAATAAGTGGAAAGGCGTTAGGTCAAGGGATATATCTCAGGGATTAGGATATTAAAACCAAGCAATTATTCAGGTTATCAAGTTATGAACCAATCTAGAACTCAACCATAGATTCAAGAGGACCCACTGTCGTGGCATCAACTACTTCAACAAACAATCTAACACCCTAAACTGTCGTTTGAGGTTACAAAGAATGAAGAGCATTAAACAATGGGAACTTAACTTAAACGGCACATAAATTAGGTAATATTACTAGAAGTATATAAAACTTTTTTTTATTACTGATTTATTTTAAATGTCCAGCGTGCCATTGTAATTACGTTCTAACAAAAAACCTAATTACAAGAATGCCATTACTTTTGAGTGCCACGCCAGATAAAATCCGGCGCCACATAGGAAATCGCTAACGTGTATTAATGAACTCAGCCGTAAAGCATTACGGCGATATTGACGGCTGAGTTATATATACGATGTGGCTGATTTAAAAAATTGGGTGATTTACATATACAAATAAGCCAAACGTTACGACTGAGTTACAAAACGTTGCTGATTTAAGATCTTCTGGCTGACTTAAGATTTATTTGATGGCTGAGTTTACAAAAATCTGCCTGATTTACGAGCTAATGGCTGACTTACATACATATATGACGGCTGATTTGTACATCGCCTGGTTGAGATATTTTACTGACGATGATGGAATGATCATCGATTGGCTGTGTTACTAAACGGACGGCTTACCTATGAATGGTAGTTACGGCTGATTTAAGTATAATTAGCGTAAATCAGCCGTGTTTAGCTTGATTAATAGTAAACTCGGTCTTATTACGTCTGATTTATTAGCAAAAGATTAATTACTACAATAACATTCATTTGACGGCTGATTTATTGGACGATACAACTGACATAATATTTTCCAGCTGATTTACGCCCTTTTATGGTCTCTTTTCGAACCCGATTTTTGTTGTTTTTATTATTGAAATAGTATTCACATTGCAACTGACTTACATTTGCATTTGATGACTGATTTAGTTAGGCTGATTTACGTTTTCGTTTTGTGGCTCACTTGCCATATAAGCAAAAAATTAATGACATCAAATCCGATTTTCCATGTCATCAACTCCTATTTTCCATGTCATCAGCAAAAAACAGATACGTATTCAACGCCGACGGTAGAGGGTGTAGAGTTCTGTATTTAAATGATGAAACAACACACGACGAACTTGTGAAGTCTGTACTCGATGATTACGGATTCAACGAGTCGAGCCATCAGATTCAGCTGAGCTACATGTTCTCGAATAAAGCTTTGAAAACAATGGCGCACGATACTCCACCAGTTTACGTCTCCAATACTCGACAGTTGATAGGTTTTCTAAGCCTAAGGAAATTCAAACAGATACGTCTCTGTGTAGAGATTACGGAGAAAAAGAGAGCGAAATTAGTCGGAATGACGAAGTGAGAGAGAAGAAGAAAAGGTTATTCAGTTATGGCTCAAAAGTAGAATCTACATACGAAGATTACGGTGGTTTAAGTAATGATAATTGTCCTGGTATTGAAACAAAATACGAAGATAAACGCAACGATGAAGACATGGATTGCGCAAGTAAAATGGAAGGTGAAGAATACGAAGTAGGTGGAGAATCCGAAGTAGGCGAACAAGACGAAGAAGATGATGAATTTGAAAGCCGATTTGATATGTTCGACGACTCGGATGGTGCTTCATCTGAAGATGATAACTTCAGTTCATACGGTGAGTCTCCAACACAAGACGAAGATTCACCGACGCTACCGCCTAAGAAGAGAGATCACAACATGTCGGTGAGCGGATCGGAAAGGAATCCAGAGGTTCTAAGGTTGGAGATGTCTTCGTTAAACCTCGCGGTAGGGCAACGATACGAGAGTAAAGCCGATTTGGAGAAACGACTGAAACTTCTTACGGTGAGAGATCAATTTGATTTTGATGTAGACGTATCCAATTTGGACACACTCATTGTTAAGTGTTGGGTTGATGGATGTCTCTGGAGAGTTCGTGCTTCTACACAAGGGGAATTACCGGCATTTTATGTTCGTATTTACGATTCGGAGCATAAATGTTCTGTAACTGAGCGTTCTAATCGATCTCGGCAAGCAACACACCAGATATTTTAGGCCAGTTGTACAGGGATTATCTCGGCGATGTTGGTCCGTCAGTTCGACCTAAAAGTGTCGGAATAACTATCAATAAGCATTTTGGTGTAAAGGTAATTATTAGTACGTTGCAGCTGACTTATTTGTATAGTACAGCTAATTTTTTAGTACGTTTAGGCTGACTTATTTGTATATTACAGCTTATTTATTCGTACATTGCGACTGACTTCTATTTTCAGCTGATTTTTAGTACGTTTTGGCTGACTTATTTTGATATTTCAGCTGATTTTTTGGTACGTTGCGGCTGACTTCTATTTCAGCTGATTTTTAGTACGTTTTGGCTGACTTATTTTTATATTTCAGCTGATTTATTAGTACGATGCGGCTGATTTATTTTCCGTGTAGACAGATGGATTATTAGAAATCACATAGGACGCTAAAATTTGCAAGGGAAATCGATATGGGAACTCTTGAGAGTGGGTTTGAAGACTTGCCTCCTTACCTATATATGATAAGAAGGGCAAATCCGGGTACGGTTACGCGTCTTCAAATTGATGAGTTTGGAAGATTCATGTATGTGTTCCTTGCGTTTGGTGCGAGCATAAATGGGTTTCCTTTCATGCGCAAAGTACTCATTGTCGACGGTACGTTTCTTAACGGTAAATACAAAGGGACACTTCTCACAGCACTAGCTCAGGATGGTAACATTCAGATTTTCCCAATAGCCTTCGGTGTGGTTGACACTGAAAATGATGATTCATGGCAATGGTTTTTTACGCAACTAAAAAATTTGATTCCTGACGATGAGGGTCTTGCGATTATATCGGACAGGCATAATTCGATAGGAAAAGCAATTGGAAATGTGTTTCCGTTGGCTTCTCGTGGAATTTGCACTAACCATTTATATAAAAACATTTTGCAACGGTACAAAGGAAAAGATGTCTTTCGTCTGGTGAGGAAAGCGGCAAAATATTTTAGGGTTTCTGAGTTTAATACGTTGTTAGAGGAGGTTGAAGCGATTAATCATGAACTTCATGACTACCTCCAAAGAGCTGATGTCCGACTGTGGGCGCGTGTTCATTTCCCGGGCCAAAGGTACAATTTGATGACTACGAACATAGCAGAATCAATGAACAGAGCACTGTCAAATGCTAGAAGTCTTCACATTGTTCGACTATTAGAATCGATACGGGTTATGATGACCAGATGGTTTGAAGAACGGAGATAGGAAGCAAAATCGCAGCTAACCACACTTTTGCGTGGTGTCGAGAAACTACTACATGTAAGTCAGCCATTGTAGTTCATAAGTCAGTCGTTATTGTTCTATAACCCAGCCTTTATGATAAGCCAGACTTAATGTTTAATAATTTTTTATGAATAAATAGGCCGTGTCATTGCCGCCAGACTTATGACTATACAAAGGATTGATCCTTATCACACGGAAGTTACATATGGATCGTCTTTGCATATTGTGAATTTGGAAACGAGAAAATGCACATGTCGGCGTTTTGAACACGAGAAATTACCATGTGTGCATGCAATCGCAGCTGCCGAGGACAGGAAAATTTGTCGTATATCCTTGTGCAGTCCTTACTACAACAGCAGTTATTTGGTAAAGGCATACGCTGAGTCGATCATGCCGATAGATTCAGCGCTCCAAGTTCCAAATAACGTTGCTAACCAACCGTGATTGCCCCCGCTTGTGCGTCAACAACCAGGAAGGCCTAAGAAAAGTAGGATGAAACCTGCTTTAGAAGTTGCCCTTGACAAAAAAACGTCCTAGGAAATGACACGCATGTTCCCGTTTTAAACAGTCTGGACATAATGCAAAAACTTGTCCGATTTAAAAGTGTTGTTTGGATATGTATGGATTTGTGTTTTTTTTAATGCGATAAATCAGCCGTAAAGATTGAATTATTGTCAATAAACGACTGAGTTATGATTACAACACGGCTGATTGTCAGTAAACGACGATGAGATTGGGTTAGATGAGGAAGAAGATGAAGATGGTAACTCGTCCAACCGCGTAATATTTTAAAAACAAATCATAATATTTTAAAACAAATAATATTTAAAAAAGATTAGAGTTCCCAAAAGATTAATCATTACTCCTAGTATAGGGAGCCATATAACTGTCAGTATAGCGTCTCGAGAGTACGAAACGTGATAAAATTGAATAAATAATGTTTTTTTTCCGCCGAAAATACGAAACGTCGCGAGATAAATTGAATAAATTGAGTTTTTTTTCCCGCCCAAAATACGAAACGTCGAGAGATAAATTACACGTTTCGACTGACTTATATGCACCTAATGGCTGACTTATTGCACGTTTCGGCTGACTTATACGTTGAAAGAGAACCTATGCCTCAACATTATTTATCTCGATTTTAGGGTATGTTTGAGGTTTGGCTGAGTTATATACACGACAGGGCTGCGGTATGTCTTTGTAAGGGCTGATTTTTGTTTTTGTTACATCGATAAATCAGCCATCAAATGAATTATAATACGACTGAGTTATGTAGACTTTACGTAGACTTCTCGAGTAGTCTATGGATGGCACTGTTGATATTTAAATTTGGCAAATTGTTGTACTTAATCTATAAGGTTATAACTTAATAAGCAATAGTTTCATCCAAAAGAATCTTTAGTTTCATCCAAAAGAAAAAAAAAACAAGCAATATAGGTTCATCCAAAAAAAAAAAAAAAAACAAGCCAAAGTTTCATCAAAACAAAAAAAAAAAGAGGGAGGGAAGAACTTGGTGGAAGGAAACTAGAGGCATCATGCCTCGATCTTGGAGCAGAACTTGAGCATAGGAGGAGATGCTTTGTCTTCCCAAACCAACTCCAACACAAAAGATTCGTACGCCTTAATGTCAATAGCCTTGAAGAATTCTCTAACCCCTGAACCAAAGCGCAACCTCATACGTATGTCTGACACGCATAGATACACTGGCCACTCTACTCCATGCTGGTACAAAAGAATAATCTCCTTCCCTCCTGCTTTTTCCATCTGGTGAACCCTAGTGAAGCTCAGTGGAATATGCTGCATAAGAAAGAGATAATAAGCTCTTGACAAAGCATCAATAACGAAAAAAATAAGGGAACAAAACTCCTTTAAGAAAGTTTACTTAAACTTACAAGTCTAGAATCTTTTAGACTAGCTGGTGTGACAGTTAGTGTTACAAATCGGTTTTCACTTTGACTACTCTCACTGGTTTCTCTCTTCTTCTCTTTGTCCTCCTCCTCCTCCTCCTCCTCCCCCTCCACATCATCATCATCATCAACGTTGTTGCTAGACTGTACATATTGAATCTCACAGCAACTAGGTCCAAGACCAGTGACGTGGAACAAAAAATCTCCTTCGTGTCTGAAAATGATGAAGTCTCCGACTCGGAAATCATGAGCAACTTCAAACTCTTTCCATCCAAAGGTGAGTGTCCGACCTTCCATCTTAACTTTTCATGTTTTCTCAGACGCGTTCGACTTAAGCTCCATCATATTTCTTTCGTTTCTTCCTTCTATGTATTTCGAGAAGAACTTCACCGGAATGCTCTGCAACAAACACAAACCGTAAAGAAGAAGAAAAAAATTGAGAGGGAGGGAAGAAGGGAGATTACGTACGAGGTGGGAGTGGAAGCCGGGAAGAAGAGGTTGAAAGAAATGTGGGTTTGTAGGAGATTTACATACTTGATCCGCCATTGTCGAAGTTGGAAAAGGAGCTTCAAAGATAAAAAAAACCCTAAGTTTATGAGTGTTGTTCGTAATCCTCCTAATACTTATGGAGTATACTCTCTACATGGTTCAAAATCTTGAACAGAGGAAGTCGAAGAGACTTACATGGATCTTCTTTCATGAAGTTCGCAGAGGAAGTCAGAAGTTTTGGTTTCGCAAGAGAGGAGAAAGAGAGGAGCCGCGTTGTTTCATAACCTAGGGTTCAGAAACAAAAGCCAAAGGGGGAGATTTTATATGTTCTGATTTTTTTTTTCGTGTCTATGATTAAAGGGTTACTTATCTAATGCGTGTAAAAGTGAAGTCATGAACGAAGTTTCGGCTAAGTTATATCAAATGTTAGGCTGTGTTATTACGAAGAATTTAGGCTGAGTTATTACATAAACATAAGACTACTAAAACATAAGTGGTTGAATTATACTCCCTCCGTTTCGGTATGTAAGTAGTTTAAGCAAAATGGGTTTGTTTCACAATATAAGGTGTTCTCAAAATCCAAAACAATAAAATAATTTAAATAAACCGTATTCCACTAAGAACTTAAATGCCTTGTCGTTAGTTTTCAATGTTTTTGAACACAACTTACAATGTTTAGTCAACTAACATTTATTAGTGTAAATTCACTATAAATACTAACGTAAGTGTTGTCTTACTTCCATTAGTTTTACTTTCAGATTGTTGGTATTACTTTCAAATTTTTATTAATTTTATTACTAACAGTAATCTCTCTCTAATTAAATGTGCAGACAAAATGATTGTCTGCAATAAACAAAAAAACGTTTTATTGCTATTTTAGAAAAGGTTAAAATTTCTTAATACCCGCGCTTTTAAGCAAAACTACTTACATACCGAAACAGTGGGAGTATTTAATACACGGCTGAATTATATATACTACACGGCTAACTTATATATACTACACGGTTGACTTATATATACTACCCGGCTGACTTATATATACTAAACGGCTGACTTATATATAATACACGGCTGACTTATATATACTAAACGGCTGACTTATATATAATACACGGCTGACTTATATTTACTACACGGCTGAATTATATTTAACAGAGTGCTGACTTATCTCATGCGTGTCAAAAGTGAAGTCATAAACAAAGAAACAAAGGATTAGAGTACCAAAAATACATAACTGATATGAATTACATTATAAAGGAGGAAACAGTAGTTTATATTACAACACCCAAAACCTAGTGTCCGACCAATATATAATCGGCTTAAAATCACGGTAAAAAAGACCTAACTCTTTGATCCAAAAGCATCGGTCACACAATTTGTTCTCCTTATTGTCTTCAATGTACCAAAGATCCCAATCTCGGTCCACCAATGGAGTACATGTGCAATTATAGAACAAGGTTAATTCCTTTGACATGAACTCATACTTCTTTGTTAGAAATGCATCAGTGTGAGACGTTCCCCAACCCCAGTCTAGAGATCTAACAATCTTGCCTATCCTCTGAACAGATTCCCTTGTGAAAAGAGATAAATACTCCTCAGTATTCCAAAATACCTTGCGTGTCATTGCATATGTATACAAAGCACGCTCGAATCCTGCATCTGCTGCTCTCTTAATCAAAGCAATGCCTTCATCTTGGAGGTCGAACGTGAAGAACTTCTGTACACCCTATAAGAATAGGGTACTCGGGTTTCCATTAGCGTAACAAACTTGCATCACCAAGCTAGATAGATGTATGTACGAAGGGAAGGTAAACACATCTATAGATGCATACACTCCGGGCCGGTCTGTTAGTTCCTTCATAGACTTGCATGTTGCTCTCAATCTATATAGATCTTCAGGTAGGGCGGTAAGAGGGAATACTTCCATTACAAAGTGTATTTCTCTAGAGATTTAAAGTTAATGAAAATCTAAACAGATGGTATTTATAGATTTAAAATTTTTTTACAATTTAAAACATTTAAAAAATTTAAAAATTCGGTTACTGAGAAAAGTCTGACTTATGTGTTAGTCAGCCTTTACTCTCATTAATAGCAACTCTTTGGTTATTGAGTAGTCACGAAAAACAACTGGTCGGTAACTGAGTAGAAAAACAAGTAGGGTTTATGACTAGTTAATGAGTATTTAAATGGTATTTACAGATTCAAAAAAAAAATAGCGACTCCTCGCCTCTTCGTTTTCGACCGTCAGTTTAGTGTCTCAGTTTAGTGTTTCGGCTGAGTTATGACAGCTTCGTGCAAAAGAAGCGGCTAACTCAAGGGTCAGGGTCTCATACGGCTGAGTTATAAACGAAGTTTAGGCTGAGTTATGTCAAAGGTTAGGCTGAGTTATGTCAAAGGTTAGGCTGAGTTATGATAAAATAAACAAATTCTGCATTAGAGTACTAAAAATACATAAAAATTTGAGTCATAAGCATTACATAAACATAAGCATTAGCATTAGATAAACATTTAGTCAGCCATATATTTTGCACCAAGCTTCATCCAATCAATTTCTGGAACTTCGACTTTGGCCATCTTTTCTTCGGCTTCAACGAGTTTATGAGCAAGGTTGTCCAACTCAGCAAATAAGTCAAACTTTTCCTCCCCCATAATTTATTCAAGCAAATCCATTTTCGCATTAATAGATTTCACTTCCATCATAGCATCTTGCAATTCAGATTTAGCTTTCATCTGTTCCATGACCAAGAGGAGCAACGACTTGTAATGCTCCTCGGTTTCCCTTCTGGCCTTTTTAACATCGTTTGCTCCATGGTCATCCTCCATTGGACGCTTCATCATCTTCTTCGATTCTACCATTGATGCTGCATGTATATCGAAAATAGGATGTTAATATATAATGTAAACATATAAACATATTAACAAATCAAGTTGCAAAAACGTGAATTACATATACTAGGAGAACAATGAAAAACTAACTTGTGTTTGAGATTGCAAAATGAGAAAACAATTTCAATGTTAATAAAAACGAATGTTCGGTTACTGAGTGTTTATAGAGAAAAAACGAAAACTGTTGGGTTACTGAAACTGTTCGGTTACTGAATAGTTATGACTGAGTTATTAGTGACGTAAACGTGTTAAGGCTGACTTATTTATTAGATTTCCTAAAAGTTCAATCATAAGAGCAGGTACAACGGAGTCTCTAGCATCAGTTTCTCATCAAATAAAAAAGTATAAAATAATAATAAAAAATTGGAGAGAGAAGGGAATTGAGGTTCTTAAGTTTCTCATTTGAGAAACAGTTTTAGCCATACCCTCCCCGAACATATGTTCATTTTCTATTGGATCCACGTTTTTCTATTAATTTAAAATTTAAACAAATAATGAAAATGAATATAATACTATTTTTTAGAGATTCATCAAGTCTCTATCCGTTGTACATGCTCTAACTCCTAGTTCCCAAAAGATTAATCATTACACCTATAATATAGGAAGCGCCATATAGCTCGTCAGATTAGCGTCTCGAGAGTATTAATTTTGGTTATGATTACGTATTCAGACGCCACAATAAATCATATATTCTCTATTTATTTAAATTTAAAAATGTGTAACTTAAGGTTAACTTCACGGCTAACTACACGGTGGACTTATAATATATTTAATACACGGTGGACTTATAATATATTTAATACACGGCTGACTTATCAAATGTTAGGCTGAGTTATATTAAATGTTAGGCTGAGTTTCGGCTGAGTTATCAGATGTTATGCTGAGTTTCGGCTGAGTTTCGGCTGATTTATATCAGATGTAAGGCTGAGTTATATCAAATGTAAGGCTGAGTTATATCAGATGTTAGGCTGAGTTTCGGATGAGTTATATCAAATGTAAGGCTGAGTTATTACGAAGAATACTAAAACATAAGCATTAGATAAAGTTAGATAAACATAAACATAAAAACATTAGACTACTAAAACAAACGCATTAGATAAACATATTTCCGTACTTAGCATGAAACTTTATCCAATCAAGTTCTTCAACGCTGGCGTTATACATCTTTTTTTTGGTTTCAACGAGTTCTGCTGCAAGTTTGTCCAACTCAGCAAGGAAGTCAACCTTTTCCTTCCCGATAAATTTTTCAAGCAAATCCATTTTCGCAGAAATAAACAGAACTTCCACAAAAGCATCATGCAATTCAACTTTAGTATTAATCTGTTTTTTGAGCGAGAGGATCAACGTCTTGTAATGGTCCTCGATTTCCCTTCTGGCCTTTTTAACAGCATTTGGTCCATGGTCATCCTCCATAGACGCTTCATCATCTTCTTCGATTCTGCCATTGATGCTGCATGTATATCGAAAATAAGATGTTAATATATAATGTAAACATATAAACATATAAACAAATCAAGTTGCAAAAACGTGAATTACATATACGTGGAGAACAAGGAAAAACTAACTTGTATTTGAGATTGCAAAAGGATAAAACAAGTTCAAAGTTAATAAAAACGAATGTTCGGTTATTGAGTGTTCACTTTGTATTTATAGAAAAAACCGAAAACTGTTGGGTTACTGAAACTGTTCGGTTACTGCGTAGTTGCCAAAAATATTATAAAAAATAGAGAAAATTACTCAAATAGCATAGAAAAAGTTAATATGCTTAGCGTATTGAGAGTACCAAACGCGTGTGTAACGATTACGTACATATATTCACACGCCATATTTATATAATAGAGAATAGATGATTTATTATTTATATAATTATATGATTATTTAGGGTTTAGGGTTTTTTGAGAACAATGTGTATCTTTTGCTATACATCTAGGAATTATGGTTTAGGGTTTCGTTTAGAGTTTTGTGAGAACAATGTGTATGTTTTGCTATACCTCTAGGAATTAAGGTTTAGGGTTTACGGTTTAAGGTTTTGTAAGAACAATGTGTATCTTTTGCTATACTTCTAGGAATTATGGTTTAGGGTTTCGTTTAGAGTTTTGTGAGAACAATGTGTATGTTTTGCTATACCTCTAGGAATTAAGGTTTAGGGTTTAGGGTTTAAGGTTTTGTAAGAACAATGTGTATCTTTTGCTATACTTTTAGGAATTATGGTTTACGGTTTCATTTAGAGTTTTGTGAGAACAATGTGTATGTTTTGCTATACCTCTAGGAATTAAGGTTTAGGGTTTAGGGTTTAAGGTTTTGTAAGAACAATGTGTATCTTTTGTTATACCTCTAGGAATTAAGGTTTATGGTTTAGGGTTTCGTTTAGAGTTTTGTGAGAACAATGTGTATGTTTTGCTATACCTCTAGGAATTAAGGTTTAGGATTTAGGGTTTAGGTTTTTGTAAGAACAATGTGTATCTTTTGCTATACTTCTAGGAATTATGGTTTAGGGTTTCGTTTATAGTTTTGTGAGAACAATGTGTATGTTTTGCTATACCTCTAGGAATTAAGGTTTAGGGTTTAGGGTTTAAGGTTTTGTAAGAACAATGTGTATCTTTTGCTATACTTCTAGGAATTATGGTTTAGGGTTTCATTTAGAGTTTTGTGAGAACAATGTGTATGTTTTGCTATACCTCTAGGAATTAAGGTTTAGGGTTTAGGGTTTTAGGTTTTGTAAGAACAATGTGTATCTTTTGCTATACTTCTAGGAATTATGGTTTAGGGTATCGTTTAGGGTTTAGGGTTTAGGGTTTAGGGTTTAGGGTTTAGGGTTTTGTAAGAACAATGTGTATCTTTTGCTATACTTCTAGGAATTATGGTTTAGGATTTCGTTTAGAGTTTTGTGAGACCAATGTGTATGTTTTGCTATACCTCTAGGAATTAAGGTTTAGGGTTTATGGTTTAAGAACAATGTGTATGTGTATAATTTCGTAGACAATATAGGGAAGTCTTCAAACAGGAGATATAGTAGCAGACTTATCATACAAAACAGGAGATATAGTAGGAGAAATTTCATACAAAACTTAAAAAGTTCAATCTTTTACAGAAAGCTTGAGATAAAAGTCGAATTGGCGTGCCGGTTTGCTACGGCGAGGTATCGGCTCTGTGTTTCTTCGGATTTGGTGGTTGAATTGGACTCCGGCGAGATGATTCGCCTTCATCTCCAGTTTTCGGCTTCTCCTTTTCAAACCGAGCTCTGTTCCTTTGAACGAGAAAGTTCTGGTAGTACATGCACAACGATAAACAAACAAAATACAAGGAACATCACAGTTTGACAGTATTAATTTCACCAGGTTGAAAACAACAATACACATAATGACAGAATTCGACACATAATGACAGAATTCGACATTCAATACAATACACATGTTGACTAAGAATTTACCTGAAAACTCTTTTGACAATTGCCTCATAGAACAAAAAGCTTTCTCCGTTTCGTGACATCTTTTGGGCATAATTGTCGATGGCCCTGTCGATTGGTCATCTCGCAATAGAGAAACAGATTTCAGATTAGTGCTGCAAAATTTGAGATTGGTGTTTGAATCGACATGTATGCAGTTAGAAGTGTGTAGGTTTGTAATGGCGAGAAACAGGGTTGGTTCATGGAACTTACAAGAGATTTTCTCCCATTATCGTGTAGTCAGCGATCTCCTGAGGGGCTTCAGTGGTTGTCATTGGTTCGTAGAGAAAGGGAAAGAGAAAAGGGGTCAGACACTGAGAAGTAAGTCAGAACATGAAGATCTTGAACTGGGGAAGTCGAAGAGACTTACATGGATCTGCGTTGAAGTCAATGGAATATCCAACCCTCTCGGGTCTAGGGAACCGAGTTTCAGAGGTAGCAGAGGAAGAATCCAGTTACAGATTTGGGGATCGTGACGGAGAGGCCATTATAGGTGATTGATTGAGATTTTAAGTTCTTATTTCGCAAGAGAGGAGAAAGTGAGGAGCCCCGTTGGTTGCTAACCTAGGGTTTTCTGAATACGTAATTATATTGAAATTAATTAATACTCTCGAGACGCTTCCTGTATTAGGTGTAATGATTAATCTTTTGGGAACTAGGAGTTATGATTGAACTTTTAGGAACTTTTATGATTAATCTTTTGGGAACTAGGAGTTTCAACATATAAGTCAGCCGAAACGTGGCATAAGTCAGCCATTAGTCAGTCGCAAATGTATAATTTTGTCTCGCGACGTTTCGTATTTGAATACCTTCTCATAAACCTTGTCTCTCCCATCACATTCTATCCAACACTATTTTCTCCCTTCTCATAAATCTATCTGTTTCATATTCCTTTTCGACATGTCTGTTGTCCCACCCTGTAGTTCCAAGTTATTCAGCAGTGTCGATTCCATATTATACACCGCTGAGTGGGATCACCTCCCTGTTTTAAACCATGGTATTGGTATTATTGATAAAACAACCATCACGTGGTTCAAATTTTTACACGAGCTCTCAAAGGCGATCTCGGAGATTCTTCGAGAAGGCTGGGTTCATGAGTGGCCGACTTACCGCTTCATTCCCAATTATTTTAAGGAACGATGGTTTCTTAAACTCGCTGTAAGCCAACCCTAATATCTTTCTTTCGGGTTCATATTATGAACAACAATAATATTTCTCTTTTTTATTTTGTAGCAAAAATACAGATGGGAACCGAAACACACTTTGACGATTTGGACAAATTTTAATCTGCTGGCTAGAACACTATTTCGAACTCAAATGCGCACGTTAAGGAGGATATGGGCGCATGGTGGCGAGAAGCCAGATTGGATAAACACTATAGTTTGGACGAATCTGGTCAATATGTTTGAAGAGTTTGGCCCTGATAATTTTGGTTTTTGAATGTAATTTAGTTATGAGACCCTTTAGTTAGTTATTTGTTTTTTGAATTTTTAAACCAGCCGTATCTTTTGTGTTTTGAATGTATAAATCAGCCGTATCTTTTGTTTTTTGCATGTATAAATCAACCGGATAGATAAGCTAGTTATTTGTGTTTTGAATATTTAAACCAATAAGTCAGCCTCTTCTTTTGCACAAAGCAGTCATAACTCAGCCGAAACACGAATTCGTCACTTTTAAGTCAGCCATGCACAATCAGTCAGTCATAACTCAGCCGAATCCTGAATTCATCACTTTTAAGTCAGCCGCTTCTTTGCGCAATCAGTCAGTCGCTATTAAGGAGAGTAAAAGCTGACTGACACATAAGTCAGGCTTTACTCAGTAACCGAAGAGTTGCTATTACATTTTTTTTATATCAATAAAATACAATCTCTTTACTGTTTCACAAAACCCTAAACCCCAAACATATTATAAGTTCCTTCATTGAGGATATCTGATGCCATCTTCACCCGTATACCCTGAATATTCACATCATTTATCCCATCGAAATTAGTGTCAAGCGCTAGACACTCGACAAACTTCAATGCATACACCCCACAGTCGCTAACTTGGACGTTTTGTGGAATGTTTTTGCCTCTCCTCCTTCGGAACCCAAACTACTTCAATCTAGGCTTTCGGAGATTGGTAGGAACTAAGTCGTTCATCATAACTGGGAACATTTGCGTAAACGGCCTAAATGAATCTAGGATTTTCTGTTCACTTTCGGGTGTCATCTGTCCAATGATGGGATCGTAAGCTTCGATCTTCTCATTAAGAAGGTCCACGTGAAATGCCACACAATGATCTCCTCCAGTCTGTAGAATTCCGTACAAGTGATCGACATCTTCTAACCACTTCTTGTTTGTTTGCAGGTCTGCCGGAACTTTGCCGTTTACTAAATCCTCATACCCAACACCTTTGAACTTAAACATCTTTGGTTTGATCTTGAACTGGTTGTAATCCATAGACCATTGTGCAGTAAACCAAGAGTCCAAAAATCCAATTCGCTTGGAGAAGAATGGGCAGGGATCTAGCATGGATTTTTTTATGAGGATTCTCAGATACACCGAAATATGTTGTACAAAGAGAATCAAGTCAGCCCAAAAATTAAACTTAACTCAGCCCCATATAATATATAACTCAGACATTAAGTATATTTAACACAGCCCCATATAATATATAACTCAAACATAAAGCATACTTAAGCCTACATAACTCAGACATATAATAAATAACTCAGACATTAAGTAAATTTAACTCAGCCCCATATAATATATAACTCAGACATAAAGCATACTGAATCCTACATAATTCAGACATATAATAAATAACTCAGACATTAAGTATATTTAACTCAGCCCCATCAGTACACTTACATTATCATACAGCCATCCATAATCTATAGTTGGCCAATACTTTCTCTCAGTAATGAGAATTCTGAAGAACTCGATCTCCTCAGAAGCCTTTTTGAGTGGAACGTCCCTAAAACAATTAAACACAAGTTAGTTTAGGCAAATATTGCTAATAGCCGTATTAACACATGCTCTAAAGGGTCATACTTGAATGGCTTTAGGTGATCCAAAAGTTTATCCACTTTAACCGGATCAGCAGGTGAGAGAGGATCATAGATTGCCGGTGAAGGTTTGTAATTTTTCCTCATGCATGTCATTCCATTGTCTCCAATATAAGGAAAAACTCGTGCTTGAGGAGGATCATTTCCTAGCCTCGCTGAAGACCCATCAGAAGATAATTTCACACTTGACTCCCGATAAGCCTTAATTCTGTCAGACCTAATCCTTTCCTCTTCTTCCTCATCAGACTCCGGCAACAGTTCGTTATATTCTGCGACAATTTTGCTGGTGACATCCTCAATCTCACTGTCGTCTAAAATCTGTTTATTCTTTGCTGGGATAGTCACTTCCGTTGGTTTCGGATCGCCTTTACGATTCCTCGTTACCCTCCTTCTTACTTGCCCCTCATTTTTTTAAGCGATCTCCTTCTTTAAAGCATCGGCCTCCTTCTTCTTTAAAGCAGTGGCCTTTTTTAAAGCATCGGCCTCCTTCTTCTTTAAAGCAGCTGCCTCCTTCTTTGAAGCAGCGGCCTCCTTCTTCTTTAAAGCATCGGCCTCCTTCTTCTTTTTAACCTCAGCCTCCTGCTTTTTTGCCTCAACCAATTTCTTAGCAGGAGAAACAGTAACGAAATCAACTGTTTCATCTTCGTCATTACCGAACTCCTCAGCCAATTTCTCTTTGGTCTTATGAACTGGTTCAGTACTTTTAAGCTGTATTAACATATAAACATAACACAGCCAGAATAAAAAGAATAAATATGTCGCTATCTAACTATAACTCAGCCGTCAAATAGGTAATAAATCAGTCGTCAAATAGGTAATAACTCAGCCGTCAAAAGTAACCATAACTCAGCCGTCAAAAATAAACATAAATCAACTGTAACGTACATTATGCAGGGGGCTGTTGACTGGTTCAGGACTTTTAAACTCGTCCTTCTTCGGCTGTATTAACATATAAACACAACTCAGCCGAGACTAATAAGGATAACTCAGTCGTCAAAAATAAACATAACTCAACTGTAACGTACCTTTGGACTATTAACGGATTTCTGCGGGATGTTGTTCACTTTTGATTGGTTATCATCTTTTTGAGTACTGTTCCGTGTCTCGAGAGCATTCAGACGCTCTCTCATTTGCATCTGATCATTCTCAATAGATACAACTCTTTCTTCCACAGCAGCTCGGACTGTATCACCAATCATCTTCTTCAAATCTGACAACTCTCCAAATTTTTTGTTATAGGCGTTTAACTGCGACTCAACACTGTCTATTCTACTACCAAAGTTGTCAAACTTATCAAATCTTCTGACAAGGTTTTCCAGGACATTGACTACGGTCGTCAAATCCGTCTCTTTCCCCATATCCTTGTAACTACTATGCTGCAACACAATCTCACGGTTGCTTACTTCCTGTTTTTTCGTAGCTTTCTTCTGTTTTTTTGCGGGGGGTTGATCGGAATCTAACGAAACTGCAGCCTTCATTTTTTTCTTCTTCTCATCGCTCTTCACATCCCAAAAACCTCTAACAAACCTATCCGCATGTATGTCTGTTACAAGATTTACAACTTTTGGGTCATTTTCTTCACTCGCCCACTGCAAAAACAGCTTTTCTACAGCCTCCTTCATAACCATTTTCTTCACACGCACCTGCATAGTAAATCAGCCATCAAATAATTCATAAGTCAGACATCAAAAGATTCATAACTCAGCCATAAAGTAACTCATAAGTCAGACATCAAATGATTCATAACTCAGCCATCAAGTAACACATAAGTCAGACAGAATAAAAATATCCATAACTCAGCCAAGTCAACCTTCTTACCTCACCATGGTCTCTGATCTCCTCAGCTATGGCTGTAGTAAGACTTTTACGTGTACGGGTTCCACCCCATCGTAAAAGAGGAATTTCGTTCTCATTGACTACTCTTCCAAACCGCTCTCCGAAGCAAGTCACAGATTCATACGCCCAAACCAGCAACACGTCCTTCATGCCGCTAATGGTGTACGACTTTCCTTCTGGATTCAACATCTTAATTGAACCAACCAGAACTTCGAATGCACTCCGACCCCACGGATAAGTCCTCAAGGCTTC
This sequence comes from Arabis hirsuta, assembly GCA_964056655.1. Lineage (NCBI taxonomy): Eukaryota > Viridiplantae > Streptophyta > Magnoliopsida > Brassicales > Brassicaceae > Arabis > Arabis hirsuta. Next base: position 17,853,404 of record OZ053305.1, read on the forward strand.
ATCGTCGAATACTCTTTTTGCACTTTCAAAGGGTATTCTAGAATTATGATGCAAGCCATAAAGTCCCATGGCCCTAACCATTTCCTCTTTTCAAAACTCCAGCCTCGATAGCCCTCTAATGCTGCCCTCAGTTCATCTAACTTGGGTCCTACCCCAAGCGGCACATTCAACTCCTCCCAAAACGTTTTGTATTGCTCAGGTTCAAAACTTTCTGTTGGCAGTGGATCTGTGTTTAGACCCGTGGGCGCACCAAATTCGATTAAGCTAAACCTGATAGGTTGATCAACAACGAGAGACCAAATCTCCTTGTCATGTACTTGTAGCTGTCTACATAGTAGATAGTGTACAGTCTTCCCAGACCACACCAATTGGCTATCAGCTAGCTTAGCAACTACTCCAAGAGGAAACTGCTTCATGTGTTCCCACACATCATGTCCTATTGCGTCTCTGACTCGAGGGAAGTCTCCCAAATGGACATTGTGATTAATTTTTTTATTTTCCAGCTTAGAAGCCCCTTCAGCGCATAGTCTTGGAGGGTAATCCCTTGTTTGATCTTCAGGAATTGCTTGATCTTCAGGAATTGCATGATATTCAGACATCTGAACATAAAAGATATAACATATTAATGATAAATCAGCCGAAATAAAATTCAAACTTAGCCACAACAAACAAATAAACCAGCCGCAACCAAACACAAACTCAGCAACAACGGCACATAAATCAAACATAACACAAACTCAGCCACAATAGCATTGCACATGTAAATCAGCCGCAACACAACACAAATCATCCACAACATAACAATAAATTAGCCGCAATAAATAACTTAAACAGCCACTAGCAACAATAAACAAGCCGCCACAGAATAATAAATCAGCCAAAATACCGTTAACAAGCAACAAACACTTTCGATTCCTCAGATTATACTCAAAATAAAACGAAGAAAGATGAAGAATCCCCACTTCTTTCTTTATACTCACCTTCGACTAAAATCCGACTGTGAAAATGCAGAGCAGACGTTTCGACGACAACGGCGGTGAATGTTTCTCAGAAACCGACTAGAGAGAAAAGAGTAGAAATTTCGACGACAACACACAAAGTTTTAATTTTTCCGTCCTTTGAGTTTCCTTTTCCGACTTTTTAACACGGTTAATCTTATTAGTGAGGTAGAACAGTGATTAGTGACGTGGATTAGTTAATCATTTTTTAATTAGAAATAACCTCAACCGCAAAAAAAAAATAACCAAGGGTGTTTATTGTAATTTACTAGACTTTAAAAACTTTTGAGTAATTTTTAAAAGATGTATGTTATTCTAGTAATATAACAACTTTTCTATGCTATTTCAGTACTTTTCTCTTAAACAATTAAGGTTGGTTTGTTCACAAGTTGCTTTAACTTCAACTGTCGTTGGCTAAAGACAACTCGCCCATCTAAGTCAATTCCAGCAATTCACAACACTTTTGATGAGTGAATTCAACCTAAAATCAGAGACTAGGTGATCAAATTAGCCTAGGCAATACGTTCGACATTAGACGGAGATATTAAGTGATGTTTCAAAACCTATCTATGCTTAGTTATGATTCTCTAGCCCCATCGAACCCTCAACCTAACTAGTGGATTACTCGCTCATGATTAAACAAACAACAGCAGCAACTGATAAGAGAAACTTCATAGAATCAAAGTAAAGAGATTAGGGTTTAAGAAAACTTCAATAAGAAAACGTGGAAGACAAATCTCCAAGCAAAACTCTAAGACAAGTATTCGAATCTCTCTCTCTCTCACTCGTTGATCTCTGTTGTGTTGTTGCTGCTGTGTTGTGGCGTGATCCTCCTCAAAAATCCAGGGAAAGACTTATTTAAAGCCCCACGGCGGCTGGCCCAAAAAAGGGTTACAAAATTAGGGTTTAATAAAAAGCCCATAAGTAAATCTGCTGAGGAGCGGAATCTTCAAAAAGATCTTTTCTTCCTTCTTTTTCGCCAAATCCAATTGCAAACTTCAAATCCTTGCTTCCAGCCACTTTAGTACCTAGAATGACTCGAAAGAGAGTGGAAAACTCGATAAAAACCTACAAAACAAGGGTTAGAATGCGCCAAAAACGCATTATATCAATTCCTCCAGACTTAGATCTTTGTTTGTGCTCAAACAAATTCAAGACCAAGAAGGAGAAAGGTTTGAAAACGCGGGAACTCTTTTATCCTCAGTGAACCGAGTTTAAATCCTTCAATCTGCAGACCACATAATCCAGATTATGAATAACAAAGCTTTACCAAAACATCCTCAACACATTTCTCAACCAAGTCTCATTTCCCAAACATAAACTCAACGCATTAAAGTTGCGTGAGGGTCTCGCTAAAGGCACCATTTAGGGTAGACGACGCTAAAGGGTTTAAGGCCATTTAGAGGTGGAGTTCAAAGTGTTTAAAGTGTTTAAGGGTTACCCGATGTTTCATAGTGGATGCAGGATATTGCACAAAATTGCAAGAGAGAACGGGTACGTTGATATCCATATTCTCTAAACCACTCTTTCTTCTCCAAATTTCTCTAACCAATTCATGTTGTCATCGTCCACCTTGGGTACACTCGCTGTGCAGAGAGACATATTCTAATTTACAAATTTTACCACCCTTCATCATCGGTTTACTGTTTTTTTTTTTTTTTTTTTTTTGAGATGATGATGAAGAGGGTTTTTCTTACAATTGAATGTCTCCCAAGCACGAAAATATCAGATTTGTTGTACATACCCAAGTAAAGCTCATCAATATCGTCCCTCCTTCGTGGATTTTTTTGTTCCACCTCGTTGTAAGACCATCTTCTGAAAATAGGAGCAGGTGCTCCTTCTAGGAATCAGTGCTCTCGTTCTTCAAAAATAGTGATTTAAAGGCAATGTCGACCCAATTCTCTCCAGCCTTTTTGCGCATATGCTGCACATATGACAATGAAGTAACAAGAATGCAAGAGGCTTGAAAAGAGGTTAGGGTTAAGGAAAGTACTAACTAAAAATGAGCTAGCTATTCAGGAACAACAAGAGTGATAAAAGGAATAAGGAGTCCTGAATATGATTCGTTTCTCTAATCTAGTACCAATAGCGAGAGAAATTTTGGTCAATATGAAACCTGGAAGATGGTGCATTGAAGTATTCCAGCTCTTCCTTGTACCCATGCTCTGAAGAAATGGTCACTAGAGAGAAAGTTAAACATAGATAGTTCAAAGATCATCATTAAATAAAGTCCTAATTCCCTACAAAGTTTTGACTCAATAAAACAAATGAAAAGAAAGACTCAAAATAGGACATAAGAAAATAGAAAAACATCCAAAATAAACGAGATTAGTAGCAACTCCCCCCAGACTTACTTCACACCATCTCGGTGTGACAATAAGAAAAGAGAGAGTAGAAAAGAAAGAAAAATTATAAAGAGAAGCAGAAAACAAAATGTTTGTGATGAATACCTCTTGGTGGTCCTTAATCCGAATTTCGAATTTTTACCCTGGAGAGCAGGTGCTCTGTATTGGGGAGCAGGTGCTCTCCTGGGGAGCAGGTGCTCCTTCTGGGTTGAACTTGGAAGCGGATCGATGTGCAGATCGATCCTGAGCTTGACCGCTGGAATGCATGTTGAACTTCTCACTCCGGATCGATCGATCTAGCTAAGGGGATCGATCGATCCTCCTTGCGTATTCCACAACAAATTTTTTTTTTTTTTTCAAAAACCTGAAAACTCAAACTGAAATTCAAAGTTAGTAATAAAAGAAATCAAATTGAAAAAGTTAGAAAACGTACCAGTGGGTTGCCTCCCACTAAGCGCTTGGTTAAAGTCTTTAACTTGACTTGGATCTCATGTGTCAGTCAGGAAGATGAGCATGAGAACTTTCTCCAAAACAAGCTCCCCAATCAGTAAACTTCAGCCTCAGAACCTTGCTCAACATAGTTTTCACAGCTTCTTCACCTTTTTCTTTCAGCTCAGATGTGAGAATAGCTCTAACCTTGGAGAAAGGCTTCGAAATCCCTTTGGATTTTACCTTGTACTCAATCGTGTCACCAACACGTCTCTGAGGTACTTAAATCATATTAGAATCATCCTTGATTCTTTGGCTCGTCACCTTCTCATTTACCCTGCTCTTTTGACTAGTCTTCTTTGTTCTGATAAGAGGGTCTCCATCTAGGACTTCCTTGACCTCACTCTTATCATTGAAATCTCTCTTTGTCACCATTTGCAGCTTATCTCCATTGATAACGGTAACACAAGATGCAAGTTTGGCTGCTTCATTAGTGGGTATAGCTTTGTAGAAGACATGTTTGTTAATATTAGAGAATGAGACTCTTCCATTAGAAAAATCTACAACTGCACCCACTGTCGCCAGAAACGGTCTTCCAAGAATCAAAGGTATGCCAGGATCTTCGTTCATCTCTACCACCTGAAAGTCAGTAGGAACAAGGCAATTTTCAACTTGAACATGTAAATCAGGAATAGTACCATGTGGAACCTTGGTGGAAGAGTCTGCAAACTTGAGAAATATATTAGCAGCTCTCATCGTAGTAATCCTAAGCTTCTCTGCAATAGCCTTAGACATGAGATTGATGGAAGACCCAGAATCGCAGAGAGATTCTTTAAATTCAACTCCTGCAATGGAGCATGGAACAACAAACATCCCAGGGTCTTCTAGCTTTGGCAACTGCTTCATTGGAGATGATGTATTCCTTGCTTCTGCAAAGAAAGCCATCTGATTAAACTCAGCCAACTTCTTTTCACCAATCTCATATTTCAGTCTTTGAGGGTATGGGATCCTAGGGATGTATGGTAGTGATTCGACAGCTTCTTCTGCTTTCTCTGGAGTAGCTGATGTCGAGATCTGAGCTACCGGAGTGTCAAGCTTCCTCACGTGGCGTCAACCTGCGTTTTGATTTCAGTGGCAGACTTCTGTTGATTAGCCATTAGCTGCAGCATCATACCCTTGAGTTCATCCTGAGAAGTACTTCCAGAGCTCGCATGAGCTTGAAAGTTGGTACATTGTGGTTTCTGTTGAACTCCCCCTTGAAACCGATTCTGACCTTGGTTTGGGTGGCTCATATAGTTCTGGGTGACTCCTTCTTCACCCATCTCCTTAGATAATGGTTCCATATTCTCATCTACAAAGTAAACCGTCCTTTGGTTCCCTTTGAGCAACAAGTTGACCTTAGCAGTAAGGTCATCAATCTTTTGGGAATCCATTCCACTAGATTCCGTGGTCCTATCATACTCCTGCGAATTGTTGCTAGAACTCACAGCCAAGTTCTCGATGAGCTTATACACACCTTCTTTGGTCTTAGTCATAAAATTACCATCACTCGCAGCATTCAAAGAATTCCTGTAATCCCAATCAACACCATCATAGAAGATACCCAGCAAGTTCTCATCGGTAAACCCATGGTGTGGACACTCTCTCTTGTACTCTTTGAACCGTTCTCATGCCTCACAAAAGGACTCTCCTGAATGTTGCTGGAAAGAAGAGATCTTGTTCTTCATGCTCGCGGTTTTGGATTTGGTGTAGAAATGGTCCACAAATACAGCTCTACATTGCGCCCACGTCGTAATGGATCCAGCAGGTAAAGACTTAAGCCAACGCGAAGCCTTATCCGCGAGTGAGAAGGGGAATAGTTTGCACTTTAAGAAATTTGGGTTCATCCCATTAGAACTTGTCATGGAGCAAATCTCCTCGAAATTTTCTATATATTCCATCGGAATTTCCGCAGGCAATCCATGGAACAAATGTTGCTTGACCAACAATATCATTTGAGGCTTTATCTCATAATCTTGCCTCCCAGCAGCAGGTGGAACAATAGCAGCTCGGTTCCGGTAGAAAGCATGGGGATTGTCCATATCCCCAATAGCACGCTGCTGCTCACGCATGCAAGGCTGCTGTTGTTCCCGTGCATATTGCTACCGCATTTGAGCCATCTGCTCTTGCAACCGTAGCAGCTCAGCCGCCATACCATCATTGCCTTGTTCGCCCATGTCGACGAGATTAGACCTTGTGCGTCGGTTTTCTCATTCTAGTCTTGCGAGTTCTAGGTTACTCAAAATCACAAGAGGATTTTCGCAATTTCTCCTTGTTTTCCTCGAGTTCATACACCTGAAACACACGCAAAAGAAACAAAAGAACGAGTTTAGTACTTAGTCTGAAATCGTAAACGAAAATTAGAGGTATCGAGTTTGTCCCCGGCAACGGCGCCAATTTGATGTAAGGGTTTTTCCCGGTTTCACAGATATAACCTAGATTCACTAATCCAATGTAGAATAGTTTAGGTTCGTTAAGGGACAAGCAATACACTCTAATTCTATGGGATACAACTTCAGCTAAGCGATCAAAAGATGGTGTAAGTGTCACGATTTATCAAAGCAAAACAAAAGTAAAATTCGATTTAAAACAATAAGTGGAAAGGCGTTAGGTCAAGGGATATATCTCAGGGATTAGGATATCAAAACCAAGCAATTATTCAGGTTATCAAGTTATGAACCAATCTAGAACTCAACCATTGATTCAAGAGGACCCACTGTCGTGGCATCAACTACTTCAACAAACAATCTAACACCCTAAACTATCGTTTGAGGTTACAAAGAATGAAGAGCATTAAACGATTAGGGTTGATTTGTTCACAAATTGCTTTAACTTCAACTGTCGTTGGCTAAAGACAACTCGGCCATCTAAGTCAATTCCAGCAATTCACAACACTTTTGATGAGTGAATTCAACCTAAAATCAGAGAGTAGGTGATCAACTTAGCCTAGGCAATACGTTCGACATTAGACGGAGATATCAAGTGATGTTTCAAAACCTATCTATGCTTAGTTATAATTCTCTAGCCCCATCGAACCCTCAACCTAACTAGTGGATTACTCGCTCATGACTAAACAAACAACAGCAGCAAGTGATAAGAGAAACTTCATAGAATCAAAGTAAAGAGATTAAGGTTTAAGAAAACTTCAATAAGAAAACGTGGAAGACAAATCTCCAAGCAAAACTCTAAGACAATTATTTGAATCTCTCTCTCTCACTCGTTGATCTCTGTTGTGTTGTTGCTGCTGTGTTGTGGCGTGATCCTCCTCAAAAATCCAGGGAAAGACCTATTTAAAGGCCCACAGCGGCTGGCCCAAAGATAGGGTTACAAAATTAGGGTTTAATAAAAAGCCCATAAGTAAATCTGCTGGGGAGCGGGAGCACCTAACTCCAGCGCAGGTGCTCCTTCTGGGCAGAATCTTCAAAAAGATCTTTTCTTCCTTCTTTTTTGCCAAATCCAATTGCAAACTTCAAATCCTTGCTTCCAGCCAGTTTAGTACCTAGAATGACTCGAAAGAGAGTGAAAGAATCGATAAAAACCTATAAAACAAGGGTTAGAATGCGCCAAAAACGCATTATATCACCACCACACCTCTCTACTAGAGATGCGCATCACCATCCACATAATACACTGCCAGGTCCACTCAGTATCTCTCCGGACATCTGATAGAGCAAAAGTTACGCTCCAGTCTCATCCGCCACTCATCCGCCTCTTCACGCTTGGCACCTCCCGAGAAAAATCTTGTGTCAATCCTCTGCATCTGTTCCATTATCCTAAGATAAGATGGGAGCTCCTCTGCACCCGTAACCCTCGGTTGCACCTCTACCACTAGTGGCACTCCCGCAGCCTGAACTTGAGTCGGCACCCCTCCCGGTAACCGCTTTAAAATAAGTTATAGTAGATCCGCCAGACAATCATCACGATCCTAGGCTACACCTGCGGTAGCACCCGTACCTAAGACCACTGCACCGCCAGCCACACCGGGACCCACACCAGTCCCATTAGTCCTCACACTGGTACTTATAGTGGCCACACCCATGGACCCCTCCTGAAACTTCTGCGAAGCTGCCACATGCTTCTACGCAGAACTCTGGGCCACACTCGCGGTGACGAACTCACTCTCAAGTGCTCGACTGCGCCCACGTCCTCCACGTTCTCCATGGCCTCCACGACCACCACAGCCTCTACTTCTAGCTCCTCTAGCCATCTCTCTGCAGCAGAACACTAAGCATACTAGAAAGCCATAAAATATCAAATAAACACATACCATTGAATCTCATTGAAGGCTCGAAGAAGATGATCTAGGACTCCAAACTCACACACAACAATTGACTTAATCCTCATATTCAATCAACTGCACCCGCCCTGACTACTGAAAGGGCTCTGATACCAAACTGAAATAACCCGACCCGTTATTTATTTATTTTTCTTTTTTTACATCGAATTATTATTCTCATAAATACTAATTCTCAACACTTAGCAATTCAACAAGTAACCAAACATAATCAGCGAAAATCAACTCAAACCAATCAAACGATTAAACCATCAAACCATCACCAATTCAAAACCAATTTAACAATTAAATTCCATAAACCAGAAACCTAGATGTTCTAAACAATCACATATAGCAGACAAATGAGACTCTAGATCATCTCCTCTTCACAGCTTTGATTCCACGATCACATATTTTCTCTACCTTGATTCTGGATCGATTCTAGACAAAGACAACCATGAAAAGAGACCTCTGTGACACCTACAGCCCCTGCTCTATCTTTCCTTCCTCAAGAACCTCATCTGGAAATTAGACAGAGAAAGCTATCCAACGGTATGAAGATCGTCATGTGAGTCCTTCTGGTTCGACGGAAATCCTCCTTTGAAGTGGACTGATTGCAGATCCGAAACTAAAAGTTTCACTCCGATCTGATTTGTTCTTACTGGTCGTAACCCTCCTCTTCTAAAACCGGACAAAACTGCCTCCAAACCCTCAATCACGCCTTTTCTTAGCCTTAAGGAACAAGAACACTCAAGGATCTCTTTCTCTTCTCTCTGGAACTCTGAAACTCAGCTTTTCTCTCCCAAAAACTCGACTGAAATACGGCCCCCTGACTTATATAGGCAAACTCTAGGGTTCTCTTAAACCAGATCGCAAACCGATGCTCAAAAACTGAACCAACCGGTTCAATTTGCAACATGTTTCGATCAACGCACACACCCTGCGTAGATCGACGCACTGCCAAAAAATCTCAATTTTGGTTCATGGGCGTTACAATCCTCGTACTCGTTACTTTGGGCATTTAGTTATTAAATTTCTTTTCTCTGAACTCGGCCTGCTGGGACTTTTAAATAGCATTTTGGTTTTTCTTCTAGCTTAGCCGTTTTGAAATTTCTCTCTCTTTGATCGCCGAGCGAGTTGGCTGAGTCGGGTTAGCTTAGCTGATTTCATTGAATCAGCTCATCTATTGAGGTGGGAGTTGAAGTGGCGTCTTCGCCATGACTTAGACTCATCTCGGCTTTGCGTGTTTCTTTTGCGATTCTTTAACTCAGATCCATGTTGAGTTACTCTGAATATTCGAACTAAGTGATGCTTTAGAGTCTAATCCTTCGTGGACATGTATGATCATAGGAGGTGAACTTCAGCGTTTGCTAGCTGCTCCTTGTGGCGATGTTATTAATGTTGGTCTGTCGACGCTTATCGTAACAAAGTTGGGCTTAGTGCTCAAGTCCACATTTTTATGTGATCGAGTTGAGATCGACTTCGCTTGTAATGATGGGTTTATGCCTAAGGATGTCTTAGTTAGGGACCGGTAAGGTCCTTATGAATTCAAGTTCTACTCAAATTGATTTTGATGTATTATAGATGTTTGATAAATTTTGGTTCTCTACCTTTTTGATTTTAGAAAGATGTAAACAATGGACTGTTCTCCTTTATCAAGCAAAGCTCAGCCTCTCTTCTGAGGTGGATGAGGTGGAGAGTTTGTTGGGTTGGCTGAGCTCGAGGAACGAATTGACTACGTACCCGGTAAAGGGATCAAGCCATAACGTAGTTCGATTATTTGTTCCAAAGTTATAGTGATAGAATTTCTTGAGGTTCATGGTGTTCCATGCCCTTTTCACTGTCTTTCTGTTTAGGAGTTTGATGAGCTTGTAGACGCCAGGGCAAACTACAGCGGTGACTCAGTAGGGACCTTTCCAATTGATCCCTAGCTTTACAGCACCTGGCTCTTTTGTTTTTTTTTTCCTTTTCATAAGACTAGGTCGCCTTCTTTAAATCACATGATTTTTACTTTAGACCTGTAGTAGCGTGCTGCTGCTTGTTGGTAGTTCTAAATTCTGATCAGGGCAAGGTCGCAGCTCTTGTCGATCACGTCTATTGCGTCTCGGAGCATTTCCTCGTTCAATTCCTCGTTCACCCTCCGAAGACTTGATACAACAGTTTCAGCTGGTATCGTTGCTTCTATTACGTAGGCTAAGGAGAATGGAGTTTTCCTGGTAGCTTTTTTAGGAGTAGTGCGACATGCCCATAGTATCCCTTACATCTCCGCACTCCACCTCTCTTTTTTAGCGTTGAGCTGTTTCTTCAGGTTCTCTAACAATGTTTTGTTAGCTGCCTCGGCTTGGCCATTCCCTTGAGGGTACCTCGGAGGTGAGTAGGTTAAGCATATTTGCCATTTTTGGCAGAAATTCTGAATGCGGCCAAGGTGAAGTGGGTTCCGTTATCAGTTACAATTTTGTATAATTGCCCATGTCGGCATATGATATGTTTCCATATAAATTTCTTCACCAGCACACACAGCTAGTGCATCTGCTGACGTATTTTCCCCTCGAGGAATCCTGGTTAATTCATATTTTTGAATTATTTGGCTAGGTCCCGGGTTATGCTCAGATATGCTTCTATGCGGTCATCTTTGGCTTCGTATTCGTCGTGGAACTGGCTTGTGACGAGCTGAGAGTCATTGAAGACACATAAATCTCTAGCTCCTATCCCTAGGGCGAGCCTCAAGCCCGCCAGGAGGGGTTCTTATTTTACTTTGTTATTGGATGCTGGAAAACCGAGTCGGAATGATTGTTCTAGCACCTCCCCTGATGGGGAGGTGAGTTTTACTCTGACTCTGGACACTTGTTTCCAACAGGATCCATCTATGTGGAGATTCCATGTTTTTTTGGGTTCAGGTTCGTTAACTGCTTATTTTGGTTTAGCGCTGGTTTTGGTTTTATACTCTATGTCATATTCGCTCAGTTCGATGGCCCATTTAGCCAATCTCCCAGACTAGCTGGGGCTGTGTAATATTGTTTGGATTGTGTGTGAAGTCATCACCACTATCGCATGTGACTTAAAGCAAGGTCTTAACTTCCGAGCTGAGATGACAATGGCTAAAGCTAGCTTTTCCATAGTCGGGTACCTCATTTCAGCATCCAATAGGGACTTACTCACGTAGAATACTGGTTTTTATTCGTTTTGTTCCTCTTGGACCAACACCCTGCTTACAGCCACGGGTGAGACTGTGATGTAAAGGTAAAGGGGTTTTCCTTCCACTGGTTTTGCTAGTATGGTTGGCTGCCTAAGATAGGCTTTCAATTGTTCAAATGCTTCTTCACAGCTCGCGTCTCAGCTGAATCTTTTGTTTTCTTTCAATAGATTATAGAAAGGTAGACATTTGTCCGTGGACTTGGAAATGAACCCGTTCAGGGCACTTACTTAGCCTCTGCACTTCTCGCGAGGACTTAGGAGATACCATTTCCAAGAACGCAATTATCAGTTTGGGGTTTGCTTCTATCCCCGTTTCGGTCACTAGATAGCCTAGGAACTCGCCAGAAGGCACTCCGAAGGAGTACTTGGTTGGGTTCAGCTTCATACCGTACTAGTTGAGGACTGCGAAGCAGTCTCAAAGGTGTGCCACGTGGTCCTCTCGAGATGCTGACTTAACCAAAATGTCGTCAATGTTTCCATGCTTTTTTCAAGTTGGTCCTCAAACATTCGGTTGACTAGTCTTTGCTAAGTTGCCCTGGATTTTTTGATTTCGAAGGGCATTGCTCGATAGCAGTAGGTGCCTTGATCAGTAATGAATAATGTCTTCTCCTGGTCGTCTGGATTCATGAGAATCTGATTGTATCCAGAGAAAACATCCATGAAAGAGAGTAGTGGATGCCCTGCGGTTGCCTCGACTAGTCGGTCGATGTGTGCCAAGGGGAAACTGTATTTTGTGAATGCTTTGGTGAGGTCGGTGAAGTCAATGCAGACTCTCCACTTCCCAATTTTTTTTTTGACTACCACCGGGTTGGCTAGCCAATCGGGGTATTTGACCTCCCGAATTGAGCCGACGTTCAAGTGGCGGTCAACTTCATCGTTTACCTCTTTCACGCATTCGGGTCTTAATTTTTGTCGTTTCTGGTTAACGGGTTTGTAGGTTGAGTTGACGTTTAGTTCATGGGAGGTGACATTGATGTCGATCCCTTTCATGTCGGAGGTGGTCCACGCAAAGGTGTTAACGTTTTCTTTTAGGAATTTTACCAGCTCCTTCCTAATCGGGGGCGGCAACTGGGATCCTATTCCTATGCATATGTCAGAATAAGCACACCTTAGTGACTACGTCTCCTCTAGGTTTGGACATCAGCGGGTTGTTGAGGCTGGAGAGATGGTTTATGGTCAGCTCTGCCTGTTTTTGTAATTGCTATTGTGGGGATTTCTCGATCTTCTTGTACCCGTTAAGGTAGCATATTTTGGAGGCTTTTTGGCTGCCTCGGATGGTTTCAATTCTGTTGGGTGTCAGAAATTTAACGCATTGGTGATAAGTTGATGGTACGGCTTTCATGGCGTATATCCATGGCCGCCCAAGTATTGCGTTAAATGGAGCTTGTCGGTCTATCACCATGAATTCGATGAACTTGTGGATGCCTCCAGCTACGATGGGTAGCTGGATTGTCCCCATCGAGTAAGTGGTTTCCTCGACAAAGCCGATTAGAGGGGTCGATTCCCCTTTCAGTTTGGAAGTGCTCAGGCCCATTTTCTTGTAGGCATCGTAGAAGAGCAAGTCGACTGAGCTTCCGGTGTCTATTAAAACTCTAGACATAAGACATCCACATACCTCGAGCTGTATGACGAGGGCATCATCGTGTGGTTTGTCGAGGTAGGATGTTTTGTGTTCACTAAATACGATTTTGTATTCGGGTTCTTTACTATTTGTCGGGGGCAAATGCAAGGTGTCCGTCTTAGTTGATGTGTTCTTATAGAATTGACGGAATCCCAGAATAGCTTGGATTCTCCTAAGATGAAGTCTATCTTTTTAGTCGGGACTGAGGGAGCTGAGCTCCAAGAAAAATTTGGGATTTTCGTCCAAGGATGAACCGCTTTCTTCGGTGCTGGTGGAGGTGAGACCAGTGATCTCATCGATACGCCACAAATACTTAGCTCCCCAAATATGATTTCAATTCTCTTTTTGGGAGCTGGTGGAGGAGACGCTGGTGTCTCCTCCTCTACGGGTCTCTCCCTTTTGCCCTTGGATCATCTTTTCTCCACGAGACGCCAGAGGAGCCTGTTCCGCTTCAGAGCTCTCTTTTGGTTTTTCGAAATGCCGGAGGAGGAGCCTGTTCAGCTTCGGAGCTCTCTTTTGGTTTTTCGGGCTCGGATCCTTGCTCGAGGGTTGCCTTCAAGCCTAGTAGGTAGTGACATTCTTTTGTGGAGTGTTCCTTCTTCTTGTGGTGGGTGCAGAACTTGCTTTAATCGTAATCGGATTTCTTGGTTTTAGCCGCTTCGATTGCAAAGGCTTCGTGGCTCTGTCGTACCCTTCTCGCTTGGTGAATTTTCTTGGAGTTTGCTCCCCCGACTGGTTAGCGATCTCCTTGTATCTTTTAACAAAGGCGGCTTTTTCCTCTTTGAGGATTGCTAAGAGAGCTACGCAGTGCAGCGCATCGTGTAATGGCATGGTTGGATGGATCGTCAACTTCCTCGGAACCTTGACGTGTGCCACATGCCATTTTTTAGCGCCCCTAGGGCGACTACCTCATTCAGGTTAGCTATCCTGGCTTTAACTTCCTTAAATCGTGCAATATAGCTTCATAGGGGCTCGGTTGGTCCTTGGGCTAGTGTCCAAAAACTGGCTTTCGAGGCCCTTGTTTCTATAAACACGGAGTATTGCTTGAGGAAAACAGCTATTAGCTGATCGAAACTGCTTACTGAGCAGCTATCCAGCCCTGCAAACCATTTGAGGGCTGGTCCTGTTAAGCTTTTCGCGAACAGGCGGCAGTGTCCGGCCTCCCTTTCCTCTTCAGAAAATGGGCTCGCGTGACTGCCAACCTAAACGCCCTAACGTGTGCTTTTGGGTCACTATTCCCGGAGAACTCCGGGAACTTAATCTTCCCAATGTCTCTAAAGGGGGAAGATGTGTTTGCGATCCGATAAGTAAAGGGGGTCCTCCGAGTTTCCTCGATGGCCCGATCTATGTCCGGGGCTGAGTTTATCTCCCGTTGGATGCAAGATTTCATGAATCGTAGTTCAGCCTAGGTTTGTTCAGCGTACCGCCGGAACATATCGCTATTGATTGTTTTTGCTTAGGGCTGGGCATATGGGTATTCGGGTCGGGTACAGGTTCGGGTCCTATCGGGTACAGGTTCTGTCGGGTCTAAAAAATTTATACCCATACAGGTAGCTATAAATTTTCGGGTCGGGTACAGGTTCAGGTTTTTCGAGTCGGGTACAGGTTCGGGTATTCGGGTACAGGTTTTTTTGCCCAGCCCTATTTTTGCTACGTCTGGGTGGGCCGTAGATGCTCCTGACTGGGGCGTAGCTTCCATCAACCCGGCTGGAGTGTTTTGAACATTTTCCAGGCGCGGCGGAGGCGGGAGAGGCTGTTCATTAATTTGGGTAGAGTCGTTGCGCGAGCTCGGACTGAGAATGTCCACGGTTATGGTCGACGAGCTTGCGCACGGATTGAACACGGGGTATGTGTTTGCACTAGTAGGGGTGGCGAAGAACGAGAAATCTAATCGCGATCGAGGGGTTTTAAATCTTGGAGGAGTGATGTCCTCTCTAACAAATTTTCGGGGCTGAGTTCCTTGGACGACCGATAGAAAGATCTCCCGCATCTGAGCGAGGAAGGATCTTTCTTTCTGCTCAAGTCGAGTCTGGACAGTCCTGACCAACGCATCCTATGTTTGGGCCTTTTCCACCAAGGTGGAAAACAGTCGACGGATCTCGGTCATGTTGCTCGTGGCTGCTATTTCTTCTCGACAGAGGGTGGCAAAGCGGACGCGTCTTGGAGGCCTCCAGACGTTTGGTCCGTGGAGACATCCGGGTATCTTAGCTAAATGCCATGTGGTAGCGCTGGGATCGTCGCAGTGGGAGCTGAGATAGCGACCTTCCCCGGTGGGCGTTGGTCGGTCTGGCCTGCTGCCATTAGTCGGTTATCGGCCGGAGCTGTAACATTGGTTCTAGTTCTGATCTGGTCTCGCGGCTGGAATCCAGATGATTCTTGACTCTGGGGAGTCATAGCAGGTGAGTCCAGCGCGATAGACTTTGATTTATACATCTCTTCTCTAATAAATCTTAGGTCGAACTTCTGTGCTAGACGTGTCTACTTCCGCCCCTTAGACGACGCCAAATGTGGAAGTTGAATTCCGCACTGAGTATTTGTATGTGAATTCGGAGAAGAAACTTTGGTCCAAAGAAATATCTATAAATTCAACGATTAAAAGAAGAGTAGAGCGGAGTTGGATTTATATTGATATGAATCGAATATACAATGAGATCTCGAGTGAGATGTGTTCTAAGTTGAAAATGTAGTGTTTAGCTCTCGCGTGAGTGAAATGTTGGCCAAATCTGCTCGGATTTCCTCTATTTATAGCTCAATTCAGCTTCTCGATCCAGCTCCACGTATCCAAGACGGTTCCGCGTATCTCAGGCACGTTCTTGGCATATTCCCCGCGAATCTCGCTCCTACAACTGTGCTAACTATCCTTTTGACCGAATTCTGTCTTTCTCCTGAGATTGGGCTGGAGGCCCATTTAATCAGGTCAAAGTAAAACATTTTCTTTCGGGCTTTTAGCGGGCCGAATTCGGTGACGAATCCAACTCCAACATATATACAAGATGGTTTTTCAAGAAAACACAATCCAAAAATATTCATATGGGTTTGCTATTACGTATAGATTAAAAAAAAAAAAAATAGCGTCTACAAGGAGAACATTTCGTAAGACAACACACTCCAGTTAGCCTCATACGTTGGGCTTGGCCCATATTGATCTCTTACCTTACAAGCCATGCATCATGACCCCGAGTTACGTTCCGGGTTTCGGATCAAACCTAGTATCTGACCCGGGAAAACCGGGCCGGTAACTGAAATAAGAATATTGATGATGAGAATATGCCGTGGAGTTGGGAGTTAGAGGAAGAAGATTCTTAAGTCATTCGCATCTCTCTCACTCTGATTCTCTCTGTTCATTTTTTCCATTTATACATTTCTTCTCCAGTTCTTCTTCTCGTTACGGCTAATTCCTCCAGGTTCGATCCCTCTCTCTCTCTCTCTAGAAAATGCTTCGTGGGTTTTGCTAGATTATGATTATTTTGTTTGCTGGAATGATTCTCTCTGCTCGAACCGTTTTCATAGTTTTGCATGTTCCTGTACAATCGCTTCTTGTAATAACTTTGGTTCTACTTTGGTTTTGCCGTTGAGTTCATTCAAAATAAGTAGAATTTCCTTGTTGGGTTAAGTCTTGATCTTGTTATGATGCATTTCTTAACTCGAAATGGTAACAAACAGATACAAATGCTGGCTCAATCATATTTATAGGTTATGGAATCATTTGTTGTGTGTAAATTATGAAAGAATTTTTTTTTTTATCATTAGAACAGAACAGCGAGGTTTAGGTCTGTGGTTTGGAGAAGAGGCAATGAGCCTTCAAAGTGTATCAAAGTCAAGCAACGCCCTTGAAGGTATTCATGGGGTTCATGTCGTGTCTCATTCACCTTTCTCATACGACCGGACAACCCAAGTCGGTGACTTTCAGACCAACTGTAAATCCTCAGACATGGGATCAAATAAACGACTATTCATCGAGTAGGTTACTTGACATTACCACTTTCCTCATTAGACAAGAATAGTGCTGTCATTCAAAACGGTTCAGTTCCTGACTCGGTTTCTCTTTCACAGACGTGTTTGGCAACAAAGACCTCCATGCCTAAGGCCAATCCATTGCAGCATCCGCGGTATGGACGCTTCTTGTTCTTGGTCTTCATATTTCAAGATGGTTAATTGGCCGCCTACTGTTATGCAATCGATCATATGACAGGTGACCAGAGTGTCTTAGAAACAGCTGCTAATGTCGCTACTTCGCTTCCTTTCATTGTACTCGGGATGCAGGCACCAAGGTAAATGTTCTCTCTTTGTGAAAATCATTTCATGTAGACTTTCTCCGAAAAGACAAAGAGATTGAACAGCTATGCGATACAGGAAGAATTTGAACACAAAAGTATACGCAAACTCCCTAATTGGAGTTGGAATCGCATCGAGTTTGTATCATGCCTCTAGGGGAAAGTTGAGGAAGTACCTGAGATGGGTAGATTACACAATGATAGCCACTACAACAATAGTAAGTTCCACTCTTTTAACCCATCTCTAAACTCTTCTTCAGCCAATTGAACCAGTTCGTTTTGATTGTGGTTTGCACAGTGTCTCTCAAGGGCTCTAAGGAATGAGAACCCAAAGTTATTAATGGCTGCATCAGCTTTAGCTCTGCCGTTTCAGCCTCTCATGGTCTCTGCTGTTCACACCGGAATGATGGAGGTACAAAAGATCAACACACTCCTTCTACATAAATCAGCCGAGTGGATATAATATAACTTAAGGACAAATTTGACTCAGGTCGCATTTGCTAAAAGAAGCTTAAAGGATCCCGATCTCAAAACAGCTCATAACGTACACAAGATGTCTTCATTACTAGGAGGCGCATTATTCGTAGCTGATGATTTCTTCCCCGAGACACCTTTCCTTCACGCCGGTTGGCACCTCGCTGCAGCCATTGGGGTCGGAACATGTAATAAGCTTCTTGAGTAGATAAGAGTTCCAAAATTCTGATGGAATTTCTCTATTCTTGGAGCACTGAAATTCTTGAGTAGATTAGAGTTCCAAAATTGTTATGGAATTTCTCTATTCTTGGAGCACTGAAACCAATGGTCTCCTAATCAGCCGACATAACTAAGATGCGTTGTAGTCAGTAGTATCTATGTAAGAACTAGATGGTATTGCATGATCATGTAAGAAAATTATGAAATTATTGGAATATAAAACTTGTTGCCGACATTGAGATAACAGTCTGAACAATCATCAATTCAAAAATTCCCAGAAACAGAACTTTTTCTCTCTATCTCTCCCTCTCTCTATCTCTCTCTCTCTCTCTCTCTCTCCAACACATCAATCATGAAGAGTAGCCATGATATCTTCATCCCTGTACAGAAGGAACCTGCAAAGAGACGAAAGACACAGTGAAATGAGCCGTGGAAAATCCAAAAATACTCTCAGAGGAATTACATCGAACAGGTTGAGAACAGACTCTTTCTCTCCGAGCTTAACTTGAGTACCGCCAAATTCAGGCAAAAGGACATTGTCTCCTTCCTTAACCGAAACCGGAATCAGATTTCCGGCTGTGTCCCTCGCACCAGGACCAACTGCAATCACTCTCCCGGAATTCAACTGCATTCAATCAAATCCTAACGAATTACAATCGACGAGACGGGTAAGAAATTAGAGTTTTTTTCAAGGAGGGAATCTAGAGACCCGTTTACCATAGAAGATTTCTCCGGTAGGAGAATGCCGGAGACGGTTTTCGACGGTGGAAGAATCTTTTCCACCAAGATACGGTTGAGAGTCGGAATCAAGCGCTTCGCCATTTCTTCTCGGAATCAACGACGATGGAGATCGGATTAACAAACGTTCCTCGGCTGAGTTACGGGAGATTTAGCTCTAGGGTTTAAGGTTTAAGGAGAAGAAGAGGTGGTAGGTTTTTTAGTTATTACGGTTACTTGGACTTTACGCGGCCCAGGCCCATTAGGTCTCGCTCAAATGTGATTTTTTTCTTCTTTTCATACAAGGTCGAAGCATAAGATTAAGCCTCAGAGACTAAACCGACAGAAAACCTATGTCATGTGTAAAGGAAACAAACAAAAATACACAAAACAACTAACAAGCAATGTGATTTCTACTTTCACTGGTTTGTCGTTACTTTCTCGGGGATTGTCGCTTAACCGCAATGGATCCCGAATGTGTACCTTTTGAATCTTGTTTCAATGTTTTTATCATTTTTTTGCCATTGAATCATTTCCTATAGGTTTACTATTTTGTTCTTGCAACAATTTGTAATCTTGAATGTTCATGTTCGTTAATGATATTTACAATTTATCCAAAAAATATAGGAATGTGATTTCTAGATCAGCATTTTACGCAAGAATTTATGTTTTCTCCTTTACAATTTTGTGTTACAAACTTTTTTTTTTTTCATTATACATTTTTAGAAAGTGGAAACTTTAGAATTGATATGGAACATTGTTGGGTTATTCAACGTTCAAAGATTTTTTTTTTTAATGGATTTGAAATTACTTGGGGTGAAGTTTCATGAACAATGATTGGAAACAAAATCCAATAAATATTGCATAGATTTTGGAATCCACAAACATAGATTCTACCAAAAGTTAAAATTTAAAAGATTACAAAATTTACGGAATTAACTTTAAATCATTGGTACAGTAACAAAATAATTTGTAAACAAACAATCCATGTTCAAGTTGACGGAAAAGTGAATTTGTAGAAAGACACCCATGCACGCTTGCAAAGCATTTTAGACCACAAGGTTCTACCTAAACAATCTTGAATGGAACAATTACTTTACATATGCGGTGTTTAACAATTCTGTTTAAAACTATATGAATTGACAATGATTTTGGAAGAAAAAACACTTGAAGAACCGAAACATGTTAATTTTCGAGAGACAAATTTGTCGAATATGTTTTCTAATCAATTATGACTAATTTTGAATCAAATTATAATCTAAATGCCAGAAAAAAAATGTTCAAGACACCTCATTGGCAGGTCAACGAAAATTTTTTTTTCTTTTTTTTGTCGCAGATTTTCAAAGGGTCAATAAATATTTGACTATCAAAACCCAAAAAGTTTAAATTTCTGCGTATACCGTTTACGATAGATTTTTGACAAGTGACAAGTAAATATGTGGAAAAAAAATTATATAACTAGGGCCAGCTGACTGGTTTTGGTTGATTGTGAGGTTGCTTTGTGTGTTTGAGGTGTTGTGAGGTGGTTGCATTTGGTCGGGTGGGTTGGTTGTATTGTTTCAAAAGCAAAGACAATGGCTCAGGTTCAGGTTAAGGCATGAAAGGTTACGGTGGTGAGAACTGAGGTGGTGAAGATAACTTCTCTAGATATAGAGAGAAGAATCAAGCAGTTTGAACTGACTCTTATTGGGAGAGTGTGGAACCCTCTGTTCCAGAATATGGATTCTCTTTTGCATAACATGCCAAAATTATGGCATCTCGAGGATAAGGTGATTGGAGCTGACCTTGGCGAGGGCAGATTCCATTTTGATTTTCAGTCAGAGGAAGATATTCAGGAGGTTTTGAGGAACGGACCGTATCATTATGACTCATGGATGGTGTCGGTTGTGAGATGGGAACCAGTGGTAGTTGATGAATACCCTTTGAAAATAACATTTTGGGCTCGAGTAAGCGGCCTACCTTTGCAGTACCGGGCAGCAAGAGCACTGTGGGCTGTGGGTAAGGTATTAGGAAAGGCTAGTGAGGTGGACGAGGATTATGATTATATGAGGGTTACGGTTAATGGATTTAATCCCTTAGTATTTAACACCATTATCCCATTTGATAATGGAGACTAGGTCAAGATAAACATTAACTATGAGAAGTTAGCTAATCACTGCAAACATTATTCTCGACTAACCCACTTGGTTAGTTCATGTCTTGAACTGTGTCCACAGGTGGAGTTGGGTCGAGAGAGGAAAGAAGAGACTAAGCAAGGTTTGGGAGTTGATTTTGGTCAGAGTGTGGATAATGGATGGAAAGTCGTAAGAAAGAAACCGGTTAAAAGAGCTTTACATATGACTAATTTCTCTAAAGGAACAGAAGGACAAACGAGGGTTGAAGGCGGAAATGATGGCTCTAATAATCAAGGTCTGGAGAATACGAAATTCTCTTCCAAAAAAGGGAGAATTGGGAGGAAGGATGGTTACAGAACTGGCACTTGGGAAGGATATGCTCGAGGTAGTAGGCACATGGAGAACGGGTATAGGGTTAAAGAAAAAAGAGTTTACTCGTATGGAAGAGCCAGAACTTCTGTGTGGGCTGTGCAAGTGGCTCAAAGGTTTTTAGGACTGGTACAAAAAGACCCCAAATCTAGGAGGTACCTCTAGCTGATGCGTCTCTAAAAGAAAAAGGGAAAGAGGTTCTTGTGATCGATACAAGTGGAGAAGACGATCTGCTCTTCTAAGAAAATGTTGAAGGGGACGATGAAGACTTAGGAGCGGAGGATGGAGAGCTCACGATGGAGGATTATGATATTGAGAATCATAGTAGTTTGCTCACGGAATTTACAAACGAGGAAGTGAATGGTGTCGAAAACTCAGCAGGTAACACTAGAGACCCTATAACTAAGGATGTTGGTATTAGCTCTTTAAATAAAGCGTTATCGAGTTATTCTTTGGAGGTTTCGAAAGATTCAAAAATGGGTAAACGTAGTCTTGTGGTTCTTAAAGGAATTAATAGTAGAAAGAGGAATTTGATGTTGTTGGTTTCTCCTAGAAAGGGTAATGGGATTAAATTGGCTGTGTCGAAACAGGTTACTTCGGAGGTTTGGAGGACAAATGGTAATATGGTGGAGCTACAGAGGAAGACAGAGGCTACGGGATGGCATATGATCAGCAAAAACCCAGGGATGGTGGCTCTCCTGAAACTACCGGTTAAAACGTGAGGATACTAAGTTAGAACTATCAAGAACTAGGGAGCGGTCTGACAGTTGATACCTTGCACGATCTTTGAAAGAAGTTTAAACCGGAAGTTTTATTTTTGTCAGAGACTAAACAATGTTTTACTTATATGGAAAAGTTTAAATTTTATTTTGGTTATAATAATTTGTACACCGTTTAGTCGAGAGGGGTCAGCGGTGGTATGGTTGTGTTTTTTTAATGATGAAATAAGATCTAATGTTCTTTACTCAAATATTAGAATCATAGACATGAATGTAACTTTTAATGGTCAAAACGTGTTCTTATCATTTGTTTACGGGGATCCGGTTATAAAGCATAGAGGATTGGTATGGGATAGATTAACTCATATCAAAATGAACAGATCAGATCCATGGTTAATGATTGGAAATTTTAATGAATTAACTGGGAATCATGAAAAAGGAGGACGTATGCGATCAGCGGCATCGTTTGTTCCTTTTAATAATATGTTAAGAATGATGGAATTTAGGTGTATATGCAATCAATTATCTTGGCGAGGAAAACAGAGTAGACAAACAATTAAATGCAAACTAGTTCGGACACTTGGTAATGAGGAATAGCACTATATGTATGTGAACTCTAATGTTAAATGTCTGGAGTTGATTGGTTCGGATCACAGGCCTATAATTGGAGAATTTAATTTCCATGACGAAAAGTTCAGAAGTTTGTTTCGGTTCGACAAAAGATGGATTGGCGGAAGCCATGGACGTAGGATGGAATAGAACAAGGAATTTTTGTTCACTGGGATTTGTGGACAGAATTGCAAACTATCGAAATTCAATCTCATGGTGGAGAAAAAATAATGTTTTGCCACAACAAGCTAATATTGCTACGTTAAAAAGAGCTTTAGAAGAGGCTAATAGTGATGATTGAATCTCCCAGGCGGAGATCCGGGATATAAGCAGGAAACTGCAAGAAGCATATAGAGATGAGGAAAAATATTGGAGACAAAATAGCAGAAAACTTTGGTATAAATGTGGAGATCGAAATACAAAATATTTTCATGGGTAAACAAAACAAAGGAGGGCACGAAATAGGATTGTGGGACTTTTCAACGAGGAAGGAACTTGGGAAGAAACGAAAAGGGACTGGAACAATGACAACTGATTATTTTCAAACTCTATTTATGTTCACTCAGCTGGAAGAGTTTACAGAAGTATTACATGTTGTACAATCGGTAATTAAAAAAGCATGAATAACATGCTTATGAAGGAAATTGATGAGGAAAAGGTGCGGAAATCAATCTTTGCAAGGCACCCTGAAAAAGCTCCAGGGCCGAACGGAATGACGGCTCTTTTTTATCAAAGGTTTTGGCCCTCTTTGAAAGGGGAGTTGACTGGTTTCATTAAAGGATTTTTTAGGAATGGGACTTTTGATAATAGATTAAACATGACCAACATATGTTTGATCCCAAAAATAGAAAAACCAAAAAGGATGTGCGAATTTAGGCCAATTAGTTTGTGTAATGTGGGATATAAGATAATATTGAAGATCATGTGTCTTCGTCTCAAAAGTGTACTACCCAAGGTTATTTCGGAAACTCAGTTGGCTTTCGTGTATGGGAGATTGATAACAGATAATATTCTGATTGCTCAGGAAATGTTTCATGGACTTCGGACAAATGGAGCTTGTAGAAGTAATTTTATGGCGATAAAAACATATATGAGCAAAGCCTATGTTAGGATTGAATGGGACTTCCTAGAGGCGGTTTTGATTAGATTGGGCTTTGGACAAATTTGGAATTTTTGGATAATGTGGTGTGTAAGATCGGTTTCGTTTCAAGTTTTGATTAATGGGCAACCAAAAGGATAAATTACTCCTAAGAGAGGACTTCGACAAGGAGACCCATTATCTCCATATTTGTTTATATGTACGGAGGTTTTAATTGCGAATATTAGAAGAAAGGAGAGGGAAGGTCTTCTGACTGGAAATAAGATCGCTCGTAGTAGCCCTTCGATTTCACTTTTATTTGATTTCTATAAGGCAGAGGAAAATGAATGCAAAGTTATTCTGGAAGTGCTACGAATGTATGGGTTAGCATCGGGGCAAGAAATTAATTTTGAAAAATCATCAATCATGTTCGGACATAATGTTCTGAATGAGGCAAAATGCTTACTCAAATTAACTATGGGAATTGATAAAGAAGGCGGTCTGAGTTCGTATCTGGGTATTCCACAGAGGTTAGGAGGATCAAAGGCCAAGATTTTTAACTTCATTAACGAGCGTCTCCATGATCGGATTATGGATGGTCAGCTAGAATGTTATCGAAAGGGGTAAAGAGGTGTTGATTAAATCGGTTGCTCTTGCCTTGCCTACGTATGGTATGTCATGTTTTAGGCTTCCCCAAACGCTAACATCAAAGTTTACAAGTACAATAGCCAAATTCTGGTGGAGCTCCAATGGAACTAATCGCGGTCTCCATTGGATATCATGGGAAAATTTATGTGTCCAAAAGGAAGAAGGAGGTTTGGGGTTCATATCCTTGGAGAATTTTAATTCGGCTTTATTAGCAAAATAATTGTGGCGAATGTATCAGTACCCAGATTCGTTGGTTGCAAGAGTTTTCAAAGGAAGATATTTTCAGGATAAGCATCCGTTAAAGGCAACCAAACCTTATTCTCCTTCATATGGTTGGAAAATTTGTTATCGGCGAGAGATCTGTTATCCAAAAGAAGTCGGATGAATTTAGGTTCCGGCAATAGCGTCTCAGTATGGCAGGTGATGAAAGTGTTTTTCCCGGTTTCAAAAAATGAAACCTAGGTTCACTAATTCGAATGCAGAATAGTGAGGGTTCGTTAAGGGACCAGCAATACACTCTAATCCTATGGATTACAAGTTCAGCTAAGCAATGCAGGGTTGTTTAAAGTGTCACAATTTATCAAAGCAAATAAAAGTAAATTTCGGTTGTAAACAATTAAAGAAAAGCGTTAGGTCAGGGATAATTCTCAGGGATTCGAATATCAAGAACCAAGCAATTATTCAGGTATGCGATTACGACCAAGTCTCGAAATCAACCATAAATGTAAGGAGATCCACTTTCGTGGCATCTACAACTTTAACAATAAATCTAACACCCTAACTGTCGTTGAGGTTACAAAGATTATCAAGCATTAGGCAATTAGGGATGATATGTTCACGAGATACCCTAACTTCAACTTTCGTTGGCTATGGATCAAATCGCCCACCTATGTCAATTCCAGCAATTTACAAACTTTTGATAAGTAAATTCAACCTAAAATCAAAGGCTAGGTGATCAATCTAACCTAGGCAATATGATCGACAATAGATGGAGACTATCGAATGATATTATAAAAACTTATCTATGCTTAGTTCATGAATCAAATCCCATCGAAAAACCCTTAACCTAACAAGTGGATTACTCACTCATAATCAAACAAACAACAGTAGCAAGTGATAAGAGAAACTTCATTGAATCAAAGTAAAGAGATTAGGGTTTAAGAAAACTTCAATAAGAAAACGTGGAAGACAAATCTCCAAGCAAACTCTCAAAATAAGTATTTGAATCTCTCTCTCTCTCTCTCACTCGTTGATCTCTCTTGTGTTTGCTGCTGTGTTGTGGCGTGATTTTCCTCAAAAGATCCAGAGAAAAACATATTTAAAGGCCCACGGCGGCTGGCCCAAAATTAGGGTTGCAAAATTAGGGTTTTGCAAAAAGCCCATAAGTGGAATCTGCTGGGAGCGGGTGCTCCCTCTTCTGTACTAGGTGCTCCCTTTTCTCCAGAATGTTCAAAAAGGGTCCAACTTCATTCCTTTCTAGCCAAATCCGATTGCAAGCTCCAGTCATTGCTTCCAACACCTTTTGTACCTAGAATAACTCGATAGAGAGTGAAAGACTCGATAAAAGCCTACAAAACGAGGGTTAGAATGCGCCAAAAACGCATTATATCAGCAGGACCCATGCATTCCAGATTATTTTCCTAGGCCGGCAAGAGATAGAGGGAGTGTTTTACTCCCAAATTTGAAGGTCAATCATTTATTTGATTTCCACTTAAACAAGTGGCATTCTCCAATTCTTCAGAAGTTTATGGAACCACCGAAAATTCAGGTAATTCAAAAGGCTAGAGATTAGTACTGTCTTTATGCAGGATAATTATGTTTGGCACTTTACTAAATCGGAGAGATATACGGTAAAATCGGGCTATTGGTTGGCTGGTAAATCAGAGAGAGAAGCTGAGGCTAGTATTGTTACAGAACCTAGTTTCACGGTTTTAAGAGCCTACATTTGGAAGTTGAAATGCCCTTTAAAGATAAAGCATTTTATTTGGCAGGCTCTATTAGGCTCTTTGGCAGTCTTGTCCAGATTGAATCATCGAGGTATCAATTGTTCGACATTGTGTCTGAGATGTGGGGTAGAAGAGGAGAAAATTAATCGTGCATTATTTGAATGTCCTGCTATTTTTTCAGATCTGGGCATATTACTTATCTCCCCAGGGACGGGATACATTTCCATATTCTACGGTCTATGCAAATATGGACTTTATTTTTTGGAGAATAAAGAAGGAAGATACACTAAATGGGGAATGCAATGTATTTCCTTGGCTCATATGGTATATATGGAAATCACATAATAAAAGATGTTTTCAAAGAGTGGAGCCTGATTTAATGAATACTTTTCACTTGGCAGAGAGTGAATTTTTGGCGTGGACGGAGGCACAACTAGGTCTATCAGGAGAACCTATCATTCCAAGGAACGGTCTTTTGAATTCGGGTCAGGCATCGAATTATCACCGATGTCACGTTGATGGCTCCTGGAAGGAAAGAGATGCAACATCAAGTTTAGGTTGGGTTTGGTTGCAAGGTGACCAAGTTGTGCTTTTTGGCGCGCAAGGATTGAGACATCGGATGACCCCCTTGCATTCTGAAAATAGAAGCTGTAATCTGGGCAATGTCAACCTTGTTAGAAAGAGGAGTGGAGTGCCAAGCTTTTGAGACAGATTGTTCGGAGTTGGTGGATATTGTCCGCAATCCTGAGGAGTGGTCGGCTTTTTCTATTCTTTCTGCCAAGCTCAAGAAGTTACGTGATCGACTCCCACAATTTTCGTTATCTTTAATTCCTCGTACTCTTAATCGTAAGGCGGACTGTTTAGCCCGTTCTGCACGTTCTAGAGATTTAGATTTTCCCTTTGTAAGCAACTCTCTCCCCATTTGGATTACCAATTATGGAGACATATTTAATTAAATGTTTAGATTGACAAAAAAAAAACCCAGGGCCAGTTGTGTGCTTAAGCTTATGAAACTAGAGATTAGGAAAACGTGCAAATTTTTTTTACCATGAACTCCATTTACCCTTTTACTTTCATTTGGTCAGCAAAAATAATGCCATGCTTTAGATCGATGAGAAAATATGGTAAGTGTACTCAAGGTCGTCTAATAGCATGAGCAAGTGGTGACTACGCACAGGGAACATGCGAATTCTTTTTAAAATTCTTAAGTAAAAGATCCAAATTTTTATTTTTTTTAATTTCTATTAAAAATGGTCCATTTCTTTATTTTATTTGCTTAAAACCCTATAGAAATTTGAGACGGGCCTGATTGTACTACTCGACTGTGACACTCATCTTAGGAGAATTGACCTTCTTAGTTATAAAAATTTCTTAGTTTTAGACATCAGATAGTTTATTAATTTAAAGAACATTATAAATGTTAGAAACGTCTTTTATTGTAAAGGTTGAGTTTGGATTTTTAATACTATATATCTCGAGTAAGAACCATGAATTGTAGAATTTATGTTTTATCATATGTTGTGTGTTTGAGGCCATTTTTGTGTTTTCCCATCTTCTCATCTTTTCACAGCTTCAACTTTCACTTTCTCTCTAAATCAGATCTCTCTAGCCCTAAACAAAGCTATTAAATTAACTGTCTGTAATTAGTATATTATATTTATAATTGTAATTAACTGATTTAGATTAAGTAGTTATTAGTTATGTTTAAAATTTAATTAAATTATATATAATATGTAATCAAATAGTAGTTTTTTTCTTGTACGGTTTAATTTATCTATAAATTCCAACTTAAAAATATTTATTAATTATTTGTAAGATTAATCTATAAATTTGGCTTAAAAACAAGGGAGACTTGCAAAAACAACCCACAAATTTAAGTCAATTGCAAAAATAACCTCCATTTTCTTCACTCTCATATTTTGCCACTTTCTCCCTCCTTTATCCTTAATATCAACACATATTCACGAAAATGCCATTATGTTCTTTTTTTTCTTTTTTTTTAATTTCGAAATATTGCAAATGACACAAAAACCAAAAGATCTCAACATATTTACGAAAATACCATCTTCTTCAATTTTGCCAACCACCATGAACAACCAATTTAGAGCTCTAAATGCATTCCCATCCGATTTTTTTAAATGTAAATGCTCAATATCTTATCTCATTACCTATTGTCTTCCATTTCCTCTCTAATTTCTTCCAAAAAATTCTTAAATTTGTACTTCAAATTTTTTTTTTATAAACATAACGATTTTCGATGGTTCTTGCATAACAAAATCTTGGATTTTTTGTTACCGGTGAGACTCAAAGATAGAGGTGGTTGAATAAGCTAAAAACGAACTTTAATGGCGAAAAAAGGTAGACTTACTTGATTTTTGCCTGTTTTCAGATCTGCTTGACGAAAGTAGACTTCTTTTATAGTCTACTAGTCAACGGAGAGGTTATATTTGCAATTGACCATTTTTGAAAATATTCAAAGTATACTTCTTTTGCAGTCTACACGTTTTCCTTTGGAAACAAAAAAAAACGTTTGTAGACTTCGTATGAAGTCTACTTGAAGCGAGGTTAGTTTTGCAATTGACCAAAAATTTGACTTTATAGAGTAGACTGCAAAAGAAGTCTACAACATATAGACTTCTTTTGCAGTCTACTATGTTGAAAATTAAGGTTAGTTTTGCAATTGACTCAACTTTGACTTTTTAAAGTAAACGAAAAAAGAAGTCTACTTTGAGCAATAGGTTAGTTTTGCAATTGACTAAAATCTTGACCACGGTTCAATATCTTTGTAAACTGCAAAAGAAGTCTACATACGAAGTAGACTTCTTTTGCAGTCTACTATTTAATTAAATCGAGATTTTGGTCAAACACAAAACTAACCACTTTTTTCAGAGTAGACTTCGTTTTCCGTCTACACAGATAGTCAAACTTTAGTCAATTGAAAATATAACCCGCCAGGTCAAAGAAGTCTACAAACGAAGTCTACTTTCGTTTGTAGACTGCAAAAGAAGTCTACATTGAAAAAACAATTTTCTGCGTATTTGTGTAGACGCAAAACAAGTCTACTTGGAAAGTCAAACTTTAGTTAATTGCAAAACTAACCTAAATGCTTTTTGTAGACTGCAAAAGAAGTCTACACGAATAAAATCAAAATTTTAGTCAATTGCAAAAATAACCCAAATAGTTGTGTAGACTTATTTTGCAGTCTACGTACTTATGCTCTAATTGCAAAACTAACCTTCCAAGTCAAAGAAGTCTACACACGAAATCTACAATTGTAGACGTTTTTTGTAGTCTACATTTACGGTTTCACTAATAATTCGTTTATAATTCATTAGTAATGAATTTTGTGGTTTTTATTTTTTCTAAATGTGTGTTAATTATGGTGTTGTAATGTATAAAATTTTGATATGAAAATGTGTAGTATATATTTTATAAATTAATTTTCTTGTTTTATTGGCATCTAACTCATATATATAGAATTCTGAAGAAGCCTGCTCCGAGTAGACTTCTTTTTAGTCTACATTTACGATTTTACTAATAATGCATTTATAGTTCATTAGTAATGAATTTTGAGGTTTTTGTTTTTTCTAAATTCGTGTTAATTATGGTGTTTTGTTAGTATAAGTTTGACATGTATATGTGTAATAGATAATCTTCAACTTAATTTTTTTTTCATTAATTATCATATTTGTAGACTGCATCCGCAGTCTATTCCGTGTAGAGTTCTTGTGTAGTCTACATTTATTAATTCACTAATAATGCATTTATAATTCATTAGTAATGAATTTTGTGGTTTTTGTTTTTTCTAAATGTGTGTTAATTATGGTGTTATAATGTATAAAAATTTGATATGAAAATGTATAATATATATTTTATAAATTAATTTTCTTGTTTTATTGGTATCTAGCTCATATATGTAGACTTCTGAAGAAGCCTGCTCCGAGTAGACTTGTTTTTTAGTCTACATTTACGATTTTACTAATAATGCATTTATAGTTCATTAGTAATGAATTTCGAGGTTTTTGTTTTTTCTAAATGCGTGTTAATTATGGTGTTTTAATGTTTATAAATTTGGCATGTACGTGTTTAATATATATTTTATAAAGTAATTTTCTTGGTTGATTGGTATCTAGCTCATATATGTAGACTTGTTTTGTAGTCTGCATTTACGATAGCTAATGTGTTTTTATTTGCTCTTTGTCCCCAGATAATTGTTCAATTTCTGGTTATACGCATTTGTATCTCAAATTTGATCGAGTTGGGTAAAATACATATTATTCCTATTTGTTTGGTTTTTGATAAAACGTCTTAGGATGATAATGTTGTGTTTTAGCTTCAAGTCATATTTGGTTTATGTAGAATCATATAACTAAGGAAATTGGTTGTTACGTTTGGTTTAACTAGAAACCATATCTGTGTGAATCATATCATGATGCTCTTTTACTTTCTTTTTGTTCATGGTTGTTTGGTTTGCTTTGTTCGTCCAATCGGAAAGAAACGAGTAAGCGACATGTATTATCACTACTATTATGTTTGGTGTAATTTGCTTTATTTCAGATGTTTAATTGTTGGTGGATCGAGAACTAAAATAGTTTATTTTGAAAAATAATTGTGATAGGGATTTGAATCAGGACAAGTTTCTTCCCACGGAATTGGCACTCTAAGAAATGACACAACGAAGCAGTAAAAAGCAATTGCTGGATATCACTAAAATGCGTATGTCGCGATCACTGATGCGCACATTGCACACGCTAAGCTCTGCCTGGGCCATCGCCTTCGTCATCGTCATCATAAACCTCTCTTTGAGCTTGATCCTTCCTTCTCATCTCATCCTCAATGTTCACATCATGCCAAAATA
This sequence comes from Arabis hirsuta, assembly GCA_964056655.1. Lineage (NCBI taxonomy): Eukaryota > Viridiplantae > Streptophyta > Magnoliopsida > Brassicales > Brassicaceae > Arabis > Arabis hirsuta. Next base: position 17,884,329 of record OZ053305.1, read on the forward strand.
ATTGTCTCATTCTTACCGTTTTATGAGCATGGTCTTGGCTAACATCCTCCATTACAAGTTCGGGTTGTAGCAGCATCCTTGACTACAAGACAATCACACAAAAGATTTAAAGTAGATCAAAGGAAACATAAGCAAGCAACAAAAATAAAAGTATGAACAAGATGCATACCTCATCATAACTTGTGAGCCAAACACGAGGAGTTTGATAACACTTATCATATTTGAACAAAAATGAAGAGTTATGAGTTTGCCTACTACTCTCCATAGACAAGGTACTGTCAACCCATAGAAAAGCCATATATTAAACAGAATATGCATCCATAAACTACAAGTCTACAAAACAAACAGGAATCATCTATATAGATTTCAAAATTACCAATTCTAGTAATCAAAAACTGCTTGTCCGAGGGCAAGTATGGCTTCCTTTTGCTTGGGTCACCAGATTCTCTAATTAAAAGGAGAAGCTATGGTGTCAAGCTTATACATCAAGAGAAGATAATATAATGGTCAAGAAACTAATCAAGCATCATAAAACCCATTGAACGAATCCTATAAATAACAAATCGAAACAATACTCAAGAATCCAAAATCGAATCACAGTCGGAAAGAACGAACACAAACCATGTACTCAGTGGTGATGAAAGGATCGTTGACAGCGACGAGCTCAACATCGTCCCTCTGAAGAATAACTCTAGCAAGCAAACAACCGATTCTTCCGAATCCTATCGATTACAAAAACCAAAAAACGTCAGATTCCTTAGATCTAGATAATACGAAAACGAACAAAACTAATTAAAAAACAAAACCAAATCAAATACTCACCGTTGATTCCAATCTTGATCTTACCGCCAGCTACAAACACAAAAACGAAGAAGATCATATCAAAAAACGCAACATCGTAAGCAACGTAACGAGGAGAGAGATGAGATTAGAGAAGACAAATCAACAAAAAGCAAAGAAACTCACTCATCGTCGATTCAAATACACGAGAGAGAGAGATTGATTGAAGATGAGATTTACAGAGAGAGAGAATTGATATTACAGAGTGATAACAATGGTGAGTGAGTGAGATCCGTGAAGGGGTATTTAAAAGAGAGAAGAACGTGGACAAGGGGTCGTAGAGGCGGCGGTGAGAGATCAACGGAGGTGGAAACTAATTTGGAACGATTGTCGTGTGGAGTTCTGAAGAAGAAAAGCATGTTGTCTTACGCCATTTTAGAGAGAGAGAATTTCTTTTACAAAAAATAGGGTTTCTTCGGGTAGTTTCGTTTATATATGGTGGTAAGAACATCCGGTTAGGTTAATAATTTTCGGTTTGGAAAACTCATATTCAGTTAGGATAAAATTTCCGGTTTAGTAGACTTCAAACAAAGTCTACAATGCCTAAACTCTAAACCCTAAATGTAGACTTCCCGAGAAGTCTACCGAAAATCTAGATCAACTATTTTCGATGAATTATTCAAAATCCTAAATAAAAACTTATTTCAACATTCAAAACCTTTAATATATTCAAAAATTAACACTTTTATTCAAATTTGATATTTTAAATATAAAAATTATAAACCTTAAATCTAACCCTAAATGTAAAAACATGTTTCCAACTTATGATATCAAACTATTGCCAGTATTTTTAACTCTAAATATAACATATATACCTTCATATTTGTTTACAACATATAAATCCCTCAATCTAAGCCATTACAACATAAACTCATGAAATATTAAACAAAAATAATTACCACAATATCAAAACATATGTTTAGTCTTCATTTCATATTTCATTATGAATATGTAACCTAATTTAGCTTTGTTTATTTAATTTGTAAATTTTTGTGAACTTTTATTTTTTATACTTCACAATTTCTTATATTATGGTCATGAATACAAAATTTTAATCAAAGTAATTTTTTTAAATTTATAAATTTAAATTTCATATGTAATTAGTACGTAGACTTCAATTGAAGTCTACTAGTATAGTATTTATAACCTAATTTATCTTTGTTTCTTTAATTAGTGAAATTTTGTGAAATTTTAATTTTTATACTTCACAATTATTTATACTTTAGTCATGAATACAAATGTTTAATCAAACTAATTTTTTTTAATTTATAAATTTAAATTTCATAAATAATTAGTAAGTACACTTCCACTGAAATCTACAAAATATCTAAAGTAGACTTCAAGTCTACTTAGAGTAGACTTCTAAAGTACAATGTAGACTTCTCGAGGGCTACAACAGTAATTGTGGTTTCCTTTTTTTCTTTGGTCATAAGGGGTGTAATTGTAATTTCACTACCCATTGAGTTAGTTATGGCCAAACATGACATATGGGGTCTAGTTTTGCAACTGAAATGAATTTGTGGGTTATTTCAAGCAATTTCTCCTAAAAACAATTTCATGCTCTGAAGAATAAAATGAGAAAAGATGAAAGAGGTGAAAAGGTCGAGAATTACCTTCAACACTTAAAAATGGATTCGATATAAACAAGCTTTATTATGAGAATGGAGAACTTCAACCCAACAAAAAATTTCAATAATTCATGTTAGCGATGCTTAATTATCAATCTAAGTTGTGTAGATCTATGACTTTTACTTTTTATTTCTATGTTTCTTGTCTAATATATTTAAAATTATTTTATTCTTATGTTTCAAATATTTCATGTTTTATTTTGATAATTTGAATTTAAAACTTAATATATCAAAATATGTTGAATATAACACTTAATATTGCAAAAAAATAAAAAAAAATTGAAATATATCATCCATTGAAAATCTATTAGAATTGGTAAAAAAAATTATGCCGGAAATCCAATGTTCGATGAATTTTTTAAAGATATTATTCGTCATGAAATTTTTGACATATTTCTGACAAAATCAGTTTATTTGACGAGCGTTTCCAACATATTTTTGATGAACATGACCGTCAAAAATTCCGTTCTTTGCATTTTAAAATCAAAAAAAAAAAAAGAAGGCGTAACCAACAATTGAACAAAACGTTGTATTGGATGTCTCTACCTAAATATCAAAATTTAAATTTAAAAAGTTATATAGCAAAGAGAAAACTGACACTTGGAGGTCCCTAAAGTGGGCAAAGAGGATAACAAAGCAACACACGATCAAAGCACAATGTGTCTTTTAGGAGGTCCCTAAAGTATAATAAGTATGGGTTTCGATCTTATGACAATGATGATGAAATGGATAGGCACTATAGACATAAAGATTCACTTTATGATCCAAGAGTCTAACGAAAAAACGTGGATCTTGACACTAACATTGTATCGAATCTCATCAACATCTTTACTTGTGTTCCGGCTAAGGCCACCATATATATAAAAAGAGATCATTACAAGCCTTGCATCGTGCACCGACCTTTTTGGGGGGGGGGAAATTAGGAGAAGATTCATGAAACTTAATAAGACAAGAGCCAAAGTTTCAACCATTGGTGGGCTTGAATTTCTTTCTTGATGTGCCACGTTATAACATGAATTTCTTTGATAAGAACATAAAAAAAAGTTACTTGTTTCACATCGATGTTTGATTAGCAAACCATAAATCGAAAGTTATCAACCAAAACATGACACACGAGATGTTGAATCTCACATCATGTAAAATATCCGAGTCAAAACCAAGAGACCAACAAATGGTCACACATATACAGTGATATTGTTTGAAGTGAAAAAATCCAGAATTTTTTTAAGTTTATGGTTCTGAAGAATAACACAAATTATATGTGTATTTAACAAAAAAATTAGATTAATATATGGGTATTTATGTATTTTTGTTATTATACGGACCGTTTACACCTACCATGTCATGTCATGTACCGTACTGACACTATTTGAAACATGATTTAAAACTCAGATCATCAATCACCTCACCACCTCACCACCTCACCACCTCACCACTTCACCACCTTATGTGGATTTTGCATTTAATTTTCATCTTTTCTTATTATCAACTGCGATCATGGTTGTTAATTCGAGCAAAAATTAAAGTGATTGGTTTTATCGCTTGAATATTAAGTATGTGAACTGTTGATCCACACTAACGAATGTAAGTTACTAGAATAGTATGGAATTCATGAAACAGTTCTTTATCTAAGTATTGTTAATATCAAAGTTGGGCTAAAATATAAGATATAAGGAAATTACCATACAAATCTCTAACTTTTTTTTTTTTCCAACTTAACTCTCCAACTTTTTGCGTTTCCAAAACAAATCTCCAATTTTTCAATTTTTTCTAACTAAAACTTTCAATCTTCTTCATTTTCAGAACAAACTTTCAATTCAATTATATTTCTGAAATAAATCTTTAAGTGACGAAAAGTGTATGTGTTCGGAGCTTGACCAACAGTCAATGACAAATTCGTTAAACAACAATAACTCCCGCATTAATTCTTGATATCTTATGTAAAGCTTACGGTCTTGATTTGTTATCTTTTATTACTCTATTTGAATATTAGTATATTATAATAACAACATCCATAATTCGTAACTCAAATCAAACCACAAGGTATCCAAATTAAAAAAAAAACTGAATTTTCATTTCTACCGAAAACTCTAAATTCAGAAATTACAAAAATCACCACTGAAATCCAAATATAACTTACATGTCTCAGATCTTTAATAAGTTCGAGGAACACACAAAGAAAATCGCTAATCTTCTTTTCTCCGGTTATCGAAGCCAGAGATTATAAATGATACTAAATCCTAAATATTTATTATAATTAATATCTATCATGTACTAATTAAAATCCAATGTGGTTTAACATAACTCTCGCAGCTAACTCTTGACTCATCGTCCTCGAATGAGTTACCATGGGAAAAGGTTAACAATGTTGTTCTCGCTGTAATTATTTTTATGTTTTCATTTTCAATTTTTATCTTTTTGTGTTTTGTTTTTCATAATATTTATAATTTTTTGTAAGAAACTTGGAAAGTCAAGGACCGCATTGTTGTATTAAGCGAACTTCTCAGCCTTGAAGCGAAATTTTTTTCTTCGGTTTCTCGATCATTACCTCTGGTATACATTTCTGAGATTCAGAGACTTAACGATGTGATTTAAGAACGTGATGTGAAGGCCGTGGAAATGGAGAAGAAGCACGAGGAGTTGGAGAGTGCACACAACTCGATCTGTGAAGAGATGAACTAGATGAAAGATATGTGTGGAAGTCAAAACTCGAACAATATAATTTTTCTAGGGTTTTTAGGGTACAAAGATCTCTAAGTGCGAATCACGAAAAGCAAAAGATAAGAAGATAGATTTTATTGATGTTTCTGTCAAGCTTTGTTACAAGGGTTTTCTGTGTAAAACTACGGATCCCTCTTAACGAGGGTTTACAATGATATTTATAGAGATATTTCGCGGCTAGGGCTCCTGCTAAACAGATAAGGAAATCTTCTTTATTTTTCGGGATTCTCCTTGCGCGGAGTCGGCTACACGTTGTGAGCTTCTTCTTGCGGCTAAGCCCACTATCTGACACTTCGGCCCACTACCCGCGGCTCGGCCTATTACTTCTTTGTCGTCATCCCGCGGGTCGGGTTCAGGTTAGCCGCGGGTCGAGTTCATGTTAGCCACAGATTGTGTTCAACCAGAGGGTTTGCTTAACTCTTTTAGTAAGGATTTTTGCGGGTTTTCCGTTAAGGATTTAAGCAGAAAATCCGTTAAGGTTTTCTACAGGTTTCTCCCATACTTAGCCAATTTTTCACCGTTAAGGTATTGCGGGTTTTCCATTAAGGATTACGCACTCTGTTCCGTAAAATCAGTTGGGACATCAAACAATAATATTCTCACCGGTTCATCCTCAATAATCCCTACATGGTGTCTAATTGATCTGTCGGCCAACACTAGAGAGATCCTGCAGGGTCGGAGATCCAACATTCCAAGTTTTCTTGCCACAGACAAAGGCCTTAGATTCACACTCGACCCCAAATCACATAAGCGTCTTTTGAATGTACTTTCTCCAATAGCGCAAGGCAGAGTGAAGCTACCTGGATCACCCAATTTTCTCTGGCAGAGAGTGTTGAATGATGGAGCTACATTCATGATTCATCATTACCACTCCCTTTTCTGTATTTCTCTTCTTGGTCATCATATCCTTGAAGAATCTGGAATAGATGGGACTGTTGCAGATGGCTTCCATAAGTGGTATAGTTATTGTAACTTTACCAATGAGGTCCATGAATTTTTCTTTCTGTTGAGCCAGGATTTGTTTCTTAAAACGCCCAGAAAATAGAAGCTTTGGTTCATACTCTGGTGGGTACTTCTTTGCAGGCTTAAAGACATGGAATTCTGAAACAGGTGGGAAGGGTATTTCAGTTTCCTTGGGAACATCCTCTTCCTGAGGTGCATAGCCATCATCAACTCTAAGTGGTGTTATCTTAGGCTCTGCTGGACCGGCAAGCTTCTCTCCTCTAGAACGGATGTCCTTACCCCCTCTTAGATTCATAACCTTGCACGACTCAACTGCATAAGTTTCCTCCTTTCCTAGCCTTCTATCTTTGGGAAGTCCTGCTGATGTTGTGAGGAAGTGTTCTGAAAGAGCCTTGAAATTCTGATGTATATCGTCATACCTTCTGCACTGACTCCATCCACCGTAGTGGTCATGTTGTTGTTCAACTGCAGTTGTCCTTCCATGATAGAATTTAACATCTTTTGGAGGTCAAAGCTTTCATGCTCCTGAGAGTGGAGTTGTGTCTGTTGTTGGTGGAATCTGAAGGCGGCATTGGGTGCAAACTAAGCTCTTGGCTGATATCCCTGAGGATTAAAGCCTTGTTTTTGCCCTTGAGAATAGTTGTTATAGGGTATGGCTTGATATTCCTGTCCTTGAGGTCTTTGTTGTGGAGGGTAGACTTGATCATGCGGGTTCTCCACATTAGTACTTTGGTAGGAGAGATTGTTGTTCCTGTAGTTAGGGTTGAAGTTCTTGAATTGATACCCCTGATTTCTAACATAATTCACCTCCTTTTGTTGCCCTTCATAACCCTTAACAGCTTCCTCTTGGTAGCAAGGAGTAAACACATCAATCTCTCCAACAAAGTGGACTCCATTCTGGTTTGCCATCAATACTTTATCCAGTCCAACCTCTCACTCAGCTCCTTGAATTTGTGATCACTGTGGTTATCAGAGGGAGAGAAGTTCCTATCATAGTCTCCTCCATAGCAGGCATCAGATTAAGCAAGGTTCTCTATCAACTACTCTGCTTGATTGTCATTAAGCCCACTGAAGTTTCCATAGTTGGCTATGTCAAGAAGGGTGCTTGTGCTCTTGTTGACTCCACGGTAGAAGATTTCCAAGAGATTATCCTTTGGAATAGCATGGTGAGGGCAGCTTCTTATGTATCCTTTCAACCGTTCCTAAGCATCGCTCAGAGATTCTTGGCTTCTTTGCCTAAAGAAGTTGTTGTCACTCCTGAACCTAGCAGTCTTCTGCTTGGGGAAGAATTTGCTCAGAAACTCCTTCTTGCAAAGCTCCCAAGTGTTGACAAACTCATAAGGAATATTGCGCTCCCACTCTGAAGCTTTGTTACAAAATGAGAAAGGAAACATGATCATTCTGATGGTGTCATCAGGAACACCATTCATCTTTATTTTCCTGCATAGCCTGTCAAACTTATCAAAATGGTCCAAGGGTTCTTCACTTGGCAGTCCATTGAGTGGGTTATCATTTCCGTCAAACGTTGTACTTCTCATTTGTTTCGGGGTGAAGCCATTTGGATTAGCGCGTCAATTTGCTTTGGATTGGCCATGATACCGCGATGAGTGACTAAGTAGCCGAGAAATTCGTCTGACGTAATCGCAAATCTGCACTTCGTTGGATTCAGCTTCATCTTGAGTTTATTAAGATGTTCGAAGCATCTAGCAAGATCCGCTATGTGATCCTTCTCTTCCAAAGACTTCACCAGCATATCGTCTATGTATACCTTTATTGTTTTCCCGAGCTGATCCACAAACATCTTGTTCACTAAGCGTTGGTAAGTTACGCCAGCGTTTTTGCTAACAAAGGACATTACTTTGTGGTAATATATCCCGCGGTCCGTGATGAAAGATGTATTCTCGCGATCATCGGGGTTCATCAGGATTTGATTGTATCCAAAGAAGGCATCTATAAATCTCAAGAGTTTGTTGCCTGTCGTGGCTTCAATTCGGCGATCGATGTGTGGTAGAGGAAAATAGTCTTTCGAACAGGCTTTGTTCAAATCAGTGATGTCTACGCACACTCGCTAGCCAGTTGAGGTATTTCACCTCCGTGATAGACCCGACTCGCAAAGCCTCTCTACCTCATCATTAACGGCTTTGGCTCGATCGGGTCTGAGTTTCTCCATATCTGCTTCACGAGTTTGAACACTGAATCAACATTGAGCTCGTGATTAGCGACACTAATGTCAATCCCTGGCATATCTTCCGCCGCCCATGTGAAAGTATTCACGTTTTTCTTCAGGAACGAGACAAGCTCTTCCTTTATCTTCTCGTCGAGTTTGGCTCTAATTTTGATGCATCACTCAAGAATTCATCGTCTATGCAAACTGAAATGACTGGATCGTAGATTGGCAAGAGACTTTTTTCTGATCCTCGTCGATATGTAGCTACTATAAGAGCTTGGTTCGCTTTTTTCCTGGCTCGTGATCCGTTTTCACCTTCTTTCTTTTCGTAGTGGCTTCTGCCGCTGGATTGCGAAGTTTGTGTTCAGCTAAGAATCATATACAGGATTCCTTCTAGTTTCCCCAAATCTTCTTTATGCCTTGCAGAATGGGAAACTTAATGCACAGATGGTAACTGGATGGCACGGCTAGCATTGAATTTATCCAGGGAGTCCCCATGATCATGTTGTAAATTATCGGGTCATCCGCCACGGAAAGTCCACAATTTTTGTTAAATCACCAGTGCGAATAGGTCACTTAATAGTCCTCATCGTCATCGTGGTTTCTCCGGAAAATCCAGTGATTTGCTTTGGTAACGGTCTGACCCTAGAAAGATCAATGCTCATTTGTTGAAGGATATCGCGGAATATGACATCCACCAAACTGCCTGTATCAAGCAGCACTCACGCCACGTCGCGGTCGTCTACGATTAGTTTAATCACTATCGGATCGTTGTGTGGCCGGTCTATACCTTGAGTTTCCAGTTCTTCGAACGTAATCACCTCGTTCGGGTACTTGGCTGGTTCGGGCCAATTGATGCTAATTTTGGCTTGTCGTTTGTACGCCTTGATGGAGGATACCGTGTCAGCATTGTATTCAGATCATCCCATTAGCATGTCGATTCTTGGACGAGGGCCTGCTTGTTTTTGTTCATCATCTCGTTTTCCCCTCTTTTGGAGGGTTGTTGTTTCTGCACTCAGGGCGCTCATTGTTTACATCTATCTCAAAATCTTTGTGATTGATGTCACCTTTCAACATGCCAATCGCCTTTCAACGTGCCAGCTGCCAGTTTTGTCATGAAATCAAGGCCCAAAACGCGTTAATTAGCAGTAGAGTGTCCGTAGACACGATGGTGTTCGTAGAAACCTGTTTTGTCAAACTCGCCTTGGCTCCTGGTCCACGTGTTGTTCCTTGCTTCTTCCTCGGCCGCTTCCTCGACCCCGGTCATAGCCTGACAAGTCAGCTTGGTAGTTGTGAGCTCCCTTGAATCCTCTCTCGTGTTGGAGGAAACAGGACCCTTGATTATTCTTTTTTGGATTTAGGGGTTCGCGGTCGGGGCTGGACGGGATTGTTCGAGTTGCTCGTTTGCTTTGTTTTTCTGTGCTTTTGTGCTAGTATTCGCACATTCTCCTCGTTTTTGGCAAAAATTGTTGCTCGGGGAAAAGCGTTTTGGATTGTGGACACTCATTTACGGTAAATTCTTTTCAAAAGTCCGAGTCAAACCACAAAGCATTTTTTAAGGCCTCCATTGCGGACATATCGTTCAGACCTTCCACCTTGGATAGTAAAGTCTTAAATCGCTCCATAAAACTTCGAAGAGTTTTTTGTTGCCTCTGCACCATGGTCCACAGGTAGACGTCAAATATCCGGCGCTCCATGAACATTCTGTAATTCTTTAAAAATGCTACAGAGAGTTGATCAAAGTTGTCGATCGAATTTCGCTCAAGCCTGGAGAACCATTGAAGAGTTGGTCCCTTAAGGTTCTTGACAAACAAGAGGCACTGGCCAACATCTTTCACGCTTTCTTTGAGGTTAGATTGTCCTATCGCTATTGCGAACGCCAAGAGGTGCTCCGTCGAATCGGTTTTCCCTTGTACGGGAAGATCTTCACTCTGCCGAGGTCAGAGATGTTTGTCTTCGTGATGCGCACCGTGAAAAGAGTAGCTCGTGATTCTTCGAGCACTCGGTCGATTTTGGGTGCTTTGCTCGTGACCCAGTGGACCTGGGATCAAACAGGCCATAAATCGAAAGCGGTTCGCTCCATCTCCACCCTGATTTTTGCCATCTCGTCCTTTTGGGACTAAATAAAGCTTTGCGTTCTTCGTCAAGCTGGGATCGCTCGACCCATAAAACGTTTTCTTCTTCTTCATCGTACTCGTCTCGAGTTGTGATTTGTTTTGCTGGATCATGGATCGGGTTCCATGCGCGTTGTCATTGTTATCCTCTGAACTTCACTCTTCTTCCGGGTGTTCCTCCAGATTAATCACCAAAGCTGTTTTGTCCGCCGTTGGGGTGTTTGTTGTTGCGCTTGGCTCGGCGGTATTTGTGATGGGATGGATCGACGGTAAACCGCGAATCCTCTGCGCCGATTGGCGTTGAGAAGTTTTGAGATGTCGGGCTGAGGCACGCTGTAGTTCTTGTGTCTAGGTTTGTCCCCCTCCCGCAGAAACGGCTTGCCGTTGACAGAACGCGCAGCTCGTCGGTTACTGTCGTGTTTAGCTTCTCATGTTCTGTTGATTTCTGGACCAGTGTCTCCAGCATCGTTTTCATTTGATTAAGAAACTCCATCGTCGTTTTCGTCTCTACGGTGGTTTGGTTTGCCGCAGTTTTCTTGCATTGGCTCTAGTTTTGCCAACATGGTCTTTTTCGGTGGCGGTTTTGTCGACATGGTCTTTTTCGGCTATCTCTTATCGTTTGCAGGCTGATTCCTTCGTGTCAGAAAGTCTCGGGTTCCCCTTAGACGGCGCCAAGTTGTGGGAGTCAAAACTCGAACAATATAATTTGTCTACGGGTTTTAGGGAACAGAGATCTCTAAGTGCGAATCACAAGAAACAAAAGATAAGAAGATAGATTTTATTGTTGTTTCTATCAAGCTTTATTACAAGGGTTTTCTGTGTAAAACTGCGGATCCCCCTTAACAAGGGTTTACAATGATATTTATAGAGATACTCCGTGGCTAGAGCTCTTGCTAACGAGATAAGGAAAGCTTCCTTATTTTTCGGGATTCCCCTTGCACGGAGTCGGCTACATGTTGTGGGCTTCTTTTTGCAGCTCGACCCACTATCTGACGCTTCAGCCCACTATTCGCGGCTCGGTCTGTTACTTCTTTGTCGTCGTCCCACGGGTCGGGTTTAAGTTAGCGGCAGCTCGGGTTCAAGTTAGCCACTGGTCGTGGTCAACCTGCGGGTTTCCTTACTCTTTTGTTAAGAATTTCCTCGGGTTTCCCATTAAGGATTTCCGCGGAAAACCCGTTACGGTTTTCCGCGCGTTTCTTCCATACTTAGCCAATTTTGAACATTGATCTCTAAGGGTGTAAGGGGTGGATTCTCATCCCTACAATATGATGACCAAATTCTGAGAGCTTTTAAAGTAGTTCAGTTTTATTTTGTATAAAAAATATATTTTTAATGTTAATTTAATTCTTGTTTAGATTATTTTATGTTTTAAAAATTTGAATTAAGATTAATATATTTCTGAATTTTCAAATTATTTAATATATATGTAATTATTTTATATAATTATTCTTTAACTAAAAATTCCAAATTATGGGGTATCCTTATACGACGAATTTCCAAAAAAATTTGACAAGAATTCTTTACGACAATATTGTCGATAACTTGTTGGAAAGATTTCTGACAGATTTAATCCGTCAAAAATATCTTAGACCTATTTTGTCGGTAATCCTTCGAATATTTATGACCGTTTTCCGACAATTTTTTCATCAAATTGTTTTGATGGATTTCTTACCAAATATATTTAATGATTAGTTGAAATCGACGGAATTTTTCCATTAAAATTTCGTCATAAACAAAATTTGATGTCAGTTTGAATTTCTATCTTGTAGTGTATAGAAAAATTCTATAGATCTTTTTAGTCGCATTCACATATATTTCATGAAGATAAGAACGTGATACAACGAAACAAAAACCAAAATTGCATCACATGGATAATGAAAAGAAAGGAAAAAAAAACATATCAAAGACAAATCCGTATAAGTTGTATGATGTACGAGCAAGTTGATTCAGATTTCAGAATAGGAGTTGAAAGATGGTTGAAATAATCAGAGGACCGATCTTGTCACTGTCTCAAGTCGCATTATTATTGGGTCACCGGTCAGATTATCTGGTTGCAACTTGCAAGGAGATGGACATTGACATCTTCTTTTGTCAGTCCCAAATAAGTTTGTTTGATTATTATTGATACATTATTCTTCATATTTGAAACAACAAATTTTTTCTTCTCATTTTTTTTAATTCAACGTTTTAATTATCTTCTTACATATGCCATGCAAATGGGATCAATAATACTATCTTTTTTTGGTCGACAAAGACCATAAAGTCATTGTAAATACAAAAGACTATTAGCTACTGGTTTTGTTTCCTAAACCTAAATCTACAAAAGAAACTGTACGTCGGTTGACAATTGTGAGGTTGCACATGTGCAATAAACCACCATTCAAAAAAATATGTTTAATTAACCCAATTTAACAAATCATTCAAAATGTTCATTCCATGATAACATTCTTCACTATGATGAATTGTTTCTTTCATTTTTAAGAAGATTGACTGTGATTGGTTGTAAAGCTCTCCACTTATTTTTTCTTTCTTCTAACTGTATGTTAATCATCAAATTTGCTTTCATAATTTTATTGGAAATTTGCCATTATGACAAATTGACAAATCTAATGTCCTAACACACGTTTGCCATTTTTTTCTCTATAATACCTTTTGTAAATTTTAAATAATTAAAAATACCACCGTTGAACAAGTTTGAACTACAAAACTTAAATCAAATAGACAGCCGGAATTGACTAAAAACTAAACATCTAAAGCAAACTATAAATCTTCTACGAGAGAAAAAAAAAACCTCAACTTAAAACTCTACCCTAAGAAAAAAACTGAACTCAAGCAAAAGAATCACAATAACTCACAAAAACCAGATATCAAAAACCATCACATCATCTTCTTACAAGAAACTCCAAGATACCCTATGGACTTAATGTCCATCATAGAAACTACTAGTTTACAATTCTCTCACGATGCCGACAAAAAGCCGGACATCAGAAGATGTAAACGCAAATCACCTTTTTCTCTTTCTTTCTCTATGACGGCTAGGGTATGGATACAAATTTTGATTTTCAAGTTCATGCTCTTATTTTCACCTATATTTTTTTTACGCAAGTTCACACTCTTATTTTACCTAAATTAATGTAGGTCAATCAATGTTTACCTAAATTATTTTTATTTTTATTTTCTTTCAGTCAATAAAGAAAATTTTACCAAAAGACGTATATATTTATTTCCTTGATAAATTATGAAACTAAATTGATTGTATATATTTTCTCACAACAAAGAAACGAGCTATTTCTTTAATTGGAATGGTTTCCATAATTATTTTTTAATCAATAGATTTTTACTAAGAAATGAAGATTTTTTAATAATAATTGAAAGATATATTATATTGGGGTTCTATATAATTTAATTGGACTTAATTATTATATTCATTAGGTTTTATCTTAGAGTTTAGTATATATAATTGTTCATGTTGTTCATGAAACGAGTTGTTCATGTCACTTTGAAAGATAATAAGATAATTCTTTTCTAGATCTTTTATTGTATCAGATAAAGGTTTTCTTGGGAGGGTGTTTGATCTATGAAAAAATTTGTCTTCGACGTTGTTGTTTTCGGGTTAGAGTGATGATTTTTGAGAGATTTGGACTCGCGGAAGACGCTCTTGAAGTTGTAAAAGATGGAATCGCAAAAAGTGTTCTTTTGGAAAAGATGGTTACTAAAAAGAATGGAGACGCGATTGGCACTCTTGAAATCGGGAAGAATGGAGATGCGAAAAGCATCCTCATGAGAAAGGATATTGATGTGGCGCACACACATGTTATGTCATACATGAATTATGTGTCACACACAGGGGGCTATGTCTCACACACTAAGGTGACACATGTGTCACAGGATTGAAAAAGAAACAATGGGATCGACTTTTGAGTATGCTGAAGTCGAAATCAAAGTCTGGAAATCATTTTACTAGTAGGAGTTATAAAGATGAATGGATAATTGATAGTGGAGTATCACACCATATGTTTGGTATGTTTAATGCTCTAGTAGATGTACATCAAGTCTCACTATGTTTGGTTGGATTGCTTAATGGAAACACTGTGATTGTTGATCAAGAAGAGAGTGTGGTTTTAACAGAGAATGTGACTTTGACACATGTTTTATTTGTTTAAGAACTAAAATGCAATCTCATCTCGATGTCACAATTGGTCGATGAGATGAATTGCTTTGTATTGTTCTCCAAAACATATTGTCTTTTATATGATCTTGGATTGCAGAATGCAATTGGAATGGGTGAAAGGAAAAAAGGATTGTATTTCCTTCAAGGTATTCAGAAGATTTAGAATGTAAAGAAAGTTGGTAAATTGGAATCGATAGAAGTATGGCATAAGAGGATGGGTCATGTCTCAGAGAAAGTGATTAGAAGATTACCAAGAGTTGATGATAAAAGTGTTGGGGTTTCTGGTTGTGATATTTGTTTTCGTGCAAAGCAGTTTTGTAGTGAATTTCTTTTGAGTTCTAATAAAAGCAAGGAGTGCTTTGAGATGATACATTGTGATTTATGGGGGCCATATAGAACACAAAATTTATGTGGAACTTACTACTTTCTCACTATAGTTTATGACTACTCTAGAGCTGTCTGGGTATTTCTTCTTAGCGACAAAACATAGGTAGATAAAACTATTGTGGATTTATTTGCTCTCATTCAGAGACAATTTGACAAGAAGATGAAGATAGTGCGCAGTGATAATGGCATTGAATTCATGCGAATGAAGGATTATTTTCGTCGAACGGGTGTGATTCATCAAACTTCTTGTGTGGGAACTCCTCAACATAATGGCAAAGTTTAACAAAAACACCAACATATACTGAATGTGGCATGATCGTCGATGTTTCAAGCAAATCTCCCAATAGAGTTTTGGGGTCAATGTGTGATGAGTGTTGCGTATGTAATCAATCGAACGCCGTCTGACTTACATAAAGGAAAAAGTCCTTATGAAATCATATTTGGCAAAGCTCCTACGTATAGTGAGATACAGATTTTTGGATGTCTAGCGTATGCTCATAACCAGAAGCGACATGGAGATAAATTTGTGACTAGGAGTCGAAGATGTGTGTTTTGGGAGTATCCTTATGCAAAAAAGGGATGGACTTCATGTAATTTGTACACAAAAGAGATGTTTGTATCTTGTGATGTCTCTTTTATTGAGGAACGATTTTCGTATTTGGAGCTTAAACATAAGCACCTGGATAATGCTTGCAATTCCAAAGAGACAAGATTATTTATAGATGATGTTATTGGATTCCGATCTGAAGAAAGAGTTCTCAGAGATGATACAACTCATGTTATAATGGGTGAAGTAATGCAGGATGTTACACAGACAGAACCTGAAGCGATGAATATGCAGCCAGAACCTGATGTTACACAGATCATATGCTCAAATTTATCTCGAGCTTTTTCTCAAATTAAGAGATCGTAGTAGTATTGAGGGATCGAATCCACAGGGAATCGCAAATCACACAAACGATTATGAATTCAAATTATGCTAAGTGACAATGTATGAATGTAAAGTAAAAAGCAAAAGTAAACAAGTAAATGATGATAAATGTTCTTGTAATCAATTAGACAAAAAGTTAGGCTATGGGTAATTCTCAGGTATGAATCGAAATCTAAAGATAAAAGACTATCAGGATTTTATTAAGTGCACTTCTAGAACTCAAAACACGAGTATAAAACCAATCAACTTTCATTGCAGAGATTATCTGTGACTAAACCCTGAATTCCAAATTTCTTTGCAAATTCAACAAATAAAGTCAAGCATTAAAGTTCAAGTTTGATTGTTCACAAATATACTAAGCCAAATTTCTTTGCGAATAGATAATTTTGCTCATCTAAGATTAAGTCCGGTTGTTAATAATACTTTCGCATCTATTAAATCAACCTAGGGTTTCCAATTTCAGTTGATCAATCCTGAAATCAGAGTTAAAGCAATCTAGATGAAGAACAAATAGATAAATGCCTACAGTATTCAATCCTAGCAATTTTTCATCAATCCCTTTAATCCCCCAAAACCTAACAAGCAAACTACTCAGACATAGATGATGAAAACATTATGAATGAATAAAATTGCATAAAAAGATAGAGAAAGTGGTACAAAGGGTTCGAAATCTGATGAAGAACAAGTGCAGATTTGTTTTCCTAAAAGCTCTCAAAATTAATCTCCTTTAGTCTCAATAGAAAACAAGATGTAAAAACTCTAAAACTTAAAAGATAACTATATATAATGTATCAAAATCTGGGCTTCTCGGGCAAAAGAGAAATTCTTTAAAACTTGAAATCTTCACGTCAGACATGTGCGTCGATCGACACAACTGGTCTGTCTCGATCGACACAAGCTCCAAAATTCAATTTCTTCTCATGTAATACATGTGCATCGAGCGACGCACATGGGTTGTGTCGATCGACGCAAGTCAGAAATATCGACACTAACTTCAAGACTTCGGTTCTTCTTTCCTTGATGCTCCAAAATGTTCCATAAGCTCCCATTAAGCTCCAATCGTCCATCAACCTACAAATCCTCGAAAAGACTCGAAAAATACCAAAAAGACTCTATGAAAAGTCTTGGGTAAAAAAAACAGGTAAAAACCATGATATATCAACTCCCCCAGACTTAGCCTTTGCTTGTCCTCAAGCAAAACATAAACTAAGAATGTGAAAGAGGTTTGAAAACACAGAAACTTACCTTCCCTTGGAGCACTGAACTGACCTTTTCAACTCATAATCCACATAATGCAAAACCAACCCAAAATCAAACCGCCATTTACTTCTCCACAGACATTCGCACCCTCTCAAATTCATCCACGACTTCTGAATATAATCCGCAAGTCATCATTGCTGGGTCTCGTCAATGATTTCAATGCCAAGAACCTTCTAGTCTCATTCCCATACTACACCATGACAAATCAACCATACAACTCTTTGACTATTTCTCCTCCCCCAGACTTATTCGATTATATACCTTTTTTTTTGTGATCTCAAAAACAGTGCTTTCACTAATGTTGTTCCTTGTGAGGAGACAGGGTCGTGAGACTACTCGTCCTCTACATCTGTTCTACGGGACTTAGACTACTGCTTTTGAGCTCTGGGTGATCATCTCTTGAGTAATTACTCGCTGGCTTTCTACTCAAAGAGAATCATATCACCCTTTATTCTTTTTTTTTGTTTGTTATGAATGAATAAGGGAGAGGAGTACCATCACTTTCTACACAGGTTGCACTTGTCAGGTATGAATGAGGAGTCAAGCCCCAAGCACATCAATCACAAAGGATACCGTTGAATCAGCTCGAACTTGGCGGGTTATGCTGGAAATAACAGACATCTCCAATTAACTAGCCAGCCTTTGGTTTTCTTTCATTAGTCTGACTCTGTAATCGATTCTGCAGAAATGGTGACTCATCTGAAAAAGACAATCCACTAAACCAAAAGAATGGTCATAGTTTCTAACTGTTTTGACTCGATAAAATATTTTTAAACTAACTCTGAAAAACAAACACAATGTTAGCAACTACTTCCCCCAGACTTAAACAACACTGTCCCTAGTGTTATCAACCCTGAAGTTAGTTAAAGTCCCGAAAAGAAAATGAACCAGTGAAAGAATGAAATTTTTACCCATTTCCTGCGTGCGTCGATCGACACACTCGGGTTAAGTCGATCGACGCAGTGGTTGTAGAACAATTCGTCAAGTGTTAGAGAAAATTTCCTAAGTCAGCCACTGTAAAATCAAAAACCACTCAAGAAACACTATCAAAAGGAAAACGCAGCATAATCTCATTAGAACATAAGTTCAATAATCAACGGAATCAAATGACAAACCGATTCAAAAGAAACAGAAAAATCGACTCAAAAGAAAAAGAATAAAAGAAAAAAAATAAAGGAAAAATAAAAATAGGATATTATGGTAGATTGGGAGGATCTAGTCTTCTTCCGGTGGTGGGGAAGGAGATGGTGAACGTGGGCGAACACATCCATAGCGAGACAATGTCGAAATGGCTTGCTAGATGCTCTGGAGGCTCTGAGCTACCCAATTCTAAAACACCTCTATCTCCATAGGGATCGGGGGAGTCTCTGGAAGGCGGTATGGCTGAGGTGGAGCTTTGGAAGTGGATGCGCCCTTGGCAGATGTACCAGCTCCACTATCCGAAGTACGGACACCTTGGCTCTGCTGTCTGCATATAGTGCCAACACGTCGAAGCAGTGTTAGATCTGGCTGAAAAGAGAGCACTGCAGAGTTTTCGGAGATGCATGTTATAGCCGGTAAAGGCAGCTGGACCATACGCTGCTCGTGAGAAGCATCTCGGAAAACCAAATGACGTTCTGGCTTAAGCCGGGTAGTCCTCCCAAGATACTCGAGATCCACTGAGCAAAACTTGCTTTCCACCTTCCAAGTAGACGTGTCAATGCCACAAAACTGGAAGATCGGTGTCAGAAGACTCCCAGCAGTGAAGGCCTTGCTGCTTTTAGTCAGAGTCAATGATGCAGACTTTAGCTCAGCCAAGTGGCGCGCAAAGACGGAGGCCATGTTGGCACTGGTGTTGATGACGGGCTCCTCATCGATGTCCTCCCAACAACATGGTACAAAAGGATGAGCTCGGACAATCGCATCTTCTCAGGCTCACTTTTACACAAAAATGTAGTCGACAAAAGATAGATCACGTATCGCAGGACCGGATGTCTAACATCCGTGTGTGTAGAGCCCCTTGAGCTATAAACCCCAGTCCCGAAGCGTGATCAGAAGGACTGGATGTTTGGGAACTCGTCCAGAAGCGTGGTAGTAGCATGATCCGGGTAGAATCCATGGATCCCACAAAGGTCCCGAAACAAAACCTTGTACCTGACCCCGCAGATCATGAATGTCAAGGTCCAGTGTCCTGCGTAAGTCGCATCCTCAACATCCTGCACCACACAATATATCCTCATCGTAGAAAAGAATTGGCGCACCAAGTCAGGATACATTGGGTAATGCTTGGTCGCAATAGTACCCAAGCCTGCGTTCCTCAATAACCAAACGACCTCGTCCTGGATCCCCAAAGTCCTCATCGCATCGGGATCTGCCACTCGTGTAGGTGCCAACGTCATCTTCAGCCATTTATTGCTCTGTCCATCACCTTAGGAAGAGTAAGTATCTTAGAAGGGGGTCGGTTCCAAGACCTCTGCATAACGATCTTAGTCCCCTCGAGTCTTGGCCATGGAGGAGCACAAGCTCTCGTTGAAGTTTGAGTGTCAAGGTTAGAACAGGATGCAGCTGCTGCTCCTGCCCGTTGTCTCTTGTTTCTGGAAGTCATTTGCAAACAATCACAAAAGAAAACCACCAAAAATTTATAATTAGCCACAATTTTCAAGTCTGGACAACGTGCGTCGAACGACACACCCCCACTGCATCGATCGACGCATCAGGACAATGTGCGTCGATCTACACATATAGGTTGTGTCGATTGACACACCAAAAATAAATCACAAATCTGCAATTCAACCACTCAAATCGACAAAAGCAAGTCATGGGTTCAGTCAAACTTCACTCTAGGAGTGCATACTAAGCATTCGAATCACCTAAATCGGATTAAAACAACTCAAAATCACCTATTTTCTCATGAATATCGAACTGAAAAAGTGGAATTAGGGAACCGTACCTTTGCAGATTAAACAAAAGAAGTATAGAATCAGAGAGAGGGTGAAAATCTGAGTGGAATAAAACCAAAAATCACTCAAAATGGTGGAGAATCGAAAGAGTTATGTTTTTGCAAAAGGTTTTTTTTTATGTTCGATGGAAGAAGTGAGAAGGAAGAAGAACAGATCGTGTTACGTAGACTTACCTTGTGTTGTCCGCTCGTGTGTCGATCGACACACATACACCCCCTGTGTCGATCGACACATGCAATTTTTTTTTTTGAAATGCATAAAATCTGAAACACTAAAACTAAAATTAAAGTTAGTAAAACAAAATTGAAAAATGTGAAATATGTACACTTACCAGTGGGTTGCCTTCCACTAAGCACTTGTTTTTAGTCATTAGATTGACTGTGTCAGGGACACCGGCAACGGGTGCATCATCCAGAGGCACAATGTGTCTTGCTGGGATCTCGGCTTCTACCCAATAGTGTTTCACCCTTTTTCCATTCACTGTGAACTTCTTCCCTTCCTTACTAATAAGGACAATAGCTCCATGTGGTATGACCTCTTTTATTGTGAAAGGACCTACCAACAAGAACGCAATTTGCCAGGAAAAAGCTGCAAACGAGAGTTATACAGGAGTACCTGGTCATTGGGTTCGAATGTCTTAGAGATTATACTCTTATGATGATACGCCTTAGTCTTCTCCTTGTATAACTTGGAGTTGTCATAGGAATGATGTCTGATTTCATCCAGTTCGTTCAGGTGTATCAAACGCCTTTCTGCAGTAGGCTTGATGTCAAAACTGAATAGCTTTAATGCCCATGTTGCTTTGTGTTCCAACTCCACCGGAAGATGACATGCTTTAGCGTAAAGCAGATGAAATGGAGTGGTTCCCAAAGGCGTTTTGTAAGCAGTCCTATAAGCCCAAAGTGCGTCATCGAGTTTGGTGGACCAATCTTTCCCTGTAGAATTGACTGTCTTCTCAAGGATTTCCTTAATCTGTCTGTTCGATACTTCCACTTGCCCACTCGTCTGAGGATGATAAGGACTAGCCACGCGATGATGAACACCATACTTCTGCAAAAGCCTAGCAAAGACTTTGTTAATGAAGTATGTGCCACCATCAGTTATCACAACTCTGGGTACTGCAAATCTAGGGAAGATGATGATCTTAAACAGCTTAACAACCACCGCAGCATCGTTCTTCGGACTAGCAATTGCTTCCACCCACTTGGAGACATAGTCCACAGCAACAAGAATGAACTTATCCCCATAAGATGATTGGAAAGGACCCATGAAATCAATGCCCAAGCAATCGAAAATTTCAACCTCAAGGATGAAGTGTTGTGGCATCTCATGTTGCTTGCTGATATTTCCTCTCCTCTGACAAGCATCACACTGCGAGACAAAATTGTGAGCATCCTTAAACATCGTAGGCCACAAGAACCCTGCTTGAAGAACCTTGGAGATTGTCTTGAATATAACAAAGTGCCCAGCATACTCGGAACCATGACAATGAAACAGCACATCGCGAACCTCAGCCTCTGCAATGCATCTCCTGTAGATACCGTTTGAACAATGCTTGTAGAGATAAGGCTCATCCCAATAGTACCTTCGAAGTTCCCTCATGAACTTCTTCTTCTCATAGCCCTTAAGGTCAATAGGTACATCCTCTGTAGCTAAGTAGTAGGCAAAATTAGCATACCATGGTCGATCTAACATAGAAACCGCAAAGACGGGATAATGAAAAGCCTCACTCAATGTCTGCTCTACCTTGCGTCCATCGATGCAGGCGGTTGCATCGATCGACACACGATTTTTTTCAAAGGTGGAAAATTGATGTTTGCATTGTGCGTCGATCGACACACGTCCACTGTGTCGATCAACACAGGTTCTGTAGCTCCGAAAACTTATAGATTTTTGCTTTTACGTGCTTGCAATCTGCTCTCTATGAATTGTACGCTTTCCTCAGGGAAGTAATCATCTATAGGGACGTTATCTTCAATCCTAATTCGAGAAAGATGATATGCAACACCATTGTCAACCCTCTTCTTGTCTTTAACTTCAATATCAAACTTTTGAAGGAGTAGAATCAATCTTAACAACCTTGGTTTTGCATCTTTCTTCTGCATCAACTACTTGAGCGCGGAATGGTCCATATGAACTATCACCTTAGCTCCAATCAAGTACAGACGAAGCTTCTCAAAAGCAAACACCACAGCCAATAACTCCTTCTCAGTAGTAGCATAGTTCCTTTGTGCGTCGTCCAATGTCCGGCTGGCATAATAGATAGCATGAAGTTTCTTGTCCTTCTTTTAACCCAACACAGCCCCAACTGCATAGTCGCTAGCATCACACCTCAACTCAAAAGGCAAATCCTAGTCTAGAGGTTGCAAAATTGGAGCACTCACTAAAACTTGATTTATTTGTTCAAAAGCAGCAAGACAATCAGTTGCAAAAAGAAATTTGACATCCTTACAGAGTAGCGCGGTGAGTGGGCATTGGAAAAGTCCTTGATAAATCTCCGATAGAATCCAGCATATCCCAAGAAGCTGCGGATTTTTTTGACGGAAATAGGTGGTTGAAGACTAGTCATAACCTCAAACTTAGCGCGTTCCACTTTAATCCCATCCGCTGACTCTATGGCCATGTACAATGCCATCTTTCACCATAAAGTGGCATTTCTCCCAATTCAGAACCAAGTGCTTCTCCACACATCTAGCAAGCACCTTCTCCAGATTATCAAGGCAGTCTTGAAAGGAAGAACCGTAGACTGAGAAATCATCCATGAAAACCTCCATGTAGTCCTCAATCATGTCTATGAAGATAGACATCATACACCGCTGGAATGTCGCAGGAGCGTTACAAAGTCCAAAGGGCATTCTACGGTATGCAAAAGTGTCGTAAGGACAAGTAAACGTGGTATTCTCCTGGTCTTCTGGATGGATGGGGATTTGGAAGAAACCGGAGTACCCATTGAGGAAGTAGTAGTAAGGATGATTCGCCAATCTCTCCAACATCTGATCAATGAAGGGCAAATGAAAGTGGTCATTCGTGGTGGCTGTGTTGAGCTTCCGGTAGTCAATGCACATCATGTGTCGTATCACAGTCCTTGTAGAAATTAGCTCATTCTTCTCATTCTTTATAACTATGACTCCTCCCTTTTTAGGCACTACATGAACTGGACTAATCAAAACGCTGTCCGAAATTGGATAAATGATCCCAACCTCCAAGAGTTTCAGAATCTCCTTCTTGACAACCTCTTGCAAATTCGGGTTTAGCCTCCTCTGATGCTCAATTGATGACTTCGTCTCATCCTCAAGGTGAATCATATGCATGCACAAGTCCGGAGAGATTCCTAAAATGTCATCAAGAGAATAGCCAAGAGCGTTGCGAAACTTGCGCAGCTTGCTTAGATGTAAAGTGAGCTTTGCATTGTTCAAAGAAGCATTAACAATGACTGGATATGTGGAATTAGGCCCTAGAAAAGCGTACCTTAGCCTGGCAAGAAGTGGTTTGAGTGTGATCTTTGGAGCTTTCTGTTCACTCTAATCACTGATTTTTATAGATTTCATAGTACTCCCAACCAACTCCACATTAGCAACCAATTGCTTAACCCGCTTACTCGCATCCATCATCTTTGCATACCCCTTAGCAATATTATCAAGCTGGCCTATCTCTATCACAGAGTTGACCAATGTCCTCTCCAAAGGATCAATGGGATGTATCTCATTAAAAACTTCTTGTGCGAGGTCAGTAAGCGTATCCACATAGAATGTCTGGCCATCAATAGTGGGTCTCTTCATCAGCTTATTCATATCAAACTTCATCTCCAAATCGCCCACACTCAAAGTGATACTGCATCCCTTGCAATCAATCATTGCACCAATTATCGCTAAGAATAGTCTACCCAAAATAAGAGGATATTTGGGTTCCTCACCGTATAGCAACACCACGAAGTCAGTAGGGATCAAACAATCTCCAACCTTGATTGGAACATCCTCCAAAACATCTTCTGGGATCCTTACTGATCTGTCTGCTAGTATAAGAGAGATCCTAGTTGGTTGGAAATCAGTCATTCCAAGGCTAACAGCAACGGAGTGTGGCATAAGATTGACACTAGAGCCCAAATCAAAAAGAGACCTTGGAAACCTTTTTGAAAAGATCAAACAATCCAACACAAAGCTTCCTCGATCCATGAGTTTCTATGGAATCTTGTTCAGAATCACAGCACTCATTTGCTCAGAAATCATTGCAACTCCTTCCTCAAGACCCAAATTCTTGGTAACCATCCTCTTTACATAACGTTGGATTACCGGACTAGTCCTAATAGTATCAATCAATGGGAGTTCAACAACTAGCTTATTCATGATAACTTTGCATCTAGCATCCTCCAGCTCTTGCTTAGACTTCTTCTGATTCCTTGGATAAAATATCTTAGGCTTGTAAACTTGCTCCTCTGCATTGGCCGTAGGTTTCGACAAAATTGGGCTCGTCTGGGTCGTGTGTCAATCTACACACTCCTTGTGTTGATCGACACAAGTCTACTGTATCGACCCTGTGTCGATTGTATTGATCGATGCACGTCCGATTACGTATGTTCCTTCAATATGCGTCGATCGACGCATACCCTCTGCGTCGATCGACGCAGGGTCTAGAATATAAATCTCATCGTCTTCAATCTCCATAAGCTCGTCCAATTGCTCGGTACTAAGACCCTTTTTACGAATTGGCCCCACAAGTGTCTTTCCACTTCTTGTCGTGATAGCAGCAACATTGTGCTTCAGATTCATATCCATCCTTGATGGAAGAAATCCTTTTTGCCTCCTTGAATTCTCTGCGGTATGAGCAAACTGAGTATCTAACTTCTTGACATGGGTATTCAATGCTTCAAATTTCCCATTCAAGTCCTGGTATATAGCATCCATCTTCCCGTTGAAACTCACAGTCATCTTCTGTTGACCCTCTAAGAGCTGCTCAAGCATAGACTTCATCTCGCTATCCGATGATTGAGCAGGAGGCGTCTGATAAGATGGAGAACCGTAGTTCCTTGTGTAGTTGCTCTGGAAAGGCTTTTGATACTCGGTCTTCTAATACTGCGGATTAGGAGTATAGCTAAGGGAACCTTGATTTCCTGTAAACGTGGTTCTCTTGTTGATTCCATTTTAGCCCTTGTTCTCTTGTTGATTTCCAAACCTTTGACCCTGAAAACCGTTCCTATTGATGTAGTTGACATCCTCTTCATCTTGCTCTTCCTCTTGACAGAAAGGTTCTACCTCTTGAGCAAACTGAACCGTCTTCTTTCCCATTAGAAGGTTATGTACAAAATCAAGCTTAGCCTTCACCTCAGCAATTTGACCTCCATCCATGTTCTCACCTAGACTCTTCCTCTCAAAATCTGCATTATTGGTACTATTACTAGAAGCCAAGTTCTCAATCAGCACAAGAGCATCTTCCGGATATCGAGTGTTGAAGTTCTCGTTGTTCGCAGCATCTAGAGCCATCTGGTACCTCCAATCAATCCCTTTGAAGAAGATACCCGGTAACTGAACATCGCTAAAACTGTGATGAGGACAATCTTTCTGATATGCCTTAAATCTCACCCAACAAGCCTTGAATGCTTCAGTCGATCCCAATTTGCGAATCCACAGGGAATCGCAAATCACACAAACGATTATGAATTCAAATTATGCTAAGTGACAATGTATGAATGTAAAGTAAAAAGCAAAAGTAAACAAGTAAATGATGATAAATGTTCTTGTAATCAATTAGACAAAAAGTTAGGCTATGGGTAATTCTCAGGTATAAATCGAAATCTAAGGATAAAAGACTATCAGGATTTTATTAAGTGCACTTCTAGAACTCAAAACACGAGTATAAAACCAATCAACTTTCATTGCAGAGATTATCTGTGACTAAACCCTGAATTCCAAATTTCTTTGCAAATTCAACAAATAAAATCAAGCATTAAAGTTCAAGTTTGATTGTTCACAAATATACTAAGTCAAATTTCTTTGCGAATAGATATTTTTGTTCATCTAAGATTAAGTCGGGTTGTTAATAATACTTTCGCATCTATTAAATCAACCTAGGGTTTCCAATTTCAGTTGATCAATCCTAAAATCAGAGTTAAAGCAATCTAGATGAAGAACAAATAGATAAATGCCTACAGTATTCAATCCTAGCAATTTCTCATCAATCCCTTTAATCCTCCAAAACCTAACAAGCAAACTACTCAGACATAGATGATGAAAACATTATGAATGAATAAAATTGCATAAAAAGATAGAGAAAGTGGTACAAAGGGTTCGAAATCTGATGAAGAACAAGTGCAGATTTGTTTTCCTAAAAGCTCTCAAAATCAATCTCCTTTAGTCTCAATAGAAAACAAGATGTAAAAAACTCTAAAACTTAAAAGAAAATTATATATAATGTAACGCCCGTGAACCAAAAATTGGATTTTTGGTGGGTGTCGATCGACAAAGGTTGGTATGTCGATCGACACGAGTGTTTTGGACTTAGAAGAAGTCGGGTTTTGGGCATTATGTCGATCGACACGGGTGGTGTATGTCGATCGACACGGGGTTAAATTAGACCGGCAGGTTCGGTTTAATTGTCCGGTTTGGTGGGCCGGTTAAGGAAAACCCTAGGTTTCTATATAAAAGGCAGAAATAGTGTTCTGGCCGTTTTTGTTGATCAGAAATCAGAAGTTTAGGGATTTGGGAGAGTTTTGGAGAGATTGAGGTTTCTGGTGAAGGATTGATCGTGGGGGCTTGTTCTTGGGATTGGAGGAACGTGAGAGGATTGAGAGTGAGATTTTCGTGTTAAGAGAAGGAAATCAGAGGCTGTTCGCGATCGTTCTTCGTGTCCTTCGTCTTTTCAATCTTTTGTCGAGGTGAGTGCGTGATCGTGGGTTATATAGACATGAGGATTTGATGGAATGCGTTTGTTTGTGTTGTTGGGTTGTTTTCTGTGTGTTTAGTGCTTGGAATCGTGTAGGGATTCAACATATCGCTTGGGAATTCGAGCCATGAGAGGATAAGCTCGTTTTCTGGGTTCTGTGATGTCGTGTCGATCGACACCAGGGTGGTGTGTCGATCGACACCAGGGTGGTGTGTCGATCGACACGGGGTAGTCTGTCGATCAACACCATGGTGGTGTGTCGATCGACATGGAGCTGTATATCGATCGACTCCTAGTGGTTGTGTCGATCGACACAGTGCTTCAGCAGTGGTTTATGATTGGTTGTTTCATGTATGCTTGATTGTATGCTCATCCTTGTATTGTATCTCTTATTTATGTCTGTATATAAATAACCTGTAGACGGGATGAGCGCGTCGCTGAGTATTTGTGATAATACTCACGCAACTCTTTCTGCCATGTGTTGCAGGTAAAGAGAAAATGTGATCGTGGAATCATGGCCAGGAAGGAGAGATGATCTAGGGTCTCGTATGACGGTGTGATGTTGTAGAATTGCTAGGTTGCTTGTGAATTCTGAATTGTAGTTAGTTGGTTTTTTGGTTATTGGTTATTGGCTATTGTTTGGATTGTTGAATTGAACCGGTTAGATTTAATAAGTATGGGATTATTGAATTGATTGAATTGGTTTAATTGTTTTATGTTTCCCGCATGTTGTATTGATCCAATTGAGGATTATTATATTTGATGATAATAATCTGAAAGCAAAAATTTTAAATTTTTGGGTCGGGTCATTTCAGTTTGGTATCAGAGCCTTAACGGTTCTAGGGCGGCCCTTATGGTTCTAGGGCGGGTGATTGATTAATTAATTGTGTGATAATTGATTGATTGCTGTGTGGGTTTGGGGACATAGATCATCTCTTCCGAGCCTTCAATGAGATTCCACGCTAAGCGTTGTATGATTTCTGTTTTTGTTCTAGTACTTAGTAATCTGCTGTGAGTGCAGAGTAATGGCTAGAGGTGCTAGAGGCAGAGGTCGTGGGGGCCGTGGAGGCCAAGGTGGGCGCGGGCGAGGACTTCAGAGTGAGTCTGATGTCGCGAGTGTGGCCCAGGAGACCACGCAGAAGCAGGTGGCAGACTCGCAGGCGTTTCAGGAGGGGTTTGTGGGTGTGACTGCTACGGGTGCCAGCGTGGGTCCCGAGGTAGCTGGTGGTGCGGGGGGCCCGGGTGGGGGTGCTCCCGTAGGTGTGGCCCAAGACCGAGATGATCGTCTGGCGGGTTTGCTGCAGTTGATTCTGGAGCGGTTACCAGGTGGTGTACTGGCTCCGGGTCAGGCTCCGGGAGTTCAGTCAGGTGGGGCTGGTGTGCAGCCATTGGTGGCTGGGGTTCAGCCGGTAGTGGCTGGTGTGCAACTGGGTGTGGCGGTTGCGGAGGAGCTTCCATCATACCTGAGGATGATGAAGCAGATGTAGAGGATTGGCACCGCGTTTTTCTCGGGTGGTGCCAAGCCTAAGGAGGTCGATGAGTGGCGGCGGAGATTGGAGCGTAATTTTTGCTCAATCAGGTGTCCTAAGGGATACAGAGTGGACCTGGCGGTTCACTATCTGGATGGTGACGCGCATCTCTGGTGGAGAGGCGTCGAGACCAGGAGGGTGCAGGCCGAGATGGTCTGGGAGGATTTCTTGGCAGAGTTTAATGCCAAGTATTTTCCGCAGGAGGCGGTGGATAGGATGGAGTTGAGGTTTCTGAACCTGACTTAAGGACGTCGGACTGTGAGAGAGTTCGATTTGGAGTTCAGTCGGTTGTTGGTACATGCTGGGAAGGGCATGGAGGACGAGCAGGCCCAGGTGAGGAGGTTCCTCGGGGGACTTCGAGCTGATCTGAGAACTCGCTGCAGGGCGAGTAAGTTCGCCACGAGGGCGGAGTTGGTAGAGACGGCTGTTGCGATCGAGGAAGATATCAGGGAGCAGGCTGTGGTGGATAGTCCACCGGTGCAGCAGCACAAGAGGCAGCAGTCGGGTTCGTGTAGGGGCGGCAAGCCTGCTCAGGGTCAGAAGAGGAAGTGGGAGAGCACTTCGGGGCTGAACCAGGGAGGTCAGAGTGGTTCGGGATGCTTCGGGTGCGGTAGCATGGGCCACAAGGTGGCGTACTGTCCAAAGAGGAGAGAGGATTGGGCAGCTCAGGTGTGTTACCACTGCGGGGAGCCAGGGCATATCAAGCCCATGTGTCCTAAGCTACAGCAGATGGCGTTGGCAGCAGTGCAGCCGTTGGCGGTCCAGCCGTTGGCGCAGATCGCAGCGATGCCACGGGTCTTCACTTCGGCAGAGGTGGGCGGTTCTAGTGCCAGACTGATCACAGGTAAATTCCAGACTTGATTGCTTTTCATTTTTTTTTTATCCTGGAGTTGTTTGAATTTAGTCGGTTTGGAAAATTATGAGTCTGCGTTAGAGTGTCGGGTCTTAAGGCACATGGGATTGTGCAGTGACCTTAGTTGTGGGAGGATGTGAGTCCCACGTGTTGTTCGATTCGGGAGCTACGAATAGCTTCATTACTCCGGAGTGTGCGGAGGGCAGTGGGATCTGGAGCGATTCCGGAGAGCAGACGGGAGTAGTTAAGGTTGCTGGTGGCAGGACGCTAGCTACTTTCAGGCGGGCTCGTGGTGTGGACGTTCTGGTGGCGGGAGAGTCGATGCCAGCAGACCTGGTCATTAGTCCGGTGGAACTGTACAATGTTATCTTGGGTATGGATTGGTTGGATCGGTACAGGGTCCATCTGGATTGCCGTCGGGGACATGTTGTGTTCGAGCGGGAGGCAGGAAGGTTGGTGTATCAGGGGGTGAGACCGACTTCCGGGAGTCTCGTGATTTCAGCGATACAGGCTGAGCAGTTGATTGAGAAGGGTTGTGAGGCGTATCTGGCGACGATAGTGATGCCGGAAATTGTTGGAGAGGTTGTAGTTGGAGATATTTGGGTTGTTCGGGATTTCTAGGATGTGTTCAGTCGTTGTTAGGATTGCCACCATCACGGTCGGATCCATTTACGATTGAGTTGGAGCCTGGAACGAATCCTATATCTAAGGCGCCTTACCGTATGGCTCCAGCAGAGATGGCAGAGCTGAAGAAGCAGCTGGATGATCTGTTGGGGAAGGGTTTCATCCGGCCTAGTGTTTCACTGTGGGGAGCGCCGGTGTTATTCGTGAAGAAGAAGGATGGGAGTTTTCAGTTGTGTATCGATTACCGGGGCCTTAACCGAGTCACTGTGAAGAACAGGTATCCTTTGCCGCGCATTGATCAGTTGTTGGATCAGTTGCGAGGGGCTACTTGGTTTTCTAAGATTAACTTGGCGTCGGGTTACCATCAGATTCCGATCGATGAGGCGGATGTTCGGAAGACGACATTCAGGACGAGGTACGGGCATTATGAGTTTGTGGTGATGCCGTTTGGGTTGACGAATGCCCCAGTAGCGTTCATGCGGTTGATTAACGGGGTGTTCTAGGAGTATCTGGACATGTTCGTGATCATCTTCATAGATGATATCCTGGTATATTCGAGGAGTCCGGAAGAGCAAGAGGTGCATTTGAGGTTGGTTTTGGAGAAGCTGCGGGAGCAGAAGCTATATGTGAAGTTGAGTAAGTGCAGTTTCTGGTAGCGAGAGATGAGCTTTCTTGGCCACGTTGTGTCAGCAGAGGGGGTTTCTGTAGATCGGGCTAAGATTGAGGCTATCAGAGATTGGCCTAGACCGAGGAGTGCTACCAAGATTAGGAGTCTTCTCGGGTTGGCGAGTTATTACCGGAGGTTTGTCAAGGGGTTTGCGAGTATGGCGCAGTCGATGACGAAGCTAACAGGGAAGGATGTTCCGTTTGTGTGGTCTTCAGCTTGCGAGAAAAGTTTCGGGAAGCTGAAGGAGATGCTGACTAGTACACCGGTTTTGGCGTTACTCGAGCGGGGTGAGCCGTATGTGGTGTATACAGATGCTTCAAGAGTTGGTCTGGGATGTGTGTTGATGCAGCAGGGGAAGGTTATTGCGTATGCTTCGAGGCAGTTGAGGAAGCATGAGTGCAATTACCCTACCCATGATCTGGAGTTGGCTGCGGTGATTTTTGCACTTAAGTTTGGAGGTCTTATCTGTATGGCGGGAAGGTGCAGGTATTCACAGACAACAAGAGTCTGAAGTATTTCTTCAATCAGCCAGAGCTGAACAAGAGACAGAGGCGCTGGATGGAGTTAGTCGCAGACTATGACTTAGAGATTGGGTACCATCCGGGTAAGGCTAACCTGGTTGCTGATGCGTTGAGTCGGAAGAGAGCGGCTTCAGATCAGCAGCGAGATATGGAGGCTCTGGTGAGCGAGATCAACACGTTGAGGTTGTGTGTGATCTCACAAGAGCCGTTGGGGTTAGAGGCAGCTAACCAGGCAGATCTGTTGAGCAGGGTTCGGGTTGCTCAGGAGAAGGATCAGAGTTTTATTGATGCTTCTCAGGCGGCCGGTTCAGAGTATGTGGTCTCAGCGAGTGGGATGATACTGGTGAACGGGCGGGTTTGTGTACCCAAAGACGAGGATCTGAGGCAAGAGATCCTGAGGGAGGATCTGAGGCAAGAGATCCTGAGGGAGGCTCATTCGAGCATGTTGTCGATTTATCCGGGATGTATTATGACCTGAAGTGGTATTATCACTGGGTCGGGATGAAGAGGGATGTAGCTAGCTGGGTTGCAGCGTGCAACATGTGTCAGCTGGTGAAGGCTGAGCATAAAGTTCCGAGTGGTATATTGCAGAGTTTGCCCATTCCGGAGTGGAAGTGGGATATGATTACCATGGATTTCGTGACGGGGTTACTGGTGTCATGGAATTTTGATGTGATTTGGGTTATTGTAGATCGTCTGACCAAGTCAGCGCACTTTCTGGCCATCAAGAAGACTGATAGAGCGGCAGTTTGGCTAGGAAGTATGTGCGGGAGATTGTGAGGCTGCACAGAGTGCCAGCGAGTATTGTGTCAGACCGGGATCCTAGATTTACTTCAGAGTTCTGGAGGGCATTTCAGGTAGAGATGGGCACTAGGGTGCATATGAGTACAGCGTACTATCCTCAGACAGATGGGCAGTTAGAGAAGA
This sequence comes from Arabis hirsuta, assembly GCA_964056655.1. NCBI lineage: Eukaryota > Viridiplantae > Streptophyta > Magnoliopsida > Brassicales > Brassicaceae > Arabis > Arabis hirsuta. The sequence goes on from OZ053305.1 coordinate 17,916,447, forward strand.
CGATTCAAACATTGGAGGATCTGTTGAGGATGTGTGTGCTTGATTATGGTGGTCATTGGGTGGATCATCTGAACCTCATTGAGTTTGCGTACAACAACAGTTACCAAGCGAGTATTGGGATGGCTCCGTATGAGGCTCTGTGTGGGAGGCCATGTAGGACACCACTATGCTTGACTCAAGTGGGGGAGAGGAGCATGTTTGGTGCAGATTTTGTTCAGGAGACGACGGAGAAGATCCGTGTCTTGCGGCTGAACATGAGAGAGGCTCAGGATCGGCAGAAGAGTTACGCCGATAGGAGACGGAAAGAGTTGAAGTTTGAGCTGGGAGATATGGTGTATCTCAAGGCAGCTATGTTGAGGGGTCCTAAGAGATCCATTTCAGAGAATAATCTGAGTCCGAGGTTTGTGGGTCTGTTCAGGGTTGTGGAGCAGGTCGGACCGGTAGCTTATCGATTGGAGTTACCTCAGAGTATGATGGCTTTTCACAAAGTTTTCCATGTTTCGATGCTGCGGAAGTGTCTACATGAGTCTGAGGAGGTGTTGGCTAGGATTCCGGAGGATCTTCAGCCCAACATGACGTTAGCGGCGAGGCCTATGAGGATTCTCGAGAGGAGGGTCAAGGTTCTGCGCTGGAAGAGTATACCGTTGGTGAGAGTCGTGTGGGACTGTGATGGTATTGAGGAGGAGACTTGGGAACCAGAAGCGTTGATGAAGAAGAAGTTCTCGAAGTGGTTCGAGAAGCAAGCGTTGGCTTGAGTCCTTTTTCTGGTTTCAGAGTCTGTTTTAGCATGTTGCAATGTGGATGTTATGTATTTCGTTTGATGTTGTAACGAGTATACATTTTTAGATTTCATAAGATGAGTTTGCCTTATTAAATGTGTGGTTAAGACGTGTGTTCTTATGAGATGACTAGTGATATCATGGTTTGAGATGATTGGTTGGTCATGTGGGGGTCTAGAGATAGAAGTTCTATGTGAGTTAGAGCTTGCTTATCGGCTAGCATGGCTAGGAATAAAAGTTTTACGCAGCTTAGATATCGTTCATGTTCTAAGAGTGGCTGGAAATAAGATTGTTCATATACTAAGAGCGGCTAGAATGAGATCGTTCATGTTCCAGGAGTGGCTGGAAATGAGGTTGTACATGTTCCAGGAGGGGCTGGAAATGTAAGCTCTATGAGCGTTAGAACTTGTCTATATCCTAGGGAGAGTCTGGAAAAGAGGTTTTATGTGAGTTAGAATCGTCTTTTCCAGGGACTCTGCTAAACACCTTGGTGATTGGGTTGTTTCGGATGACCACGAGAGGTGATTTCAGTCGACAGGTACTCATGATGCATGTATCAGAGTATTGCTCAAGGAGACGGAAGGGTTTCTTGCATACTGAGGGATAGTGGTTCTCTCCAGGGGACGAGTGGGTTCCTCCATATACTCGAGAGTTGGTGGTTCTCTCTAGGGGACGAGTGGGTTCCTTACATGTACTTTGAGGGATGGTGGTTCTCTCCAGGGGACGAGTGGGTCCATGCACACGTATATGAGTTATGGTGTACATGTATATGAGTTATGAGTATGAGATATGAGCAGTAGCGTCTGAGCGTGGTCGTGAGCATGGGGTTGGATGAACTTCGGGGATCGGGAGTGGATCTCAGGTAGTGCTGACCGAGTGGGGTCAGGATTGCAGCCGTGGTGAGACGGTGCAACGAGGCTACTATGAGCCTAGTAGAACTCGGGGATCAGGTGTGATCACGAATGGTGTTGGCTGAGGGCTAGGGTGTGTTGTGGACGTTGAGTCTGGGGTTATTACTGGAGTCTGGTTCGGTTCGGATAATCCTGGTAGCATATGTTATGTCGATGGTCGTACATGTTCTTGTTTGATTATTGTACGATCATTTGGTCCAATGCGGGGTCAATGGTTGGTCGGACATGTTCTTGTTTGATTGTTGGACGGTCAATCGGGCAGCCCTAATCTGGACCATGGGGCGTGCATCGTTGGTGTTCCGGGTGAATCTGGTCGAATTTTAGGCGAGAGTGTTAGCCTTAGCAGGACGGGTTGTGGGATTCGAGTGTGATCTCGAAGGATACTGGCCATGTGCGGGTCAGGTGGTTGAGACCGTAGTGTGGCGGTGTCGCGTGATTTGAGGACGAAGCCGTGTTAGTTTGGGAGAATTATAACGCCCGTAAACCAAAAAGTGGAATTTTGGTGGGTGTCGATCGACACAGGGTGGTATGTCCATCGACACCTTTGTTTTGGACTTAGAAGAAGTCGGGTTTTGGGTGTTATGTCGATCGACACGGGTGGTGTATGTCAATCGACACGGGGTTAAATTAGACCGGCAGGTTCAGTTTAATTGTCCGGTTTGGTGGGCCGGTTAAGGAAAACCCTAGGTTTCGATATAAAAGGCAGAAACAGTGTTCTGGCCATTTTTGTCGATCAGAAATCAAAAGTTTAGGGATTTGGGAGAGTTTTGGAGAGATTGAGGTTTCTGGTGAAGGATTGATCGTGGGGGCTTGTTCTTGGGATTGGAGGAACGTGAGAGGATTGAGAGTGAGATTTTCGTGTTAAGAGAAGGAAATCAGAGGCTGTTCACGATCGTTCTTCGTGTCCTTCGTCTTTTCAATCCTTTATCGAGGTGAGTGCGTGATCGTGGGTTATATAGACATGAGGATTTGATGGAATGTGTTTGTTTGTGTTGTTGGGTTGTTTTCTGTGTGTTTAGTGCTTAGAATCGTGCAGGGATTCAACATATCGCTTGGGAATTCGAACCATAAGAGGATAAGCTCGTTTCCTGGGTTCTGCGATGTCGTGTCGATCGACACCAGGGTGGTGTGTCGATCGACACGGGGCAGTCTGTCGATCGACACTATGGTGGTGTGTCGATCGACACGGAGCTGTATGTCGATCGACTCCTAGTGGTTGTGTCGATCGATACAGTGCTTCAGCAGTGGTTCGTGATTGGTTGTTTCATGTATGCTTGATTGTATATTCATCTTGGTATTGTATCTCTTGTTTATGTCTGTATATAAATAACCTGTAGACGGGATGACCGCGTCGCTGAGTATTTGTGATAATACTCACGCAACTCTTTTTGCCATGTGTTGCAGGTAAAGAGAAAATGTGATCGTGGAATCATGGCAAGGAAGGAGAGATGATCTAGGGTCTCGTATGGCGGTGTGTTGTTGTAGAATTGCTAGGTTGCTAGTAAATTCTGAATTGTAGTTAGTTGGTTCATTGGTTATTGGCTATTGTTTGGATTGTTGAATTGAACCGGTTAGATTTAATAAGTATGGGATTATTGAATTGATTGAATTGGTTTAATTGTTTTATGTTTTCCGCATGTTGTATTGATCCAATTGAGGATTATTATCTGTGATGATAATAATCTGAAAGCAAAAATTTTAAATTTTTGTGTCGGGTCGTTTCATATAATGTATCAAAATCCGATTGGACCTTGTATGTAAACTTCTGGGCTTCTCGGGCAAAAGAGAAATTCTTCAAAACTTGAAATCTTCACGTCAGACATGTGTGTCGATCGACACAACTAGTCTGTGTCGATCGACACAAGCTCTGTTGGGGTCAGATTTCACTCCTATGAGATCGATATGGCGACGAGATCAATTCCACAACGTCTTGACGAAATCAAAGCGAATCTGCAAAAGCACAGTCTGAATCTAGGCCCAAAAATACATTAAACCCATTAATTAAATGGGCTTAATGGATTAATGGGTCCAATTTTAATATATTGCTTAATGGGCCAGGTCCATTTATTGTACTTACCCAAAATGGGGATCGAAACATTCTACAGAAAACAACTCTTGTAACAGCTTTCTAAACAGCTAATAAAACTCTCTTGAGATCTTATCGTCTGGTGGCTTATCGCACAGCTTTGCAAACCCTAGAAACATTACTTAAATATTAATTGGGGAGAATCTACCCTCCACAATTTGGAGCCGACTGTGGGGAACTTGTGAAGCTTCTCAAAAGACCACCGCTCCGAGATCAGGAGAGATGACGCTCGAGGGAGACAACAGCGAAAGCAACCCTCAACAACTCGCCATGGACGGATCTGCAACCAAGGACTCCGAAACAAACACGAATGCACCCAAAGTCATCATCGATCCTGAGACCAATGCGAACACGCCCGGAAGAAACAACACCGCAACGGACAAGCCCGCAGAAAAACCATCGCAGCTCGCCACGGAGATCACACAGATAAAGGGAATGTTTGAAGAAATCCTTAGAAAGACAAGGGAATAGGACAACTTCAACAATATAATGAAAAACCAGATGGATTCGTTAACCGCGGCAAGCCACAGAAAAACGACAAGATTTACACCCCAAGTCGTGGACCGTATCGCCCCGACAGCTCTTAACATTTCCACGCCCTCAGAAGCTCAAAGAATCCGTCGACGTCGTCCGCTCAATCTAAACGCCGACCCGACTCCCGGAAGCAGAGGACAAGACATCAACAAAGGCAAAGCAATAGCTGGCGGCTCGGCACCGGCAGTAGGCCCCAGACAGCCTAGCGGTTTGGCACTAGCTGACAAGCCTGCGTCAGTGGTCGATCTTGAGGATGACATCGAAGAGGTCGACTCCGATGAGCCCAACGAACCAGGGCAGAAGACTATAAGACAAACCTATTACCTTGGAGATGAGAAGTACGCCTTTGAAATCACCGAAGAAGAAGAACGTCTCCGCTGGGAGACACAGCGAACCTCCAAAGAGGAAAAACGTCTCCACTGCGAAAGACGCAGAATCGCCAAAACCTACGGAGTCGCACCACGAATGCACCAGGACGAATTAGACGAGCTCCATGCCTCTATGTACCGAACTAATATGGATCTAAAGGCGATGCGCTCACAAATGCATCGAGCGACCAGCACGGCGCCGGAGATTGATCGAGTGCTTGAAGAAGCGCAACGTACGCCTTTCACCGCTCACATCTCAAAAGCAAGGTTGTCCGACCCTGGAAAGATTAAAGTGCCAACCTATGAAGGGAGTTCTGATCCAACAGATCACATCACCGCTTTCACTATAGCGATGGGACGAGCCAACTTCAGAGAAGATGAAAGGGATATTGGTCAATGCCATTTGTTCGTAGAACACCTCAAAGGACCAGCTCTCCAGTGCTTTGCTGGGCTCGAGAGTAACTCCATTGATAGTTTTAGCCAGTTGTCAGCGGCTTTCCTCAAACAATACGCTATCTTCATAGAGCAAAGAACTCTGGGAGCTGACCTATGGACAATGACGCAGGGGCCTGCGGAATCCCTCCGCAACTTTTTTGAGCGGTTCAAGACCATCCTGTCAAGGGTAAAAGGCATTGACGACTCATCGGCGCTCAAGGCCCTGAAGAAATCACTATGGTACGAGTCAGACTTCCGGAAAAAATAATCGTGAACGAGCTGGCAACAATCCAAGACGATCTCCATCGAGCAACTAGGTTTGCAAGGAATGAGGAGGAAATGAAATTATTGGCAGAAAAACACGAAAAGACAAAACAGCCTAACGCTCCCCCCCAGAATCAGAACCAACAAGGCAACAAGAAGAACAACCAAACGCTTGGATTTGTGGAGCACGAAGGAGGATTTAGGGGTGCACATAATTATCAAGTGGATTCTCCTGGTTACGGCCGAGAACGAGGCCGAGGTCGCGAAAGAGACACAATGAGCAATACCTGGATCATAGGTCAAGACTCTTACGACGAAGCGACATACTGTGACTATCATCACGTCCATGGGCATTCAACTACCAATTGCAGGACTCTCGGTCGAATGCTCGCCGCGAAGCTGGCGGCTGGCCAGCTTAAGGGGGACTTCAGCCTCAAAGACTTTGAGATGGAAACTAAGGACAAGGCAAGCGACGATACCCCAAAGCGAGGAAGAAGAAATGATGATGAATCGCCACCGAACGAACCAAGACAGCGAATACACTAAGTTACTTTAATGAACTACAGGGCGACTTGATCCCTTAAGAGGGTACGTAGGCAGCCCGTCTTCGGATGAGTTCAGTTGCCCTCCTCCTTAAAAAGGGGGGAATGGGTACGTATACTTGTATACTTCCCTCTTTGTACACGGCTTGCCGTATTGAATCAATCAAAAGCTAAGTGTTTACTTGCAAACTTATCAAAAGCCAAGTGTTTACTTGCAAATTTATCAAAAGCCAAGTGTTTACTTGCAAACTTATCAAAAGCCAAGTATTTACTTGCAAACTTATCAAAAGCCAAGTGTTCACTTGCAAACTTATCAAAAATCATTTATCAGAAGCCAAGTTCTCACTTGCATATTCATCCAAAGTCTTCTCAGAAACAGACTTCTTCTCCTTGTTAACTCGCTGCTGTTGGCCACAGTGACGAACTCTTTACATCCCCAGCAGATAAAGCGAGCTATATAAATTCGGTGTTCATTGCTGGAGCGGATTTGTTCACGGGAACATATCCGTAAACCAGAATGTTCAACTCAGAAACCCAGCACACAACAAATCGCTGGTCTAAATTCAGTGTTCATTTCTGGAACGGACTTGTTCACGGGAATATATCCGTAAACCAGAATGTTCATCTCAGAAACCCAGCACACAACAAATCGCTGGTCTAAATTTGGTGTTCATTGCTGGAGGGGACTTGTTCACAGGAACATATCCGTAAACCAGAATGTTCAACTCAAAAACCCAACAACTTAATCGTTGGTCATTATGCAATAACGTGTTCATTCTCGGAGCGGGTGTGTCGACGAAGGCTCGCCCGTAAACCAAGAAGTTCATCAGAAAACCCAGCTAACCTATCGCTGGTCCTAACTCTAATATATTTGAACTTTGGAAACGAACAATTCAACGGCAGCATGCCTCAAAACCAGAACAACCATCATCCCAAGTCAAATCGCTATCTCAAATAACGCAAGACAAAAATGAGGACAAAAGGATAAAAATCCAAGCTGAATCAAATTCAAAATCCAAAATAAAAAAAAAGCGAGAAAATGCTAAAACAATAAAAACATAACTAAGGCGCGGTCTCGTTAACATTGTCAACAATCTCGATGGTCTGCTCAGAAGGAATCACAGCCACAGAGTTTGACAAATCATCATCGCTTGACGAATTAGAGGAACTCGAATCCGAGTCAGCCTCCTCTTCAACGGTATCAGCATCCAACTCCTCAACTCGATCATCAGTCGCGATAACCGGCGAATCCTTAAGGATCCCTTCAAGTTCGCGCACATGATTAGCAAACACCTCGTCTGCAAGTGATAGGTCTACCTCCTGCTTCTCAAGCTCCACGAGATCTTCGCCGAGATCAGGCGCCTTGTCACTCTGAAGCAACTTTACGAGCTCAATGTTACTTCGGACTTCAGCAAGATCAATTATGTCAATCCTTGGCTGGCCATTGACCGCTCTAATCTTCTCCATAGCACGGACAATCCTCGCCTCATACTTCGCCGCCAGTTCGCGCTTCGCTTCGTCAACAGCTTGTTGCACAGCCGCATCTTGAAGTTTGGCAGCAACATCTAAGCGGGTGGTAAGGTCAGAGACTTCTTTCTGAAGACGCTTCCTCTCGGATTCAGACTCTGTAAATGTTCCATCCATCTCGCGACGCTTATCCTCGATTTCCTTCATAGCAGCTTCGAGAGTAACAACACGATCCTCCGCGTCCCTTTTCTGCTTCTTATGATCATCACAAGCCTTCTGAACGTTAGCAAGCTGACGAGTCAGTGAGCGAGCAGTCACCTCGTAGTCAATCACGACCTTATTAAGTAAAGAAAGGAACTGCCAAACAGAGAAACAAATCACGCAAAACAAGTTAGCAAATCAAAAAGAAAGAAAAAAGAAATCGTTATCCCACAAGAGTAGCCGCGAAGTCTTACCGTCATACAGTCTAAGGCCATGCTTGAGTAAGAACCCTTCTTTGACATTTGTTCTTGAGGGGGAAACTCAGTGCCAGGGAAGACGATCTTGGACAGATGCGACGCCGCCAGCTCAGCATTGCTGAAAGATCTTTTCGAACCGGGAGGAAAGGATGAGTCCATCGCCACGCGATCACATCGAGGAGTCGATGCGCGCCTTGATCTGCTTGGGTCTTCACCGCCAGCAATATCTTTGCCCCTATCTTCTCGGGAACGCTTACGACTTGCACCAGCATCATCATCCCTTCCCTGCACATCATCTTGATGCCTATGCGAAGGTTCAGATCGACGATCAGCAATGATGATGTCATTTCGCTCGAACGCTGAACGACGCTGCCTGGGTGCAAGGGTTCCAGTAGTGCCTGCTCTTGGAACTGACACTCTCGCATTGTATCCTCTTCTGGCCTCGGCAGCCCTCCTCTCACGAGCAGAAGGTTTCCTCACGTTGTCCGGCATCTCTGACAAAGAAATCTGCGAAATAGATTCGAAGCGACGAGCACGAGTTTCTCTGACTCTACGTAAAAAGTCTTCCTTCCAGCTACACTTCTCAGCAGCAAGTATATCGCGAAGAACAAATAAGTCACTCGGCAACCTCTCAATACGACTCAGAACTGCAAAAACAACAACAAGAGAAAATGATTAGAATCGCGAACCTCCGTATATAGGCAAGCAAAGAAACGGCGACTTTAAAAACTATCAAGGAATGGTAAGCTAAACAAAAGAGCGCGGCAGGGTCTGCTACCGCGAGTCTCCCATCTCTTTCGAAGCATGTCCAGATGAGCGCAACCAACAGATGCTTCATTGATTTTCACAAAGAAAAGCTTTTCCGACCAAAAACGATCTATATTGGGATCCGGTTTAGAGATCCGGTTTTCCCTTAAGGAAATAAAGGAGTTTGTCCTTGGAGCTAGTTTTTCTAACCTCCAGAAAACTCAACAGATGGTCAACTCCGACTTCGTAGCCACACTCATAGCTGCGTACCATAATCCCGACCAAGTGGTGCATCCCGCTAGGCGTGATCTGAGCAACAGCAAGGTTGGTCCTCCATAAGAAGTCAAGAATAACGCCAGGGATCGGGAACCACAGGAAACACGCATGAAAGTATGCTTCATACAGAGTGAAGTAGCCCTCTGGAGGATGATCTACCCTTGCATCTGAGCAAGGAACGACTAGCTCGACTCCGTCGGGAAAACCAATGCAAGCATTGAGAGAATCCAAAGATTTCTGAGTTGACATTGTAGATCCAGGCGGATCGTTTTCTCTCTTCTTTGCTCTCGGCTTCTTGGCAGCCGGACGAAAATCAATCTCATCGGTAACCTCATCAACCGCGACTAGAGCGTCAGAGTATACTGGTCTCGACAAACCATCAGTGTCGAATACTGGCGAAAGAACCATTCTCCTTCCGAAAAGGAAGGGATCAGCGACCATATCTCCGGAATCATCTAAGTCACTTGAACTGTCAAGCTGCGAGTCCGCGGAATCAGAAACCATCCTCCTAAATTCACCTCTCCGCTGTACCAAAGATCAACGATCTGAATCGATTTCGCTCAACAGAGTCAGCCTTGCTGCCAAGTCCTTGAACCACTGAGTCAGAAAAAAAAAAAAAAATCGGCCGAGTCAACTCAGTGGGTCAACTCGACCGAGTCAACTCAGTGAGTCAACTCGGCCGAGTCGACTCACTGAGTCAACTCGTCAGCTCTTGAAGCTGGGTTTCAGTCGCCGATCTCGCCTCGCCTCGCCGTCAAAGAACGTCTCCTCGCCTCGCCTCGCTCGTTGATAAGCAAGCCGGAGGCGGATCTCTCTCCTTGCCGCGGATCTCTCTCCCTCCTTGCCGTTTTCTCTCTCTCTCCTCGCGAGGTGGTCGGAGCTCGTCGGAGCCCGTCGTCGCCGCCGCAGCATCAAGCAGGGACGAAGAGGATGAACCGTGCCGATCTCCCTGCAGTTTCACCCATCATCGCCGGCGAAACCGAGATCCGATGATTCGCTGCCTCACGATCTCTCACCTCGACGACCACGATCTCTCTTACCTCCACCACCTTGATCTCTCTCGCCTCACGACAACGGAGCTCATCGTCGCAGAAGTAGCTCGCCGCGATCTTGACTTTACCGGAGGTCATTGATCGGAGGAATGGTGGCGGCGACGGCTCATGAAAAAAAAAACCTTCAAAAAGAAAAGAAATAATAATAAAGAGGCAGAAAGGAGATGATTTTTACCTTGCGTTTGGGGAAAAAGTGAATTGGTGGAAAATAACTCCAGGGAAGCAGACTTATTTATACTTGGGGAATTTCCTAAAATCACAATGGCTTTGGAAAAATTCCTGAAATTTTCCACCAGGCCTCAAAGCCCATTAACTGCAACAAGACCATCAACTTCCTCAGTCTCCTAAGACAATAAAAAGAAAACAAGCCCAGGAAAACACGCAGACATCAACTCGACGCGGAATAACAAGAACTTCCCAAGTTCGATGACAAGACGTCCACGCCTGGCGACTTCGCAGTCCAACATATCGATCTCAGACTCCAGAAACTTTTACCTTGGCATCATCATAACTCGATACTACCAAGCTGGGGGACTAACTGTTGGGGTCAGATTTCACTCCTATGAGATCGATATGGCGACGAGATCAACTCCACAACATCTTGACGAAATCAAAGCGAATCTGCAAAAGCACAGTCTGAATCTAGGCCCAAAAATACATTAAACCCATTAACTAAATGGGCTTAATGGATTAATGGGCCCAATTTTAATATATTGCTTAATAGGCCAGGTCCATTTATTAACTGGCCCATTTACTTAGAAATACTATATATAGCTCATTGTACTCACCCAAAAAGGGGATCGAAACATTCTATAGAAAACAACTCTTGTAACAGCTTTCTAAACAGCTAATAAAACTCTCTTGAGATCTTATCGTCTGGTGGCTTATCGCACAGCTTTGCAAACCCTAGAAACATTACTTAAATATTAATTGGGGAGAATCTACCCTCCACAAGCTCCAAAATTCAATTTCTTCTCACGTAATACATGTGCGTCGATCGACGCACATGGGTTGTGTCGATTGACGCAAGTCAGAAATATCGACACCAACTTCATGACTTTGGCTCTTCTTTCCTTGATGCTCCAAAATGCTCCATAAGCTCCCATTAAGCTCCAATCGTCCATCAACCTACAAATCCTTGAAAAGACTCGAAAAATACGAAAAAGACTCTATGAAAAAAGACTTATATCATGGCTAAAAACGAGTGAAAACCATGATATATCAACGGACAGAGCCTCGTGTAACACAGACAGAACCTAAAGCAACGAATATGCATACATAACTTGATGTTACACAGACAAAGCCTCGTCTAACACAAACAGTTCATGTACAAGAATTTGTACCAGACGAAGTGTTGAGACGTGGAAGGAGGAAGAAAGAATATTCTGTTAGGCTACATGACTATGAGTTTAATACGGTCTTTCAGATGAATTTATCCACTATAATTCAAGAATAGAGTCATGAATATGCAATTGAGAATTTTGTGAATTGTGATAGGTTTTATGAGTCACACAGAGCGTTTCTATATAGAATAACTGAAGCGATTGTGCCACAGACATTTTCTGAGGCAATGAAAGATCCGAGATGGAGAGAAGCAATGAGATTAGAAATTAAAGCCCATGAACTGAATAAAACATGGGTGATTAAACACTTGCCATCAGGTGAACAGGTTATTGAGTGTTTGTAGAATTTCACGATCAAGTATAATGCAGATGGATCAATTGAAAGATATAAGTTAAGAAATGTTGCATGCGGTAATGGGTAGAGAGAAGGGCTTGATTATGAAGAAACATTTGCTCCAGTACCCAAAATGAGCACTGTTAGATTGGTTCTTCAGGTTGCAGCTCGGAAGAACTGGAATTGCATCAAATGGATATACACAATGTGTTTCTTCATAATGATTTGGGGGAAGAAGTGTTTATGAGATTAGCTCAAGGTTTTTGTTTTCCGCAAAAGAGAATGGTGTGTCGTTTGCAAAAGTCATTGTATGGTTTAAAATAGGCTTCAAGATGTTAGTTTACAAAACTCAAAAATATACTTTTGGGGTATGGTTTTACACAAAGTAGATCTATTACTCCCTTTTCTCATTAGTTCGTGGTAAGGTTCACTTGCATGTTATGGTGTATGTGAATGATCTGGTGGTGACAGGGAATTGTCAAGATGTTATTCAAAAAGTTCAAGACATTTTTGAGTGGTTGCTTCGGTATGAAATATTTGGGGAAAATGAATTATTTTCTTGGATTGGAAGTAGCATGCAGTAAGGAAGGTATCTATTTGTCCCAGAGAAAGTATGCTCTTGATATTATTGCTGATGTTGGGTTTCTTGGAGGTAGGCCAGTAGAGTTCCCGATGGAACCAAACCATCAATTGGCGAAATAAGGGACAAAGGTACTTGTCAATGCGGAGAAGTATTGAAGACTTGTTGGCCGGTTGCTTTATATGGCTACGACTAGACCAGATCCTGCTTACTCGGTTCATATTTTGTCTCAGTTCATGCATAACCTAAGGAAAGATCATTGGATGGTTGCATAGAGAGTTGTTCGTTACTTGAAAGGGTGTCTCGGAATGAGAATTATTTTGAAGGTTGATTGTAATTTTCATCACACAGCTTGATGTGATTTATATTGGGTTGGAAGTCCTCTGACGAAAAGATCTTTGAATGGATGGTTGATACAGTTGGAAAACTCTCCAGTGTCATGGAAGTAAAAGAAGCAGGATGTAGTGGCTCTTTCTTCCGCATAAGCAGAGTATCGAACTATTGTTGCTTCGTTGAAGGAACTGAAGTGCATTAAAGGCGTCTTATCATCAATGAGCATGGCACATGTTGGCGCCATGGATTTATATTGTGATAGCAAATCTGCATTACACATTGCAACTAATCCTTTGTTTCATGAGCGAACGAAACATGTGGAGTCGGATTGTCATTTCATCAGAGATGATATACAAGCATGTTTCGACGAATGATCAGTTGACAGATGTGTTTACTAAAGCACTTGCTGGACGTTCTTTCCAAGCGATTTTGTCCAAATTGGACATTCAAGATCTCCATACTCCAACTTGAGGGAGAGTATTAAGAGATATATTATATTGGATTTCTGTATAATTTAATTGGACTTAATTATTATGTCCATTAGGTTTTATCGTAAGGTTTAGTATATATAATAATATAATTCTTTTCTAAATCTTTTAATAATATTAGAAGATGTAGAGTTATAAATTGTATATAGTGGGTATAGACTTCTAATTTTCTAGCATATTGCGGTTGAAGGTGTCTCTCGTAGTTATGTGTCTTTTGAATAAAATCATCCATATATGTTGAAACGATGTGACTCGTAAAAATTAAAAAAAAATCAAACTCGGATTATTATTATCATAAATAATAATCCTCGACGGTCAGAACACAAACATGCGGAACTCAATAATCAATTAACCAAACCACACCATTCAATAAATCTCATACTTTATTGAAACACTAAACCAATTCCAATTCAAATCAATAACCAATAACTTTCAATTCCAATAACGATAAACAACACTTCCAGAATTCACTAGCAACCTAGCAATTCTAACAATCCAATACTAAAACAACCGAGGCACTAGATCATCTTCTCTTCCGGCCCATGATTCCACGATCACACTTTGTCTCTACCTGCATCACATGGTTAAAAGAAATGCGTGAGAATTATCACAAATACTCAGTGAGACGGCCATCCCACCTACTTGACTATACACATAGGCATAAGAAAAATATATAATACCAGGATAAACAATCAACAATGCATAACACAACAATCAAACGAGAATCAATCCAACAGACCATGCATCGATCAACACACAACCCCGGTGTCGATCGATGCACTGCTCGTGTGTCGATCGATGCACAGCTCGTGTGTCAATCGACGCACTGATGCAGTGTCCAAGAATCGAACATATCCTCTCATGGATCGATTCCAGAACGCATCATAAAGATCTCCTGCACAGAAATCCACCAAAATAAGCACAAATCCACACAAACAACACAATCAGTCGCATCCTATCAATTCATTTACCCAGATAATCCATGGTCACGCAATCACCTTGCTTCTAGAAGGAAAAGGAATGAAAACAACGAATAACACGAAGAACGACTCCCCAAAAATCTGAAATCTCTTTTTCCTTCGCGAAGAAACGGATTCAATCACCAATCCAGAGTTCCATAACACACAAACCAAGCTTTTAGGATCAAGAACAAGAAGAAATCAACAATGATTCTTCTTTTCTCTCAAATCCCCTCTCAAAACTCTCTGAAAACTTTCTAGAACTCTAAAATGACCAAACCACGCGGCCACAACCCTTTATATAGGGAAGCGGTCCACAACCCGACAACATAAATTAACCCAACCGGTTCAATTTAACCTTGCGTCGATCGACACACACCCCTTGTGTTGATCGACGTACACACCAAAATCCTCAATTTTGGTTCGCGGTCATTACAACTCTCCCCCACTAACGCAGATTCGACCTCGAATTACGTAACACTGTCTCACTACAGCTACAATCCTGACCCAAACCCGGCCACCACCACCCGATATCAACTCTCTGACCCAATCCAGCCAGCATCCCCTGATATCAACACCCCTGACCTCACCTGGCCAACACCACCTGGGATCAACACTCCCGATATCTGAAGCTCATCTAATCTCATACTTACAAATCACGTTTCAGACATTATTGCTCATAACTCATATATATATATCCCTCTCACTCTTAAGGTCATCACCCTTTTAGGTCTCGATGTATATCATACCCCTCCCACCTTCAGGACCGCCGCCCGTCAGGCTATCGGTATGCTCCATGTCCCTCCCACTCTCGGGACACACAGTCCGTCAAGCTATCGGTATGCAAGGAACCTCACTGTCCCCTCGAGTATATGCAGGGAAAATCACTATCCCCTGGAGAAAACATCGTTGTCCCCTCGAGTAAATTGAAGGGAAAATTACTATCCCTTGGAGCAATCAATTCTGCAATGTGCATCATAAGCACCTGTCGACTAAAATCACCTCCCGTGGTTCCATCATGACATCCCCTGTCCCGAAATATCATCACATCCATGACCAATCTCTAGGTCATCCGAGACAACCCAATCACCAGGGTGTCTCCACTCGAGTCTCCCGGAAAATAGACAGTTCTTACTCACATAAAACTTCTATTTCCAGACTCCCTCTAGGAAATAGGAAAATGACATAGATCTCCTATTCCTATTCTCCCTAGAAAATAAACAAGTTCTAACTCACATAAAACTCCTATCTCTAGCTCTCCGGAAAATAGACAAGTTCTAACTCACATAGAACTTCTATTCCCAACTCTCCCTAGGAAATAGACAAGTTTTAACTCACATAGGACTGCTATTCCTAGACTCTTCCTAGAAAATGTACAAGCTCTAACTCACATAGAACTTCCATTTCTAGCCATCTCATAACACATAACTCATGATCCATCAGTCATACTATAAGAACTCACGACTTATAAACACATTTAATAAGAAAACCCATCTTATTAAATCTCAACAATGTATAAATCGTTATATCACCAAACGAATATACATATGCAAAACGCATAGCAACATGCTATCTCAGAAACTGAAAACCAGAAATGACAACTCAAGCCTTAGCTTGCTTCTCGAACCACTTCGAAAACTTTGCCTTCATCACAGCCACTGGTTCCCAAGTCTCCTCCTCACCACCTTCACAGTTCCAACAGACTCTCAATAACGGTATCCTCTTCCGGCGCAACACCTTGACTCTCTTATCGAGAATCCTCACAGGTTTTGCCTCTAATATTGTGACGACCATAAACCAATTTCTATGAATTTTGGTCGTGCATCGATCTACGCAAGGGTCTGCATCGATCGACACAAGGCTCTGCATCGATCGATGCAAGGTTGAATTGAACCGACGAATTTGGTTTTAATTGTTCAGTTTGGCTGGTTTGGGTTAAGGGAACCCTTAGGGCTTGTGTTTAAAAGGAAGCAGCCTCCGTTTTGTGCAAAGATATTGTGAAAACGGCTGAGAAATTGAAAGAAAAGAGGAGAAGGAGATAAACCGTCGTGTCTAAGAAGGAGATGAACACAGTTCTGGCCCATTTTAGAAAAGTAGAGGAACGAACAGTCTAATCAGATCGGATTGGAGTCAAAATTCTAGGGTAAGTTCTCCACTCTCATATCTAGCTTTGGGCAAAATCGGTTTGTCAATTGGATTAGTATTCTGAGTCTTTTTGTTGTTTTCCCGAGAGAGGATCGTTTAGAATTGGATCTGCAACCAGTCCACTTCATGAGTGTTTTCCCGTTAAACCAAAAAAGTTAGGAGGCGTTCTGCATAGCGTTGGAAAGGTCTCGTTCTCAAGATTCCAGATCATGTTTTCGATCATGATTTTGAGGTATGTTTCGTTTTCAGTATGTTTTTAAAGTCGGTGTGTTGTTTCTGTTTTCAGAAACCCTAATCCGGTTTAGGGGAAATTCCAATTGGTTTGGTTAACCAGTTTGGGTTGATTCGGATTAGTTAATCAGATTGGTTTGGTTGGTTGGTTTAACCAACTGGTTCGGTTTGGGTTAACCGACTGGTTTGGTTTGCTGTGCCATCAGGCAAAGCTTGAGGTCAGAGGAGAGTTGCCAGAGGTTGAGGTCAAAGGCAACTGATAGGATAAAGTGAGTGCGTGACCAAGGCTTATCTGGGTAAAAGAATTGATAGGATGTGATTGATTGTGTTGTTTGTGTGGATTCGTGCTTGTTTTGGTGGATTTCTGTACAGAAAATCTGTGTGATGCGTTCTAGAATCGATCCGTGAGAGGATAGGTTCAATTCCTGGCCTCTGCGATGGTGCGTCGATCGACATACGAGCTGTGCATCGATCGACACCAGGGTGGTGTGTCAATTGATGCACAACCTGTTGTGTAGTTCTCGCTTGATTGTTCGTGTTGTGGATTGTTGTTTGCCCATCCTGGTATTTTATATCTTGCTTATGCTTGTATGTATAGCCAAGTAGATGGGATGACCGTCTCATTAAGTATTTATGATAATACTCACGCATATTTTTTAACCATGTGATGCAGGTAGAGACAAATTGTGATCGTGGAATCATGGACGGGATAAGGAGATGATCTAGTGTGTCGGTTGCTTGAGTATTGGATTGATAGAATTGATAGGGTGTTAGTAAATTCTGGAATTATTGTTCTATTGGATTTGTTTTGAATGGAGTTATTCGTTATTGAATTGAATATTTTATGTGATTTCCACTGGTTGTTTGATGTTAGTTTGATTGGATATTGAGAATCAATGTTTATGGGAACATTGATTTGAGTCCAATATTAAAAAAGAAAAAATGGGCGGGTTGTTTCAGTTTGGTATTAGAGCCTTTTGGTTCTAGGGCGGGTGCACTTGATTGATTGATTATGTGAGTTAGTCGATTGATTGTTGCGTGGGTTTGGAGTCATAGATCATCTTCTCCAAGCCTTCAATGAGATTCCACGGTAAGTGTTGTTTGACTTTTCTAGTAATCTAGTATGCTTAGTGTTCAACTGGGTAGTGCACAATGAGATGGATAGAGGTACTAGAGGCTGAGGTGGTCATGGTGGGCGCGAGCGAGGACTTGTGAGTGAGGGATATCGGGTTGATCTGGCATATCATTACCTAGAGGGTGATGCGCATCTCTGGTGGAGAGGTGTTGAGGCCCAAATGGTACAGGCAGGGATGGCATGGGAGGACTTTTTGGCAGAGTTTAATGCCAAGTATTTTTTCGCAGGAGGCAGTGGACCTTCTGGAGTTGAGGTTTTTGGAGTTTACTCAGGGTGACCGGTCAATGAGGGAGTTTGACGCGGAGTTCAGTCGACTCTTGGTTCATGCGGATAGAGGTATTGGTGGCGAACAGGCCCAGGCAAAGAGGTTCTTGAGAGGACTTCGACCTGATTTGAGGACTCGCTGTTGAGTGAGAAGGTTCGCCACGAAGGCGGAGTTGGTTGAGATTGTTGCAGCGATTGAGGAGGACCTGAGGGAGCAGGTGGTGGTGGCTGGTCCCCCTATTCAGCAGAGGAGATCGCAGCAGCAGGTGGGTCCGCAGCAAGGGTGGCAAGCCTGCGCAATGACAGAAGAGAAAGTGGGAGAGCACTTCAGGGTCAAGTCATAGAGGTCAGGGTGGTCCGGGATGCTTCGGGTGTGGAAGCATGGATCACAAGGTGGCGAATTATCCAAAGAGGAGGGAGTCTCGGGGTGCGCAGGTGTGCTTTCATTGTAGAGAGCTGGGGAATATCAAGCCGGGTGTCTTAAGCTGCAACAGATGGCAGTGGCGGCTGTGCACCCGGTGGCTCAGATTGCAGCGGCATCGAGGGTGTTCACTTCAGTGGAGGCGGGGGGCTCTAGAGCCAGACCGATCACAGGTAAATTCCAGGACTTGACTTGTTAAGTTCTGGTGTTTGAATTTTTGTCTGTTTTGGAATTTGTGAACCTGTGATAAGTTACTAGGTTTCTTAGGCACATGGAATTTGTGCAGGGACCTTAGTAGTGGGCGGGCATGAGTCTCATATTTTATTTAATTCTCGAGCGATGAATTGCTTTATTTCTCCTGAGTGTGCGGAGATCAGCGGTATCCGGAGCGATTCTGATGAGCTGCTGGGAGTAGTTAAGGTTGCTGGTGGCAAGTCTGTGGATATTCAGGTGGCGGGCGAGTCTATGCCAGCTGATCTGATTATTAGTCCAGTGGAGCTGTACGATGTCATTCTGGGTATGGATTGGCTGGTTCGGTACAGAGTTTATCTGGATTGTCTTTGGGGACAAAATATGGGCATTACGGGTTTGTGCTGATGCCATTTGGTTTGACTAATGCTCCAGCAGCATTCATGAAGTTGATTAACCGGGTCTTCGAGTAGTATTTGGATGAGTTTGTGATCATCTTCATTGATGATATTCTTATGTATTCGAGGAGTCCTGAGGAGCATGAGGTTCATCTGAGAGTAATTCTGGAGAAGCTGCGGGAGCAGAGGCTGTACGCGAAGTTCAGCAAGTACAGTTTTTGGCAGCGAGAGAAGAGTTTTTTTCGGTCATGTGGTTTCTGCAGATGGGTTTCTGTGGATCTAGCAAAGATAGAGGCTATCAAAGGGTGGCCTAGACCGAGGAATGCCACTGAGATCAGGATTTTTCTCAGATTGGCAGGTTACTATAGGAGGTTTGTCAAGGTTTTTGCGAGTATAACGCAGTCGATGACGATGGCGCAGTCGATGACGAAACTGGCGGGGAATTATATCCCTTTTGTGTGGTCTTCAGCTTGCGAGGAGAATTTCAAAAAGCTGAATGAGATGTTGACTAGTACACTAGTGCTGGCGTTGCCGGAGTCGGGCGAGCCATACGTGGTGTATACAGATGCTTCAAGAGTTGGTCTAGGTTGTGTATTGATGCATCAAGGGAAGGTAATTGCATATGCGTTGAGGTAGTTGAGGAAGCACGAGTGCAACAACCCTACTCATGATTTAGAGTTGGCTGCAGTGATCTTTGCTTTAAAGATTTAGAGGTCTTATCTTTATGGCAGAAAGGTGCAGGTGTTCACAGACCATCAGAGTCTGAAGTACTTCTTTACTCAGCCAGAGCTGAACCAGAGACAGAGGCGCTGGATGAAGTTGGTAGCAGCTTATGATCTGGAGATTGGGTACCATCCGGATAAGGCTAATCTGGTTGTAGATGCATTGAGTTGAAAGAGGGTTGCTTCGGCTTAGGAGTAGGATATGGAGGATTTGGTGAGCGAGATTAGTATGTTGAGGTTATGTGTTATTTCACAGGAGCCATTGGGGTTAGAGGCAGCTAACTAGACAGATTTGCTGAGCAGGATTCGAGTAGCTCAGGAGAAGGATCAGGGGTTGATTGATGCTTGATATATCATGGTTTTTACCTGTTTTCGACCATGATATAAGTCCTTTTCATAGTGTCTTTTTGAGGTTTTTCGAGTCTTTTAGAGTCTTTGCAGGATTAAGGACGATTGAAGCTTAATGGAAGCTTTTGGAGCATTTTGGAGCATCGAGGAAAGAAGGGCCGAAGTGAACAAGTCGGAGTCGAGTTTTCAAGGCTGTGTCGATCGACACGGGCCTGTGTGTCGATCGACATGCCCGTCTGATACTTGAAGACTTCAAGTTTTGAAGAAATTCCTCTTAGGCCCAAAAAGCCCAGAAGTTTACACCAAGGCCCAATCCGATTTTTAGACAATATAAATAGTTTTTCCTTAGGTTTTCATGTTTTTATCTTGGATTTTATATTGAGACTTGGAGGAGGAGAGATTTGGGGAGAGCTTCAGACTTTCAGAGATTTCGAAACCCTTTTGTATCTCTAACTCTATCTTTTATGCAATTTTATTCATTCATAATGTTTACTGCATCTATGTCTGAGTAGTTTGCTTGTTAGGTTTAGGGTAATTTAAAGGTTTGATGAGAAATTGGTAGGATTGAAACCCTGTTAGGATTTATCTTTATGTTCTTCATATAGATTAATATAACTCTGGTTTTAGGATTGATCAACTGAAATTGGATATCCTAGGTTGCCTTAATAGATGCGAAAGTATTATTAACAACCGGACATAATCTTAGATGAGCAAAATAATCTATTCGCAAAGAAATTTGGCTTAGTAATTTTGTGAACAATTGAACCTAAACTTCATGCTTGTCTTTATTCACTGAATTTGCAAAGAAATTTGGAATTTAGGGATTTAGTCATAGAAAATCTCTGCAACGAAAGTTGATTGGTTTTATATTCGTGTTTGAGTTCTAGAACCGTTTTTAATAAAATCCTAACCGTTTCAATCTCTGTGTCGATCGACACATACCTTTGTGTCGATCGACACGACCGTATTTCAAGTCATTCCCGCGAATTATCCAATGCCTAACTCTTTGTCCAATTGATTTCAAGAACTTTATTATCATTCACTGTTTACTTTGCTGTCTATTTTACATTATTACATTATTGCTTAGCCTAATTTGAGAGAGTAGCTCAGGGCAAATTTAAGCATATCAAAATTTGGCGCCGTTGCCGGGTAGTCGATCTAACCAATTGATTTGTGTTATTAGAACTTTGTCTAAGTTTTTATTTTTGTTTATTTTACTTACTTTTTCTTTTCTTTTTGTTTTGTGTGTTTCATGTTTATGCATCAGCGCGTTACCAGAAGCAACCAGAACAAAGAGCTACTTGATCTCAATCCTGAGATTTTGAGGTTAGAACGAGCCAACAGAGCAGCGACAAGGACAGCCAATATGAATCCAATGATCCTTATCAAAGGTGACGATGGTTTTCTTCAGGACTCTAAGGGTCGCAGACGCAATGCTCAGGGTCAGAGGATTGATGAGAATGGGGTTGTGATTTTAGAGGAGCTAGCTAGGCGTGGGCGTACTCTGGGAGAGTACAACAGGCCCAATGAGTTCTATGCCAACAGGGCAGCGATTCGTCCTCCTGCTTTCCAGAGGAGCGATTTTGAGTTGAAGCCTGCCTTCTTCTCACTTGTGGCTCAGCATCCATTCCACGGTCTTTCCTCTAAGCACCCCATGGATCATCTTGAGAGGTTCGAGGATTTGGCATCCAGCATCAAGGCCAACGGAGTCTCTAGCGACTACCTCTACTGCAAGCTTTTCCCCTACTCTCTTAGAGGAGAAGCAGCCTACTGGTTGAAGCAGCTGGAGCCAGGCTCGCTGACTACTTGAGAGGATACCAAGAATGCCTTCCTCAACAACTTCTTTGATGAGGCGAGATCCGAGGACCTAAGGACTAAGATCTCCACCTTCAAGCAAGGTCCGACTTAAGCATTCAAGGATTCTTAGATGCGATTCAAGTCTTACCAGAGAGACTGTCCTCATCACGGGTTTAGTGATGTTCAGCTGCTGGGTATATTCTTCAGAGGGATTGATTGGAGGTATAAAATGGCTCTGGATGCTGCGAGCAACGGGAACTTCAACACTAGATATCCCGAGGATGCACTTGTGCTAATCGAGAATTTGGCTGCTAGTAACAGTACCAAGAATGCGGACTTTGAGAGGAAGAGACTTGGTGAGAACATGGATGGAAGTCAGATTGCTGAGGTGAAAGCCAAGATAGACTCTGTGCATAACTTTCTAGTGGGGAAGAAGTCAGTCCAGTTTGCTGCAGAAGTGGAGGCTTTTGAGCCTGAAGAAAAGGATGTTAACTACTTCAATGGAGCTGGTTTTCAGGGTCAGAGATTTGGTAATCAGCAAGGGTATCAAAAACCGTTTCAGAGCAACAACTACCAAAGGAACTACGGTTCTTCTTCTTACCAGACGCCTCCTGCTCAATCTTCAGATAGTGAGATGAAGTCAATGCTAGAACAGATTCTAGAGGGTCAACAGAAGATGACAGTGAGCTTCAATGGGAAGATGGATGCCATGTACTCTGATCTGAAAGGTAAAATTGAGGCCCTCAATCTCCATGTGAAGAAGCTAGACACCCAAGTTGCTCAAACCGCGGAGAATGTTAGACGACAAGAGGGATTTCTCCCAGCTAAGACGGAAACAAACCCAAGACTACATGTCAATGCCATCACCTTGGGGAGTGAAGAGGAGATCGAAGACGAAGAGAATGTCGTTCTAGACCCCGTGTCGATCGACACGGATAGCTCATGTTGATCGACACAGGTCGAAAGACGCAACACTGGAGTTTACGCAATCGGTGATTTTTTTACTCAGAAATTGCATGTCGATCGACACAAAGACAGTGTCGATCGACACGGGTCCCAAACGAGTCAAACCGCTTCAAAACCTTCAGTCAAAGCAGAGGAAAGAGTCTACAAGCTCAAGATCCCATATCCACGAGCTGTTAGCGTCAAAATACACGAGGAGAAATGGGGACATGCTCAACCACAGCTGAGAGAGTTGCAAAAGATAACGAATCCAGGGATGTTCCTTGTACGATCAAAGGTATGAAATTCAAAAACTCTCTTTGTGACACTGGAGCTAATGTGAATGTCATATCTGAGTCTGTTGCAAGGAAGCTGGGGATTAAGGATCTGCAACCTTCGAAGATGTCTATCGCGATGGCTGACTTTTCTTCAACATCTTTGAAAGGATTCATTCCTGACTTGATGATTCAAGTAGGAGATTGTCTGGTTCCGGTGGATTTTCAGATTATGGAGACGAAGAATGACAGGGAGAGACCATTGATTTTTGGGTCATCATTCCTTCCCACTGTTGGTGCAATTGTGGATTTTCCCAATCAGAGAATCTCTTTCTCCAAGATCAAAGAGAATGTCTTCTACCCCTCAGTCCATATCATGGAGAATTCTTGTCTGACCGTTACTAATGGAGGAAAGCTGAGTTCAGACCTTGGAGCTGACACGAAGAAGATCCCGTGTACACCACCTTTGATTCCACCCCCTTTGAGATTTGATAGAGCCTCAGCTGCACCCAAAGTGAAGCGCAAGAAGACTTCCAAACCCTTCTCCAGGTTCAGAATCATCCTTCCCATGGAGCTAAGGGAAAAAGGAGAGGTAGTTATCCAAGAGATGATGCAGAACACTATGAAGCTCTTTCCAGGTGTTGTTCCTTTCACCAATCCACCAGGAGTCTGCGTCCTGACACAGTCAAGCTAATGACTGAAAACAAGCGCTTAGTGGGAGGCAACCCACTGGTAAGTGTAAATTAGTTTGATTTTTTTTTACTAACTTTTTTTTATTTTAAGTGTTTCAGAAAAAAAAAAAGACGAGGAAACACGAGTATGTCGATCGACACACCTTCTTGTGTCGATCGACACACCCTGCAACAGGTAAGTTCTCGTTCTTTTCAATTGGTGTTTTCTTTTTCTTTTCTGTTCTTTCACCTACTTCAGGCTTGATAACACTGGGGACAGTGTTGTTTAAGTCTGGGGGAGGTAGTTGCTAACATTGTTTTCGTTTTTGAGAGTCAGTCCAAAGTGTTTTATTGAGTCAAATTAGTCAGTTGGAAACAATGACCCTTCTGTTGGTTTAGTGGATTGTCTTTTTCGAGGTGTGACCATTCTTCCAGGATCAATTTCAGAATCAGACTAATGAAAAATCCTACGACTGACCAGTTAACTGGATACATCTGTTACTTCCAGCATAATCCGCCCCGGGTTCGAGCCAATTATGCGGTCTCCTCGGTGATTGGTGTTCGTAGAGCTTGACTCCTCATTCATACCTGACAAGTGCAATCTCTGTTGAAAAGAATGGTACTCCTCTCCTTCGATCTAAAAAAATATATATATATATATATATATATATATGAATGATTTGGGGTGATATGATAGTTCTTGAGTATAAGACGAGGAAATAAATTTCCAGTGAGTCAATACTCAGGAGGTGATCACCTGGAGCTCCAAAGCAGCAGTCTGAGTCCCTTAGAACGGATGGAGAGGACGAGCGATCTCACGACCCTGTCTCCTCACAAGGAACAACAGTAGTGAAAGCACTGCTTTTGGATCTCAAACTCTAAAAAAAAAGGGAGTTTTTGAATCGAATAAGTCTGGGGGAGAGAAAGAGTACCGAAAGTTATGTGGATTCACTAGTCATGGTATAGTATGGGAATGAGTCTAGAAGGTTCTTGGCATCGAGATCTGGGACGAGACCCAGCAATGAGTACTAGTGGGTTATGTTGATAAGTCGTGGATGAATTTGGGAGGCTGCAAATGTCTATGGAGAAGTACATGGTGGTCTGAATCTGGATTGGTTTTGCATTATGTGGATTACTAGTTGAAAGGGTCGGTTCACTAATCCATGGGAAGGTAAGTTTATGCGTTTTCAAACCTCTTTCACATTCTCAGTGTATGTTTTGCTTGAGGGCAAGCAAATGCTAAGTCTGGGGGAGTTGATATATCATGGTTTTTACTTGTTTTCGACCATGATATAAGTTCTTTTCATAGTGTCTTTTTGAGGTTTTTCGAGCCTTTTAGAGTCTTTGCAGGATTAAGGACGATTGAAGCTTAATGGAAGCTTTTGGAGCATTTTGTAGCATCGAGGAAAGAAGGGCCGAAGTGAACAAGTCGGAGTCGAGTTTTCAAGGCTGTGTCGATCGACACGGACCTTTGTGTCGATCGACATGCCCGTCTGACACTTGAAGACTTCAAGTTTTGAAGAAATTCCTCTTAGGCCCAAAAAGCCCAGAAGTTTACACCAAGGCCCAATCCGATTTTTAGACAATATAAATAGTTTTTCCTTAGGTTTTCATGTTTTTATCTTGGATTTTATATTGAGACTTGGAGGAGGAGAGATTTGGGGAGAGCTTCAGACTTTCAGAGATTTCGAAACCCTTTTGTATCTCTAACTCTATCTTTTATGCAATTTTATTCATTCATAATGTTTACTGCATCTATGTCTGAGTAGTTTGCTTGTTAGGTTTAGGGTAATTTAAAGGTTTGATGAGAAATTGGTAGGATTGAAACCCTGTTAGGATTTATCTTTATGTTCTTCATATAGATTAATATAACTCTGGTTTTAGGATTGATCAACTGAAATTGGATATCCTAGGTTGCCTTAATAGATGCGAAAGTATTATTAACAACCGGACATAATCTTAGATGAGCAAAATAATCTATTCGCAAAGAAATTTGGCTTAGTAATTTTGTGAACAATTGAACCTAAACTTCATGCTTGTCTTTATTCACTGAATTTGCAAAGAAATTTGGAATTTAGGGATTTAGTCATAGAAAATCTCTGCAACGAAAGTTGATTGGTTTTATATTCGTGTTTGAGTTCTAGAACCGTTTTTAATAAAATCCTAACCGTTTCAATCTCTGTTTCGATCGACACATACCTTTGTGTCGATCGACACGACCGTATTTCAAGTCATTCCTGCGAATTACCCAATGCCTAACTCTTTGTCCAATTGATTTCAAGAACTTTATCATCATTCACTGTTTACTTTGCTGTCTATTTTACATTATTACATTGTTGCTTAGCCTAATTTGAATTCATAATCTATTGTGTGAATTGATTCCCTATGGATTCGATCCCTAAGTACTACATCGATCTCTTAATTTGAGAGAGTAGCTCAGGGCAAATTTGAGCATATCAATGCTCTAAAGTTCTAGGTTCTGAGTATCAGGTCTTTGCGAACAGGACGATACTTTTGAATGGACGAGTTTGTGTGCCTAAGGATAAGGATCTGAGGCAGGAGATTTTAAGAGAGGCTCATGTGAGCATGTTGTGTATTCATCCAGGAGCGACTAAGATGTACTAGGATCTGAAACGGTACTATCACTCGGTCGGGATTAAGAAGGATGTGGCTAACTGGGTGGCAACTTGTCATGTGTGTCAGTTAGTTAAAGTAGAGCATCAGGTTCCGAGTGGTTTATTGTAGAGTTTACCAATGCCGGAGTAGAAGAGGGATATGATTACCATGGATTTTATGGTGGGATTACCAGTTTCGTGAACTTATGATGCTACCTGGGTGATTGTGGATCGTCTGACTAAGTCAGCACATTTTCTTGCCATTAAAAAGACCGATGGAGCGGTGGTGTTGGCTAAGAAGTATGTGCGGGAGATAGTGAGGCTGCACGGAGTGCCAGCGAGTATCGTGTCAGACAGAGAGCTGAGGTTCACTTCAGAGTTTTGGAGAGCCTTCCAGGCCAAGATGGGCACTAAGGTGCATATGAGTACAACTTATGATCCTCAGACGAATGGGGAGTCTGAAAGGACGATTCATACACTTGAGGATTTGCTGAGGATGTGTGTGCTGGATTACGGTGGTATTGGGCGGATCACCTGAACTTGGTAGAGTTTGCGTATAACAACAGCTATCAGGCGAGTATTGGGATGACTCCATATGAGGCTGTGTATGGGAGGCCATGTCATACACCATTATGCTGGACTCAAGTGGGGGAGAGAAGCATGTTTGGTGCAGATTTCATTCAAGAGATGACGGAGAAGATCTGTGTCTTGAGACTGAACATGAAGGAGGCTCAGGATCGGCAGAAGAGTTATGCCGATAAGAGGAGGAAAGAGTCGGAGTTCGAGTTGAGAGATTAGGTGTATCTCAAGGCTGCGATGTTGAGGGGTTCTAACAGATCCATTTCAGAGAATAAGCTAAGTGCGAGGTTTATGGGTCCGTTCAGGGTTGTGGAACGGGTTGGACCGGTAGCTTATCGTTTGGAGTTACCTCAGAGTATGAAGGCTTTTCATAAGGTCTTCCATGTCTCGATGCTGCAGAAGTGTCTACATGAGTCTCAGGAGGTGTTGGCTAGGATCCCGGAGGATTTTCAGCCCAATATGACGTTGGAGGCGAGACCTGTGAAGATTGTCGAGAGGAGAGTCAAGGTTCTGCGACGGAAGAGGATACCGTTGGTGAGAGTCGTGTGGGACTGTGATGGTGTCGAGGAGGAGACTTGGGAATCAGAATCGAAGATGAAGTCAAGGTTCTCGAAGTGGTTCGAGAAGCAAGTGGAGGCTTGAGTTGTCTTTTTTTGGTTTTCAGTTCGGGATAATATGTTGCTATGATTTTGTTATGTATTTTCGTTGGTGTTGTAACGATTATACATTTTTGGTGATTTTATAAGATGGGTTTTTCCTTATTAAAGGTTATGGGTTTTTCCTTATTAAATGTGTGTATAAGATGTGAGTTCTTATAATGTGACTGGTGATGTCATTTGTTATGTAATAGCTAGAAATAGAAGTTCTATGTGAGTTAGAGCTTGCCCATGTTCTAGGAGGAGTATCTAGGAATAGAAGTTCTATGTGAGTTAGGACTTGTCTATTCTCTAGATGGCGCTGGGAAATTGATATGCTCAAATTTGCCCTGAGCTACTCTCTCAAATTAAGAGATCGATGTAGTACTTAGGGATCGAATCCACAGGGAATCAATTCACACAATCGATTACGAATTCAAATTAGGCTAAGCAACAATGTAATAATGTAAAATAGACAGCAAAGTAAACAGTGAATGATGATAAAGTTCTTGAAATCAATTGGACAAAGAGTTAGGCATTGGGTAATTCGCAGGAATGACTTGAAATACGGTCGTGTCGATCGACACATGTCGTGTCGATCGACACAAGGGTATGTGTCGATCGACACAGAGATTGAAACGATTAGGATTTTATTAAAAACGGTTCTAGAACTCAAACACGAATATAAAACCAATCAACTTTCGTTGCAGAGATTTTCTATGACTAAATCCCTAAATTCCAAATTTCTTTGCAAATTCAGTGAATAAAGACAAGCATGAAGTTTAGGTTCAATTGTTCACAAAATTACTAAGCCAAATTTCTTTGCGAATAGATAATTTTGCTCATCTAAGATTATGTCCGGTTGTTAATAATACTTTCTCATCTATTAAGGCAACCTAGGATATCCAATTTCAGTTGATCAATCCTAAAACTAGAGTTATAGTAATCTAGATGAAGAACATAAAGATAAATCCTAACAGGGTTTCAATCCTACCAATTTCTCATCAAACCTTTAAATTACCCTAAACCTAACAAGCAAACTACTCAGACATAGATGCAGTAAACATTATGAATGAATAAAATTGCATAAAAGATAGAGTTAGAGATACAAAAGGGTTTCGAAATCTCTGAAAGTCTGAAGCTCTCCCCAAATCTCTCCTCCTCCAAGTCTCAATATAAAATCCAAGATAAAAAACATGAAAACCTAAGAAAAAACTATTTATATTGTCTAAAAATCGGATTGGGCCTTGGTGTAAACTTCTGGGCTTTTTGAGCCAAACTGGAATTTCTTCAAAACTTGAAGTCTTCACGTGTCAGACGGGCATGTCGATCGACACACAGGTCCGTGTCGATCGACACAGCCTTGAAAACTCGACTTCGACTTGATCACTTTAGCTCTTCTTTCCTTGATGCTCCCAAAATGCTCCAAAAGCTCCCATAAAGTCCAATCGTCCAATAACCTACAAAGACTCAAAACAACTCGAAAAATACCAAAAAGACTCTATGAAAAGGACTTATATCATGGTCGAAAACGGGTAAAAACCATGATATATCAACTCCCCCAGACTTAGCATTTGCTTGCCCTCAAGCAAAACATAAACCAAGAATGTGAAAGAGGTTTGAAAACACAGAAACTTACCTTCCCTTGACGCAATGAACTAACCCTTCCAATCTAGTGAACCACATAATACAGAACCAACCCAGAATTGGACCACCATGTACTTCTCCGCAGACTTTTGCAGCTTTCCAAATTCATCCATCACTTCACAGCATAATCCGTTAGTCTTCATCGCTTAGTCTCAATGATCCCAATGCCAAGAACCTTCTAGACTCATTCCCATACTATACCATGACAAATCAACCTATACTACACTTGGTATTCTTTCTCTCCCCAGACTTATTTGACTCTCTATTCCTATTTTCTATGATTGTTGAGACTCAAAGCAGTGCATTTTTCACTAATGTTGTTCCTTGTGAGGAGACAGGGTCATGACTCACTACTGTTGTTCCTTGTGAGGAGACAGGGTCGTGAGATTGCTTGTCTTCTACATCCGTTTCAAGGGACTCAGACTGCTGCTTTTGAGCTCTGGGTGATCACTTCTTGAGCACAGATTCATTGGAATTTTATTTTCTCATCATATACTCAAGAACTATCATCTCACCCCAATCCTAACACAAAATTATTATTATTATTATTATATTTTTTTATGAATGAATAAAGGGGGAGGAGTACCATAACTTTCAACAGGGGTTGCACTTGTCAGGTATGAATGAGTCAAGCCCTATGAACATCAATCTCAAGGAAGACCGTGCAGTAGCTCTGAGTTGGCGGATTATACTGGAAGTAGCAGACGTCTCCAGTCAACCGGTCAGCCTTAGGATTTCTCATTAGTCTGGCTCTGAAACCGATCCTGGAAGAATGGTCACATGGTGGCAAAGACAATCCATCAAACCAAAAGAAAGGTCGTTCCTAACTAGTTTTGTCTCAATAAATTTTTTTTTTTTTTGATACAAAATAAACCAAAACAGAAAGAAACACGTTAGTAGTTTCCTCCCCCAGACTTAACCAACACTGTCCCCAGTGTTGTTAAAACATGAGCTTGGAAAGAAAAGAAATCAAAGGTAAATTGAACTTGAATGAAACGAACAAGATTTACCACTGTGGGGACCCTATCGATCGACACAGACTTTCCATGTCGATCGACACGGGTTGTGAAAGATCGGACCGTTATGTGTTGGAGAAATTTGAAAAAAATGCTGTCCATGTCGATCGACACAGAGAAGATGTGTCGATCGACACAGACCTCTCTGTTTCAGATCGCAAACCTGCATTACTCAACAAATACTATCAAATAGAAAAACACAAGGCAAATCCCATTAAGTTGTTCAAGTTCAAAGCTCCTAAGAATCACAGACGAACTGACTCAAAGTTAGAAAATGAAAGATTAAAGAGAAAACAGAAAAACTTACAAGTGGGTTGCCTCCCACTAAGCGCTTGTTTTCAGTCATTAGCTTGACTGTGTCGGAGCTCAGGTCTTTGGTGGAACGGTGCAGGGAAAAGCACCTGGAAAGAGCTTCGCAATATTTTGCAGCATCTCCTGGATTACTTCCTCTCCTTTCTCTCTCAACTCTAAGGGGATGATGATCCTGAACTTAGAGAAAGGTTTGGAAGTCTTTTTGCGCTTGGACTTCGCTAGTTTGGTGACTCTATCAGATCGCTGGGAGATTGGAGTTGAAGGCGGAACTCTTGGGATCTTCTCCACGTCATCTCCAAAGTTTGAGCATTGTTGTCCTCCATCATTGACGGTCATACAAGAATTCTCCTTGACATGAACTGCAGGGTAGAAGACATTCTTGTTGATCTCTGAGAAGGAGATTTGCCGGTTTGGGAAGTCCACTATCGCACCCACAGTGGCAAGGAAGGCTTGCCCAAAAATCAATGGGTCATCGTTGTCCTACTTCATCTCCATCACATGAAATTCAGTAGGAACAAGGCAATCTCCCACTTGAAGCATTAGATCCGGAATGAAACCTTTCGAACTGTAGAAGAAGAGTCTGCAAACTTGAGAGATGCCTTTGGAGGTTCCAAATCTAAAATTCCTAGCTTTTTCGCCACAGCCATAGACATGACATTTACATTAGCACCTGTATCACAGAGAGAGTCTTTTAGTTCTATACCATTGACTAAACATGGAACAACAAACCTCCCTGGAGTTGCTAGTTTAGTCAGCTTCCTCAACGATGGTTGAGCAGGTTTCTCCAGAGTCATGTCTTGAATAGCTGAACTAAGCTCTACAGAAAGCATTGCACGACATTGCTCAGAACTCAAGTTTAGACTAGACATCTTCTTCACACAACTTCTGACCACATGAGAAATCTTCTCAGTATCAATCAATGGAAAGTCCATAACAAACTTATCCATGATAGCTTTGTATCTAGCATCCTCCAGCTCTTGCTTAGACCTCCTAGGATATGGTATCTTAGGCTTGTAAACTCTCTCTTCTGCTTTGGCTGAAGTCTGGGACGAAGTTGGGCAGTCCTGGGTAGCGTGTCGATCGACACACTTGATCTTGTGTCGATCGACACGAAACTTTCTGGTGAATCCAGAATCGATAGTCAGGGCTTGTGTCGATCGACATTGCCCATCCGTGTCGATCGACACGGAGCTGTATGTCTCCAAATTCGCATCTTCTTCAAGCTCCATGACCTCTTCCTCCTCTAGACCCTTCTCACCCCCCCCCCACAGTAACTGCATTGACGTGAAGTCTTGGGTTGGTGTCAGTCTTACTCGGAAGAAAACCTTCTTGCCTCTTAATAGACTTTGTTGTTTGGGCAACTTGGATATCTAGCTTTTTGACATGGGCGTTCAAAGCTTCGAATTTTCCATTCAGATCCTGATACATCGCATCCATTTTCCCGTTAAAACTCACGGTCATCTTCTGTTGCCCTTCCAAGATCTGCTCTAGCATGGTTTTCATCTCGCTGCTCTCTGCTGTCTGAGAAGAAGGTGCCTGATAGGAGGAAGAACCGTAGTTCCATTGGTAGTTCCCGTTGAAGCCTCTGTTACCCTGCTGATTCCCAAACTTCTGATTCTGAAAACCAGTCTCACTGATGAAGTTGACATCCTTTTCATCCTGTGTCGATCGACATGATACTTCCTTGTCGATCGACACGGGGTCGGGTATGAAGGTTTCTACCTCCTGAGCAAACTGAACCGTCTTCTTTCCTACCAGAAGATTGTGTACAGTATCCAGCTTAGCTTTAACCTCTGCGATTTGGCTTCCATCCATGTTACCACCCAGCTTCTTCCTCTCGAAATCTGCATTCTTGGTGCTATTGCTGGAGGCCAAGTTGTCGATGAGAATCAGAGCATCTTCCGGGTATCGGGTGTTGAAGTTCCCATTGCTAGCTGAATCGAGGGCCATCTGATACCTCCAGTCAATCCCTCTGAAAAAGATGCCCAACAGCTGGACGTCACTAAACCCGTGGTGAGGACAATCTCTCTGGTAGGACTTGAATCTTCCCCAAGAAGCCTTGAATGCTTCAATAGGACCCTGTTTGAAAGTAGAGATCTTAGTCCTTAGATCCTCAGATCTCGCCTCATCGAAGAAGTTAATGAGGAAGGCATTCTTGGTGTCCTCTCAAGTAGTCAGCGAGCCCGGCTCCAGCTGCTTCATCCAGTAAGCTGCTTCTCCACTGAGAGAGTATGGGAACAGCTTGCAGTAGAGATAGTCGTTAGAGACTCCATTTGCCTTGATGCTGGATGCTAGATCCTCGAATCTCTCAATGTGGTCCATGGGATGCTCAGATGACAGACCGTGGAAGGGGTGCTGAGCCACAAGAGAGAAGTATGCAGGCTTTAGCTCGAAGTCGTTCCTCTGGAAAGCAGGAGGGCGAATCGCTGCCCTGTTGGCATAGAATTCGTCTAGCCTGTTGTACTCTCCTAGAGTGCGCCCACGCCCAGTTGGCTCATGGCGCTATACAACCTGTTGTTCCTCTAAAATCACAGCCCCATTCTCATCCAACCTCTGACCCTGAGCATTACGTCTATGACCCTCAGTGTCCTGCAGGAACCCATCTTCACCCCTGATCAGAACTAATGGATTCATTTTGGCTGTCCTTGTCGCTGCTCGGTTTGCTCGTTCTAGCTTTCCAATCTCTGGGTTGAGATCAACTAGCTCTTCGTTTCGGTTGTGTCTGGTAACGCGAGGATGCATAAACCTGAAACACACAAAACAAAAAGAAAAGAAATAGTAAGTAAAATAAACAAAAATAAAAACTTAGACAAAATTCTAATATCACAAATCGATTGGTTAAATCGACTCCCCGGCAACGGCACCAAAATTTGATATGCTCAAATTTACCCTGAGCTACTCTCTCAAATTAAGAGATCGATGTAGTACTTAGGGATCGAATCCACAGGGAATCAATTCACACAATCGATTACGAATTCAAATTAGGCTAAGCAACAATGTAATAATGTAAAATAGACAGCAAAGTAAACAGTGAATGATGATAAAGTTCTTGAAATCAATTGGACAAAGAGTTAGGCATTGGGTAATTCGCAGGAATGACTTGAAATACGGTCGTGTCGATCGACACATGGGTATGTGTCGATCGACACAGAGATTGAAATGGTTAGGATTTTATTAAGAACGGTTCTAGAACTCAAACACGAATATAAAACCAATCAACTTTCGTTGCAGAGATTTTCTATGACTAAATCCCTAAATTCCAAATTTCTTTCAAATTCAGTGAATAAAGACAAGCATGAAGTTTATGTTCAATTGTTCACAAAATTACTAAGCCAAATTTCTTTGCGAATAGATAATTTTGCTCATCTAAGATTATGTCCGGTTGTTAATAATACTTTCGCATCTATTAAGGCAACCTAGGATATCCAATTTCAGTTGATCAATCCTAAAACCAGAGTTATAATAATCTAGATGAAGAACATAAAGATAAATCCTAACAGGGTTTCAATCCTACCAATTTCTCATCAAACCTTTAAATTACCCTAAACCTAACAAGCAAACTACTCAGACATAGATGCAGTAAACATTATGAATGAATAAAATTGCATAAAAGATAGAGTTAGAGATACAAAAGGGTTTCGAAATCTCTGAAAGTCTGAAGCTCTCCCCAAATCTCTCCTCCTCCAAGTCTCAATATAAAATCCAAGATAAAAAACATGAAAACCTAAGGAAAAACTATTTATATTGTCTAAAAATCGGATTGGGCCTTGGTGTAAACTTCTGGGCTTTTTGAGCCAAACTGGAATTTCTTCAAAACTTGAAGTCTTCACGTGTCAGACGGGCATGTTGATCGACACACAGGTCCGTGTCGATCGACACAGCCTTGAAAACTCGACTTCGACTTGATCACTTTAGCTCTTCTTTCCTTGATGCTCCCAAAATGCTCCAAAAGCTCCCATAAAGTCCAATCATCCAATAACCTGCAAAGACTCAAAACAACTCGAAAAATACCAAAAAGACTCTATGAAAAGGACTTATATCATGGTCGAAAACGGGTAAAAACCATGATATATCAGAAATAGAGGTTTTATGTGAGTTAGAACCAGTCTATTTCCTAGGGAGAGTCTGGAAACAGAGGTTTTATGTGAGTTAGAACTTGTCTTTTCCAGGGACTCTGGTGGAAACACCCTGGTGATTGAGTTGTTTCGGATGACCTAGAGATTGGTCATGATGTGATGATATTCCAGGATAGGGGATGTCATGGTTGAGCCACGGGAGGTGATTTTGGTCGACAAGTTCTTATGATGCACGTTGCAGAGTTATTGCTCCAGGGGATAGTGGATTTTCTGCGTATACTTGAGAGATGGTGGTTTTCTCTAGGGGATAGTGGGTTCCCTACATATACTTGAGAGATGGTGGTTCTCTTTAGGAGATAGTGGGTCCCCTATGTATGCTTTAAGGGATGGTGGTTCTCTCCAGGAGATAGTGGGTTCCCTGCATACTGATAGCTTAAAAGAAGACGACCCTGAGAGTGTGAGGGGAATACATGTATATGAGTTACGAGTTATGAGCAATAATGTTTGAAATGTGATCGTAAGTATGAAACTAGATGAGCTTCAGGGATTGGGTTTTGATCTAAGGTGGTGTTGGCCGGGTAGAGTCAAGAGTGTTGATATCAGGTGGTGCTGGCCAGGTTGGGTCAGAGTGTTGATATTAGGTGTGTTGGCCGTAGTGAGACGGTGTTGCATGATTCGAGGATGAATACGTGTTAGTGGAGGAGAATTGTGAAGACCGTGAACCAATTTCTGTAAATTTTGGTCGTGCATCGATCGACGCAAGATTGAATTGAACTGACGGATTTGGTTTTAATTGTTCGCTATGGCTGGTTTGGGTTAAAAGAACCCTAGGGCTCGTGTTTAAAAGGGAGCGCCTCCATTTTGTGCAGAGATATTGTGAAAACGGCTGAGAAATTGAAAGAGAAGAGTAGAGGAGAAGGAGATGAACCGTCGTGTCTAAGAAGGAAATGAAGACAGTTCTGACCTGTTTTAGAATAGTAGAAGAACAAATAGTCTAATCACATCGGGCGAAATTGGTTTGTCAATTGGATTAGTATTCTGAGTCTTATTGTTGTTTTCCCGAGAGAGGATCGTGTAGAATTAGATCTGCAACTAGTCCACTTCGTGAGTGTTTTCCCGTTAAACCAAAAAAGTTAGGAGGCGTTCTGCATAGCGTTGGAAAGGTCTTGTTCTCAAGATTCCAGATCATGTTTTCGATCATGATTTTGAGGTATGTTTCGTTCTCAGTATGCTTTCAAAGTCGGTGTGTTGTTTCTATTTTCAGAAACCCTAATCCGGTTTAGGGGAAATCCCAATTGGTTTGGTTAACCAGTTTGGGTCGGTTTGGATTAGTTAATCAGATTGGTTTGGTTGGTTGGTTTAACCGACTGGTTTGGTTTGGGTTAACCGACTGGTTTGGTTTGCTGTGTTCATCAGGCAAAGCTTGAGGTCAGAGGAGAGTTGCCAGAGGTTGAGGTCAGAGACAACTGATAGGCAAAAGTGAGTGCACCACCATGGCTTATCTGGGTAAAGAAATTGATAGGATGTGATTGATTGTGTTGTTTGTGTGGATTCATGCTTGTTTTGGTGGATTTCTGTGCAGGAGATCTGTGTGATGCGTTCTGGAATCGATCCGTGAGAGGATATGTTCGATTCCTGAACTCTGCAAAGGTGCGTCGATCGACACACAAACTGTGCATCAATCGACACACGAGTAGTGCATCGATCAACACCGGGTGGTGTGTCAATCGACGCACAACCTGTTGTGTGGTTCTCGCTTGATTGTTCGTGTTGTGCATTGTTGTTTGCTCATCCTGGTATTGTATATCTTGCTTATGCATGTGTATATAGCCAAGTAGATGGGATGGCCGTCTTACTAGGTATTTATGATAATACTCACGCATCTCTTTTAACCATGTGATGCAGGTAGAGACAAATTATGATCGTGGAATCATGGCCGGGAGGAGGAGATGATCTAGTGTCTCGGTTGCTTGAGTGTTGGATTGATAGAATTGCTAAGGTGTTAGTAAATTCTGGAATTGTTGTTGATTTGTTCTATTGGATATGTTTTGAATGGAGTTATTTGTTATTGAATTAAATATTTTATGTGATTTCTGCTGGTTGTTTGATCTTAGTTTGATTAGATATTGAGAATCAATGTTTATGGGAACATTGATTTGAGTCCAATATTAAAAAAGAAAAAATGGGTCGGGTTGTTTCAGTTTGGTATTTGAGCCCTTATGGTTCTAGGGCGGGTGCACTTGATTAATTGATTATGTGAGTTAGTCGATTGATTATTGCGTGGGTTTGGAGTCCTAGATAATCTTCTCCAAGCCTTCAATGAGATTCCAAGGTAAGTGTTGTTTGACTTTTTTGGTTTTCTATTATCCTTAGTGTTCTACTAGGTAGTGCAGAGTGAGATGGCCACCGGTCCAACCCGTTCCAGAACCCTGAACGGACCCATAAACCTCGGACTTAGCTTATTCTCTTAAATGGATCTGTTAGTACCCTCAACATCGCAGCCTTGAGATATACTTGATCTCCCAGCTCGAACTCCAACTCTTTCCTCCTTTTATCAGCATAACTCTTCTGCGGATCTTGAGCCTCCTTCATGTTCAGCCTCAAAACACGGATCTTCTCTGTCGTTTCCTGAACAAAGTCTGCACCAAACATTCTCTTCTCCCCCACTTGAGTCCAGCATAATGGTGTACGACATAACCTCCCATATAGAGTTTCATATGGAGCCATACCAATACTCGCTTGGTAGCTATTGTTATACGCAAACTCTACCAAGTTCAAGTGATCCGCCTAATGACCACCATAATCCAAGACACATCCTCAACAATTCCTCAAGCGTCTGAATCGTCCTCTCAGATTGCCTAAAAGACTCTCCAAAACTCTGAAGTGAACCTCGGATCTCTGTCTGACACAATACTCGCTGGCACTCTGTGCTGCCTCACTATCTCCCGCATATACTTCTTAACCAATACCGCCGCTCCATCGGTCTTTTTAATGGCAAGAAAATGTGCTGACTTAGTCAGACAATCCACAATCACCCAGATAGCATCATACGTCCGCGAAACCTACAACCCTATCACAAAGTCCATGGTAATCATATTCCACTTCCACTCGGGAATGGGTAAACTCTGCAATAAACCACTCGGAACCTGATGCTCAGCCTTCACTAACTGGTACACATGGCAAACTGCCATCCAATTAGCAACATCTTTCTCCATCCCGATCCATTGATATTACCGTTTTAGATCACGGTACATCTTAGTCGCTCCTGGATGAATAGAGAACATACTCGCATGAGCTTTTCTTAAAATCTCCTACCTCGGATCCTCATCCTTAGGTACACAAACTCATCAGTTCACAAGTATCGTCCTGTTTGCAGAGACTTGATACTTAGAACTTGCAACCTTATAAGCATCAATCAACCCCTGATCTTGAGCTACTCGGATCCTTCTCAGCAAATCTGCCTGGTTAGGTGCCTCTAACCCCAACGGCTCCTGTGAGATAACACATAATCTCAAAGTGTTAATCTCACTCACCAAAGCCTGTATATCCTGCTCCTGAGCCAAAGCAACTCTCTCCTGACTCAACGCATCTGCAACCAGATTCGCCTTTCCCGGATGGTAACCAATCTCCAGATCATAATCTGCTACCAACTCTATCTAACGCCTTTGTCTCTAGTTCAGCTCTGGCTGCGTGAAAAAATACTTCGGGCTCTTATGGTCTATAAACACCTAGACTTTTCCGCCAGCGAAAATCACCGCAGCTAACTCCAAGTCATGAGTAGGTTAGTTGCACTCGTGCTTCCTCAACTGCCTCGAAGCATATGCAATTACCTTCCCCTGCTGCATCAGCACACAACCCAGTCCAACTCTTGAAGCATCTGTATACACCACGTATGGCTTGACCTGCTCCGGCAACACCGATGTTCTAGTCAACATCTCCTTCAGCTTCCCGAAACTCTCCTCGCAAGATGAAAACCACACAAAAGGAACATCCTTCCCCGTCAGCTTTGTCATCGACTGCGCCATTGTAACGCCCGTGAACCAAAAAGTGGATTTTGGTTGGGTGTCGATCGACACAGGGTCAGTGTGTCGATCGATACGTGTATTTTTGGACTTATGAGAAGTCGTGTTCTGGGTGTAGTGTCGATCGACACAAGTGAGGTGTGTCGATCGACACGGGTTAAAATTAAACCGACAGATTTGGTTTTTGATTGCGCGGTTTAGCGATCGGTTTAGCGAACACTAAGGTTCGATATATAAGGGGAAACAGACGCGTTGGGCCGCGTTTTATCAGAAGAAGCAGAGTAAACAGTGAGAAATTGAGAGGATTTAGTGGAAACAGATTCATCGTTGAATTCTTGGTAATCTCGATCCTTAGAACTCGTTTGAGTGTGTTTGGAAGGCTGGAATTTGAATCTTCAGCGTGTTCTTCGTGTGTTCTTTGTCGTTATTCCTCTTTTCAATCCTTTTCGAGGTGAGTGCGTAACCGTAGGTTTATCTGGGTAAAGGATTAGATGGAATATGATTGATTATGGTTGTTTGGATTGGATTTTGTGTGTTTTGTGGATGAAATCGTACAGGAGATCAATGGATCGCATCAGGGTTCAAGCCATGAGAGGATAGGCTCGTTCTCTGTTCTGCGATATCGTGTCGATCGACACAATTGCTTTGTGTCGATCTATACAAATGCATCATGTCGATCGACACCATTGTGGTGTGTCGATCGACACAAGTGCAGTATGTCGATCGACACCTAGAGGTTGTGTCGATCGACACAGTGCTCCTGAACTGTTCATGTTTGATTGTTCGTATATGCTTGTTCTTTTACTCATCCTGGTATTGTATTTCTTGCTTATGTTTGTGTGTATAACCTATAGACAGGATGACCGCCTCGCTAAGTATTTGTGATAATACTCACGGAATTCTTTTTGCCATGTGTTGCAGGTAAAGAGAAAGTGTGATCGTGGAGTCATGGCCGGGAAGATGAGATGATCTAGTGTCTCGGTTTCGTGGTCTTGAGTTAGAATTGCTAGGATGTAGTAGTTCTGGAACCACTGTTTTATTGTTATTCGAACGGATTGATTGATTTGGTTATTGGAATTTGATTATTGAATTGCACTGGTTAGGTTTCAGTAGAGTATGAGATCTATTGAATTGTTTTATTGTTTATTTGATTTCCGCATGTTGAGATTGGACTGTTGGGGATTATCATTTATGATAATGATAATCCGGGTTTTAACTGGAAATTTTTTTTAATTTTCGGGATGGGTTGTTTCAGCAATATTCGCAAATCCCTTGACAAACTTCTTGTAGTAACCTGCCAACCCAAGAAAACTTCGGATCTTAGTGGCATTCCTCGGTCTAGGCCACCCTCTGATAGCCTCTATCTTTGTCGAATCTACAGAAACTCCATCTGTAGAAATCACATGACCGAGAAAACTCATATCTCTCTGCCAGAAACTGCACGTACTCAACTTCGCGTACAGCTTCTACTCCCGCAGCTTCTCCAGAATCACTCTCAAATGGACCTCGTGCTCTTCAGGACTCCTCAAATACACCAAAATATCAACAATGAAGATAATCAAAAACTCATCCAAGTACTCCCAAAAGACCTCGTTCATTAGTCTCATGAACGCTGTTGGTGCATTCGTCAACCCAAAAGGCATCACCACAAACTCATAATGTACATACCTCGTCCTGAAAGCAGTCTTCCTAACATCCGCCTCATCGATAGGAATCTGATGGTAAGCTGAAGCCAAATCGATCTTGGAGAACCAAGTAGCCCCTTCAACTGATCCAACAACTCATCAATCCGCGGCGGAGGATACTTGTTCTTTACAGTGACTCGATTAAGTCCCCGGTAACTGATGCATAACCAAAAACTCCCATCCTTCTTCTTCACAAACAACACCGGGGCTTCCTACGGTGAACTCCTAAGCCGCATAAATCCTTTCCCCAAAAGATCATCAAGCTGCTTCTTTAGCTCTACCATCTCTGCTGGAGCCATTCGGTAAGGCGCCTTAGATATCGGAGTCATCCCAAGCTCCAACTCAATTGTAAAAGGATCAGACCAAGACGGTGGTAATCCCTGCAACGAATGGAAAACATACTGAAAGTCCTTCGCAATCAGCTACTCAGCCTGAATCACCGAAATCATGAGGCTCACGGAAGTCGGTCTCACTCCTTGATAAACCAATCTCCCCGATGACAATCCAGGTGAACTCTGTACCTGTCCAGCCAATCCATTCCCAGAATGACATCGTACAGCTCCACCGGACTAATAATTAGATCAGCTAGCATAGACTCGAGCTCGCCCAAGAGTAGCTAACGACTTGCCACCAGTAACCTTATCTACTCTCGGCTGCTCATCGGAAACACTCTGGATACCGCTGCCCTCCGCACACTACGGAGTAATGAAGTAATTCGTACCTCCAGAATCAAACAATACATGGGACTCACACCCGCCCACTACTAAGGTCCCTGCACAAATCCCATGTGCCTAAGAACTCTAACATTCTAGCACAAACTCACAAGTTCCAAAACAAACTAGATTCAACACATTAGAATTTAACAAGTCAAGTTATAAAATTGCATGTGATCGGTCTAGCGCTAGAACCACCTACCTCCACCGAAGTGAACACCCGTGGTGCCGCTGCAATCTGAGCCACCGGTTGTACCGCCGCCACTGCCATCTGCTGCAGCCTAGGACACTTGGACTTGAAATGCCCCGGCTCTCTGCAGTGAAAACACACCCGAGGCTCGTTCTTCTTCAAATAGCTCGCCACCCGGTGATCCATGCTCCCACATCTGAAGCATCCCGAACCACCCTGACCACTCTGGCTCGGCCCAGAAGTGCTCTCCCACTTCCTCTTATGTCCTTGCGCAGGCTTGCAGCCCTTGCTCGGACACACCTACTGCTGCGACCTCCTCTGCTGAACAGGAGGACAAACCACCACCACCTGGTCCCTCAGATCTTCCTCAATTACCGCAGCAATCTCAACCAACTTCGCCCTTGTGGTGAACCTATTCACTCTACAGCGAGTCCTCAAGTCAGATCGAAATCCTCTCAAGAACCTCTTC
Source organism: Arabis hirsuta (assembly GCA_964056655.1). Lineage (NCBI taxonomy): Eukaryota > Viridiplantae > Streptophyta > Magnoliopsida > Brassicales > Brassicaceae > Arabis > Arabis hirsuta. The sequence goes on from OZ053305.1 coordinate 17,957,900, forward strand.
ACCTTGGCCTACTCGCCCTCCATGCCTCTGCCCGTATTAACCAGAATTCAATTGAACTCCGCGTCAAACTCCAAAAACCTCAACTTTAACCGATCCACCGCCTCCTGCGGAAAATACTTGGCATTAAACTCTACCAAGAAGTCATCCCAGGCCATCTATGCCTGCACTCTCCTAGCCTCAACACCTTTCCACCAGAGATGCGAATCACCCTCCAGGTAATGAACCGCCAGATCAACCTGATATCCCTCTGAACACTTGATAGAGCGAAATTTATGCTCCAATCTCAGCCGCCACTCATCGGCCTCCTCAGGCTTGGCACCTCCCGAAAAAAACTCGTGTCAATCCTCTGCATTTGCTCCATCATCCTAAAATAGAATGGAAGCTCCTCCGCAACCGCCACAACCAGCTGCACCCCAGCCCTACCCGACTTCACCCCAGCCCTACCCGGCTAAACCCCAGCCATGCCCGGCTGCACACCAGCCACCCCCGGCTGCACACCAGCCACACCCAGCTGGACTCCCGGAGCCTGACCTTGAGCCGGCACCCCGCCCAGTAACCGCTCCAAAATCAACTGTAACAGATCCGCCAGACGATCGTCTCGGCCATGGATTACACCTGCGGCAGCACACCTAGGCCCACTGCACCACCAACCACACCGAGAACCACACCTGTCCCACCAGTCCTCACACAAGCACTCGTAGTGGCCACATCCACGGACCCCTCCTGATACGTCTGCGAATCAGCCACCTAGTCCTGCGTGGTCTCCTGGGCCCCACTCACAGCGACAGACTAACTCTTAAGTCCCCGCCCGCGCCCACCTCAGCCTCAACGGCCTCCTCGGCCCCCACGACCTCTGCCTCTAGTACCTCTAGCCATCTCACTCTACACTACCCATAGCAGAAAACTAAGCATACTATAAAACCAAAAAGTCACAAAAACACATACCATATAATCTCATTGAAGGCTTGGAGAAGATGATCTAGGACTCCAAACCCACACAACAACCAATCGACTAACTCACATAATCAATCAATCAAGTGCACCCGCCCTAGAACCATAAGGGCTCTGATACCAAACTGAAACGACCCGACCCGCAAAAATTTCCCAAACTCGGATTATTATTATCATAAATAATATTCCTCGACTGTCAGTACACAAACATGCAAAACTCAACAATCAATTAACCAAACCACACCATTCAATAAATCTCATACTTTATTGAAACACTAAACTAATTTCAATTCAAATCAATAACCAATAACTTTCAATTCCAATAACGATAAACAACACCTTGAGCCCAGCATAATGGTGTACGACATGGCCTCCCATATAAAGCCTCATATGGAGCCATACCAATACTCGCCTGGTAGCTGTTGTTATACATAAACTCTACCCAGTTCAAGTGATCCGTCTAATGACCACCATAATCCAAGACACATCCTCAACAAATCCTCGAGCGTCTGAATCATCCTCTCAGATTGCCCATCTGTCTGAGGATGATAAGCAATACTCATATGCACCTTAGTGCCCATCTCTGCCTAAAAGGCTCTCCAAAACTCTGAACTGAACCTGGGATCTCTGTTTGGTACGATACTCGCTGGCACTCCGTGCAGCCTCACTATCGGTCTTCTTAATGGCAAAAAAATGTGCTGACTTAGTCAGAAGATCCACAATCACCAAGCTAGCATCATACGTCCGCGAAACCTGCAACCCTGTCACAAAGTCCATGGTAATCATATCCCACTTCCACTTGGGAATGGGTAAACTCTGCAATAAACCACTCGGAACCTGATACTCAGCCTTCACTAACTGGCACACATGGCAAACCGCCACCCAGTTAGCAACATCTTTCTTCATCCCGATCCATTGATATTACCGTTTTAGATCACGGTACATCTTAGTCGCTCCCGGATGAATAGACAACATACTCGCATGAGCCTCTCTTAGAATCTCCTGCCTCAGATCCTCATCCTTAGGCACACAAACTCATCCGTTCACAAGTATCGTCCCGTTCGCAGAGACCTGATACTCAGAACCTGCAACCGTAGAAGCATCAATCAACCCCTGATCCTGAGCTACTCGGATCCTGCTCAGCAAATCTGCCTGGTTAGCTGCCTCTAACCCCAACAGCTCATGTGAGATAACACATAATCTCAAAGTGCTAATCTCACTCACCAAAGCCTCAATATCCTGCTCCTGAGCCGAAGCAACTCTCTCCTGACTCAACGCATCTGCAACCATATTCGCCTTTCTCGGATGGTAACCAATCTCCAGATCATAATCTGCTACCAACTCCATCCAACGCCTTTGTCTCTAGTTCAGCTCTGGCTGCGTAAAGAAATACTTCAGGCTCTTATGGTCTGTAAACACCTGGACCTTTCCGCCATAAAGATAAGATCTCCAAATCTTTAGAGCAAAAATCACCGCAGCCAACTCCAAGTCATGAGTAGGGTAGTTGCACTCATGCTTCCTCAATTGCCTCGAAGCATATGCAATTACTTTCCCCTACTACATCAGCACACAATCCAGACCAACTCCTCAAGCATCTGTATACACCACGTATGGCTTGACCGGCTCCGGTAACGCTAACACCGGTGTACTAGTCAACATCTCCTTCAGCTTCCCGAAACTCTCCTCGCAAGCTGAAGACCACACAAAAGGAACATCATTCCCCGTCGCTTCATCATCGACTGTGCCATACTCGCAAATCCCTTGACGAACCTTTTATAGTATCCTGCCAGCCCGAGAAAACTCCGGATCTCTGTGGCATTCCTAGGTCTAGGCCATCTTCTGATAGCCTCTATCTTTGCCGGATTTACAGAAACTCCATGTGCAGAAACCACATAACCGAGAAAACTCATCTCTCGCTGCCAGAAACTGCACTTACTCAACTTCGCGTACAGCTTCTGCTCCCGCAGCTTCTCCAGAAACACTCTCAGATGGACCTCGTGCTCCTAAGGACTCCTCATATACACCAAAATATCATCAATGAAGATAATAAAAAACTCATCCAAGTACTCCTGAAAGACATCGTTCATTAGTCTCATCACAACAAACTCATAATGTCCATACCTCGTCCTGAAAGTAGTCTTCCTAATATCCGCCTCATCGATAGGAATCTGATGGTAACCCGAAGTTAAATCGATCTTGGAAAACAAAGTAGCCCCTCGCAACTGATCCAACAACTCATTAATCGATGGCAGAGGATACTTGTTCTTCACAATGACAAGGTTATGTCCCCGGTAATTGATGCATAACCGGATACTCTCATCTTTCTTCTTCACAAACAACACCGGCGCTCCCCACAGTGAACTACTAGGCTGGATAAATCCTTTCCCCAAAAGATCATCCAACAGCTTCTTTAGCTCTGCCATCTCTGTTGGAGCCATTCGGTAAGGCGCCTTAGATATTATAGTCGTTCCAAGCTCCAACTCAATCGCAAAAGGATCAGACCGAGATGGTGGTAATCCCTGCAATGATTGGAAAACATCCTGAAAGTCCTGAACAACTCGAATATCCCCAACTATAACCTCTCCAACAGTCTGTGGCATCATGATCATCGCCAAATACGACTCGCAACCCTTCGAATCACCTACTCAGCCTGAATCGACGAAATCATGAGGCTCCTGGAAGTCGGCCTCACTCCCTGATAAACCAATCTCCCCGATGACAATCCAGGTGAACTCTGTACTGGTCCAGCCAATCCATTCCCAGAATGACATCGTACAGCTCCACCGGACTAATACTTAGATCAGCTAGCATAAACTTGAGCCCGCCCAAGAGTAGCTAACGACTTGCCACCAGCAACCTTAACTACTCTCGGCTGCTCATCGGAAACACTCTGGATACCGCTGCCCTCCGCACACTCCGGAATAATGAAGCAATTCGTACCTCCAGAATCAAACAATACATGGGACTCACACCCGCCCACTACTAAGGTCCCTGCACAAATCCCATGTGCCTAGAACTCTAACATTCTAGCACAAACTCACAAGTTCCAAAACAAACTAGATTCAACACATTAGAATTTAACAAGTCAAGTTCTAAAATTGCATGTGATCGGTCTAGCGCTAGAACCACCTGCCTCCACCGAAGTGAACACCCGTGGTGCCGCTGCAATCTGAGCCACCGGTTGTACCGCCGCCACTGCCATCTGCTGCAGCCTAGGACACTTGGACTTGAAATGCCCCGGCTCTCTGCAGTGAAAACACACCCGAGGCTCGTTCCTCTTCAGATAGCTCGCCACCCGGTGATCCATGCTCCCACATCTGAAGCATCCCGAACCACCCTGACCACTCTGGCTCGGCCCAGAAGTGCTCTTCCACTTCCTCTTCTGTCCTTGCGCAGGCTTGCAGCCCTTGCTCGGACACACCTACTGTTGCGACCTCCTCTGCTGAACAGGAGGACAAACCACCACCACATGCTCCCTCAGATCTTCCTCAATTACCGCAGCAATCTCAACCAACTTCGCCCTCGTAGCGAATCTACTCACTCTACAGAGAGTCTTCATGTCAGATCGAAGTCCTCTTAAGAGTTTCTTCACCTGGGCCTACTCGCTCTCCATGCCTCTAGCCAAATTAACCATAATTCAACTGAACTCCGCGTCAAACTCTCTCACTGATCGGTCTCTCTGAGTTAACTCCAAAAACCTCAACTCCAACTGATCCACCTCCTCCTGCGAGAAATACTTGGCATTAAACTCTGCCAAGAAGTCATCCCAGGCCATCTATCTTGCACCCTCCTGGCCTCAACACCTCTCCACCAGAGATGCACATTACCCTCCAGGTAATAAACCGCCAGATCAACACTATATCCCTCTCGACACTTGATAGAGCGAAATATCGTGCCAATCCTCTGCATTTGCTCCATCATCCTAAGATAGAATGGAAGCTCCTCCGCAACCGCCACACCCGGCTGCACCCCAGTCCTACCCGACTGAACACCAGCCATGTCCGGCTGCACACCAGCCACAAACTAGCCACACACGGCTACACACCAGCCACACCCAACTGCACTCCCGAAGCCTGATCCATAGCCGGCACCCCACCCGGTAACGCTCCAAGATCAACTATAGCAGACCCGCCAGACGATCATCTTGGCCCTGGACTACACCAGCGGCATCACCCCCATTGGCCCAACGCACCGCCACCACATCGAGACCCAAACCTGTCCCACCAGTCCTCACACTGGAACTCACAGTGGCCACACCCACGAACCCCTCTGATACGCCTGCGAATCAACCACCTACTCCTGCGTGGTCTCCTAGGCCCTACTCGCAGCAATAGACTCATTTTTAAGAACACTAGTTCATGAATATTCAAAATTAAAAACAAATTTGGTTCATAAATGTTGTGAATAATGAAAAATGGTTTTCAAAATAATTAAAAGAGAAAAAATAAGGAAATTTACCTCGATGGTTACATGGGCGGTTTGATGGTCCAAACCACATTGGTCCGTGGTTAAGTCTGGGCTGGTCCTAGTGCCGGGTGGTAAGGGTCATCCGAAGGACTGGGACGCGGGTCGAGGACAAGGGACAAGGGTCATGGGACGCGGGAAGGTCGTGACACCGGTCAGTGTACTCGTCCATTGTTGGGACCTATAGGACGCGAGGCATGGACTTAGCTACGACGGGATGGGTGTGTGACGCATGATGGATTGGGATGCAGGATGAGCTGGGCAAGGACGCGGCACAAGTTGATCAAGGACGCGACACATGTTGCGGATCCGGGGCAATACCGATCAAAATATCGGTCGGTGATCCCGACCGATATTTGGATGCATGGGACGCGTCTCAAAGATTTTGGTCGTGGGGCACTTTTGATCAAACACCGGTCGCGGTATTTGACCGGTATTAGGGTCACTCGTGTCGCGGGTCGATCGGGGCGCGATACCGGTCCGAATATCGGTCGGCGTGGTTGACCGGTATTGTGTCGCGATATATGCAATTTTAAACTAGTTTTTTCTTCGGCTATACACATCGGAATTGAGATCCGAAAGATGCTACGTAATCTTAAGAACGATATCTTTCCAACAGAATGAAGATTATCTCCTCATTCCTTGTAGTTCGTCTTGAAAACAAGTTTGAAGTTCGCTCTTTGCAGCTTCGTATCCTTCTTCTTCAGTCTTGGGAAATTTATCATAACTTTCAGACCGTAATACCAAATTACATTCTGCTTTTTTTCTGTAGCTTCCTATGACTGTCTACTATATTCTCACCAAATTTCAGATTTTTCTAGGTAGATCTGGTAATTATTTTGTGCCTTGAACCAGAACGGGTCTTGTCCTATCTCCTTCTCTTTTTCCTTCTCTAAAACAAACATTTTTTTGTATTTTTATAACTTTTTTAAAAACCTGAAAATTCATGATTAGAAAACCAATAAGTAATAAAACTTTAAAAAATAAAACTATGATTAAAATTTGAAATTATAGATTATAAAAAAAATAAAACCAAATATGGGTTGCCTCACATAAAGCGCTTGTTTTAAGTCTTTTAGCTCGATTCCTTTTTCTTTTAAGCATAGGATGGCTCCACTAATGGAATTGGGACTCCTTTAGCTTCTCTACACTCTGGACTGCATGGCTTGAGGCTCCATCTATTAGCATCTTGTTGGCTTTCATAAAGAACAATCGCACCGTAAAAAAATTTCACCATATTGTTGACTTTTTCTTCGATGAATTCTTCATCTTTCTCATTCAAATCCGTGGGGATCATAATTATGAAGTTGGAGAAAAAATTCGAGGACCTTTTGTGTTTCATCTCGACATGAACCACATCTTCTTCACGTTCCTTAGATACCAAGATCGAATTTGCAATATTTGGAGTCTCTTTGCCTTTTGGTTTTGTCGGTTGGACAACATCTTTATGTATGGTTGGGGGGCTGGGATTTTGGCGTCTTGGATCTTCTTAATTGCACCACCAGGATCTATATAAAAGGTTTCATTAGTGTACATATTGATACAAAAAGAAACCTTACCTTGTAGGGTTGGATAGATCACTCATTTGTCAAGTTTCGAGAGAGAGATTTGGTGATTTGTAGAATCCACAAATTCTCCATTGGTTTCAAGGAATGGTGAACCAAGATTTAAAGGCTTGTGAGGGTCATCTTTAGTCTCCAAAACGTTGAAGCTTGTTCTAAGCTCCTCTCCTTGATCGCACATGTCATCCAATTCCACATCCGTGATGCATGTTTCGTCTTCTTGGAGATCTCTTGTAAGCATCTCTCCAAGATGAACCAAACGCGCCTCAGTGCTTTAAAGTGGAGCAACAAGAGCTTCTAATGTTTCTCCAAGAGCTGACAAAGAAGTCTTGATCTTTGCATTGATCTCACGTTCGAAATTTTTGAATTCTCCCTTGAGTTGAGCCACAAACAATTCTAGTTTATCGCCTAGGGTAATTGAAAAGGCGTGATCTTGGAGTTATTGTGGTGGCTGTGGACACTCGTAGTGATGGTAATGATAGGCCTCCTCACGCTCATAAGCCTCCCAAGGTTGTTGTTGGTACATATGAGCATTGCACCGAGTATTGTTGAAGTATTGCGGTTGATGATATTCATGAGGCATTGGGTTATAATCCCCAATGGTTTCATGGTAGTAAGAACTCGCCATTCTCCTAGGATAGAGGTAGTAGTGTTCCATTGATGACTCTCTGAAACACTCACAAAAACAAAAAGAAAAAAAGAAAAATCAAAAGTAAATAAAGAAAAATAAATCTTAAACTTAATCTTTATCAAACACTCGTAGGTAACAAATTAGTCCCCGGCAACGGCGCCAAAAACTTGATGTCGTGGGTTATTCAAGCTTTAAATTTATAACCCTAGATAAAGCTGCAAGTGCACAGGCAAACGCAGTAGTACTTAGGGGTCGATCCACAGAGACTAGAGATGATACGCTACGAATTTATGTGATGCAAATTAAGCTAAGACAAAATATGATTTTGGTTTTATGATTTTATGATAGCAATTATAAAGCAAAGAAAGTAAAAGCAAAGATAAATCAATAAGAGAAAAGCGTTAGGCATTAGACAATTCGCAGAGACTCATGAAACACATAAAGATATCAGGTTTTTAAAGATTGTTCTAGAACTCAAATCACTAATGTAAGGTCATCCCACTATCGTGACGTAACTAACCATCTATGTTTTCTACCCTAATAGACTCAACTATCGCAGGTTATTATAAGGTGAAAACATGCTTTAAGTGTAAGATTCGATTCTTCATACTATTCCATAACTAACCTTTCGAATTGTTATGACGCAATACTCACCAAATATTAGTTCAGGCAATATAACAAGCTTTTGGAGAGTATATCAACCTAAGATCAGCTCGCAAGATGGCCAAAAAAGCAAACAGCATTACGATCAAATAGAGGTGAAGAATCCACTAGATAAACCCTAACAAAGTTCGATATTCAATTATGCATAAACGTGGAATCTTTGAATGCCTAAAACCTAACAAGTAATTTACTCAGACATGATTGAAGTAACAACAAAGCGACAAGGATAGGCACGAATCATCATAGATAAACTGAATTCAAAGAGTAAGAGATAAAAAATCTTCTCTATATCGAAGTACAAAGGGAAATCTCCTCCTAGAATCCAAATCCAATGAAGAACAAAGATGAAAACGTGTTTAGTGTTTAGAGAAGAGATAGGCGGCTTCCTAGGGCTCCCTATTCATGCTCTCTTGGCTTCTTATTGATGCTTATCCTCCTAAAGAGGCTAAAAACAAGAATATATAGGTGTAGGATCTTCTAGGGCTTAGTTTAGGACAAAAGGGTCTTTTACGTCAAAACTGCTCCAACGTTAGGCCAAGTAACGGACGGACTTCTAGGCCGGTGTTGGAGTCTTCTTTGGGCCTTTATGAGTTCTGGAAATGGTCTGGAACATCGGTCCATGGACTGGCCCGGTGCTTGACTCGATTTTGCACTTGTTTCATTTCAGAGGCAGTTTGACGTGTCTTCAGTAAACCGAGCGTATCTTTCTGCTCACAGCTCCAAATGATATGGTTCAAATTCCGTTGTGAATCTAACTCAAAGATCTATCTTCTGACAATGTTTCATCTAATTCCAAATTGATTTGTTCCTCAGTTTACTGCTAAACTTCTGGCGTATATGTTCTGTCCAACTTGGTAGAATGTTGTTTCTTGTGAATTCTTAGGTCTTGATGGTGTCTTTGGCTTATGAAAGTTTCTGTAGGTTGTTTTACACCTATTTTGGTCCTTTTTGCTCTGTTTTTCTTGATTTTCCTATTAAGACTCTAAAACTACAAATACGAGGAAAACTACCTCTTTTGGCTGAAAAGCTTATTAAAGTGCATAGAAAATATAGTAAAATAGATAGTAAAATAGGTAAAGTATGGGACATATCAACTCCTCCAGACTTAAACCTTGCTTGTCCTCAAGCAAAATTTAAGAATAGAAAAGAGGTTTGAAAACGCAGAAACTTACCTTCCCTTGGAGTACCAGACCAACCCTTTCAACTAGTAAGCCACATAATGCATAACCAACTCAAATTCAGAACACTATGTACTTCTCCATAGACATTCGCTGCCTCCCAAATTCATCCACGACTTTTCAACACAACTCGCTAGTCCTTATTGCTGGGTCTCGTCCTATATCTAAATGCCAAGAACCTTCTAGACTCATTCCCATACTATACCATGACTAATGAACCATACAACTCTTGGTACTCTTTCTCTCCCCCCAGACTTATTTGATTTTCTACTCTCTTTTTTTTTTTTAGAATGCTGAGACTTAAAAGCAGTGCTTTCACTACTGTTGTTTCTTGTGAGGAGACAGGGTCGTGAGATCGCTCGTCATCTACATCCGTTCTAAGGGACTCAGACTGCTGGCTTTTGAACTCCGAGTGATCATCTCTTGAGTACTGACTCACTAGAATTTTATTTTCTCATCTTATACTCAAGAGCTATCATATCACCCCAATCATTTTTTTTTTAGAACAAGGGAGAGGAGTACCATTATTTTCAACAGAAATTGTACTTGTCAGGTATGGATGAGGAGTCAAGCCCTTAATAACATCAATCACCAAGGAGACCATTTAAAAAGCTCTAACCCTGCGGATTATGCTGGAAATAACAAATATCTCTAGTTAACTAGCAGCCTTAGGATTTTTCATTAGTCTAACTCTGAAATCGATCCTAGAAAAATGGTCACTAATCTGAAAAAGACAATCCACTAAACCAAAAGAAGGTTCATCATTTCTAACTGACTATTTTGACTCAATAAAACGTTTTCAGAAAATAATTTTTGAAAAACTCCTTTTAAAAACATAAAAAAACAATCACGAACAAACGTATTAGTAAACAACAATCCCCCCAGACTTAAATTACACCGTCTCCGGTGTAAAAGAAATCAAATTAAGGGAGTAATGTTGGAAAATAAAAATAAAATTGAAATTAGGAAAGTTAGAGAATAGAACGAAGTTACCGGTTATAGACAAAAAGTCTTGAAGATCAAAAAATATCCCATTTTCGGTTGGTATGAAGCATCTTTGGACTCGGCTATCTCCAGGGGTGAATGAACACTCCTAAAAGATTCCTTATGTCCGTATAAACAGTTCATCATAAGATGTCATCGGCTGGTTCCTCATCGTTTGAAAATTGGCCCACGGTATAGTGATTTTGGTCACCGGAAGAAGCTCATGGGCCATCTTTCAAACCTTGAAGTTTTTCTCGAGCCATATTGAAAATTCACTGAGTTATAAGGTGTTTTAAAGCTCATGGTGAAGTTCTAACACTTTTTCTCGTACGGTTTTGCGTATGGTCTTTGAATGGGGCGATTCGACTCGCCGGAAGGGTAGCATCGAGCCATCTGCAAAACAGTAGAGAATTTCTCGTGCCAAATTGAAAATCTATCATAAAACATACCTTTGTAGTTCACGTGGTGAAGTTTGAAGGCTTTTGCTCCAGTGGATAGGTAAATGTCCCATAAAAATGCTCCACGTGGTCCGTTGGTAAGCTGAGATCGAGAAAATCTTAGGATTGTTGCAAGCAATTTGAGATCTTCTTCGATTCTGAGCATATGGTATTCCATACGAATCAAACTAGGCTAGGTGACTCCAATTTCTCCTCTTTTCTCACACATCTCCTTTGAATGGTGGATAATGTTTAAGACGATTGGAAGTGTGTACATCACAACGAAAAGTCTTAAATCAAGTCCTGTTTAAGAGCAACATATCCTTGCAAAAATACTTGAAATCACTTATTAAATACTTCTTGGAGCTAAGTCCTCAATACATATGTATTGAATTCTAAGTCCAAGGGTGAGTAAGATAGCATATATTGAACAAAATAAATCCAAGATTGAATTCAAAGTGTTAACTATTGTCAGTTTAAGTGAAATAAATGAATGAATATATCAAGATGTATAAATCATTCAAAAACCAATTTAATCTAACCAAAATTTTGAAAATTTTTAATGTTAAAGTTCATGAATCAAATAATATTTTTAATAATAATTAATTAAGAATAGATAATTTTAAAAACACTAGTTCATGAATATTCAAAATTAAAAACAAATTTGGTTCATAAATGTTGTGAATAATGAAAAATGGTTTTCAAAATAATTAAAAAAAAAAAATTAAGGAAATTTACCTCGATGGTTACATGGGCGGTTCGATGGTCCAAACCACATTGGTCCGTGGTCAAGTCTGGGTTGGTCCTAGTGCCGGGTGGTAAGGGTCATCCGAAGGACTGGGACGTGGGTCGAGGACAAGGGACAAGGGTCATGGGACGCGGGAAGGTCGTGACACCGGTCGGTGTACTTGTCCGTTGTTGGGACCTATAGGACGCGAGGCATGAACTTAGCTAGGGCGGGATGGGTGTGTGACGCATGATGGATTAGGATGCAGGAAGAGCTGGGCAAGGACGCGGCATGAGTTGATCAAGGACGTGACACATGTTGCGGATCCGGGGCAATACCGATCAAAATATCGGTCGGTGATCCCGACCGATATTTGGATGCATGGGACGCGTCTCAAAGATTTTGGTCGCGGGGCACTTTTGATCAAACACCGGTTGCGGTATTGTGACCGGTATTAGGGTCACTCCTGTCGCGGGTCGATCGGGGCACGATACCGGTCCGAATATCGGTCGGCGTGGTTGACCGGTATTGTGTCGCGATCCATGCGATTTTAAACAAGCTTTTTCTTCAGCTATACACATCGGAATTGAGATCCGAAAGATGCTACGGACTCTTGAGAACGAGATCTTTCCAACAGAATGAATATTGTCTCCTCATTCCTTGTATTTCGTCTTAAAAACAAGTTTGAAGTTCGCTCTTTGCAGCTTCGTATCCTTCTTTTTCAGTCTTGGGAAATTTGTCATAACTTTCAGACTGTAATACCAAATTTCGTTCTGCTTTTTTATGTAGCTTCCTATGACTATCTACTATATTCTCACCAAATTTTAGATTTTTCTGGGTTGATCTGGTAATTATTTTATGCCTTGAAACAGAACAGGTTTTGTCCTATCTCCTTCTCTTCTTCCTTCTCCAAAACAAACATTTTTTTGTATTTTTATAACTTTTTTAAAAATCTGAAAATTCATGATTAGAAAAACCAATAAGTAATAAAACTTTAAAAAATAAAACCATGATTAAAATTTGAAATTATAGACTCTAAAAAAAAATAAAACCAAATAAGGATTGCCTCCCATAAAGCGCTTGTTTTAAGTATTTTAGCTCGATTTCTTTTTCTTTTAAGCATAGGATGGCTGCACTAAAGGAATTGGGACTCCTTTAACTTCTCTACACTCTGGACTGCATGGCTTGAAGCTCCATCTATTAGCATCTTATTGGCTTTCATAAAGAACAATCGCACCATGAAAAAATTTCACCATATTGTTGACTTTTTCTTCGATGAATTCTTCATCTTTCTCATTCAGATCCGTGGGGATCATAATTATGAAGTTGGAGAAAAAATTCGAGGACCTTTTGTGTTTCATCTCAACATGAACCACATCTTCTTCACATTCCTTAGATACCAAGATCGAATTTGCAATATTTGGAGTCTCTTTGCCTTTTGGTTTTGTCGGTTGGACAACATCTTTATGTATGGTTGGGGGGCTGGGAACGGCGCCAAAAACTTGATGTCGTGGGTTATTCAAGCTTTAAATTTATAACCCTAGATAAAGCTGCAAGTGCACAGGCAAACGCAGTAATACTTAGGGGTCGATCCACAGAGACTAGAGATGATACGCTACGAATTTATGTGATGCAAATTAAGCTAAGACAAAATATGATTTTGGTTTTGTGCTTTTATGATAGCAATTATAAAGCAAAGAAAGTAAAAGCAAGGATAAATCAATAAGAGAAAAGCGTTAGGCATTAGACAATTCGCAGAGACTCATGAAACACATAAAGATATTGGGTTTTTAAAGGTCGTTCTAGAACTCAAATCACTAATGTAAGATCATCCCACTATCGTGACGTAACTAACCATCTATGTTTTCTACCCTAATAGACTCAATTACGCAAATTATTATAAGGTGAAAACATGCTTTAAGTGTAAGATTTGATTCTTCATACTACTCCATAACTAACATTTCGAATTGTTATGACGCAATACTCACCAAATATTAGTTCAGGCAATATAACAAGCTTTTGGAGAGTATATCAACCTAAGATCAGTTTGCAAGATGGCCAAAAAAGCAAACAGAATTACGATCGAATAGAGGTGAAGAATCCACTAGATAAACCCTAACAAAGTTCGATATTCAATTATGCATAAACGTGGAATCTTTGAATGCCTAAAACCTAACAAGTAATTTACTCAGACATGATTGAAGTAACAACAAAGAAACAAGGATAGGCACGAATCATCATAGATAAACTGAATTCAAAGAGTAAGAGATAAAAAAATCTTCTCTATATCGAAGTACAAAGGGAGATCTCCTCCTAGAATCCAAATCCAAGGAAGAACAAAGATGAAAACGTGTTTAGTGTTTAGAGAAGAGATAGGCGGCTGCCTAGGGCTCCCTAGTTGTGCTCTCTTGGGTGCTTATTGATGCTTATCCTCCTAAAGAGGCTAAAAACAAGTATATATAGGTGTAGGATCTTCTAGGGCTTAGTTTAGGACAAAAGGGTATTTTACGTCAAAACTACTCCAACGTTGGGCCAAGTAACGGACGGACTTCTAGGCCGGTGTTGGAGTCTTCTTTGGGCCTTTATGAGTGCTGGAAACGGTCTGGAACATCGGTCCATGGACTGGCCCGGTGCTTGACTCGATTCTGCACTTGTTTCACTTCAGAGGCAGTTTGACGTGTCTTCAGTAAACCAAGCGTATCTTTCTGCTCACAGCTCCAAATGATATGATTCAAATTCCGTTGTGAATCTAACTCAAAGATCTATCTTCTGACAAAGTTTCATCCAATTCCAAATTTATTTGTTCCTCCGTTTACTGCTAAACTTCTGGCGTATATGTTCTATCCAACTTGGTAGAATGTTGTTTCTTGTGAATTCTTGGGTCTTGATGGTGTCTTTGGATTATGAAAGTTGCTGTAACTTGGTTTACACCTATTTTGGTCCTTTTTCTCCATTTTTCTTGATTTCCCTATTAAGACTCTAAAACTACAAATACGAGGAAAACTACCTCTTTTGGCTGAAAAGCTTATTAAAATGCATAGAAAATATAGTAAAATAGATAGTAAAATAGGTAAAATATGGGACATATCACAAATCCATCCAAACAAGCACGAATCCACACAAACAATACAATCAATCGCATCATATCAATTCATTTACCCAGATAAGTCATGGTCACGCACTCACCTTGCTTCTGGAAGGAAAAGGAATGAAAACAGCGAATAACACGAAGAACGACTCCCCAAAAATCTGAAATCTCTTCTTCCTTCGCGAAAAAACGGATCCAATCACCAATCCAGAGTTCCACAACACACAAACCGAGCTTTTAGGATCAAGAACATGAAGAAATCAACAATGATTCTTCTTTTCTCTCAAATCCCCTCTCAAAACTCTCTGGAAACTGTCTGGAACTCTAAAATGACCAAACCACACGGCCACAACCCTTTGTATAGGGGAGCGCTAGGGTTTTCCCTTAAACTGATCCACAATCCGACGACTTAAATCGACCCAACCGGTTCAATTTAACCTTGCGTCGATCGATACACAATCCTTGTGTCGATCGACGCATGCACCAAAATCCTCAATTTTGGTTCGCGGTCGTTACATATGTGAACGTAAATAATAAGGCATGTTTGTCGTTGTAACGCCCGTGAACCAAAAGTGGATTTTGGTTGGGTATCGATCGACACAAGGTGTGTGTCAATCGACACGAGTGTTTTTGACTTGTGAGAAGTCGGATTTTTGGACTCTGTGTCGATCGACAGAGGGTATGTGTGTCGATCGACACGAGTTAAAATTGGACCGACCGGTTTGGCTCCAATTGTCCGGTTCGACGAACTGGTTTAGGGAAAACCTAGGGCTCGAGTATAAAAGCCATCAGCCGCGTTTTTGGCAGAAACTAGAGAGAAAAACAGAGATTTGGTGTGTTCTTGAGTGTTTGGGGAGATGCCTGTTTGTTCTTGAGCGTTAGAGGCTTGAATTTGTGTGTGGGAGGATTCAGGAGCGTGTGGGGTTCGTGTTCTGCTCGATTGTGTTGGGAATTTTCGAATTGGAGGTTGGGTTCATCGCGTTCTTCGTGAAACCTCATCCTTTTTCTTCCCAAATCGAGGTGAGTGCGTGACCGTAGGTTTATCTGGATAAAGGATTGGATAGATTACGTTTGTTTGTGGTTGTTGGATGGGATTTTGTGTGTTTGGTGCTTGGATTCGTGCAGGAGATCGACAAATCGCATGGGGATTCGAGCCATGAGAGGATAGGTTCGTTTTCTGTGTCTGCGATGTCGTGTCGATCGACACACTTGCTTCGTGTCGATCGACACGGGTGCTTAATGTCGATCGACACCATGGTGGTGTGTCGATCGACACAGTGCAGTCTATCGATCGACACCTAGTGGTTGTGTCGATAGACACAGTGCTTCTGTACTTGTTCGTGTTGATTGTTTCGTGTATGCTTGTTGTATGCTCATCCTGGTATTGTATATCTTGCTTATGCTTGTGTGTATAACCTGTAGACGGGAGGACCGCGTCGCTGAGTATTTGTGATAATACTCACGCAACTTTTTTTGCCATGTGTTGCAGATAAAGAGAAAATGTAATCGTGGAATCATGGCCGGGAAGAAGAGATGATCTAGTGTCTCGTCTTCGTGGTTTTGAGTTAGAATTGCTAGGATGTAGTAATTCTGGAACCTCTGGTGATCGTGTTGTTAGAGATACGAACGAAATACCCTTTTTTGGAAAATATTCAAAAATGTCTTTTTAAAAATATCATTAAATTGTTCATTTTAAAAAATGCCACAAATTAAAGATTATGTAAATTTTAAATTTTATAGTTCTAAACTTTAAAAATATTTTGACCTTAACAAACCCTAAAATCCCAAAAACTAAACTTTAATATGATATAGTTAATTATAAATAATAATTTGAATAAATAATGTATTTTTAGTGGAATTTTTAAAAAAAAATTGAAAAAAAAACATTTTTAAAAAGTAACATTTTTTAAAATTTCTATTTTTTTTAAAAAAGAGTTTTGTGGCCATTTCTTTTTATCATTCACTACTGTACAAGATGATCTCCTTTCTTTTTTAATAATATATATAACTCATTACCGTACGAGATTACTATTATACAAGATTTCTAAAAAAAAAGTCGATGAGTTGTTCAGTGGAGGAACCAAGAGATTCATGCGTCATGTCTGAAATATGGGTCGTTACACCCAATTTTTAAAAAAGAAAAATTGCCAGGGTTTTAATATATAGCCAAATAAATTTGATGATAAAACTTTATCAACAATTCAATTTTTGTTTAACTCAGAGCATATAAAAGTACAGTAAATTAGGTAACTAAGGAGAGATGAAAATGTAATAAAGAAAACAGCAATTACGTGATGTATTACCATCAAATAGTAATTTTTATTTATTTATTTTATATTTTAGCGTTCATTTAACTATGAAAGAATGAATGGTGTTTTGCGTCACATGTTCTTTACGATACAATGTTATAATTTATGTAGATGTCTAATTTATCATATATAGTGTCTAAACAAACTAAAACCTAAATTTGAAACCATAAACTCTAACCTGTTTCGATAAATTAAACGTCCACAACAAAAATATTGTACAAAAATATGTTACTAGAAAAATTTGTCCATACAATATTTAAATCACATCATTGCTATATTTAAACTACCGCCTTATTCATTGTTTTTTTTTTTTTTGCTAAACCCACCTTATTCATTGTTAGTTTTACAAATACTCATAAATGTATGTAACTATAGGATTTTGTTATACATAAATTTGGAAAACTTAAAATTTATGATATTTTTTATATATCTAGAAATTTAAATTAAAATCGTGGATAGAAAGACTAACAAATAGAGTCACGCAAATACGTTTCAGAGTGCGCAATTTGCATAGTGCTTTCACATTTCTTTTGGACCCTTAATTCCAAAAGAGTTGGGCATCAGATCCTTTCTCTATGAATAACTCCATTCACGTCATGCTACTTTTCTCTTTTGTTTCTTTCTTTTAATTTGATTTGGCCTACCAATATCCATTTTAATATTCCTTTACTTGTATTATTTGACTTCGTGTTGCCATGGCACACGATTTCATACATCTATTTTTTTTACTATTATTTTCTATCTAGTCTTAGTGATTTCCTTTAGCACCCCACTAAAACAACGTTATTATAAGAATAAACCATAAGCATAATTAGTTAGGTTGTTTCAAGGAATGAAACGAGAGGGGTAAGCAATGCACAGTGCAAAAAGGATTGTACAGATTTAAAGAAAAAAGAGGAATTAATGTGATAAAATTTGAAGTTTAGTTCTAATAACCTACAAAATATTATAAATAACCAAAATAACTCATTAACATTTTGATCAACAATTATTTAACAGTGATATAAGTAACCCGGCATCCTTAGAATTAAGACTCCGCCTATCTTGCTATACCGATAATTTTATCTATCGATAACCAATTATCAAATAAGAATGAAACAGAAGATTCATCTCTTATAACTGTTCAGATTAAAGTTATCACAGTTTCGCACAATTTTAGAATTTTCATCTATATCTATAGAATATTTAGCTTTTTTATATGTTCTTAGAATTAGTATGACTTTGACTCAAAACTCATGATTATAAAACAAAACAAAACAAATAACCGAAGTTAAAATCGATAAATATTTGGTTGGAATATAATTATTATGGTATTGAAAACTAGTTTCAACAAAAATTTCCAAATATTCAAACTAAAAAGGGAAAATTTGAAAAAAACTTTTTTGGTCAGCCAAAAGCCACATTTTAAATAGCTAATGTTTTTATACTAATTTTTAAATGATGGGTATAAATAGTAACAGCGAAATTTTGTAGAATTGCGAAATTTTACAGAATTTTTGGTGATTTTTTTGCAGAATCTGATGGAATAACTTTAAATTCAAATGGTAAGAACTGAATCTTGCGGAATGTAGCGAAATTTTTGAAAAAAATATATTAGTTAAATTTATGAAAAATATTTTAATTAAATTGTGTTTTGTCAAAGTTAAATATTTATGTTTATAAATATATTATTTTTCTTAAAAATATTAATCTTTTATTCAATTATCTCCTAAACCCAACTTATTTTATTAATATTTTCGTTTTTTTGTCTGATTAGCAAAATTTACAAGTATTTTGTAGGGACAACTGCAAAAAATCTCATTTTTGGTGTATCCATTTTTAAAAATATCACTATGGATTGTCCATTTTTAAAAATATCATTAACTAAAAAAATCTAATCCTAAATGTTAAAATTCTAGACCCTAAAAATGGAGTTGACCCCTAACAAATCATAAACCATCAAAACTAAGTTTTTTAATGAAAACCTAACTTACTTCATCACTATTTCGTTTTCTATTTTTTCAACAACTTAACCAATTTTCTATTTTTTATTATTTACCACTCATATTAATAATTAACTTGCAATTTTTTTAAATAAAATTATAAAAAACAACAATTTTTACAAACCACTTTTGTATTTTATTCCTTTTTGAATCTTGTGATTTTATTTGGCATTTTGTATTTGTTTTTCCAATTATGTTTTCACAATCATTTATATTTGTCTTTTGCAAATTAATTGATTTCATCATACTACTACGTATACACACAAAAAAAAACTAATGTTTCATTGAAAAAATTAACTGCAAACAAAAATATATTAAATTATTTCCACTTCTTCAATTCCTCTCAATTTCTCAAGTTATTCAACTGGTAACAACTTAATTTTTTTTCCATCAATTCCTCAATTCCTTTGTCACCATAGGCCTGTTTGTAAACTTGTCATCTGGTTTCATGAATAAAATTCTTTTTACCATTAATGATAATATTGACTAGCAACCAAATGCATTTGATACGGTTATACCGCTTCAGCCGCAACAAACACACGATCAGAACTCATACTTTAAAAGTGTATACCACTTTTAAACGGACCAATTGATCAATTTTTATTCCACCATTGTTTAGACGGACCCAATAATAGTTAGTGGGTCTAAAATCGTCTAGTTTCTTTAAAATAATTGTCTTAGTTTGGGGCATCAAATGGTAACAGAATGTTGTTGTCAGTTGGAGAATTGTGAAAAATTTAAGAATTTAAAGAAGTGATACAAAAAAAAAAAATTTGAAGAATTATTGTGAGAAAAAAATATTAGGTATTAGAGATTTAAAAAAAAAAGAAATTGGCATTCTTTAATATTAGGTTTGGACATACGGGTACAGATTCGGGTCATATCGGATACAGGATCTGTCGGCTATAGATTTTATCGGGTATAGAAATTTTATACCTATACACCTGTACCTAACCCAAAAAATTTTGGATCGAGTACAGGTTCGGGTTTTTTTGGTACAGGTTCGGGTCGGGTCATAATTAATTGTACTCAAAATTTTCGGATACAGATTTGGGTACAGGTTTTTTTAGATTCAATTGTACTTAAACTGTTTTTTTTCTCTAAAGTCTCCCAAAAAAATAACCTATAAAATAAAAAATATTTGAATCAAAAACAATACAAAACATTTAAAATATCAAATCTAAAATTTAAACTAGTTAAAAATGTGACAAAAGATACCTACGCCTCGGTATACGAGTATTCGAGTCCGGTACAGGTTATGTCAGGTCTAGAAATTTTATACTCATACAGATACCTATAACTTTTTGGATCGGATACAGGTTCGGGTTTTTCGGATCGGATACAGATTCGGACTTTTCGGGTCAGGTACAGGTTCGGGTTTTTTTGGTCGGGTACAGATTTGGGTATTCGGGTTCAGTTTTTATTCTCAGACCTATTCAATACGTAATAATTTGCAGAAAAATATTTGTGGAAAATATCATTAAATATAGAGACATTTTGAAAAATGTCACTTTTCAAATGCCATTTTTCAAAAATGCCACAATTTCAAAAAAATTACAAAAATGCCACTTTTTAAAATTATTTACTCATTATATTATTTATGTTTATGTTAACTATGTTGTATTAGGGTTTAATTTTGAGGGTTTAAGGGTTTTTAGAGGTCAAAACATTTTTTAGGGTTTAGAATTTTAAGATTTAGACTCTAAAAATTTATAATTAGTGGTATTTTTGCAAATGTATACACAAAAAATGGCATTTTGCAATTATCCCCTAAATATATATGTATTGTGATTAAATCTTGCTAAATTTGCTTAATAATTCTAAAATAATATTGTAATATTTTAAAAATTAGGTTTACTAAAAAATATTTCAATTTTAATAGCAAAATATTATATCATAAATTATGTATATAAATTTGTTTTATCAATCTATTACTTTATTTAATTAACTACGTTTTCAAAAATTCAGCAGATTCAACAAATTTAGCAAATTCTGCTGTTACCATTTAAGTTTGATATTATTCAGTAAATTCCGCAAAAAATCACTAAAAATTCAGTAAATTTTGCAATTCAACTGAAATTCTATGGTTATAACTTATCAAAAACAGTTCGGTATTTTTTACTCAATTTGCATTAATTAATGTGTTCATCTTATCCTTCTAAATTTGTGTTCCAACAGTAAAAAAAATGCCTTCAATAATATCGTAGGTTTGTTTCGTCCATATGATCGACGTAGATAGGTTTGGTTGGAATTTTTTTCTATTTCTCTATGAGTTTGGTTAGATTCTTCATGTTCTATGAATATTTCAATATTTCTTTCAAATTTTGGTCCCTTTCGTTTCTTCACCGGAAATAAGGAATGTCCGGAATTCATTAATTAAATGTTTCAATTTACTTATC
This sequence comes from Arabis hirsuta, assembly GCA_964056655.1. Lineage (NCBI taxonomy): Eukaryota > Viridiplantae > Streptophyta > Magnoliopsida > Brassicales > Brassicaceae > Arabis > Arabis hirsuta. Next base: position 17,979,275 of record OZ053305.1, read on the forward strand.
ATTCTAAACTTTTTCACACAAATTAAAAAGACAATTGAATGTTCTGTTTTATTCCTAATTAATGCATTATTTTATTTTATATGCGTAATTAATAAACTAAAAAATAGAGATAAAAATAATAAAATTAATTATAAATGTGCATTGAAAATATAAAATAACAAGTAATATAAAATAAAATAAATGAAGTATAGAAAGATAACTAATATGAATTAAAGGAAGTAATAAACTCGATCTGATTCACACGAGAAGACAATCTTCTAGTTATCTCAAACTAACTTTAAATCTAAAATATATTTTTTAGCTAGTTAAACCTACTAGATATATATTGATAAGTTATTATTGAAATTGGGTCGGAAAAACTTATATAATGAAAATTTTAATTGGGCTTTAATGAAAAAATGTTTGCCGTCAAAACAAAAAAAAAAACTTAAATAATGGGTTTTTAATTCTTTTAACCACTATATCACAATGAATTTTTGTACTATATATATGAATTTGGGAAATTGGATCAAATAGGCATCAAAAAAATTATATCTTAAAATCTCACCAAAACTTTTTATGTGGTCAAATGCTACCTATTAGATTTAGGCCTTTTGATTACTTTTTGTGATATAATTTTTTTATGGCTATTTGGCAAATTATCCCTATGAATTTTGTGGTAGTGGTTTTTCATCCTTGGTTTTTAATTTTAATGAAGTCTCTTGGATAATTATTGATGCACATCAAACACTGTATCATATGGATACAAATATTATATACATATCATATATCTTTAACTATAGTTTTTTATTAGTGGGCTCGACTCATTGACCCAAAGACGATAAGTCTTAACTCTCATCAACTTTTTCTCTTTGTCCGGATTAATGTAACAATTCCTAGTAGGCTAGTTGGTTGTTCCTCTGTTTGTTATATCTCAACGAGTAATCGAATAGAGATAAATTACGAATGATTACACCCAACCCGTTGCATTTAATTAAATATATAGAGATTGTTGGTAAAAAATCTTTTTTGTGAATTCTTATTACTCAAAATAGGTATAAAGATACTGCTGGTAACTTTTTTTTTAATGTAATTCAACCATTCTTATTACTCAAAATAGGTATAAAGATACTGCTGGTAACTTTTTTTTTTAATGTAATTCAACCATTTATTAGTTTATCATTCATAGTATTTGTTAAGTTTTTCGTTTTATTTATTTAAAAATTAATAATGTTCTCAGCCAAAATTTAGAGGTCACTAGTTCAAGTGATTCTTAGAACAAAACTAATATTACTTGCTATGATTTAACAAAATGATGCGTCCAACATATCAAATCATTAGTAGCTTGTTTACCTCTATTCTACATCATTAAACCATTTTTACAACCATTTAATACGTCAAAGGTATTACAAATTCTCAAGGTGGCGAATGTTTTATATAAATGAACAATTGCAAAAATATTATTTTGGTGTGTACATTTGCAAAAATATCACTATAGGTTATCTATTTAAAAAATTACCATTAATTATAAATTTTTAGAACCTAAATCTTAAAATTATAAACCCTAAAAAATGTTTTGACCCCTAAAATTCCATAAATCTTCAAAACTAAACTCTAATTCAATATTGTTAACCCAAATATAAATGATATAATAAATAAATAATTTTGAAAAATTGATATTTTTGAAAAGTGGTATTTGAAAATTAGCATTTTTAAAAATTTATTTTATTTTATATATATATATTTATATTAAATAAGATACTATTCAATGTGGAAGATTTGGAAGCTATAGCTATCATACAAATCAATATTCACAGGGTAATCAAATCATAAATCGCCAAAAAGACAAACAAATCAGAATATCAGCTCAAAATTACAATTTATTGTTTTTTCCTGAGACAATAGTACGTGTAAGTTTCCCAAAATAATAAAAAAAAAAATTACACACAAAACAAAAAAAAAAGAGGCCAAGCTCCACCATTATAAAACATTAAAGACCGACCCGAAATAATAATACTCTCGTGGTTACAGTATCAGTAAAGAGCCAAGAGAAGAAACATACATATAATCAAATGGAGGTCCACAAGGTGGTTGCTCCGCCGCATAAGAGCACGGCGACGAAGCTAAAGACACGACTGAAGGAGACTTTCTTCCCGGACGATCCTTTAAGACAGTTCAGAGGACAACCGAACCGAACCAAACTCATACGAGCTGCTCAATACATTTTCCCAATCCTCCAATGGTGCCCTGAGTATAGCTTCAGACTCCTCAAATCCGACGTCGTTTCAGGTCTCACCATCGCCAGTCTAGCTATTCCTCAGGTACGTAAGAGACGACCCATTTCAGTTTTGACCAATCAAGAGACTACCCTTTAATCTAATTCTTGATATTTTTCTTCAAAAGTTAAACCTTTTTTTTTAACAGGGGATAAGTTACGCAAAGCTAGCGAATTTGCCTCCAATCGTCGGTCTATGTAAGATAAAATCTAAAAGTGAAATTAAATCGAATTATCTACCAATTATCTTTTTTTTTTTTAACATACAATTTGCATTCATCATCTACCAATTATCTATAGAGTTAAATTCTGTAACAAATAAGAACACACGTGTGTGATGGTGTATGTAGACTCGAGCTTCGTGCCACCGTTGGTTTATGCGGTGTTGGGAAGCTCAAGAGATCTAGCGGTGGGACCAGTGTCAATAGCATCGTTGATCTTAGGGTCCATGCTAAGGCAACAAGTATCTCCCGTAGACGATCCACTTCTCTTTCTCCAGCTTGCGTTCTCGTCTACCTTCTTCGCTGGTCTCTTTCAAGCCTCTCTTGGAATCCTCAGGTTATATTTTATTTTACCATAAGTTTTCGAGCTTTTGCATGAGCCATGATTTATTTTTGTTGAAATATCATGTGTTGGTCAATAATGGGCCTGGGGTAGGCTTTAGTGTTAGTATATAGGGTTAAGTTTTCTTTTTTTCAACATCTAAATAATAGGGAAAAATGCAAAAAAAAAAAAACTCCAAAAAATCTTTTATTCGATAAAAAAGCCCAAACAAAAAAAATGGTGATAATTAAATCCTACCTTCTTAATTTAACGTAAATTAAATTCTAACATTTTAATTTAACGCAAATTAAACCCTAACAATTTAGTTTAACACTAATTAAACTTTAAAAACAAATGTTGTTAAACCATTAACAAATTTAGAGGTTTAATGGTCTAATTTAGAGGTTTACGTTCATTAAACAACCATTATCAACAAATCCAATCATATTCAAACTAAAAAACAATAAAATCCACACAAAATCAGAAATTAAAAACAACAAATCTAGATATTCCGGATAAAAAAATAAACACGAAATCATATCATCTACTCAAATCTATGATAAAACCTTAAGCGTACCTTGTTGTTGAATTCAATTATAAGTTGTTAGTCCTCTTCTTGTCATAAATCGCCAGACAACCTCTAAATTTATTCATAGTTTAACAATATTTGTTTTTAGGGGGTGCGTTCAATTAAAATGTTGAGGTTTAATTTGCGTTAAATTATATTAGAGATTAATTCTGGATGAAAAAATGAACACGAAATCATTCATCTACTCAAAGCTATGATAAACCCTTAAGTGTACCTTGTTGTTGAACTCAATTATAAGTTGTTAGTCCTCTTCTTTTCATAAATCGTCAGATAACCTCTAAATTTGTTCATGGTTTTTAGGGGTTGCATTCAATTAAAATGTTGGGGTTTAATTTGCATTAAATTATGTTAGAGATTAATTCTAGATGAAAAAATGAACACTAAATCATATCATCTACTCAAATCTATGATTAAACCTTAAGCATACCTTGTTATTGAACTCAATTATAAATTGTTAGTCCTCTTCTTTTCATAAATTACCAGATAACTTCTAAATTTGTTCATGGTTAACAACATTTGTTTTCAGAGGGTATAATTTGCGTTCAATTAATATGTTCAGATTTAATTTGGGTTAAATTATATTAAAGATTAATTTAATTTATATTAAAATGTTAGAGTTTAATTATCACAACAAGATTATTTGGGGTTTTTTCGTCGAATAAAATATTCTTTAGGGTTTTTTTGCATTTTTTTCCCCATCTAAATAGGACTATATATTACTGAATGTTAAATGTTGTCGGTGCTTAGGTGCGTATGTTTTTATATTGTTACAAAATAGATTAAAGACTGCTTATCTATTTTTACTACATTTTTTTATATGGTCCCTAATCAAATATATATAAAGAATTTTTCTACTGACAAAAAAAAATATAAATAATTTCTTTTTATTAAATAAATAATAAATCATATATACAGTAAAAACTTGATAAATTAATATTCAATAAATTAATAAATTTCACTAGTCCTAAATTAGTTTTTCGGTATAATTAATAATTTTATAAATTAATAACTTTATAAATTAATAAAATATCGTTGGCCAACACTATTACTTTATAGATTTTTGACTGTATTAGTTTAGCTCAATTGTATACTTGTATTATTTTTAGCTCAATTGTATACTTCTCACTATTTAAGGATATAGATATACATATATTCATCAAATATTGTAAAAACAAAATACACAATGGTCAGATAAAAACAACTTTTGGAAACCCACATTTAGACAACTTTTTTTTTTTTTGGTGAATCACATTTAGACAAGTTTTTTTTTTTTTTGGTGAATCACATTTAGACAACTTTTATCTGTTGAAATTATTATTTATTTTGCTGAGGTATCAGGCAAACTTTTAAAAATATGCGCTTTTATTTTCGTATTGTACGTGTTTACAAAACACTAAAATATGAAATTATGTAAAATACAGTTAAAATAATATAATCATTTTTTTTAACGTGTTGAAATACATCAATTATTTTTGAAAATACGTTTTATTTTTAGTTTTCCTGACTTATATAATTGTGAAAATGTGCAGGCTGGGATTTATAATAGACTATCTATCAAAAGCGACACTAATAGGGTTTATGGCGGGAGCAGCCATAATAGTGTCACTGCAACAGCTAAAAGCTCTGCTTGGAATAACTCATTTCACAAAGCAAATGAGTGTAGTCCCTGTTCTCTCCTCTGTTTTCCACCACACCAACGAGGTTTCTCTCTTCTTCCTCTGTTTTATACAATTTTATTTACAGATTAATATCATTTTATTAATAATTGCAACTGTTGCAGTGGTCATGGCAAACAATTGTGATGGGAGTTAGCTTCTTACTATTCTTGCTCGCGACGCGTCACCTCGTATGTTTGCTTCTTCTCTCTCTCCCTCTATAAAAATTACCATTTTAATTCTCCCTCAATCAAAATATATATGCATGTGGAACATTTGTTAAGCTTTAATTACAATGGACCTCCATTGTTTCTCCAACCATAAATAACGACCAAAAAGGACCATCCTAGTAATGGTTTCATTGGTTTGTACCATCAAGAATCAAATCCGTATAGTGCATGTTGTTGACAAAAAAAATACGACTACGATGAACCAATAATAACAAAGGGAATTGAATGCAGAGCATGAAGAAGCCGAAGCTGTTCTGGGTCTCAGCCGTAGCCCCATTAGTTTCGGTTATTGTCTCTACGCTTGTCGTCTTTGTTTCCAGAGTAGACCGTCATGGAATCAGCGTCGTAAGCTTCCCTCTCTTCCTTTATACATAACCAATCCTCTGTTTTTTTTTTCTTGTTTTTTTGTAGAATTTTGAAATGTTTTAATTTGGTTGACAGATTGGGAAATTACAAGAAGGCTTGAATCCACCGTCTTGGAACATGCTTCAGTTTCACGGAAGTCATCTCGGACTCGTGGCCAAAACTGGACTTATCACTGGAATCGTCTCCCTCACTGTAAAGTTTCTTTCAACTCTGATCATCCAACTCCATTCAATCATATATGGCCTTGATTGTTTTTTTTTTTATTTGCTACCTTTGCATGTTATTGTTGTCTTGATTTTTTTTTAACGTAAGTTTTATGATTAAGAAAATAAAAGTTCTACGTTGCCGTTTGAATTTAGAAAGAAATTCAAAAATACAACTATTTATGATACTTTTTTCTTCAAAAACACCATTGTTTGCTGTCGATTTTCAAAAATACCATTTTATAAAATCTCATATTTATAAGACAATATAAAACATGTTGTATAAGTGTATAACGTTTGAAAAGTGGTATATTCAAAAAAAAAAATCTGATTGCTTTGTCTATACATTTTGATCGAGCAGGAAGGAATCGCAGTAGGACGAACATTCGCAGCACTGAAGAACTACCACGTAGACGGAAACAAAGAGATGATCGCCATAGGACTAATGAACGTAGTAGGCTCTGCCACATCCTGCTACGTCACAACTGGAGCTTTCTCTAGATCAGCGGTTAACCACAACGCGGGAGCTAAAACCGCGGTTTCAAACATTGTAATGTCGGTCACGGTCATGGTTACCCTCCTCTTCCTAATGCCACTTTTCGAATACACTCCCAATGTGGTCCTCGGTGCAATCATCGTAACCGCGGTCATCGGTCTCATCGACCTTCCCGCGGCTCGTCATATATGGAAGATTGATAAATTTGATTTCTTGGTGATGTTATGCGCTTTCTTTGGTGTCATTTTCCTATCCGTTCAAAACGGTCTAGCCATTGCGGTGGGGTTATCGTTGTTCAAGATATTGATGCAAGTAACGAGGCCGAAGACGGTTATTATGGGGAATCTTCTGGGGACAAATGTATACCGGGACCTTCACCATTACAAAGAAGCACAGAGGATCCCCGGATTCCTTGTCTTAGGCATCGAATCTCCAGTCAATTTCGCCAATTCTAACTACCTCACTGAAAGGTTGGTCATATAAACTAACGCGCTTTTTATAAATATAACAAGGATGTTCGTATCTATTCGATATTGGTTTCTTAAAAGTCCACGGACCGTAATGTTAACTGTGTATGACTAAAGGCTATATTATATTCATTAGAAAGTTTACAATATATATAGGTGATACAGAAGACTTTAGGTATTCACTAATTACAATTATAACTTTAATGTACATATACATAACTCGTACAAACTGTAGCGTCTGGTAAATTCGGGTCTTTATTAATCTTTTGCATCTCTAGATGACCACTTGAGTTACCATTATGGTTTATAGGAACCACATTTCTTAATAGCTTGCGTTATCCATACTAACGTTCTATGCATTTGGATTGGGTAAAACCTTTGTAGAATATCTCGTTGGATCGAAGAATGTGAAGAAGAGGAAGCTCAAGAGAAGCATTCTAGCCTTCGGTTCTTGATTCTTGAAATGTCAGGTTAGTCTTAATTAAACCGATCTATTTTAACCATATAATCCGATCCAAAGATTAAAAGAAACTCGATCTTTATAGCTAGCTAACTCTTTTTCATTATTATATATGTGTAAAGCCGTGAGCGGTGTGGATACAAACGGAGTCTCATTCTTTAAGGAATTGAAAAAAACAACGGCGAAGAAAGACATCGAGGTAACAATCGCAAACCGATTTTCGTCACCAAATCAAGAAATCTAATTAGATTTTGGTCTGAACTGGATATTTATGTGGTATAAATGTGCAGCTTGTGTTTGTGAACCCATTGTGTGAAGTGATGGAGAAGCTACAAAGAGCAGACGAAGAAGAAGAGTTCATGAGGCCTGAGTTTCTCTTCTTGACCGTCGCTGAGGCCGTTGCGTCGCTTTCTCTTAAAGGCCCATCTCCTAATAACGTTTGACACAATTTTTTCTTTTATCGGTCCAGAAAATGATATTTAAACCGATTTTCCCTTTTTTCCTATCTCTCTTCTTCTTCTTTTTTGTTTTTATTTTTAGTATAGGTGTAATGTTACGTTCCTCTCTCTTTCTAGTTTCTCCATTTAATTTTGGTCAAGATGTATCATGTATGGCTTTTACTATGAGTTTTCGCCATTTTGCACAGTACTTTGACATGTTTAATCTCAATATAAACTGAGTTCGTCTTACGTGAACCGAAATGAAATTGATCTATGTCAAAGATTTCATATCCGCATTAACAGTTTTACCTTAAACCCTAAACCCAAAAATGGAAAAAAAGAACCCGTCGTTATATCATCTATTCCTTTCCTCATAAACTTCACCACCTTATATATGGAGTAAACTGTCTTTTTCCACATAGTAACTTTGATATATGCGTGTAAACCCCCAAAATATTATTTTCTGTACATAACTCCACGAAATAGAAGTTAAATGTGTATATCTACACAAATTTGAAGTTAAATGTTTATATCTCCACCAACCCCGATTTGGATCGGTTTCGTTGTAAACCAGATACAAACCCAGATAACCATTAGCTAACCGAATCAGAAACCTTATTGTAATTAAAACCAGAACCCGATCCAGTTTTGGAACCCAAACCCGTAACCCGACCCGTTTTCCGTTAAAAACCCCCAAATCAGACCGTTAAAACCCCCCCCCCCCCCAAATCATAAATACTTAGAACCTTAATTGCTCAATTCACGATCTGATTGAAATCCAGTGCAAAATTCGACAATGTCGGAGCTTCCTAACCCTGAAGAGTTGTCATTGGTGCCATTGGTGGATCCAGGTGTGCCTGAAGTCGACGAGGAAGCAGCCGAACGACATGAACATGAACTGGACCATATTCTTCGAGAGTTTGAAGATGAACCTTTTGTTGAACACGATGCAATGCCGGAGAGCGACTCTGATGAAGACGAAGGTGTTGAAGGGATACGACGAACAACCTCTAAGACGTGGCGAAGGGAGGCTGTACTTCCACCAGAAATTCGTCAATGGCGTCGCTTTCAAAGAGAGTGTTCTCGATTACGCTCTGCAAAGTGGCCGAAATCTGTTTCAGTATAAGTATGACAAACATAAGTTAGGTTTCAAAAGCTTAGGTGGTGATAGTGAGAAAGACGGCCGCAAATGGCAAGTTTATGCATCCATTCTGAAAAAGGATAATACATGGAAGATAAGAAAATTTAAAGAGAACCATAGTTGTACTCCCAATGGACATTGTGAGTTGTTAAGGACTTCTATGATAGCTAGATTGTTTCTAGATAAGATCCGTGATGAACCCGACTACTATAAACCTTTAAAGATTGAAGAGTTGATTATGGAGAAATGGGGATTGTCTGCAAGTAGAGATAAAATTCAGGCAGCTAGGTGTAAAGCACTAAAATGGATTGAGAGTGAGTATGATAGCCAATTTGCACGTCTTAGAGATTATGTTGTTGAGTTAGAGGCTTCCAATGAGAATTCAAGTGTAGAGCTTCAAACTGTTTTGAATGAGGAAGGTAAGGATGTATTCAATAGGTTCTATGTTTGCTTTGGTTTACTTAGAAGAACTTGGAAACAGACATGTAGGCCAATAATTGGGGTAGATGGTACATTCTTAAAATGGAAGATCAAGGGACAGCTACTGGTTGCTTTAGGTAGAGATGCTAACAATGCTATATATCCAATAGCATGGGTTGTTGTTCAAGTTGAAAACACGGATAATTGGGTCTGGTTTATAAAGAAGTTGAAGGTTGACTTGGAACTAAATGATGGTGATGGATATATCATGGTTTCAGATCGGCAAAAGGTACTTGTTTTTGGTTTATTGGTTTATCTTTGTTCAATATGTTACATTTGACTTGTTTGTGTAATCTGTTACGTGTGTTTATTGCAGGGACTCATCAAGGCTGTGGAGTTGGAGTTACCTAAGATGGAGCACCGTATGTGTGTCAGACACATATATGGTAACTTGAAGAAGAAACATGGTGGTAACAGAACCATGAAGCCATTCATATGGGCTCTAGCATGGAGCTATAACCAAGCTGACTACAATGCCAACTTGGAGAGGTTGAAGGTATTATGATATGAGTGTCTTCGATAATGTTATGAAGTCTAATCCAAAGACTTGGTGCAGAGCTTTCTAGAAGACTGGGAATTTCTGTGAAGATATTGAGAACAATCCAACTGAATCTTTCAACAACACCATCAAGAAGGCAAGAGAAAAAACCTTTTGTGCCTATGTTGGAGATGGTAGCCACACTAGCGATGGCACGAATAGCTAGAAGATCAGCAACTTCTCATGCTCACATAGGTAATGTTGTTTCTCTGTTGTTTTATGTCCATGTTTTCAACCACTTCTTTGTTTCACAAAGGTATTTGTTTTCTGTAGGGACTTGTACACCGTATGTGGCAAAGTTTTTTGCCAAAGAATACGACGAAGCTAAGGTTTGCAAGGTTACTAAAAGCACTAATGGTTATTACCAATCAAAGTTGCATGGTATTTCTTTTTGTGTGAACTTAGAGAAGAGGACATGTAGCTGCAGGAAGTGGGATATTTGTGGAATACCTTGCGAGCATGCATATGGAGTCATTCTCACCAAGAAATTACTACCAGAAGACTACGTATGCCATTGGTTTAGAACTGCTTTATGGAGACAGAACTACACTGATGGCATTGTACCAGTTAGGGGTGCACCATTTTGGCCTAAACTGATACTCCTAATGTAATTGTCCCTCCTCTTCCACCGGAATCCAACGGCAAGGTCACTAAGGCTAATAAGAAAACAAAGAGAGGGGTGAATGAGTCTCCTACCAAGAAGCAGCCTCAAGACAAGAAGCGAACAAATCTTTGTGGAGTTTGTAAAAAACCTGGACACAACTCGAGGTTTCATAAGAATGAAGAAAATGCACAGGTTAGTAAATGGAACAACAGTTTACATGTTAATTGTCCGTTAATGGCACAGGCTAATACACAACAGTTTACATCTTGCAGGCTCCTGGATCTTCTCAAGTCATTGGCAATCAAGCTGCAAGAACCGGACCTTCTCAAGTCACTGGATCTTCTCAAGTGACTGGTAGTCAAGCTAGTGAAGCTTCTCAAGCTTGTCTTACTCAACTTTAGGTTTTAGGTGTTTCGGCTTATCTATTTTGGCTTATCATGTTCGGTAACAATGTGTTTTGTTTGGTATTATGACAATGTAATTGATCAATCTCTTTTGCCATTCCTGATCTCAAACTCTTTTAGATTAAAAATCATAGCTTACAAAATCATAGCTTACAAACTTCATTACCAAAACAAGAAACAAAACATAACAACAACCATAACCATAAGCATACACACACAATTAAATCTTCTTGATCAACCAACTAGCTTACTACACCCAACCATAAGCATACACACAATTACAACAACAATCATGATCTTCTTCACTCTGTTTGATGACTCAACCAAGCCAATTTTCATCCTCTGAAGTATCTCATTCTCAAGTTTCACTTGAACTTTGTCAAGTATCTCCTTCACTTCTTTCTCAAGTCTTCCATTTCTCATTTGTAGAGCCTCTATCTCGTTTAGTAGTGCCTCATCAACCCATTTAAATGTGTGTTCATCGTTCATAAGCTACAACGCAATGACAATACCAAAATTTGAGAAAACCCAATATGAATCATGCGATACAAGAATGAGAAAAACCAATATGAATCTGCTAAACCGAAACATGAGAAACAAGAAAGAGCTTTCAATTTACCTTCTGAGTCGCAGCATAAGCACATCGATAGTAATGCCTGTAAGGATTGTTCTCCGATTTTGAGATCAATTCCCAAATCGAGCTACCACACCAACATCTCTTAGGGACTCCCATTACTCTTCCTCTTCCTCTTGGACCGCGAGAAGAAGCTGAAGACGAAGATCCAGAGACATTGCTCATCCTTTTAATCGAATTTTGCAGTGGATTTCAATCAGATCGTGAATCGAGCAATTAGGATTCTAAATAATGGTCTGATTTGGGGGGGGGGGGTTTAACGGAAAACGGGTCGGGTTACGGGTTTGGGTTCTAAAACTAGATCAAGTTCTGGGGTTTGTGTCTGGTTTACGGTTTACTGGGTTTGTGTCGGGTTCCAGTTTTCTGGGTTTGTGTATGGTTTACAACGAAACCGATCCAAATCGGGGTTGGTGGAGATATAAACATTTAACTTCCAATTTGTGTAGTGTAGATATACACATTTAACTTCTATTTCGTGGAGTTATGTACAGAAAATAATATTTCGGGGGTTTACATGCATATATCAAAGTTACCGTGTGGAAATAGACAGTTTTTCCTTATATATGATATATTAAAGATCATATGTGAACCATAACCAGAACCAACCAATAAACCAGTTACTTAACTACCCCTAAATAATATTGTTTACATCCTTATGGGTATATATGGAGCAGTGTTCTAAAAAGCGTTCTAGGCGTTCAACTAAGCGGCGCTAGTCCCCTATAGACCGTGGCGATTACCGTTTTTGCCGCCTAAAATATTATGGTATTATAACAATAAAATATTATAAATTTTCTTATATATAAATCATAAAATTTTATATATTTGGCTATAAAATGATGAATATAAATACAATATAAATCTATTAGTTATAAATTATGGTTTTTATGAAACAACCAAACCCATAAATTTTTAAAATTTTCCAATTAAATCCGGATTATTAGTATCATAACTAATAATCCTCAATAGATTCAGTTCACAAACATGTGAAACTCAATTAAACCAACAGACATTGAATACATCTCATAATATATTGAAACCATAGAGCGATCAATAACAATCAATCCCAATAACGAATAACCAACAATATCAAATTCAACAATTCATCAAATTCCAGAAATACCAGCACCCTAGCAGTTCTAACAACAACATAAAAGCACACAACCGAGACACTAGATCATCTCCTCTTCCTGGCCATTGTTGGGATTGAATCTCCCCCTGGAGAACGACAGTCATAAAATAGCTGAAGTATGGAAACCGTATTTGTGATACGGTCTGGTGCTGATGTCGCATGTCGTGCTGATGGTGCCGATGTCGCGATGTGGCGTCGATGTGGTGCCGATATCGAGTAGTGATGTCGATGATGTCGAATGTCGCGTGTACCGATGTCGGGAAAAGGTGGTGCCGATGTCGGTTGTAGGTGGTGCCGATGTCAGGAAGAATTGGAGCCGAAGTGATTCTTTGATGGTGCCAATGTCAACCAATGTTGGTGTCGATGTTGATGATGAGAAGATGATGCCGATGTCAAAGCGTGGTGCTGATGTCGGGAATAATTGGTGCCGATGTCGGGAAGTCTTGGTGTCGATGTCGATCGCGTACCACGACACGATGTGGTACCAATGTGGAGGCATTGTGCCGATGTCAACCACATATTGGCACTGATGTTGGTCACATGCTTGGTCCGATGTCCTGTTGTGACAAGGTTGAACCGACGAGCGGATCCGTATGACGAAAATGGGCCGAAGTAGCACATGACAAAGCCCACGAACGAGCAACCGACTCAAGCAGTTCTAAGAAGAATGGAAATGAGAGAAAGAGTGGGAGGATTTCCATTATGATTTAGGACTAGGCTAGCCGACATAGAATACTATATATACTCATGTACATCTCTTGAGAAGGGGACCCCGAAAAATCGATACACAAACACTTGTACGCTAAAGCTTTCCGAGCAGGAATATAACAAGTTTTCCAATTCTCTTTGCGTTTGTTTGCGTTGGCTTAACCCTAGAAATTCAATTCCCTACCAAAGTCTCTACAAGTTTTGATTGTGCGGGTTCGGACTCCCACAATTTTGCGCCGTCTAAGGGGACTTGAAATTTCTGACACGAAAAACCACCGCAAATCTGATACGAAGGAGGATGTCTAGTGAAAAAACAAACTCTGCGGGTACTACCGGGGGAGGAGAGAAGCAACACTCACCACCAGTAACCGTAGACACGATGCCCGAAGCCATGACCCAGATCAAGGCGATGCTTGAAACGTTGGTGAAGAGGATAGAAGATCACGATAAGCAACACGCGACTGCCAACGCCCGACTAGAAACCCTAGCGGCTGCCAACCGGAACCAAGCTGGAGGGTCGGGCCAAGATCGACCAAGGAGACAGTTTACAGTACGACCAATCCCTCTCGAATTTACAACACCGTAGAGGACACGAACGGGGATACCTCTGACACGCCCTACAATCGTGACCGGTGAGCAGAACCCGGAGGTTCAAAGAGCGGGCACCCAGAACAAAACCGATGCAGAACCTGTGATACATCTGGATGTAGAAAATCCAGCATGACATCGTAATGCCGATAATACGGAGCATGTGGATCCAGCAGCGACAGCCCCGACCCGCAACAAGCAACAACAATTTGAGGATGAAATTGAGGAAGAAGAAGGTTGTCTTTTGGCGCAACAAACCCGGTTCGACAATGAGCGAAGAGCTGCGATCCGATCCCAGAGAGAAGAGATGGCCGCACTTCGAGCAAAGATGGATCGAACAGACACCAACTTGAGAGTTGTTCAATCGTAGATTCATAAGGCCATTAGCAAGGCACCGGAAATCGACCGCGTTTTGGAAGAGGCGCAAACTACTCTGATCACCTCGCGTATCACAGAAGTGAAAATTACAGATCTCGAAAATATTAAGGTCCCGATCTACGAAGGGAATAATGACCCTAAAGACCACATCACGTCATTCGCGATTGCGATGGGTCGCGCTAACTTTCGGGAAGGCGAGAGAGATGCAGGACAGTGCCTTTTGTTCGTTGAACACCTGAAAGGGCCTGCCCTTCAGTGGTTTTCCAGACTTGATCGGAATTCTATTGACAACTTCGGTCAGCTGACCGCAGCATTCCTGAAGCACTACTCCATATTCATAAATCCTGGAGTTTCTGATGCGGACTTGTGGACGATGTCACAGGGGCAGAATGAGACGCTTCAGAGTTTTATCGGTAGATTTAAAACAATTATGTTTAAAGTACCCTAAAAAAAGCACTTTGGTACACTTTGGATTTTAAAAAGGAGATGACCGTGAATACTCCCTCGACAATAGAAGATGCTTTGCACCGGGCTTCCGGATTCATTAATCAGGAGGAGGAGACTACGCTGTGCGCCGAGAGGCATGGAAAAACAAAGCAAACGAATCAGCAACCGCAAGCTCAACAGCATCAGAGTACCAAGAAGGGCAATCACACGCCTGGTTTCATCCAGCACGAAGGAGGATTCAAGGGAGCACACAATTTCCAAGTAGAATCCACTGGACGAGGTCAAGGACAAGGTCAAGCACGAGGAAGAGGTCAGGTACGTGGCCGTGCCCGGGGCCAAGATTCATGGAATACATGGGTAAGGAAGGAGAGCAGTTATGACGAAATGGCATATTGTGACCGTCATCATGTCTTTGGGCACTCAACCGCAAATTGCCGGGTTCTGGGTTTAAAACTTGCTGCAATACTAGTGGCAGGAAACATTAGCATTGACGATTTCACTATGGATGTTAACAAGGATGGTACTGATCTGGTAGGCAAGAAAGGTCAGAAACGCCTGAGACAAGAGAGTGAAGCTCCGCCACCAGAACCGCAAAGACGCATCAACATGATCATGGGCGGATCGCATTATTACGCGGACACCGTTTCCTCCATCAAAGCCTTCCAGAGGCGAGCTGACGATAGTGTAAACCTCCAGATCCCGTCTACCTTTCCCAACGATATCATTACCTTCGAGGAGAATGAAACAGTTGGGATTGATAAGCCTCATGATGATCCTCTCGTGGTCAAAATAGTTGTGGCCAACTGTGACGTAGCCCGGGTGCTGATTGACACTGGAAGTACGATGGACATAATCTTCAGGGAAACACTTAAACGAATGGACATCGATTTAGCCACGGTCAAACCATTCCCGAAACCGGTAACAAATTTTTCCAGGGAAACGACGATGACAATGGGACTGATCACGCTACATGTTCGGGCCAGAGGAGTAAAAAAAACGTTGAGTTCTCTGTCTCTGATTATCATGCTATCTATAATATGATATTGGGAACCCCTTGGCTGAATTCGATGAGGGCAGTCGCGTCGACCTATCATCTTTGCGTCAAGTTCCGAACGCCAAGCGGAGTGAAAACCAATTGGGGAAGTCAGAAGGAATCATGAATGTACTTCCTAACAGAGCATAAGCTCAGGAAACCAATTACAGATCATTCTCAAAGCGGAAGAAGATGAAGACGGATAGAGAGCCGGTGAAAGGGCTCAGCAAACTCTTATAGCAATTACAGATAACGGAGGGTCGCGCAAAAGAAAACAGACCAATTTGTGACCCCGTTCTCTCGATCTGCATAGATGACGAACATCCAGGGCGATGCGTGGAGATCGGTTCCACACTCAGCGAAGGCATTCAAAAGGAACTTGTCTCGTTTCTCAAGGAAAATGTCGGTACTTTCGCGTAGGCTACAGAAGATATGCCGGGTATCGATATCAGTGTGGCGAGCCACGAATTGAACGTTGATCCGAGCTTCAAACCGATCAAGCAGAAAAGAAAAAAGCTCGGACCGAAAAGGGCGAAAGCGGTCAATGACGAAGTAGAAAGGCTTCTCAGAGTTGGCTCAATCAGAGAAGTCAAGTATCCAGATTGGTTGGCAAATCCCGTCGTAGTCAAGAAGAAGAATGGAAAATGGCGCGTTTGCGTGGACTTCACGGATTTGAACAAGGCGTGCCCGAAGGACACTTTTCCTTTGCCTCATATTGATCGCCTGGTTGAAGCAACAGCTGGCAATGAGCTACTATCATTCATGGACGCTTTTTCGGGATACAACCAAATTCTGGTAAGACAACGTTCATCACGGACAGAGGAATTTACTATTACAAAGTAATGCCATTTGGGCTAAAAAACGCGGGAGCCACCTACCAACGCCTAGTCAACAAGATGTTCGCTAACCAACTGGGAAAAATGATGGAGGTGTATATTGATGATATGTTAGTGAAGTTGTTGAGCAAACAAGACCACGTCGAGCATCTACGGGAATGTTTTGAGCGGCTGAACTCGCACAATATAAAATTGAATGCGACGAAGTGTAGATTTGCGGTAACGTTTGGGGAGTTCCTAGGTTACTTAATCACTCATCGTGGCATTGAGGCGAATCCAAAGCAAATCGACGCACTCAAGAATATGGCTTCTACAAAAACTAAACGAGAGGTCTAGCGGTTGACCGGAAGCATTGCTGTGCTTAACCGCTTCGTTTTACGCTCAATCGATAGGTGTTTGCCGTTCTATGATACTTTGAGAGGCAAGAAGGACTTCAATTGGAACGAGAAGTGTGAGTCAGCATTCCAGCAATTAAAGGAGTATTTGGCGAACCCACCGATACTTGCAAAACCAGTGGAAGGCGAGCCACTTTTTCTGTACATCGCGGTTTCTTTAATGGCCGTTAGCGGAGTGCTTGTACAAGAAGAAATAGGAGAGCAAAAGCCAGTTTTTTACGTCAGCAAGAGTCTCATCGCTGCTGAGATAAGGTACCCGCTAATGGAGAAGTTGGCGTTAGCCGTGGTCATGTGCGCTAGAAAATTGAGACCGTACTTTCAGTCGCACCCGATCGTTATACTCAGCACCTTCCCCTTGAGGTCTGTTCTGCATAGTCCAAGCCAATCGGGAAGACTAGCGAAGTGGGTCGTCGAACTTAGTGAGTATGATATTGAATATCGAGGCCGAACTTGCAAGAAGTCTCAAGTTTTAGCGGATTTTCGGATTGAGATTTCGGAGGAACGTCCTGAAGGAGAGGAACCAAAGCCGATTTGGAAGCTCCACGTCGCCGGATCATCATCAAAAAGCGGTTCAGAAGTGGAAATAAGAATGGTATCTCCAACAGGGGAGCTCCTGTAGCAGTCATTCCGTTTGGGTTTTCATGCGTCAAATAATGAGGCGGAATATGAAGCCCTCATTGCTGGAATGAGGTTAGCCTTAGGATTGAAGATCGAAAACGTACACACGTTTTGTGATTCCCAGCTCGTCGTAAACCAATTCAGCGGCGAATACGCGGTAAAGGAGGATTGCATGGGGTTATATCTAGAGATTGTGAAGGGTTTGGCCGGACAGTTTAAGGAGTTCACCCTGACGCGAATCCCACGGGGCGAAAATACTTCAGCTGATGCGTTAGCAGTCCTCGCTTCGACATCGGATCCGGATTTAAAACGGATCATACCTATCGAGTTCATTGAGCACCCAGGATCATGACAACCGAAATCGTGAATATAGTAACTCGGTCGCAAGCCGCCAAACATACGAAGGGAAGCACCAAGAAAGTTTCGACAAAGACGACATCGACTTCGGATCGACAGAGTTCAGATCGACAGACATTGGCTTCGGATCCGCGGAGGACGACTTCAGTGGCCGATGGAACCGAAGTCGTGAGGTCGGACCGGGCAGGATCCGATGTCAGCAAAACTGGCATGCCCACTTTGGCGCAGACTGCAAAGTCGACAGGATCCGGGACCAGAATCGGTAGCGCATCCACTTCGGTGCCAGTATGCTCTTCCACTTCGGAACCAGGATCCGAAGTCCCCATCCACAACAATCCCGGCCCAGGACAAAAGGATATAGCTATGACGGAAGCCAGGAATGATCTGACTAGCAATCCACACGGCAGTCATGATGTTTTCCCGATGGAGGAAGATAATCAACTTCAGGGAGATCCTAACAAGTGTCCCGGTCCAACCACTGACGAAGAGGAAATTTTGGAGGGCCACGACGATGTAACCAACTCGGAATACGGCTGCGACAAACCGTGGCTTGGTGACGTTCGCGGTTACATCTACGATGGTGAACGACCTTCTGGTAAATGGGCAGCCCGCAAACTCAAAGCTCAGGCCGCATGTTATATTCTGTTAGATGGGGAAGTTTTCAAGTGGTGTTTCTCCGGACCATTGCTAAAATACGTAGAAGTTGAGACAGCTCGAAAGATCATGGAGGAAGTTCATAGCGGCTCTTGCGGAAATCATTCCGGTGCACGAGCATTGGCAATAAGGATCAAACGACACGGGTAATATTGGCCAACAATGATAAGGGATTGCGAGATGTTCTTGGCTAAATGCGAGCAATGCAACCGTCACGCTCCAAAAATTCATCAACCTATGGAGATGCTCTCATCAATCACCTCGCCTTATCCATTTATGCGGTGGTCTATGGACATCGTTGGTCCGCTCCATCCGTCTCGACAAAAGCGTTTCTTTCTGGTCCTAACCGACTATTTCTCTAAGTGGGTGGAGGCAGAGGCATATGCGTCCATTAAGGATGTCCAAGTAGAGAGTTTTGTGTTGCGAAATATCATATGTCGTCATGGCGTGCCTTATGAAATTGTCACTGACAACGAATTGCAGTTCATCTCCGTTCGATTTGAGGCGTTCTGCGACAAATGGAAGATTAGGCTTAGCAAATCAATGCCGAGGTATCCTCAAGGAAACGGACAAGCCGAGGCAGCCAACAAATCGATCCTTAAAGGGCTGAAAAAGTGACTTAAGGCGAAGAAGGGGAGATGGACAGACGAGTTGGAAGGAGTTCTATGGTCATACCGTACCACTCCAGGACGAGAAACAGGAGAAACTCCCTATACCCTTGTGTATGGAACAAAATGCATCATCCCACCAGAAGTGCAATTCCCAGGCGTGCGAAGAAGACTTCTGCCATAGCAGGAAGGACTGAACCATCTCCTGATGTTCGATACGTTGGACCTTATCAACGAGAAGCGTGATCAAGCCCTTATTCGAATACAGAACTATCAAAACGCAGCGGCAAGGTACTATAACTCGAAGGTTAAAATTCGCAGATTTCAGGAAGGAGAATTGGTGCTGCGGGAAGTCTTTCAGAATACAGCGAAACTAAACGCTGGCAAACTTGGTGCTAATTGGGAAGGACCTTACCAAGTCACCAAGGTATTCAAACCTGGAGTCTACGAATTAGCTAACATGGCTGGGGTTCCGGTTCCGCGTTCGTGGAACGCTCGACATTTGAAGAAATACTATCATTAAGTCATTTCTAAACAAACTACGAGGCGACTTTATCCCTGCAAAGGGTACGTAGGCAACCCATCTTCGGATGGGTTTAGCTACCCCCTTCCCTAAAAAGGGGAGGGGTACATATACTCGTATACTCCCATTTTTCAAAAGATTTGAACATCCATCACGGATCAACCGAATCACTATTTGAACATCCATAACGGATCAACCAAATCAAAACGAGACACATAACTTTTTTGTTACCACTGGCCATAGTAACGCACTGATTTCTTTTACTCATAGATCTGACTATCACATCCCAAACGGGATATTAAGCGCGCAACGATCGTTAACGGAGCAAGTTCGTTTCACGGAAACCAGCTTGTAAACCGTAAATGCTCGTCATAAACCCAACATACAAAACGTTGGTCATAATGTGATTGTAATCGGAGCGGATATCATAACATTCCCGTAAGCCGGGTTCAACATTAAAAAATCAAAACCCAACAGACGAAACGTTGGTCGAAAATCAAAACATGTTATTGAACATAACTATCTTGCAGGAAGCAAGGAAAACATCTTACGAAAAGAGATAAAGCCGTCAAGGCACTAAGTCTACATAGATAAAGGTCATCTAGGCAATGAAACATAGGAGAACTAAAGCACGAAGCAAACACAGAGGCAAGAAACCGTTCAAGGGAGATTGACTAGGGGGCAGCGCCTCTATCGCCTCCACCATCACATTCGTCTTCCTAGACCTCGGTTCCATCTCCGTCAGCATCAGATTCGGCACCATCTTCATCAGCGCCAGTCTCGACGACATTTCCACTATCATCAACCTCGATGTTCTGAACGCCGCCTTAGGACTCACCAACCAAACGGCGTGCCTCGGCCTCCTTCCTTTCAAGAACTGATGGCCTCTTCTCCTTGATTGCGTGCGATGAACTGTTTGATGAGGCGGAACCAACGGAGTAGCGGGCTCGAGCGTCTTCGATTCGTTGGAGAGAAAAGTCTTCCTGCCAATTGTAGCGCTCGGACGCAAGTAATTCGTTGGAGAGAAAATTTAGCGGAACCTTCGGAAATGGATTGATAACTGCAAAAACGACAAACAGAGGAACCGTGTTAGTAGACGTCCAACGGATCAACAAAAACAAAGACACGACTCTGGCTCAACTACCCTTTCTTCTCCACTTCCTAACTATCTTTTTGATCCATCGGGGACCGACCGATGCTTCAGTTATCGGGACATAGAAGAAGTAGTCGATCCAGTAGCTATCTTTACTTAGGAAACCACCAATGATTGAACAGTTCGCCTTAGCCAAAACTGAATAGATGAGTTTTTCCTTAGGACGTGACACTCGGAAATCCAACCAGTTCAGAAGATGGTAAACGTTAACCTCTTCGTCACATTCGATGCTTCTCACGAAAATACCCATCAAGTGACAAAGACCGCGGGGACTTATCTGCGCTAGGGCAAGCTGATACATCCATAGAAACTCGAGAATGACTTCCGGAATCGGAAAGAAGTACAAGCACCAGTTGAAACAGCTCTCATACATGGTAAAGCAACCCGAAGGGGGATCCCATGCTCGGTCCGAGGACGAGGGGAGTATCATTTCGATCTCCTCCAAAATGTGGAACTTACGCCTCAACTTCCGCAGAGATTCTTCATTGCACAGTGTGGAGTCCGGAGGGTCAGGAATATCACGTCTAACCCTTATCATTGGAGCCTTACGCCTCGGAGGCTTCGCCGCAGCATGCTTCTCATTCTCCGTATCTCGTCTAGCCATTTCTGCCAAGAAAACCGTGAATTTATCTTCAAGTTTTGCTCTCCTAAGATTCATAGTGTACACATTATGATCATCCATACCATTGCCCCGATTAATTTCCACCTGGACCCCGCGACTACACAGAAGAGACCCGACTTCGACACGATCGGCACGACTTCGGCACGCGACTCTGGCGACTTCGGCGCGACTTCGGTGCACGTTCCACCTCGACTTCGGTACGCAATCGGACGTCCGAATCAATTGGGACGACTTCGGACCGCGTCGCCCAACTTCGATCCACGTCACGCCCGACTTTGGCCCGCGTCTCGATCGACTTCGGATCACGTCACGCTCGACTTCGGTCCGCATCACACCCGACTTTGGTCCATGTCTCGATCGACTTTGATCTGTGTCACGCCCGACTTCGGTCCGCGTCATGTCCGAATTCGGTCCGTTCACGCCCGACTTCGGTCCGCGTCTGGATCGACTTTGGCACCGGCACGGCCCGACTTCGGTCTGCATCTGGATCGACTTTGGCACCGGCACCAGCACGGCCCGACTTCGCCGACAAAAAAAAAAAAACTTAAACTGAAATGGAGGAGTTAGAGAGAGAATGGAGAACTGAAGAGTGAAGGAAGAGTGAAGGAGGAGTGGAGTATTTATAGGTGAAGATGACATCATTATCTATTGGGAAATATCCGGTAGCAGCACAAGTGTCAGGAAGATCAGTAACGTTATGTCCAGAAGACACAGGATTAATTCAACAGACAAAAGCAAAAGGACAGTTCGCGGGGCCAAGTTATCATTCATCAGAAGATCAACATAATTGAACAGCTGTTTTATGACTGCTAATCACCTGCTTAACATAAATCGCTTCGCCATTATTTTCATAGCACCGAGCTGAGAGGCAAACTGTTGGGGTCGAATCTCCCCCTGGAGAATGATAGTCATAAAATAGCTGAAGTATGGAAAACGTATTTGTGATACGGTCCGGTGCCGATGTCGCATGTCGTGCTGATGGCGCCGATGTGGCGATGTAGCGCCGATGTCACGATGTGGTGCCGATGTCGAGTAGTGATGTCGATGATGTCGAATGTTGCGTGTACCGATGTCAGGAAAAGGTGGCGCCGATGTCCATTGTAGGTGGTGCCGATGTCAGGAAGAATTGGAGCCGAAGTCATTCTTTGATGGTGCCAATGTCAACCAAGCCGATGTGGATGAAGAGAAGATGATGCCGATGTCAAAGCGTGGTGCCGATGTCGGGAATAATTGGTGCCGATGTCGGGAAGTCTTGGTACCAATGTCGATCGCGTACCACGACACGATGTGGTACCAATGTGGAGGCATTGTGCCGATGTCAACCACGTATTGGCACCGATGTTAGTCACATGCTTGGTCCGATGTCCTGTTGTGACAAGGTTGAACCGACGAGCGGATCCGTACGACAAAACTGGGCCGAAGTAGCACATGACAAAGCCCACGAACGAGCAATCGACTCAAGCAGTTCTAAGAAGAATGGAAATCAGAGAAAGAGTGGGAGGATTTCCATTATGATTTAGGACTAGTCTAGCCGACATAGAATACTATATATACTCATGTACATCTCTTGAGAAGGGGACCCCGAAAAATCGATACACAAACACTTGTACGCTAAAGCTTTCCGAACAGGAATAGAACAAGTTTTTCAATTCTCTTTGCGTTTGTTTGCGTTGGCTTAACCCTAGAAATTCAATATCCTACAAAAGTCTCTACTTGACTATGCGGGTTTGGACTCCCACAGCCATGATTCCACGATCACACTTTGTCTTTACCTGCATCACATGGCAAAAAGAGATGCGTGAGTATTATCACAAATACTCAGTGAGACGGTCATCCCGTCTACAGGTTTATACACACATGCATAAGAATCAATACAATACCAGGGTGAACAAACAACAACGCAAGCACGAATAAACATCACAAGTCCGCCTCAACAGACATGCGTCGATCCACACAATCACCATGTGTCGATCGATGCATAGACCTGCGTCGATCGTCAATCGATGCAACAGCCAGTGTGTCCACCGACACGTAACCCCGGTGTCGATCGATGCACTGTCTCGTGCGTCGATCGACGCAACATCACATAAGCCAGGATCGAACCTATCCTCTCATGGATCGATCATGGATCGAAATACATTGATCCCTGCACGCAATCAACACGAAATCCACACAAAAACAACATTCTATGAACCCTTTACCCAGATAAACCTACGGTCACGCACTCACCTCGATTCTGGAAGGAAAAGAATGAGGAATCACAAAGAACACGAAAAACGCGAAGAATACATCCTCCAAATCCGAAAATCCTCAATCAATCACGCAGAACACAGTCTCCAGAGATCAAGAACAACTCTGAACTCACACACACTCTAAATCTCCCAAAACTCTCTGATTTATGCGATTTCTGATAGAAAAATCGGCCAGAACCCGTCTGTTCTGCCTTTATATACTAACCCTAGGGTTTCATAAACCAACCGCCAAACCAAACAATTCAAATCGAACCGTCTGGTTTAATCCGACTTGCGTCGATCGACGCACACCATTTGCATCGGTCGACGCACACCATTTGCATCGGTCGACGCACGACCAAAATCCACAGAAATTGGTTCGCGGTCGTTACAATTCTCCCCCACTAACACGGATTCGACCTCGAATCACACGACACTGTCACCTCATGGTCACAACCAATATCAACACTCTGACCAATCCGGTCAGCTCCACAGATATCAACACTCCTGGCCACCCGGCCAGTACCACCTGAGATCACACCCGATCCCCGGACTCCACTAGTTTCATACTAGCCACATTGCACCGTCTCGCCACGGCTGCAATCTTGACGCAACCCGGTCAGCATTCCCCGAGATCATCCCCCGATCTCCGAAGCTCGTCCAGCTTCATCACATACCACCGTCTCACTACGATTACCCTCCTGACCAACCCGATCAGCACCACCTGAGATCATCTCCCAATCTCTAAAGCTCATCTAGTCTCATACTTACGATCACGTAACTTACATTATTGCTCGTAACTCATACTCATAACTCATATACATATACACCAAACCAACTCTCAGGATCGTCACCCCTTGAGTCATCGTATGCATGGAACCCACTATCCCCTAGA
Source organism: Arabis hirsuta (assembly GCA_964056655.1). NCBI lineage: Eukaryota > Viridiplantae > Streptophyta > Magnoliopsida > Brassicales > Brassicaceae > Arabis > Arabis hirsuta. The sequence continues at coordinate 18,003,957 of OZ053305.1, forward strand.
GAGAACCAGCATCCCTCAAAGTATATGTAGGGAACCCACCGTCCTCTCAAGAGAACCACCATCTCTCGAATATATGCAGGGAATCCACTATCTCCTGGAGAGATCACCATCCCTCATCGTTTATTCGATGGGCTTAGTAATTTCATCATCCTCGTCATCATCATCTCCATTATATCACCGTCAGAGGCACGTGAGATTTATTGAATAAAAAATAGGTCTACTATAAATTGGTCATGCAGATTTCATTCGCCTAATCAAAGCTTAATCAATTTGTGTCTGGACTTATTGAAGGAAGTTCACGTATATTCAAGGACTTGTTCTAGTTGATTTTTTTCTGTTTATATTTGTCAACAACATTTAGTCGAAATTGAATATGGATGATGAGGCGATAACAAAATTAGTACACACCGCTAAACCAATACAAAAAATACAAATAGTTACGTTTGGCGAAATGAAAAATCGTCGTATTCTAATGGTGATCGTAGAGTGTTGAATGATATAAATAATAATAAAAATATATATAAATATAGATTTTTGTTATTGGTTAGTGTATGAAAGTAACTTTTCGGATAATCTTGCTTTAAAATTGCAACAAGAAAAGTTCAAAAAAGAAAAAGAAAAAAAACTTCAACAAGATATTCACAGTTCGTTATAAACATTCGTACTTACAAATACAAGTGACATGAATTCTAAGACCACTTCGAAGGAGTTCTAAACTACTAGAGAGAACTACTAGAGAGGTTATTAAAATAATAATTAAATAATAAAGAAGTTTTAAAAAATGGAGAAAAAGTGTCTAAAATATTTCATTTAAGAATTTCTTTTTATATTTTATTTACTTTTTATTTTATAAAAGTATTTTGAGAATTATTCTAAGAACTTTAGATAGAAAGGCTAGGGAACCCATAATGATAAGAACTTCAAGTGAGTTTCTTAAAAATTAAAAATTATTATTTTTATATAATTTTATTATATAATTAATTTTTAATTAAAAAAGGCTAGACTAATTGGAATTTGACAAATGACAAATGGCTTTTTATGAGTAAAGAACCCATTTTTTCTCTCTTTTACTTTTTTCTCTCTCTTACTTTTTTTTTTTTAATAGGGAGTTTCTTCCTAAAAAAATCTTCATTGGAGATGGCCTAAGTGATATATATTTTATATTATTCTAAGAAAGATAAATAAATTAGGAAAATGTTCATAAAATAGATAGTTGAAAATTGTACAAAAATAGATATAAAAAATAACTAATTGTTGTCATATAGATAAAAAAATATTTTTATAAAACAACAGGAGCTTAATTGGAGCATGCTCATTGGTAAGAATCTCTAATTAGGTTCTTAAAAGTTTTATATTATTATTCTAACATTAAAATTAGTTTAGAACTCCATTATTGTTTTTCAATTTTTTTCTCCACCGTTGGTAGAATCCAGAGGGTTCTTAAAAATAAAACAAAAATATTTTTATAATCATTTTGTTAAAATTTGAAAACATACCACATTTTATAAAATCTAAATTATATAACATTTCATAAAATTTTAAACAAACATTACATAAAAAAAAATTAAACATATTGAGATGCTTGCTAAGAAAATTTTAATTAAAATATTGAGAAAGAAAGAAGATGAAAACCTGACTGATCTTTCAATAACTTCATCTCTTGAAAAAGAGTAGATTGAGATGATGTTGTTGTTGTTGACTCTCCCTAAGCTGCAACCAGAAAGTGTTGGTTGCTCAGGTTTTGCAGGAGCGGTCATACTTTGTGAGGTCTTGGCCACTCGTAATAGAAGCAGATGGATTCATCGATAGCTTGCTTTCTTGATGTATCATTTCAGATTTCTGGCTCATTACCATTGGTTGATGCATCTTCATATCTCCTAGTAAACCTCCATGTCCCATTAAAACATTCTGCTGCATCTCAGACTTCAAAGATGTCGTATTTTGGTTGTTGTGAGCTCTCGTCATCATTTTCATAAGTTGCTCTAAAGCCATGTTATTCGGGAATAATGCATAAGGCAAAATCCCATTTCCCGAATCAGGAACACGGATAGAGGCCGTTTGATCAAGTTACCCCATTCGGTTTCACCAGCTTCAAAGTTCATAACAATGATTAGATGCTGTTAAATCACATGAACAGATCACAAAAAGGCACACTTCTCTTTTAACTACCAAAGTAAGATGGATGGAGCTGACGTTTGAGTCATGAGGTTAGAGAAGGAAAAATGAAGAGACTTTCAGGTATCTCTATATCCCATGGACTAACTCGAGTCAGCTTATCGTTACATCCATGCTCATCCCATTCAACCAGAAGGTTACGCCACTTGGAACCAGGCCATTTCAACGGGTCCATATCACTGATTCCAATAATAGTTCCCATGTATCTAATATACACATTGAAGGATTTAGTATAGTGAACAACTAAATTTGATCAGTAAGAACAGAAAGATTGCGGTTTACGGATCACTTACCTACGCTTCCTGGAACCTTCGGTTTCGAACATCATTCCAAACCTCATACCAACTGAGAGCTGAAACCCACATATAGCCTTGCGGTACTTAGCTAGAGGGATCACAATTGCAACATAACCCTTGAGAATTCCGATAACAATGCCTCAACTAAACGGGAAATTTCTCATGTTGGTCACTAAAATTGTTGTTCCAAACCACGCATTGCTATTAGCAGCCACAATAAGTGCGATCCACAACTGCAATTTCCATTGAACCAAAAAAAATATCATTTTTTTGCATGAAAGCATTAAAATAACACACTTTCAATTGATAAACACATCAAAAATTCGAGCTTATTCTGTAGATTCAAAGAAAAATGTGAAAACTTTGACTCTTACTAAGAAGAAGGGAAGACGAGGAAGACTGATGCAGCCTCACGAACGGAGGTTACGTGGTGGATGGAAGGCTCGGACCGGCCGTACGGCACCTGTCACGAGTCGGGTAACGATGAGCGGTGAAGTGCGGTGAGCGATGAATCCGAGTTCTGGTTATACAGCATTTTCACTACGGACAGTGAGATGATCTAATGGTTGCAAGATGGATCAAGGTCACCACGAGCCGGATGGGGAAACAGCTCGATACAGACAGAAAACAACGTAGAAATCCCAGACTTCTAAGTTGCGAATAGGGGTTTTTCATTGAAAGAAAATTCGATTGCTTTATTGATATTGGGTTAAGAATTACACGGCTGTTAGGGGACTTATATACTTGTCCGATCAGCTTTGTCCTTCTAGGGGTCTTGGAAAATTAATTACAAAGATCTGATATCTAAGCATTAAAGTAAGATTTGGAGAACAATGCCCTACACTACTTAAGGAAAGAAATAACACGCTATTCAAAACAAAAGAGCCGTTAGTATCAAAAACAATTCAAATAAATCGAGACTTACCTTAGTTGGATTTTGGAGCCGTTGGGGATCGCTAGTCTTCTATGCGTGCGATGTCAAATATGGTAAGTGTCTGTTGCGTGTTAGCTTGGGCGCTTGGGAAGATCCGGTCGGCCTGTTTGGTTTGATCCTTAGGTGCTTCTGAACCAGTTTGCTCTAAGTCGCGGATGGATTTGGGCCGGTCGTAGTCGAGCTTGCCTTGGGTCGGGACATTGGATGCGCCTGCTTGAGTGGGTCGGGCCGCCAAGTCTGACTCGTGGTCTGCTAGTAGAACCTCCACGACTTCATTGATGTTTTTCTGCAAGGTTCGGGCTCTGGATCGGGTCATGGGCCTGGACCGCATCGTGGGGATAGGCTTGGGTGGGGCTGACGTGGTGATGTCGGTTTTAGAGGATGCATCATCCTCTCCCCCTTGAGAAAGTTATGTCCTCAGAACTGTTTCATCAGCTTCACAGGGAGTCAAGTTAGCCACATTAAAGGTTGGGGACACGTTAAACTCACCTCATAGGTCCAGCTCATAGGCGTTATCGTTGATCTTCTTGATCACTTGGCAAGGTCCGATTCCCCGTGGTGACAACTTTTTATTTCTCATCTTCGGGAATCGATCTTCCCTTATATGAACCCAGACGTAGTCTCCTAGCTCGAGGTGGATTTCCTTTCGGCTCTGGTCCGAGTGCTTCTTGGTTCTCTCTTTCTGTTTCTCCGTATTCTCCTTGGCTTTTTGATACATCTTCTTAAGTAACTCGGCCTTGGCCACTCCATTCTGGTTGATTTGATCCTTATGCGGGAGCGGTATAGGTGGCAAATCGAGGGGAATCTGCGCCTTAAAACCATACACAATCTCAAAAGAAGACAAGTTAGTAGTGGAGTGCTTCACACGGTTATAAGCAAACTCGACCAGAGGAAGACAATCTAGCCAATTTCTCAAATTGTTACCAATTGTTGCTCGTAAGAGCGTGCCTAAGGTCCGGTTGGTTGTCTCTATCTGACCGTCGGTTTGTGGATGGGCAGGGGTGGAAAAGAGGAGCTTGGTTCCGAGCTTCCTCCACAAGGTTCTCTAGAAATGGCCAAGGAATTTTGGATCGCGGTCTGATACAATGGTCCTAGGTAGTCCATGTAGTCGCACCACTTCTTTGAAGAACAGGTCGGCTATCTCCGTGGCGTCGTTGGTTTTATCGCAAGGAATGAAATGGGCCATCTTGCTGAACTGGTCCACGACCACAAAAATCGAGTTCTTGTGTTGGATTTTGGGTAGTCCTACAACAAAATCTATAGGCAAATCTACCCAAGGCAGGTCAGGGATTGGTAAGGGAGTGTAAAGACCGTGAGGGTGTGACATGGATTTTGCGCTAAGGCATGTGGTGCACTTGGAACAAAACCATTCCACGTCTCGTCTTTGGTGGGGCCAAAAGAAGTGTTCCTCGAGTATGCTTCGAGTCTTCTCCATGCAGAAGTGTCCCATAAGGCTGCCTCCATGTGCTTCGCCTAGGATTAGCTCTTGCATCGAGCTTTGGGGAATGCACAGCCTCTTGTCCCGAAAAAGAAAACCACTATGCTTGTAATAAGGACCAAGGGCGCCTTTGGTGCATCGGTTGTAGAGCTCTCCAAAGTTTGGATCATCCGCATAGAGCTCCTTGAGATGCTCGTACCCCATTATCTTGGCCTCCATGGTGGAGATAAGGGTGTACCTCTTGGACAGGGCATCGGCTACTACGTTCTCCTTGCCCTTCTTGTATTTTATCACGTAAGGGAAGGTCTCTACGAACTCAAGCCAACTCGCATGTCGCCGTTTAAGGTTGGTCTGGCCTCGTAGGTACTTAAGGGTCTCGTGGTCCGTGTGGATCAAGAACTCTTTGCTGAGTAGGTAGTGTTGCCAAGTCTCCAACAATCTCACCAAGGTGTACAGCTCCTTATCATAGGTGGGATAGTTGAGCGTGGCTCCGTGCAGCTTCTCGCTGAAGAAAGCAACCGGTCTGCCTCCTTGCGTCAGGATTGCTCTGATGCCCGTATCTGATGCATCACATTCAACCTCAAACGTTTGGTCAAAGTTAGGTAAATTCAATACCAGTGCGTTGGTAAGGTTGTCCTTGAGCCTTTGGAATGTCGCGTCCTGGCTCGGTCCCCATGAGAAGGTAATGTCCTTCTTGATCACCGAGGTGATTGGGGCAGCTATAGTGATGATATCCTTGATGAACCGCCGGTAGAAACTAGCCAGGCCATGAAAGCTTTGGACTTGCCAATGGTGGTGGGTGTCGGCCATTCTTGGATGGCTTTGATATTTTCATCGTCCACCTTTAGACCCTGCGAACTAACAACAAAGCCTAAAAATACCAACTGGTCAGTGCAGAAGACACACTTCTTGAGGTTAGCATATAAATGCTCTGACCATAAGGCTTCCAAAACCCTCTCAAGATGTGTCAAGTGTTCTTCCAAACAAGTACTGTAAACAAGAATGTCATCAAAATAAACAACGACAAACTTACAGATGTAGGCCCTTAGAACGTGGTTCATGAGCCGCATGAAGGTGCTTGGTGCGTTAGTGAGACTGATATATCCTATGTTTTACCATTTTTTCTAGAGAACTTAACTTAAACAGCACATAAATTAGGTAATATTACTAGAAGTATACAAAACTTTTTTTTATTACTGATTTATTTTAAATGCCCAGCGTGCCCTTGTAATTACGTTATGACAAAAAACCTAATTACAAGAATACCATTACTTTTGAGTGCCACGTCAGATAAAACCCGGCGCCACATAGGAAATCGCTGACGTGTATTAATGAACTCAGCCGTAAAGCATTACGGCGGTATTGACGGCTGAGTTATATATACGATGTGGCTGACTTAAAAAAATTGACTGATTTACATATACAAATAAGCCAAACGATACGGCTGACTTACAAAACGTGGCTGATTTAAGATCTTCTGGCTGACTTCAGATTTATGCGATGGCTGAGTTTAAAAAAATCTGCCTGATTTATGAGCTAATGGCTGACTTACGAACATATATGACGGCTGATTTGTACATCGGCTGGTTGAGATATGTTTCTCACGATGACGGAATGATCATCGACTGGCTATGTTACTAAACGGACGGCTGACCTATGAAAGATTGTTACGGCTGATTTAAGTATAATTAAAGTAAATCAGCCGTGTTTAGCTTGATTAATAGTAAACTCGGCCATATTACGTCTGATTTATTAGCGAAAGATTAATTACTACAATAGCATTCATTTGACGGCTGATTTATTGGAGGATACAGCTGACATAATATTTTCCAGCTGATCTACGCCCTTTTATGGCCTCTTTTCGAACCCGATTTTTTTTGTTTTTATTACTGAAATAGTATTCACGTAGCAACTGACTTACATATGCATTTGATGACTGATTTAGTTAGGCTGATTTACGTTTTCATTTTGTGGCTCACTTGCCATATAAGCAAAAAATTAATGTCATCAGCTCCTATTTTCCATGTCATTTTCCATGTCATTGTTAGAGTTTTATGTTGTGACGCTGTGTCTTCTTCTTCTTCTTCTTCATCTATTTATCTTCTTTATCATCTGATACCTAGAAACTTAATCTTCTTCTTCCACATTATTTTTTTTTCATTGATCTTTGTTCGATATCTTATGGATCCGGTAATTATTGTTTCCGGTAACTGGGTCAAGAAAAACAGATACGTATTCAACGCCGACGGTAGAGGGTGTAGAGTTCTGTATTTAAATGATGAAACAACACACGACGAACTTGTGAAGTCTATACTCGATGATTACGGATTGAACGAGTCGAGCCATCAGATTCAGCTGAGCTACATGTTCTCGAATAAAACTTTGAAAACAATGGCGCACGATACTCCACCAGTTTACGTCTCCAATACTCGACAGGTGATAGGTTTTCTAAGTCTAAGGAAATTCGAACAGATACGTCTCTGTGTAGAGATTACGGAGAAAAAGGAGAGCCAAATTAGTCGGAATGACGAAGTGAGAGAGCAGAAGAAAAGGTTATTCAGTTACGGTGGTTTAAGTAATGATAATTGTCCTGGTGGTGAAACAAAATACGAAGATAAACGCGACGATGAAGACATGGACTGCGCAAGTAAAATGGAAGGTGAAGAATACGAAGTAGGCGGAGAATCCGAAGTAGGCGGAGAATCCGAAGTAGGCGAACAAGACGAAGAAGATGATGAATTTGAAAGCCGATTTGATATGTTCGACGACTCGGATGGTGCTTCATCTGAAGATGATAACTTCAGTTCATACGGTGAGTCTCCAACACAAGACGAAGATTCACCGACCCTACCGCCTAAGAAGAGAGCTCACAACATGTCGGTGAGCGGATCAGAAAGGAATCCAGAGGTTCTAAGGTTGGAGATGTCTTCGCTAAACCTCGCGGTAGGGCAACGATACGAGAGTAAAGTCGATTTGGAGAAACGACTGAAACTTCTTACGGTGAGAGATCAATTTGATTTTGATGTAGACGTATCCAATTCGGACACACTCATTGTTAAGTGTTGGGTTGATGGATGTCTCTGGAGAGTTCGTGCTTCTACACAAGGGGAATTACCGGCATTTTATGTTCGTATTTACGATTCGGAGCATACATGTTCTGTAACTGAGCGTTCTAATCGATCTCGACAAGCAACACCAGATATTTTAGGCCAGTTGTACAGGGAGTATCTCGGTGACGTTGGTCCGTCTGTTCAATCTAAGAGTGTTGGAATAACTATCAATAAGCATTTTGGTGTAAAGGTAATTTCTATTACGTTGCAGCTGACTTATTTGTATAGTACAGCTGATTTATTAGTACGTTGCGACTGACTTCTATTTCAGCTGATTTTTTAGTACGTTTTGGCTGACTTATTTGTATATTACAGCTGATTTATTTGTACGTTGCGGCTGACTTATTTGTTTATTACACCTGATTTACTTACTTGTACTTTACGTTTTCCGTGTGGACAGATGGATTATTGGAAATCACATAGGACGCTAAATTTTGCAAGAGAAATCGATATGGGAACTCCTGAGAGTGGGTTTGAAGACTTGCCTCCTTACCTATATATGATAAGAAGGGCAAATCCGGGTACGGTTACGCGTCTTCAAATTGATGAATTTGGAAGATTCATGTATGTGTTCCTTGCGTTTAGTGCGAGCATAAATGGGTTTCCTTTCATGCGCAAAGTTGTCATTGTCGACGGTACGTTTCTTAACGGTAAATACAAAGAGACACTTCTCATAGCACTAGCTCAGGATGGTAACTTTCAGATTTTCCCAATAGCCTTCGGTGTGGTTGACACTGAAAATGATGATTCATGGCACTGGTTTTTTACGCAACTAAAAATTTTGATTCCTGACGATGAGGCTCTTGCGATTATCTCGGACAGGCATAATTCGATAGGAAAAGCAATTGGAAATGTGTTTCCGTTGGCTTCTCGTGGAATTTGCACTTACCATTTATATAAGAACATTTTGCAATAGTACAAGGGAAAAGATGTCTTTCATCTGGTGAAGAAAGCGGCAAAATGTTTTAGGGTTTCTGACTTTAATACAAGGTTCGAGGAGATTGAAGCGATTAATCCTGAACTTCATGACTACCTCCAAAGAGCTGATGTCCGACTGTGGGCGCGTGTTCATTTCCCGGGCCAAAGGTACAATTTGATGACTACGAACATAGCGGAATCAATGAACAGAGCACTGTCAAATGCTAGAAGTCTTCACATTGTTCGACTATTAGAATCGATACGGGTTATGATGACCAGATGGTTTGAAGAACGGAGAGAGGATGCGAAATCGCAGCCAACCACGCTTTCGCGTGGTGTCGAGAAACTACTATATGTAAGTCAGCCATTGCAGTTCATAAGTCAGTCGTTATTGTTCCATAATCCAGCCTTTATGATAAGTCAGCCATTGTAGTTCATAAGTCAGTCGTTATTGGTCCATAACCCAGCCGTAATGTTTTAATAATTTTTTATGTATTATAAATAGGGCTGTGTCATTGCCGCCAGACTTATGACGGTACAAAGGATTGATCCTTATCACACGGAAGTTACATATGGATCGTCTTTACATATTGTGAATTTGGAAACAAGAAAATGCACATGTCGGCGTTTTGAACACGAGAAATTACCATGCGTGCATGCAATCGCAGCTGCCGAGGACAGGAAAATTTGTCGTATATCCTTGTGCAGTCCTTACTACTACAGCAGTTATTTGGTAAACGCATACGCTGAGTCGATCATGCCCATAGATTCAGCGCTCCAAGTTCCAATTAACGTTGCTAACCAACCGTGCTTGCCCCCGCTTGTTCGTCAACAACCAGGAAGGCCTAAGAAAAGTAGGATGAAATCTGCTTTAGAAGTTGCCCTTGAGAACAAATGCATAGGAAACGACACGCATGTTCTCGTTGTAAACAGCCTGGGCATAGTGCAAAAACTTGTCCGATTTAAAAGTGTTGTTTGGATATGTATGGATTTGTGTTTTTGTTAATGCGATAAATCAGCCGTAAAGATTGAATTATTGTCAATAAATGACTGACTTATGATTACAATACAGCTGATTGTCAATAAACGACAATGAGATTGGGTTAGATGAGGAAGACATTTTCTTTCGAAATTTAAGAAGACGAAGATGGTAACTCGTCCAAACGCATAATATTTAAAAAAAAATTAGAGTTCCCAAAAGAAATTAGAGTTCCCAAAAGATTAATCATTACTCCTAGTATATGGAGCCATATATATGTCAGTATAGCATCTCGAGAATACGAAACATCGCATGTTAAAATCGAATAAGTAATGTTTTTTTTTTCCCGCCGAAATACGAATCTACGCGAGATAAATTACACGTTTCGGCTGACTTATATGCACTTAACGTCGCGAGATAAAATTGAATAAATAAATATATTTTTTTTCCCGCCGAAATACGAATCGTCGCGAGATAAACCGGCTGACTTATATGCACCTAATGGCCGACTTAAGGCACGTTCAATATGACTTATATATTGAAAGAGAACCTATACCTCAAAATTATTTATCTCGAGTTTAGGGTATGGCACTTTTAATACTTTATACGGCTGAAGAAAAAAAAGCTTTAGTTTCATCCAAAAGAAAAAAAAAAGCAATATAGTTTCACCCAAAAAAAAAAAAACACAAAGTTCCATAACTTGAGCATCATGCCTCGATCTTGGAGCAGAACTTGAGCATAGGAGGAGATGCTTTGTCTTCCCAAACCAACTTCAGCACAAAAGATTCGTACGCCTTAACACCAATAGCCTTGAAGAATTCTCTAATCCCTGAACCAAAGCGCAACCTCATCCGTATGTCTGGCACGCATAGATACACTGGCCACTCTACTCCATGCTGGTCCAAAAGAGTAATCTCCTTCCCTCCTGCTTTTTCCATCTGGTGAGCCCTAGTGAAGCTCAGTGGAATATGCTGCATTAGAAAGAGACAATAAGCTCTTGACAAAGCATCAATAACGACAAAAATTGAATAACAAAATTCCTTCAAGAGAGTTTACTTAAACTTACAAGTCTAGAATCTTTGAGACTAGCTGGTGTGACAGTTATTGTCACAAATCGGTTGTCACTTTGACTACTCTCACCGGTTTCTCTCTTCTTCTCTTTGTCCTCCTCCTCCTCCTCCTCCCCCTCCACATCATCATCATCATCGACGTTGTTGCTAGACTGCACATATTGAATCTCACAGCAATTAGGTCCAAGACCAGTGATGTCGAACAAAAATTCTCCTTCGTGTCTGAAAATGACGAAGTCTCCGACTCGGAAATCATGTGCAAATGCGAACTCTTTCCATCCAAAGGTTAGTCTCCAACCTTCCATCTTCACCTTCCATGTTTTTTCAGACGCGTCCGACTTAAGCTCCATCATATTTTTTTCGTTTCTTCCTTCTATGTATTTCGAGAATAACTTTTCCGGAATGCTCTGCAACCAAGACATTGAGATATATATATATATATATATATATATATATATATATAGAGAGAGAGAGAGAGAGAGAGAGAGATGGAGGGAAGAAGGGAGATTACATACGAGGTGGGAGTAGAAGCCGGGAAGAAGAGGTTGAAAAAAATGTGAGTTTGTAGGAGATTTACATACTTGATCCGCCATTATGGAAGTTGGAAAAGGAGTTTCAAAGATAAGAAAACCCTAAGTTTATGAGTGATGTTCGTAATCCTCCTCTTATTTACATGGTTCATACAGAAAGATTACAGAAAGATTACACTAATAAATGTTAGTTGACTAAACATTGTAAGTTGTGTTCAAAAACATTGAAAACTAACGACAAGGCATTTAAGTTTTTTAGTGGAATATTTAAAAAAGATTAGAGTTCTCAAAAGATTAATCATTACTCCTAGTATAGGGAGCCATATAACTGTCAGTATAGCGTCTTGAGAATACTAAACGCGTGCGTAATACGATTACGTACTAACTACGCGGCAAACTTATTTTAAATACACGGCTAAACTTATAGAAACTAAACGTCTGACTTATATTTTAAAAACGGCTAACTTATCTCATGCGTGTCAAAAGTTAGGCTGAGTTATGTTAACGGTTACGCTGAGTTATGTTAAAGGTTAGGCTGAGTTATGTTAAAGGTTAGGCTGAGTTAAAAACGAAGTTTAGGCTTAGTCATGTTACAGGTTAGCCTTACAAGTTTAGGCTGAGTTATATTACATAAACATAAGTGGCTGAATTATATTTAAAATACGGCTGACTTATATATACAACACGGCTGACTTATATTTACTACACGGCTGAATTATATTTAACATGAAGTCATAAACAAAGAAACAAAGGAGGAAACAATAGTTTATATTACAACATCCAAAGCCAATCCGGCCAATATATAATCGGCTTAAAATCACGGTAAAAAAGACCTAACTCTTTGATCCAAAAGCATCGGTCACACAAGTTGTTATCCTTACTGTCTTCAATGAACCAAAGATCCCAATCTCGGTCCATCAATGGAGTACATGTGCAATTATAGAACAAGGTTTTTTCCGTTGACATGAACTCATACTTCTTCATTAGAAACGCATCAGTGTGATACGTTCCCCAACTCCAGTCTAGAGATCAACAATCTTGCCTATCCTCTGAACAGATTCCCTTGTGAAAAGAGATAAATACTCCTCAATATTCCAAAATACCTTGCGCGTCATTGCATATGTGTACAAAGCACGCTCGAATCCTGCATCTGCTGCTCTCTTAATCAAAGCAATTCCTTCATCTTGGAGGTCGAACGTGAAGAACTTCTGTACACCCTCTAAGAACAGTGTACTCGGGTTTCCATTAGCGTAGCAAACTTGCATCACGAAGCTAGATATATGTGTGTACGAAGGGAAGGTAAACACATCTATAGATGCGGACACTCCGGGCCGGTCTGTTAGTTCCTTCATATACCTGCATGTTGCTCTCAATCTATATAGATCTGCAACAGAGTTAGCGGCCACACGTTCGACCACTAAGGCTTAGATTTCTTCAGGTAGGGCTGTAAGAGGGAATACTTCCATTACAAAGTGGATTTCTCTAGAGATATAAAGTTTATGAAAATCTAAACAGATGGTAAAGGCTGACTTATGTGTTAGTCAGCCTTTAATCTAAACAACTGGTCAGTAACTGAGTAGAAAAACAAGTAGGGTTTATGGCTGGTTGATGAGTGTTTAAATGGTATTTATATATTAAAAAAAAAGAAAAATAGCGACTCTTCGGTTACTGAGTAGTTAGGAAAAGCAACTGTTCGGTAACTGAGTAGAAATAACAATTGTTCGTATATTTTGAGTAAAGGCTGACTTAGTGTTTCGGCTGAGTTATGACAGCGTTGCAAAAGAAGCGGCTGACTTAGTGTTTCGGCTGAGTTACAAACTAACTAAAGGGTCTCATACGGCTGAGAGTCATAAACGAATTTTAGGCTGAGTTATGTCAAAGGTTAGGCTGACTTATAAATGAAGTTTAGGCTGAGTTATGAAAAAGTAAACAAATTCTATATTAGAGTTCGAAAAATACATAAACATCAGAGTTCTAAAAATACATAAAAATTTGAGTAATAAGCATTACATAAACATAAGCATTAGCATTAGATAAACATTTAGTCAGCCATATATTGTGCACCAAGCTTCATCCAATCAATTTCTGGAACTTCGACTTTGGCCATCTTTTCTTCGGCTTCAACTATTTTATGAGCAAGTTCATCCAACTCAGCAAATAAGTCAAACTTTTCCTTCCCCATAATTTCTTCAAGCAAATCCATTTTTGCATTAATAGATGTCACTTCCATCATAGCATCTTGCAATTCAGATTTAGCTTTCATCTGTTCCTTGACCAAGAGGAGCAACGACTTGTAATGCTCCTCGGTTTCCCTTCTGGCCTTTTTAACATCGTTTGCTCCATCGTCATCCTCCATTGGACGCTTCATCATCTTCTTCGATTCTGCCATTGAGATTGCAAAAGGAGAAAACAAGTTCAAAGTTAATAAAAACGAATGTTCGGTTACTGAGTGTAAACTTGGTATTTATAGAAAATACGGAAAACTGTTGGGTTACTGAAACTGTTCGGTTACTGAATAGTTATTACTGAGTTATTAGTGACGTAAACGTGTTAAGGCTGACTGAGTTATTCTCATCAAATAAAAAAGTATATAATAATAAAAAGTTGGAGAGAGAAGGGAATTGAGGTTCTTAAGTTTCTCATTTGAGAAACAGTTTTAGCCATACCCTCCACGAACATATGTTCATTTTCTATTGGATCCACGTTTTTCTATTAATTTAAAATTTAAACAAATAATGAAAATGAATATAATACTATTTTTTAGATATTCATCAAGTCTCTATTCGTTGTACATGCTCTAACTCCTAGTTCCCAAGAGATATCATTACACCTATAATATAGGAAGCGCCATATAGCTCGTCAGATTAGCATCTCGAGAGTATTAATTTTGGTTATGATTACGTATTCAGACGCCACAATAAATCATATATTATATATTATTTAAATTTATAAATGTGTAATTTAAGGTTAACTTCACGGCTGACGTATCAAATGTTAGTCTGAGTCATAGGAAATGTTAGTCTGAGTTATAGGCTGAGTTTCGACTGAGTTATATCAAAAGCGACTCTTCGGTAACTGAGTAGATAAACAATTGTTCGTATATTTTGAGTAAATGCTGACTTGACTGATCAACCAAAAAAGTAAATTTTGATGCGTTTTTGACCATCGCATAATAAATGAAGCCATAGTAATTTCGAACTTGTAAATCAATTAATTCAGCCTTCTGTCTACAAGAGAAGCGGCTGACTTAATATTGACGAATTCGTGTTTCGGCTGAGTTATGATTGCTTTGTGGAAAAGAAGCGGCTGATTTATTGGTTTAAATATTCAAAACGCAAATAACTCGTCAGTTTAAAGCATCAACACGGCTGATTTATATATACATCCAAAACTCAAAAGATGCGGCTGATTTATTCATGCAAACACACAAAAGATACGGCTGGTTTAAAGAGATGAAACACAAATAACTAAAGTGTATCATAACTAAATTACATTCAAAAACCAAAATTATCAGGGCCAAACTCTTCAAACATATCGACCAGATTCGTCCAAACTATAGTGTTTATATATATTAATAAAGCTTTTGGACCAAAAGAGGTAGTTTTCTCATATATGTAGATTTTAAAGTCTTAACAGGTTTTATCATCAAAAGGATGTAAAATGGAGCAAAAGGAGTATCATCTATGATGCAGCTACTCATCCAAGTCAAAGGAACCAAGCCAAGTCATTTTATCTTGAAGATAATGCACATTCTCAAACTTGACAGAACGTATACACCAGAAGTTCGCTGACGAACGGAGGATCAAATCAGTTTGGAATTTAATGAAACTTGGTATGTAGATATCCTTTTTAGTTATCTTTCCAATGGAGTTATAATTTCATCAATTGGAGCTTTAATTTGGAAGATACACCCGAAACACTGAGGACATGTCAAACTGCCTTCGAAGTGAAGTGAGTGCAGAATGAAGCCAAGCACCGGGCCAGCCCATGGGCCAATACCCAGACCTTTGCCGACATTCTAGAAGATTCATAGAAGCCTCCAATACCGGTCACGCAACCCGTCCGTTATTTGGACCGATATTGCCTCAGTTTCGACCAAAAATACGTATTTGCCCGAAGAAACCCTAGCCGACTTAAGCCTCCTTAAACCCCTATATATACTTGCTTTTAGCCTCTCTATGAAATCAAGCAGCCGGCCTAAATCAATACCTAAACAATGTATTTCGTTTTTCTCTTGTTCTTAATGTTTATTTGATTCTAGAAGCCTTTAAAGATATATCGACTTTGCCCTACTGCAAAGAGATGAGATCTAACTCCTTACGCTTAGATAGATCAACGAATTATACTGTCTATGTGCTTTACTCTTGCTGCTACGTGTTGCAAAACATGTTAGAGTCATAGCTTTGATTTAATTTCTATGCACTTTCTTAATTCTATGTCTTTACATATTTAATCGCTTAGAGTTTTATTCTAGAATTGATTCTTCATCTTTATTTATACTCAAAGCACAAATTGGCTTAGCTACCCAAGGAGTGATCTTAGGTTGATATACTCTCCAAAAGCTTGTTACTCCGGACCTAGTTTCGATTAGTTAGGCATCTTAACAATTCGATAGGTTAGTTAAGGAGTCTAGTGAACAATCAATCGTGAGCATAAAGCATGTTTTCACCTTGTAATAACCTGCGATAGTTGGGTCTATTAGGGTGCAAAACGTAGATGGTTAGTTACTTCACGATAGTGGGATGACCTTACCTTAGTGATATGAGTTCTAGAACGACTAGTATTAAAATCCTAAATCGATTGCTTGTGTTTGCATATATTTTGGGAATTGCTTGAATTCTAATCTTAATTGATATCTATCACTTTAATTTATTGCTTTGTTATTTGCTTCCATAAAACCCCAAAAACCAAATAATATGTTCCCTTAGCTTAATCCGAATCATATAGGTTTGTAGTGCATTCATCACTTAGTCCTCAGTGGAACGATCCCTAAGTACTACAATTGTCTTAATTGTGGACTTGCAGTTCCCTAGGGTTATAAATTTAAAGACCTAATTGCATAAACCCTACATAGAAGTTTTATGGCACACCAAGTTTTTTGGCGCCGTTGCCGGAGACTTTTGTTTGATTGCTTGTAAATTTTTTGATAACGATTAAGTCTAAGTTTGTTTTTCCTTTTTGATTTTTCTAATTTTTCGTTTTGTTTTTGGTTTTTAATCTTTGTGTGTTTCAGAGATTCGTCAATGGAGCATCACAATCCAAAGAGAATGGCGAGCCCTTACCCTTGTGAAGAAATTGGAGATTCATCCCCATGCCTCATGAATTCCATCAACCGCCACTTTCTCACAACAATCGATATAATCCATCCTTGTATCGTCCTTTGGAAGCTTATGGAGGAGAAAGTCGCCCTCATCCTCATCGCATCCGTCCGCCACCATCACCACAGTCCCACCACCATCCCCACTCAAACCGCCGAGAAGACGAAGAAGACGCCTTGATGCATCACATCATGGAAGCTACACAAATCTTTCGTGAGGTCGACACCAAGATGGACACTTTGATCTCAAATTTTGATGAGAAATTTGACAACCTTGCTGCTCAAATCCAAGAGAATGCCTCACGCTTAGGCCTCCTTGAAGAAGTACAAAAGAAACATTCCCAAGATCTTCAAGACGATGCACGAAAACTCCATGGTTTTAAGCGTAGCCTTGATAGTCTTTGGGGGAACTTTGAAACGGAGACCACAAGCTCTAATAGGAACTTAGAAGAACTTACAACATGCCTCAATATCACTGCTATCAAAGCCCACGAAGCCGAGAAAGCATTGGAGGAGACCAAAGTAACTCATCAAGAAGCATTCTCTACGATACTTGTTCTTACGAAAGAACAAGCGCAACATGCTGAAGCAATTGAGGATGTTAAATTCTCTTTGGCTGGACGTTTTAATGGTCTTATTGGGAAGAAAACCGCTCTCAAAGGAGAAGCAATCGGTACCTCCAACCGTGTGAAGCAACTCGATGATCGTTTAACGAAAATAGAAGAAACGGTGCAAGTTTGCCATCCTTTGGAGAAAAGAGAAGTGTGGATCAATGAGCCAAACCAATTTGATGAAGATGGAGAACACGACCTAAGGAGACCTCATTTACATGCTAAAGGCAACCTCAAGCCTTTAGAAGACCTTCCACCACCCTAAAAACCCAAGGTGTCGAGCTATCCGACTTAAAACAAGCGCTTTATGGGAGGTAACCCATATTTATGCTTTTGATTTTATTGCTTGCTTATTCTAAGTTTTTGGATTTGATTTCATTTTTCTCAACATTGTCATTGATTATTTTATCTATCTATAAATTTTTCAGGCTTTTACAAAATTGTTTTTTCGAAAACAAATTTGAATTTTTAAGAAATACGATGAAGGAGAGATCAAACACGACTTGTTCTGTTCATGGAATAAATGGAGCTCTATATCAGCCCAGATGATGCAGCCTCACAAACGGAGATTGCATGGCAGATGGATCGATCGGACTGGCCGTACGGCACCTGTCACGAATCCGGTAGCGATGGTCGATGGAAACGAAGTGGGAGACGGATCCGAGTGTTGGCCGTACTATACTTTCACTACGGATAAGAGATGATCGGATGGAAAGCAAGATGGCGCGAAGTCACCACGAGCCGGATGGAAAACAACTCGATACAGACGGAAAACAACGTAGAAATCAATCGGATTCCTAAAATGCAAGGGGTTTTCTTTAAGAAGAAAGTTCTATGCTTTATTGATAATGGGTGAAGAAAATTCAAGACTGTTAGGGGACTTATATACTCGTCCGATCAGTTGTGCCCTTCGTGGGGTCTTGGGACATTTATTACAAAATCCGATCTAAGCATTAAAGAAAAAGATTGGCGAAACAAAAGCCGTTAGTATTAATAATAATTCAAATGAAATAAGAACTTACCTTAAGTGGATGGAGCCGGTGATCACGTCAGATCGGGTGGAGCCTCTAGTCTTCAATGCCCGATATTCCGAATAAGGTAAGTGTCCGTTGTGAAGGATCTTGGCCTCTTCGGAAGATCAGGTCTTGATCGGGTCGGGCTGGGCCGGACTGGTCTGGATCAGGGCCGGGCTAGGCCGGACTGTCCTGGATCGGGCCGGGCTGGGCCGGACTGGTTAGGATTGGGCTGGTCTATAGTCTTTGGTGGGAGTGCATCCACTTGACGGGTCTGGGCTGGGAAGTCTGCATCGTACTCAACTAGTAGGGCCTTTACCTCGTTGTTGATGTTTTCTTGTAAGGTGCGGGCTCCAGAACGGGTCATGGGCCTGGACCTCATCGATGGAATGGGTCGCGGTAATGCTGCGGCCGTGTTGCCGGATTCGGAGGATGCATCATCCTCTCCCCCTTGGGAAGGTTTTATCCTCAGAATTGTTTCATCTGCTTCACAGGGAGTCAAGTCAGCAACATTAAAGGTTGGGGACACGTTAAACTCACCTCGGAGGTCGAGTTCGTAGGTGTTGTCGTTGACCTTTCGGACCACTTGGTACGGTCCGATCCCTCTCGGTGATAGCTTGTTCGTTTGCATCTTCGGAAATCGGTCTTCCCGCATGTGAACCCAAACATAGTCTCCGGGCTCGAGGTGGATTTTCTTTTGGTTTTGGTCCAAGTGTTTCTTGGTTCATTCGTTCCATTTCTCCATGTTCTCCTTGGCCTTTTGATACAACTTCTTAAGTAAATCGGCCTTGGCCACTCCGTTCTGGTTTATTTGATCCTTATGCGGGAGTGATATTGGTGCCAAGTCGAGAGGAGACCGTACACAATCTCAAAAGGAGACAGGTTAGTAGTAGAGTGTTTCACACGGTTATAAGCAAACTCAACCAAAGGGAGACAATCGAGCCAATTTTTCAAATTGTTACCGATAGTTGCTCGTAAGAGCGTGCCCAAAGTGCGGTTGGTAGCCTCGGTCTAGCCGTCGGTCTGTGGATGGGCCGTGGTGGAGAAGAGAAGCTTGGTTCCGAGCTTTCTCCATAAGGTCCTCCATAAATGTCCGAGAAACTTTGGATCGCGGTCTGATACAATGGTCTGGGGTAGGCCATGTAGTCATACCACTTCTTTGAAGAACGGGTCGGTGGTCTGGGTGGCGTCGTTAGTTTTGTAGCAAGCAATGAAATGGGCCATCTTGCTGAACCGGTCCACGACCACGAAAATGGAATCCATGTGGTTGACCTTGGGTAACCCTACAACAAAATCCATAGACAAGTCGACCCATGGCATATCAGGAATAGGCAAAGGTGTATAAAGACCGTGAGGATGTGACCTGGATTTTGCGCTAAGGCAAGTAGTGCACTTGGAACAGAACCGTTCCACGTCCCGTTGTTGGTGTGGCCAGAAGAAGTGTTCTTCAAGTATACTTTGGGTTTTCTCCATTCCGAAGTGTCCCATAAGGCTGCTTCCATGGGCCTCGCCCATGATTAGCTCACGCATCGAGCTTCGGGGAATGCACAACCTTTTGTCCCAGAATAGAAAGCCTCCGTGCTTGTAGTAAGGACCGAGGGCGCCTTTGGTGCATCGGTTGTAGTGCTCGCCAAATTCTGGGTCATCCGCATAGAGATCCTTGAGATGCTCGAATCCCATGATCTTAGCCTCCATGGTAGAGATCAGGGCGTGTCTTCGGGACAATGCGTTGGCCACTACGTTCTCCTTGCCCTTCTTGTATTTGATCACATAAGGGAAGGTCTCCACGAACTTGAGCCACATTGCATGTCGCCGTTTAAGGTTGGTCTGGCCTCGTAAATACTTGAGGGTCCCGTGGTCCGTGTGGATCACGAACTCTTTGCTGAGGAGATAGTGCTGCCAAGTCTCCAACGATCTCACCAAGGCGTACAGCTCTTTTTCGTAGGTGGGATAGTTGAGGGTGGCTCCGTTGAGTTTCTCGCTGAAGAAAGCAACTGGTTTGCCGCTTTGCGTCAGGACTGCTCCAATGCTTGTACCTGCTGCATCACATTCAACCTCATAGATTCGGTTAAAGTTAGGCAAATTTAATACCGGTGCGTTGGTAAGGCTGTCCTAGAGCCTTTGAAATGTCGTGTCTTGGCTCGGCCCCTATGAGAAGGCGACGTCCTTCTTGGTCATCGAGGTGATTAGGGTGGCTATCGTGCTGAAGTCCTTGACGCAATGCCGATAGAAACTAGCCAGGCCGTGGAAACTTCGGACTTGCCCGATGGTGGTGGGTGTCGGCCATTCTTGGATGGCTTTGATCTTCTCATCATCCACCTTTAGGCCCTGCTCACTCACAACAAAGCCTAGGAAAACCAATTGATCAGTGCAGAAGACGCACTTCTTGAGATTGGCATATAAATGCTCAGACCGCAAGGTCTCCAATACTTTCTCAAGTTGCATTAAGTGGTCTTCCAAACAGGTGCTATAAACGAGAATGTCATCGAAATAAACAACGACAAACTTACAGATGTATGCCCTTAGCACGTGGTTCATGAGCCGCATGAAGGTGCTCGGTGCGTTGGTGAGACCGAATGGCATTACTAGCCACTCGTAAAGGCCTTGCTTAGTCTTGAAGGCGGTCTTCCACTCGTCACCCTCCTTCATTCTCACTTGATGGTAGCCAGTTTTCAGGTCGATCTTGGAGAAGATCGTGGCACCACTAAGCTCGTATGGGATGCCGGTACTTGACAGTAATATTGTTAATGGCGCGGCAATGTACGCACATCAGCCAGGATCCGTCTTTCTTAGGCACCAGAAGGACGGGAACCGCACAGGGCTAAGGCTCTCCCGGATGTATCCTTGCTTCACCAGCTCCTGGACTTGTCA
Source organism: Arabis hirsuta (assembly GCA_964056655.1). Classification (NCBI taxonomy): domain Eukaryota; kingdom Viridiplantae; phylum Streptophyta; class Magnoliopsida; order Brassicales; family Brassicaceae; genus Arabis; species Arabis hirsuta. The sequence continues at coordinate 18,025,219 of OZ053305.1, forward strand.
TTCTAGTTCTTTGGCTTCCTCCGGGTTGACACGGTAAGCCGGTCAGTTTGGTAAGGGCGCTCCGGGGACTAGGTCGATCTGGTGTTCGATACCACGGATCGGGGAAAGGCCGGCTAGTATCTCTTCGTGGAAAAGGTCTTTAAAATGGTCTAACAACCGTTGGACGCCTTCGGGGTAGTTGGGTTCGTCCGTTCCTGCAAGATAGCTTTCCCTAAAGATCATTAGTAGCACCTGCGTTTGTGCATTTAACGATCTAAGGACTTGATCGGGGGAAATATAGAGGCTAGTTTTACTTAGCATATCGGCTTTGGCCCCTTTGTCCATGGCCAGTTGTAGATCGCTTCGGATGGTGTGAGTGGGGCTAGGTTGTGCTTCTTGCTGTTGTGCACGAAACTGTAGAAATTGGTGCAACCGTTGTAGATGGTTTCCTTATCAAACTGCCAAGGTCGTCCTAACAGGATGTGGCCGGCTTGCATTGGGACCACATCGCAGAGTACCTTGTCGGCATACTTGCCGATGCTGAATGGTACTAAGGCTTGCTCACAGATTTTCAGCTCCACCTTATCGTCGAGCCATCTAAGTCTGTACGGCCTACGATGCTTGGTCGTCTTAAGGGCTAACCTGTCAACCAAGTACTTGCTAGCCACGTTAGTACACAAACCACCATCTATGATTAAGCTACATACCTTGGATTGGACGGTGCAGCACGTGTGAAAGATGTTCTCCCGTTGTAGGGTCTCGGGTTCGAACAAGGCATTGAGAGTTCTCTGGGTCACAAGGATTTCTCCTACGTCTGGATAGTCCGTAATTTCTTTCCTCGGACTCCTCTACCTCGGCCTCGTCCTGGGACTCATATTCTCAATCTTCGTGAAGGATCATGACCCGTTGGTTCGGGCATTCTCGGGAGTAATGGCCTTTGCCGTGACACTTGAAGCAATTGACATCTTGGGCTCGGTGGGTCAGAGCCATGCTCGGGCCGGTACTGGCCACCTTGCCAGTCTCGAGTTTCTTGAATTTGGACGTCGGGTCAGTCGCCTTCCCTTTATCCGAGTTGCGGTTGGTTAGCGGGTTCCATCTAGGCTTGGAGCGGCTGATGGAAGCATTTTTCCTCCGGATGTGTTGCTCGGCTTGGATTGCCGTGTGTAGGAACTTGTCAAGTGTTCCATAGGGTTGCCTCTCAACCTTCCAAGCGATGCGGTCTTGAAAGCCGTCCAGAAACTGGGCCATCAAGGTCTCGGGGGAATCTTCAACTCCCAATCGGTTCTTCAAGGTTTCGAACTCCTCGAAGTACTCTTCTACGATCTTAACTCCTTGGGATAGTTTGCGGAATCTCTTCTGAAGGTCACGTTGGAAATACGTCAGGACGTATCTCTTTCGAAGCAGGTAGCTCATTTCTTCCCACGTGGCGATCGGAGGAAGCCTGCGTCTCTGTCGTTCAAACACTTCTCTGTCCCACAAGGCTAGGGCTTTATCCGTGAGTTGCGCGGAGGCTAGTGATACCTTGCGCGTCTCTGAGTAGTTGTAGTACTCGAAGATATACTCCATACGCCTCTCTCAATCGAGGTAGGCCTCGGGATTTATCTTACCGGCAAAAGTAGGTGGAGACAACTTCAAGTCTTTACCACCATGCCAGGGCTCTTCTTCGTCTCGGTTCGGGCCACGTCTCGGGCCGTTGTGGTGTTGTCCATTGCCGTTGACAGGGGCATTCGGACCGGGGTCTTGATTCGGGGCTGGGTTGCGACCGTTTTGGTTAGCATTGGCACGGACTGGGCCGGTGCTACTCTCGGACGAACTTTCGGTCTCCTAGTTTCGCTGGTTCTCGAGTTGGGTCAGATGGGTAGTGATACCCTGGATCACGACCATGACTTGGGCCAGGGTGGTCTCGCCTCGGTCTCCCATGATCCGGTTAAGTACCTGCAAAAATTACTAAGTGTATGAATGTGTTCTAGAAAAGGTAAGTAATGGACACGGGTCTAAGTAAGGAAATGATCGATTATGGGAATGACCGTTGGATGAATTCGAATTTAAATGATATGCGATATGGAAATAATCAAATATGGGAAGTGACTGTTTGAAATGGATTCGAATTAATGACAAAATATATATTTTTTTAATTTAAACGATGAATGAGATGAGTATGCCAAGAATGTAACATCCCGCTATGTGGTTCATGTGGAGAGGTTTAAGAGAATTGATTTGGCTACCTATATCACCAAAGTGCACTTATCTTTTCCATCACACATCCAGAGAGAACTCTAGAGTTAAGCGTGCTTGGGCTAGAGCAATTTAAGGATGGGTGACCCAGTACCGTGTGAGTGAGGACAAAACACGGGGAAAGATCACGTGGTGATTTGCAGGGTCAATAAACAAGTCTTTCGAACCTCCCGGACTAACGCACCGACCGTCGGAAAGGGGTGGGCCCACGGGCCGAGAGTGGGCGTGGGGCCCATTAGGAGATGAGGATTTCTCCTGAGAGGATGAAGATTTCCCCTGTATGTTATTGAGAGATGAGGATTTCTCTCGAGGGGATGAGGATTTTCCCTGCATACTGATAGCTCGACGGCGGTCGGGGCGTTACAAGTGGTATCAAAGAGAACCCTGACGAGTGTGTGAGTCACACTGTTGGGGGTAACGATCCTGGTACGCAACGAGGACGTTGCGATCAGTTAGTGGGGGTGATTGTAACATCCCGCTGTGTGGTTCATGCGGAGAGGCTTAAGAGAATTGATTTGGCTACCTATATCACCAAAGTGCACTTATCTTTTCCGTCACACATCCAGAGAGAATTCCAGAGTTAAGCGTGTTTGGGCTGAAGCAATTTAAGGATGGGTGACCTACTGGGAAGTAATTTCCAGTACCATGTGAGTGAGGACAAAACACGGGGAAAGATCACGTGGTGATTTGCAGGGTCAGTAAACAAGTCTTTCGAGCCTCCCGGACTAACGCACCGACCGTCGGAGAGGAGTGGGCCCACGGGCCGAGAGTGGGCGTGGGGCCCATTAGGAGATGAGGATTTCTCCTGAGTGGATGAGGATTTCCCCTGTATGTTATTGAGAGATGAGGATTTCTCTCGAGGGGATGAGGATTTCCCCTGCCTACTGATAGCTCGACGGCGGTCGGGGCATTACAAAGAACACTAGATGAACACGATGAATGTGCGGCTAGATGTTTAAACAATTAAAACGAATGTATTGAAAGAAGACACGAGGTAACCGAGTTTTGGAGACTGATCGTGATGAAACGACTAGATCCTTTGTTGGCCGTTACGTGGTTTCTGAAATAAGATTTAAACAAGTGAATGTTCTTTTTTTTTGAATAAGATACGAATCAAAGGAAAAACAAAGATGAAATTATTTTTTTTTAATTTTAAGGATACGATTTGAAAACAAAAGAAATGCAAGTATAAAATTTTTTTTTTTGAAATTAAAAATGAAATGAAACGAGTAAGGGTTGATAGAACCTGATAGGAGCTTTGAAGCTCTGATACCAGATGATGCAGCCTCACAAACGGAGATTGCGTGGCGGATGGATCGATCGGACCGATCGTATGGCACCTGTCACGAATCGAGTAGCAATTGTCGATGGAAATGAAGTGGGAGACGAATCCGAGTGTTGGCCGTACGGCACTTTCACTACGGATAAGAGATGATTGGATGGAAAGAGAGATGCAGCAAAGTCACCACGAGCCGGATGGAAAACAACTCGATACACACGGAAAACAACGTAGAAATCAATCGGATTCCTAAGTTGCAAGGCGTTTTCTTTAAGAATAAAGTTCTATGCTTTATTGATAATGGGTGAAGAAAATACAAGACTGTTAGGGGACTTATATACTCGTCCGATCAGTTGTGCCCTTCGTGGGGTACATTTATTACAAAATCCGATCTAAGCATTAAAGAAAAAGATTGGCGAAACAATTGCCCGATGCTACGTAAGGAAAGAAATGATACGAAAATTCAAAAAAAAAGCCGTTAGTATTAATGATAATTCAAATGAAATAAGAACTTACCTTAAGTGGATGGAGTCGGTGATCGCGTCGGATCGGGTGGAGCCTCTAGTCTTCAATGCGCGATATTCCGAATAAGGTAAGTGTCCGTTGTGAAGGATCTTGGTCTCTTGGGAAGATCAGGTCTTGATCGGGCCGGGCTGGATCGGACTGGTCTGGATCAGGGTCGGGCTGGGCCGGACTGTCCTGGATCGGGCCGGGCTGGGCCGGACTGGTTAGGATTAGGCCGGTCTATAGTCTTCGGTGGGAGTGCGTCCACTTGACGGGTCTGGGCTGGGAAGTCCGCATCGTACTCGGGTAGTAGGGCCTTTACCGCATTGTTGATGTTTCCTTTTAAGGTGCGGGCTCCAGAACGGGTCATGGGCCTGGACCTCATCGAGGGAATGGGTCGCGGTAATGGTGCGGCCGTGTTGCCGGATTCGGATGATGCATCACCAGACGTTTTTGAAATTTGGTATACATGAAGGAGACAGTCTTATGAAGCTATAAGAAAAAGCAGAACATGATTTGCTATTACGGTTAGCAAGTTATGACCGATTGAACAAGACCGTGTAGGAAGGTTTCGAAGTCGCATCTTCAAGCTTTTTCACAGTTCAAGAAAACACGAACCAGGCTACAACATCCATACCATTGGAAAGATCTCGTTCTCATGAATCCGTAGCATCTTTCGGATCTCAATTCCGATGTGTATAGACGAAGAAAAAGCTCGACAAAAAATCGCATGTACCGCGACACGATAACCTTACCGCGACACGGGCCATACCGGACCCGATACTTATCCACGTCCTCGACCGGTATCGCGTTCCATCCGGACCACGACACGAGTGACCCAGTACCGGTCACGCGTGCTGGTCGTAAATCGTGACCGGTACTCGGCCCATTCTGCCTCGACCCGTGACCATCTTCCACACAGTACCGACCGGTACTCGGACCGGTACGCAACACCACCCCGCGACACCTTCCCGCATCCCGTCCCATCCCGATCTATGCCGCGACTCGATCGTCCCGATCCTTCCCGCGTCCAGCGTCATCTCGCATCCCGCGACACACATCCCACGTCCATGTTGGTCCCGATATCGGTTAACCAACCTCACCGTTATCCCGACCGGTACTCGCTCCCGGTCCGTCCTGTCTCGACCCGACCCTACCCGCGACCCACACCTTCCCGCACCATCCCGCGACACGACGCGTCACGATGCCGGCCGACACCGCTGACCGGTACCACGACCAGTATTGACTCGACCCGCGACTCCACACCCATCCGACCACCGTCTCGTGCCGTGAATCGCCTTGGACCCGAGCCACGTCTCGAACCATCCTTAACCGCGACTAGCCACCCGACACCTAGACCGGTTTTGGCCAAACCGCGTCCCCATCAACCACCACGACTAACCGGAGTCACGAGCCATGGACCACTGAACCACCGCTTTAAACCACCGAGCCGACTACCTAACCGTTTGGTCAAAAGAGGTTAATTTTTCCTTTTTTACTCTTTTAATTATTTTACAACCATTTTTCCACACATAATTTTTATGAACCAATTTATTTTTGCATATTTCATGATTATTTAACAAAAAAAATATTTGATTCATGAATTTTTGCATTAAAATTAACATATTGGTTAGATTGAAATGGTTTTAACAATGATTTTCACATCTTAACATATTCATTCATTGATTTCACCTAAATTGATAGTTTTTCACAATTTGCATTCATTATTTTGATTTCTTTTTGTTTGAAATCTATTTTTCTTTCCCTTGGACTTGGAATTCAATACAATTGTATTGAATACTTTGATCCAAGATGAATTTAACGAGTGATTTCAAGTGTTTTTGCAAGAATATGCTGCTCTTAAACCGGATTTTCAAGAGATTTCGTTGTGCACGCACAATTCAATTGTCTTACGCATGATCTGAATCATTCTAAGGAGATGTGAACACAAAGAGAAGCAACAAAGACCACCACGCCTCATTCAACCACTCTTTGAGACACAACATCACTGTGCTTGAAGAAGAATCCAGTTTGTCCGAGCCGATTTCACAATTTCATCATCTACGCTCGCAAACGGATCACACCGAGCATTTTTATGGGACAACTTCCAAACCACTCAAGCAAATGGACTCAAAATTCACCAACTGACCTAAAACGTCATGTTTTCTGGTGAAATTTCAATATGGTTCGAGAAAATATACACCGATTTTCAGATGGCATGATCCACAACTTTCGGCAAGCCAAATCCACCTCTACATGGACCGTATGCTTAACCGTTTGAGCATTGGCGATGAAATTTTGCCAGTAGCTCCAGCCTTTCAATATGGTTTGAGGAAAATATCACCGATTTGGAGATACCCTGTATAGATCTTCTAGTGACCAAAAATCACTATCGTGGTACGCTCTTCTTTGTATAAGAAACTAGCTGATTTGGAACTTTGAGGAGTCTTGTTTATCCAGACATGGAAAACATATTGGAGTGGTCAAATCACCTCTTGTCCGACCCCATCACAAAACCGATCCATTTCCACCATTCGGACATTTTATCCATAAACCGGTACTATCATTCTATTTTTTTAATTCTTCTTTTCAAATAAATTTTCAACATTACTCCCTTAATTTGATTTAATTTTACACCGGGGACGGTGTAAGTTAAGTCCAGGGGGATTGTTGTTACCAACACGTTTGTTAGTGTTTGGTTTTTACGTTTTCAAAAAAGATTTTTCAAAATTTATTTCCATATTAAAAAGAAAAAAAAAGAAAAAAATAGTTTTTAATAAAAATTATAAGATAGAAATTATGACACTTTCCTAGGATTGACGTTTTGATTTCGAAGACTATGTAACCATTGTTGCAGGGTTTGATCATGACAATCGATTCAGAAACCTCATGATGGAGCTTCCGTCCAGAGAATTTCTACTTGCAATTATTTTGATGGATATGATTTTGACTCTATATTTGGACTACTAATATGATTTTTTATCCCTTCTTATTAAGGATGTTAGATCAAGGAAATGAATCACACATTCATGACATCTTATCCTCTTTTACCACTCTTTGTTGTCATGAATGGCCAGCTCATCTTTAGTTGGTACCCTACCTAAAACCCTTTACCTTCTTTCAGACCTCATGCCTTCTCTTTTAGTTTTATACTTGCAGATATGTGCAAAAACGTCGGAGAGAAAAAGATCGACGCAATTTTCCAATCACTAAGAGATGCGACGATTTGGTAAAGAATGGTGGAGTACAAAGAACGAATTACAAAGAGCTTGGCCGTTCCTTGGATGCGTAAAACATGGTAACAATTTGTGCCTATATTTGACTTATATCAAAGAGGTACCGTTTTCCCCCTATCAAAAGAAAAAAATATATAATAATAATAATAAAAAAAAAAGAAAAAAAAAAACTAAGAGAAAGGAAAACGGTAATTCCCAGAGTCTTATGGCCAAAGAGTACCCAAGGAATGTCATGATACAAAAGAATAGACGACTAGAAGAGATTTCAAATGATTCCCGGAGAAAAATCTAAGTCTGGGGGAGAAAGACATGAAGAAGTGGTTGAAAATTTGTGGACATCAATAGGTCCATTCTCTCTTGCGATTTTGCATAATATCTCGCACCCGGAGTCTATGGTAATCCTAAACACTTTTAACCTCACCACCAAAATTAGCCTTTCCCAATACCTAGCCTGTCTTCCTTGAATGATATTCTTGATGGGAAGTTTTCATTAAATCTAAGAGAGTAGAAAGAGTCAATTGAATTGAAGTTGAGATTTTTGCATGGACAAAAATTTAGAGTATGGACATGTTGCGAATTCGTGATGGAAGAAGATGACAACGTCTATGAGATAATCTTGTTTCATGTGGATTACATGTTTAGAATTTGTTGTAACGATCCAAAGGATATGTGAGTTCCTCCGAATTTCAAACCTCTTCTCAATTCTTGACGATTGTTTGCTTGAAGACAAGCAAAAGATAAGTCTGGGGGAGTTGAAATACCCTATATTTTACCACTTTTACTATCTATTTTATTATGGTTTTTACATATATTAATAAAGTTTTTCGACCAAAAGAGGTAGTTTTCTCGTATATGTATATTTTAAGGTCTTAATAGGTTTTATCATCAAAAGGATGTAAAATAGAGCAAAAAGAGTGTTATCTATGATGCAGCTACTCATCCAAGTCAAAAGAACCAAGCCAAGTCATTTTATCTTGAAGATAATGCACATTCTCAAACTGGACAGAACGTATACGCCATAACTTTTCTGATTAACGGAGGAACAAATAAATTGGGAATTTAATAAAACTTTGTATAGAGATATAAATTTGAGTTAGCTTTCCAATGGAGCTGGAATTTCATCAATTGGAGCTGTACTTTGGAAGATACATTCGAAACACTGAGAACATGTCAAACTGCATTCGAAGTGAAGTGAGTCCAGAATAAAGCCAAGCACCGGGCCAGCCCATGGGCCGATACCCAGACCTTTTCCAACCTTCTAGAAGAGTCATAGAAGCCTCCAATACCGGTCACACAACCCGTCCGTTATTTGGACCGATATTGCCTCAGTTTCGACCAAAAATACGTATTTGCCCGAAGAAACCCTAGCCGACTTAAGCCTCCTTAAACCCCTATATATACTTGCTTTTAGCCTCTCTAGGAAATCAAGAAGCCAGCCTTAACAGCCTAAATCAATACCTAAACAATGTATTTCGTTTTTCTCTTATTCTTAATGTTTATTTGATTCTAGAAGCCTTTAAAGATAGATCGACTTTGCCCTATTGCAAAGAGATGAGATCTAACTCCTTATGCTTAGATAGATCAACGAATTATACTGTCTATGTGCTTTACTCTTGCTGCTACGTGTTGCAAAACATGTTAGAGTTATAGCTTTGATTTGATTTCTATGCACTTTCTTAATTCTATGTCTTTACATATTTAATCGTTTAGAGTTTTATTCTAGAACTGATTCTTCATCTTTATTTATACTCAAAGCACGAATTGGCTTAGCTACCCAAGGAGTGATCTTAGGTTGATATACTCTCCAAAAGCTTGTTATATCTCCGGACCTAGTATTCGATGAGCTAGACGTCTTAACAATTCGATAGGTTAGTTAAGGAGTCTAGTGAATAATCAATCTTGAGCATAAAGCATGTTTTCACCTTGTAATAATCTGCGATAGTTTAGTCTATTATGGTGCAAAACGTAGATGGTTAGTTACTTCACAATAGTGGGATGACCTTACCTTCGTGATATGAGTTCTAGAACGACTAGTATTAAAATCTTAAATCGATTGCTTGTGTTTGCATATGTTTTGTGAATTACTTGAATTCTAATCTTAATTGATATATATCCCTTTACTTTATTGCTTTGTTATTTGCTTCCATAAAACCCCAAAAACCAAATAATATGTTCCCTTAGCTTAATCCGAATCATATAGGTTTGTAGTGCATTCATCACTTAGTCCTCAGTGGAACGATCCCTAAGTACTATAATTGTCTTAACTGTGCACTTGTAGTTCCCTAGAGTTATAAATTTAAAGACATAATTGCATAAACCCTACATAGAAGTTTTATGGCACACCAGAGACCGAACGACATCACTAACCACTCGTAAAGACCTTGCTTGGTCTTGAAGGCGGTCTTCCACTCGTTAACCTCCTTCATTCTCACTTGGTGGTAGCCACTTTTCAGGTCGATCTTTGAAAAGATGGTGGCACCACTGAGCTCGTCCAACATGTCGTCCAGTCGTGGTATGGGATGCCGGTACTTGACGGTGATGTTGTTGATGGCGCGGCAGTCCACGCACATCCTCCAGGATCCGTCCTTCTTGGGCACCAAAAGGACTGGAACCGCACAGGGTCTGAGGCTCTCTCGGATGTAGCTTTGCTTCATCAGCTCCTGGACTTGTCGCTCTAGCTCCTTGGCTTCTTTTGGGTTTACGCAGTAGGCCAGTCGATTTGGTAAGGGAGCTCCGGGGACCAGATCAATCTGGTGTTTGATACCTCAGGTCGGTGGCAGGCCGGCTGGTATCTCCTCGGGAAAAATGTCCTTGAAGCGGTCTAGCAACCGGTGGACACCTTCTGGATAGTTGGTCTCGTCGGGTTCTGCAAAATAACCTTCCTTAAAGATCATTAGTAGCACCTGCGTTTGTGCATTTAAAGACTTAAGGACTTGAACAGGGGAAACGTAAAGGTTGACTTTACTTAGCTTGTTGGCTTTGGCTTCTTTGTCCATGGCCAGTTGGAGTTCATGGACCTCAAACGGTGTGAGCAGAGCAAGGTTGTGCTTTTTGTTATTTTGCACGAAGTTGTAGAAATTGGTGCGGCCGTTGTGGAGTGTCTCCTTGTCGAATTGCCACGGCCTGCCTAGGAGAATGTGGCCGGCTTGCATCGGGACAACATCATACAGAACTTCATCTGCATACTTACCTATGCTGAACGGCACTAGGACTTGTTCCCCGATCTTCAGCTCCACTTTGTCGTCTAGCCATCTAAGTAGGTATGGCCGCAGGTAATTGGTTGTTGTGAGTTTAAGCCTGTCAACCAAATACTTACTAGCCACGTTAGTATATGAACCACCATCAATGATAAGACGACATACGGTACATCTTGTATGGAAGATGTTTTCCCGTTAGATGGTCTCGGGTTCAAACAGTGCGCTAAGGGTTCTCCGGGTCACGAGGATTTCTCCTGTGTCTGGATAGTCTGTGACTTCTTCTTCGGACTCCTCTGCCTTGTTCTCGTGCTCATCTTGGGACTCGTACTCTCCATCCTCTTGGAGGATCATGGCCCGTTGGTTCGAACACTCTCGGGAGTAGTGGCCTATGCCTTTGCATTTGAAGCATGTGACATCTCGGGCTCGCTGGGTTTGAGCCGCGTTCGGTCCGGTACTGGCCGCCTTGCTAGGTTCGGGGACCGGTCTCTTGAACTTGGATGTCGGATCGATAGTCTTTCCTTTGTCCGAGTTGCGGTTGCGTCCAATTGGGCTTTGATCGGCTGATGGAAGCATTCTTCCGTTTGATGTATTGCTCGGCTTGGATGGCCGCGTGTAGGAGCTCATCGAGATCTCCATACGGTTGCCTCTCAACCTCCGAGCGATGAGGTCATGAAGGTCGTCCAGAAACTAGGCCATCAAGGTCTCGGAAGAATCTTCAACTCTCAGTCGGTTCTTCAATATTTTGAACTCCTCGAAGTACTCCTCTACGGTCTTAACTCCTTGGGATAGTTTGCGGAATCGCTTCTGGAGGTCTCGATGGAAATACGCCGGAACGTATCTCTTCCTGAGCTGGTAGCTCACGTCCTCCCATGTGTTGATCAGAGGGAGCCTGCGTCTCTGTCGGTCGAACACTTCTCTGTCCCACCAGGCTAAGGCATTATCTGTGAGCTGTGTGGAGGCCAGGGACACCTTGCGCGTCTCCGAGTAGTTGTAGTACTCGAAGATATACTCCATACGCCTCTCCCAATCGAGGTAGGCTTCTGGATTTATTTTGCAGGCAAAGGTTGGTGGAGTTAGCTTCAGATCCTTCCCACTGTGCTATGGCTCGTCTTCTTTTCGGTTCGGACCTCGTCTCGGGCCATTGCGATTCTGGTACGGTCCAACTTGTTCGCGGGCCTGTCCGTTGCCGTTGTGTTAATCGTGCCCCTTGCCGTTGACAGGGGCATTCTGGTTCGAACCGGGATCGTTAGCATGGACGTTATTGCTGTTGTGGCCGTTCTGGTTAGGATTGGCGCGGGCCGGGTCGGTGCTACTCTCGTTCGTGCTTTCTGTTTCTTGATTTTGCTGGTTCTCAAGTTGGGTCATACGGTTGGTAAGACCTTGGATCGCGGCCATGAGTTGGGCCAAGGTGGGCTCGACTGCGTCTCCCATGTGATCCTATTATGTACCTGCCAAATTTAAACAAAGTGTATGAATGTGTTCGAGAAATCAAAGAAAGGCAAGTAAATAACACGGGTCCAAATTAAGGAAATGTTCAATAAGTGAGATGACAGTTGGGATAATACGAATTAATGACAATATAACTTTTTTAAAAAAATTTTGCAACGATGAACACGCGATGAACAGGGGCGAAACAAGATGAATGTGCGAGACTAGATGCAGTAAACGATGCTATGATCAAGTAGATGCAACAAAAAACAAGATGCTTAAACAATCAAACGAGTATTTTGTAAGAGGGCACGAGGTAACCAAGTTTTTGGGGATTGATCGTGATGAACCGACTCGATCCTTTGCTTCGGCTTCTACGTGGTTCCTGAAACAAAATTAAACAAGTGAATACTCTTTTTTTTTTTGAATGAAGGATGCGAAAAAAACAGACGGTAAACAAAGAACAATTTTTTTTATTTATTTAACGAGATGATTCGAGACAGATAAAACAAGCGATAGATTTTTTTTTATATTTTTTTTTTAAATGAAATTGAAAATAAGATGGATAGATAAAACCTGATAGGAGCTTTTGAAACTCTGATACCAGAGGATGCAGCCTCACGAACGGAGGTTACGTGGTGGATGGAAGTCTCGGACCGGCCGTACGACATCTGTCACGAGTCGGGTAGCGATGAGCGGTGGAAGTGCGGTGAGCGATGGATCCGAGTGCTGACCGTATGGCACTTTCACTATGGACAGAGAGATGATCGAGTGATTGCATCAAAGAGTCTGAGTAACAGAGAGCCAAATGAGTCCATAGCCCAAGAAACAAGCACAAGCACCAAAGAAGAGGAGCATCCATGGCGGAAACTTGGTACTGGCGTAACCGGGAAGAAAAGTGAAGCTTTCTCCGACATCATTGACAACACCAATTTCAGAGCATGAGACTACAGAGGGAAGGTGAATGCGTTCCCGGCGGCGATTTCGACCCAAACCGCTCCAGATAAATCAATCCACGGTGGTCGACTTTCTGATTTGATTCTTGCAGAGCGTGATTCCGATAAAATCGCCGGAATCGGTTTCATAGAGAGAGAATCGGGAGAAGGAAAAAGAAAAGATTTTTATATTTTGTCTAATTTAAATAAATAAAAAATCCTAACCAATCAAAGTATGACACGTATAGGGTTCTCAAGAGATCATTTCATTTTTTCTTTTTTTTGGGGTTTTTTTAGGCTTAAAACCTCACTTGAGAACCTCTAATGGACATGCTGTATAAAGAGCTGTAAAGGAACATCTCTCATAAAAAACCATAAAGAGTTTTCCTCTTCTTCTCTCTCTGTGGTAAGTTTCCGACATCACAGAGACTCGTGACACTATTCTTTTGACTTCACACACACACTCTCTCTCCTTAAACGGTTTCCACACTTCCAAAAAAAACAAAATGATCACATGGCACGACCTCTACACGGTTCTCACGGCGGTGATACCACTCTACGTAGCTATGATCCTCGCTTACGGCTCCGTACGTTGGTGGAAAATCTTCTCACCTGACCAATGCTCCGGTATAAACCGCTTCGTCGCTATTTTCGCCGTCCCTCTCCTCTCTTTCCACTTCATCTCCACCAACAATCCTTACTCCATGAATCTCCGTTTCATCGCCGCCGATACACTCCAAAAAGTAATCATGCTCTCTCTTTTAACAATCTGGGCTAACTTCACTCGCTCCGGTAACCTCGAATGGAGCATCACAATCTTCTCTCTTTCAACACTTCCAAACACACTCGTGATGGGAATCCCTCTCTTGATCGCCATGTACGGCGAATACTCCGGCTCACTTATGGTCCAGATCGTTGTTCTTCAGTGTATAATCTGGTACACTCTTCTTCTCTTCCTCTTCGAGTATCGTGGAGCTAAGATTCTGATCATGGAGCAGTTCCCTGAGACTGGTGCTTCGATTGTTTCTTTCAAAGTCGAATCCGACGTCGTTTCGTTAGACGGGCATGATTTTCTCGAGACCGATGCTGAGATTGGACAAGACGGGAAGCTTCATGTTACTGTAAGGAAATCAAACGCTTCACGAAGATCTTTATGTGGTGTTGGTGGTGGTGGTACGAATATGATGATGACGACTCCTCGTCCGTCGAATCTTTCCGGAGCTGAGATTTACAGTCTTAACACAACTCCTAGAGGTTCTAATTTCAATCATTCAGATTTCTACTCGATGATGGGTTTTCCCGGTGGTCGTCTCTCGAATTTTGGTCCGGCGGATATGTATTCCGTTCAGTCGTCGAGAGGACCAACTCCTAGACCTTCGAATTTCGAGGAGAATTGTGGGGCTTCTTCGCCTAGATTCGGGTATTACCCGGGTCAGACCGGGTCGTACCCGGCTCCGAACCCGGAGTTTTCCTCTAGAACCGGAGGCAAGAACCATTCCGGTGGGAGATCGAACAGTCATGATGCTAAGGAGCTTCATATGTTCGTGTGGGGATCAAACGGGTCACCCGTTTCGGATCGGGCGGGTCTTCAAGTATTTGGTGGAGGAGCTGATATTAATGAACAAGCTGGAAAATCCGACCAAGGAGCAAAAGAGATTCGAATGCTGGTCTCTGATCAGACGAACAGTGAATTTGAAGGCGAAGAAGAGTCGGAGAGAGTGAAGGAAGGGGCAAACGGGTTACACAAGCTACGGTGTAAATCCACGGCAGCGCTAAACCCTAAAGAAGCCGTCGAAACCGGACCGGGAAAACATATGCCACCGGCGAGTGTGATGACTAGGTTGATACTGATCATGGTGTGGAGAAAACTGATCAGGAATCCAAACACTTACTCTAGTCTCATTGGTCTTATTTGGGCTCTCGTTGCTTTCAGGTAACTAAATTCAAACTAAAATCAAATACTAAATTTATTATTGTTATGAGAAATATGATTGGTGATTGAATATTATGAATATGAAAGGTGGAATGTGGCAATGCCTAAAATCATACAACAATCAATCTCAATTCTATCTGATGCTGGTCTTGGTATGGCAATGTTCAGTTTGGGTAAGTCACATCATCTTTTTTTTAACTCATTTTCGCAATTCGTACGGACAAGTTGCATTTTTTGGGGGTTGATGATTCGAATAGTCGGAAATGGATTGGTAATTTTTAGATTTTATTTTGGGTTGGTTCGTTACCGACAGGTAGGGTCAATGATGCGACATGGTATTTATATAAAATGGTCGTGGTGGGAGGACATAGCTCGTGTTCTTGATTGTTGTCGTGGTCCCCATTTTTTAAGTGGAAGATGATTGGAGTTAACACTATACATCTTACATTTGGACTTAGATTAATTATACATTTACATGTATGCATCATTCATCTTATTGTTATAGAGTGGAAACTAATTAAACTGATTGTGAAAAAAATGGTGAAGGATTGTTCATGGCATTGCAACCCAAATTAATTGCTTGCGGAAATTCCACGGCGACTTTTGCAATGGCGGTAAGATTCTTCACGGGACCAGCCGTGATGGCTGTTGCATCCATGGCTATTGGATTACGCGGAGATCTACTACGCGTGGCCATAGTTCAAGTAAATATATTTTTTGTTGTTTAAAACAATCTTTGATAATGTTCATCATCATAAACTATTCAACGAAATATTGTTGTACCGTTTTATAGGCTGCATTACCTCAAGGAATCGTACCATTTGTGTTTGCAAAGGAATACAATGTTCATCCGGCAATCTTAAGTACCGGGTTAGTATTTTATATTCGATCAAAGAATAAATATATTCGTCCATAAAATAAGATTACTAATGTTTGTTATTTTTAATCTCGTTGTTGATTGATATTGCAGGGTAATATTTGGAATGCTTATCGCACTACCCATCACGCTTGTTTACTACATTCTACTCGGGTTATAAGCTCCAAGTTTAGTGGAACAAAACTTAGAGGATGTAATGTAACACACACAAGAGGTTTAGCAAAATTAGGGATCAAGATTTGATTTGAAGATCCAAAAGCCTTTTTCTTGTCTATGATTTTGTAGAGATCATTGAGAAAGAAAGGGGTGACACAATGAGAGAGACAAGAGGAGCAAAACAAGGGCAACATGACAAAAGCAACCAACAGAAGAAAAAACGTTTGAAAGTGGAAAGTGTTTTTAAAAGTTTTAGGCTAGTTTTAAAACGTTTCAATTTCTTTGTTACTGTGTAGCTTCTATTTGGCGGAAAGTGTTTTTTTTTTCCTTATTTATCTCGTATACAATGTTCTCACAAAAGTAAAACTATTTTAATTACCATATATAATAAAAAAATCTAAATAATAATGGGTGATCCAGATTTTTAACACATGATTAATTTCAAATTATAAGTATAATCATAGAGTAATTCATTCACTAAATTATCTGAGGAGAAAAAGATATAACATTATTTTAACTAGTCAAATAGGAGATGTTAGATAATATCATGCTTGTGGAAATTTGATCTCTAGTTTAGACTTTAGACATACATTGCAACACCTTCACAAATAAAACCAGTAGTCATTATTACCATTTACAATTTATAATCAGTTAATTAGAAACTTATTTTCTACTAATATGTCTTTAGAAACATGATCTATTAGGTAGCGATTACACATTTAGAAACATAATCTCTACCATAATAGGATTTCTTTTGTTAGCGAAAATAAACTAATTGTTTTATATTAAGTGTATCAATTATATAAAATGAAAAAAAAAATTTGTGGTAGTTTTTTTTCTTTTGACATCTCTTATATATTAATTGGAAAGTGATTTGTAAAAAAATATTTATGTGTCACAATCACTCTCACCAAAACAATTTGTAAAAACTATGACATGACAATTTTGAATCAATAATAAAAATTTTGTACAACTAAATTTATAATTGTTACCATAAATAAATCAAAAGAGTTTTAATCAATATATTATCAGATTTTCTTTTTTATTCTTAAATTATATAAAAAATTTGGTTTATCATGTAAAAATAGTTTAGAAATTGATTATTGTAATAGTAAAATTATAAAACATTTTTATAAAATATATATTATTTTTAAAAATAAATAATAAAGACTTACCAAATTTTTAAAAGAGATTTTGATATGTTTGTGAAGAAAACTTCCTAAGTTTATAACAAAAAATACAATTATTATTTTGAAATATTTTTTTAACGCAAGACAATTTGAAAGTAATAAAAATACTTTTTAATTCGAAAGCAATAATTTTTTTTAATATATGTTTCATTTATAAAATTTATGATTAAATATTAAATCATTTATTTGTATTATAAATTCTACTTAAGATATTCGGACAAGCCAAATTTAACATGATTTTTTTAACTCTAATATATTAAATTATTATATATTTTGATTTGACACATGTATTATATAAAAAATATAATTAAATGGTAAAACTAAATTTCTGAAATTCATATTATTAACAAAAATGATATTATTATCCAAAAAAATCAACAAAAAAATCAACAACAATGTCTATAATAAAAATCAAAAAAACTACATATTTTATATTTTAAACACTAAAATTAAAAAAAAAACTACATAAATAATTTATCCGTATGTACGCGAGAAAATCACCAAGTTATTTATTTAAATGTTATGTTTTTTAGTTATAGTTTTTCATATTATAGAATTTGAATAAGAACATGGAAAGAAGATGAGATTTACCCAGTGGCTCTTGGTCTAGTGGTTTTCTCCTCTTAAAAATGACAAGAAATCCCTAGTTTAAGTCCACTTGGGAGAAGAACTAAAGATTGACTGTGGATACACGAAGATTAGAGTTTAGGCCCGAATTTCGAGGTTTTCAAAAAAAAAAAGAGATTTCTTATTTTACAACACCTCTTCATTAAAATAACAAAGGAAAAAGTGAGTCCAAAACATCTCAATATTTTTTTTGATCGGAAGAGAGGAAGACAACATGGTCTTCTCCATTTTATTAAGTAAGAAAAAGATTACATTCGGATTTGTCGTGGAAATGTAGTTCCACTCCTATCCTCAAGAAACAGCAAGTTCACTTCATCTGGAACCAACTCCAATAAATGAAAACCCAACGGTAAAGTAAACGCATAGTTCGCTAACCCATCCGCAAGACGGTTAGCCTCCCTATACACATGAAAAATACGGACTATCCAGTCCCTCGACAGCGGATGCGAAGCATTGATCCCTGTCTTAAGAAAACCCACCACCATCTCTGAATCCACCTCAATCTCCAACCGAGTAACTCGCCTCTCCCAAGCAACAAACAACCCATAATAGATCCCCCATATTCAGCTAATGGCGCCGAGCATATCCCTATATTCAGAGCGAAACCCACACGCCAATAGCCCTCTCCATCCCGTAGAACCCCCCCTGCCGTAGCCAATCCTGAATTACCCCGCGAAGCTCCATCCGTATTCAACTTCATCCATCCCTCTCGTGGTCTAACCCAAGCTATCAGCCTCTCAATCCGTGCCGTATGAAATTGTGTTTGATTGTTTGCCTTCAAGTGAGCTAGTGATACCTCCTTCGCCAACTCTTTTAGAAATCGAACCCTATCCCGAAACTTCCTATGGTTATCAAAAACGTTATCAAAACGCCACTTCCATCTCCACCAAATACTCATCGCAAACAAGGTGGACCACGTACTACCTTCCAAAACTGCATTGTCTCCTAAGTTGCCATATAACCATTCTATAAGAGACATGTTGAAAAATGCTCTCCTCATTCTAGGAGGTATTAACCGCCACCAGATCCCTGCCATTGCTGGACAATCTCGAAGAATATGAATAATCGTCTCGTCCCCGCTCTTACATACCTGACAAAGCCCCGAATCACTCATATGCCTCCTCTGACGCTCAACATTTGTCATCAAAACCTGATGCACACCAAACCAAACGAAGATCCGAACCTTTTCCGGTACAATTAGCCTCCAAACCCGATGAAAAAGAGCACTCATGTTCTGTCCTGGAACCGCATCCGTAGTCAACATCGCATATGCCGACTGGACCGTGAATTGCCCATCCCGGCTTCCTACCCAAGAAATCCTACCAACAGCCCCGGTTACATTGTCAATGACCACCGACCCGAGTCGTAACATGATTTCATCCGGGACATAAGCACTAATATGCGGTGTCAGCCAGCCTGTCCCATTCCTCCATAATTCGCAAGCCCGAATTCCTTCAAAATCAGCCGGTAGGGGCATTATGCTCACCTCCCGCAAAGATCGATCCAATAATCATCTATCTTCCCAAAACCGAACTGTCCGCCCATTACCAACAACCCAACTCAATCCTGGAATCACGACCTCTCTTAAACTCACACCAATGCTCAAGTCGATGACCAAGTACTTTTAGGAATCATCCAAGAGTGATCATGGACCTCTTTCACCTTATATTTGCATCTTAACACTCTAGCCCAAAGACTTTGACGATCATGTAACAATCTCCATGCTAACTTACCGAGAAGAGCCTTATTCATTTCCGGGGTCGTACGTATCCCCAATCCCCCTTCACACTTCGGGCGACACACTCTCTTCCAATTCACTAGATGTTGTTTTCGTCCATATGTAAACTAAACATTTTATTAATTGAGTCACTTTGATTTTTACTATTATTTATGTTAGTATACAAATTTATTTGACAAAAAAGTGAATGTGTGAATTTGGAAGGTAATTTAAAAAAAAAAGAAAAAAAAAATTGTCTAGTATAAGTGTAGATGCATGATCTATAGACACTCTAGGTGGTCAATGCAGAGCTTAACTGGTTCACAACAATTTTTTATATATTTTAGTTTAGTTCATATCCCATATAGTAGTAATATTTGAGTCGAATCTCTTGCAAAGGGAGTTCAGACATTTGTTTGGGGTGATCTATCAGAGAAATCTTTCAATCAGTAATAACTTAATTTAATATAATTATGATTGTTGAAAAAAAAAAAAACATTCTAGGTGGTATTATAGTACACCACTTGACAAACCTCTTGTTTTAATTGTCATAATGAGACTTAGTAGTTGGTGACGGTGTGGGAAGAAATGGGTTTGGCGCTTTTGCACTCAAACCTCTTTGTGTCAATCCGTGTGATGTAATTGCCAGTCACATATAAATATAGAAAATGTAAATCAACAAACAAAAAAGTCATTTAAAAGTCAAAAGCAAAAAGTAAAGCTTATTAACAAAAAAAGTTGAAAAAGCTTGTCTTCCTTTATATTTTTGTAAAGTGCTTTACTGCTTTTATTGTTTTTGATTATTTTCTTTCCGTATTTTTGGGTGTTCTTAAATGTAGGAAAACGATTGAAAGTGACCCAGTTTTGGGGTAATGTTAGATTGTATTATTTTATATTCATATGTTAAGTAGAGTTTCCGACAGTTACTCCTTATTTTGCGGTGGAGAAAGACCAATTTTTTTAATATTTATCATGATTTTCCGACTAGTTTCTATAAGATGAATGTAACTATTTGATAGTGTAATTAATATTTATCAAACTTTTTAATATTTCGATGGAGTCAATGATATAGTGGCATATATTACCAATATATATATATATATATTTTTCTTTTTAATAACTAAGAGGTTATGAATCTAGATCCGTCATTGTCCCGTCTCAAAAGCTATTCGAACCAGCGATTTTTAAGTTTTGTTTGAAATCTTTACTAGTTGAATTATTGGTTATTGGTTATTACTAGTAGAAAACTAGAATTGAACACAATGGAAAACGAATTTACACTTCGTTCCAAATCTTTTATCAAAGTCATCACATTTTTATATAAAAATTAATACTTCTTCCGTTCAAAATGTAAGTTGTTTTAGAGTTTTTTTTTGTTTTAAAATATAAGTTGTTTTGACAATATTAAGTACTTTTTAACTTTAGTGAATATTGTGTGACTACTAATATTTTGCAGTTTTTTGTGTGATTGGTCAAATTATTTTTGTTAAATATATTAAATAATACTTTTGAATAAAAAAGTAATTTTTTAATATCTGCGTTTTTAGATAAAACAACTTATATTTTGAAATAGAAGGAATAGTTTTTTTGAATTCTATTTAGGTAAATACTATATTGTGAAGAAAGTAAAAGCTTTTAATATATAACAAATGGTGGGTGAATGATCGTTGGGTTCAGAAAATATGTAACCAATTTATAGATCAATTCAATTGAATGTCGAAGTAGAAGGGAACATACTCAATGCATCTTTTCCTTCTAGAAAAAACCGAAAAAGTCTTGCAACAAATAATCTACAATCACGGATTAAACAGGCCATTGAAAAGGTAACTAATTTAGTTAATCATCGAGATTAGCAAATTTCGTAATCAATAGACTTAAAAGAGTCGCAATCTTAAGATCAACATGCCTCGCACAAAAGCTGTAATGAAGTCCATGTACCTCAATCAATTCTTTTTTTTTGTCATGTGGGCCACAGGTCAGCCCACTAGATTAAGGAGAGGTCGAACCTTGTGTTTTTTGGGTGTTAAGATAGTGGTTAATACCACTGTGCTATATGTGCTTTGGCGCACCTCAATCAATTCAATACAACCTATGCGTGATATTTTATTTCTTGTTAACTAATAGTAATTATTATCGAAAATGCTTACAGAATCATGAATATTTATCGATATAGTTGCCACATAGACGAAATTTACCAAATTTAAGGTAATTGACACTAATGCAAAAAGGCTTTCTCTCTCTCTTCCAGGTCTTTCAGAGAGACTCCGGCCAAATCCGGACAATTTTGTTGTATATAGGCGGATCTTATCTTTCCGTTAATTGGATTTCGGTTTCCGGCTTGACCGGATCTTACTTTTTTCAACTTTGTTAAGATTTCAGTTTTTGTGTGTGTTCTGCCTCTTGCAGATCTCTCCACTCCGGTGGTTGCGGTGAAGCTTCTTCTCCTTCATTTTGCTCAGATTTTCTTCTATCTAGGAGTAATGATGCCTTCATCTCTCCATGCGATGGTCATGGACCTCTTCGTTATAGGTAGTGAGATGAAGTGTCCGACGGTGAAGATAATCGAAAATGCAATTATTGTTGAAGACAAGAAGCAGATCTTGTAGTGGCCGTTTTGTGGACTGTTTGAGGCTTTCTACGGTGGTCTGATACAGAGCTAGGTGATTACGGCGGAAAATAGATTCTTAAAGGCAATGGATATGTCCGGAAATCGCCTCCAGTGTTTCGTCGCGGTGGAAACAAGCCGGATAATCTTTTGGCATTCCACGTGTGGGACACGTGTTATCATTAGTTTAACCATTCTCTTCGTGTATGATAATTAGATTAGGCTATGGGCTTAGTTTTATGTCAAATGTGGGTTCTATTAAATCTTCCACTTATAGATATTGGTACTAGTTGGGCTTTTAATGATATTTCAAAGGACGATAAAAAAAAAAAAAACGAAATTTACCAAATAATAAAAAGTTATCTTTCCACAAGTTTCGTATATAAGTTGATCTTTTTTTAAGGTTTACTTTTTTAATACTAAGAAAGTCTAGGCGTAGGTACATCTCTTTAGGACCAGAACATTTTAAATGGTCTTCTCCCATGTGCTTCTTGAACATTTTATCTGAAATAATTTACCAGTTGAGTTCTTTCGTTTTTTTAAGGTTTTGTTATTCCACTTCATATCTTTTTTTATTTTTTAAAATTATCTGATTTTGCAATGCAACAGATCATTGCCATACATAATGATAGGTGTTGAAGTTTGTGAGTGACTAGCCACGTACTTATGAGTAAAAGGAAAGAGCAAATGTCTAAAAATGTCTGCTTCTTACTTGTATTTCTTCTTCTTTTTATGTCTACTGCCTCTCTTTTATCCTCTCGGCCCATTCCCTCATCTCATGTGCTCTCTGTACCTATAGTCTATAGATCTTCCTCTCCTTGTCTCTTTGTCACACTGTCTTCAAATGGATTTTACCCAAGTCATATATACATTTGTACATCATACAGGTTTCAAAAGAGGTTCACTATGTATTGATGTAACCATCGTATCAATCGGGCTTTACATTACACTCCCCTGATTCCTTCCTCAACTCTGAAACAGCCAACATGTTTCTTGGGGTGGACCGTGGACAGCACATACGATCCATACCCCTTTAATAATTAAAGCGAATAATTGGAAGGTGTTTGTATCTACTATTGATCGTGTGCATGCATTTGAAGTCAAGTAGTAACAAAGAAATGGACCCAAAAGAAGAAAGCAATGTTGTCGTTATTTTGTAAAGTACTAACCCATTTCATTAGACTTATTGCCTGTCGAGGAAACTTTGTGTGGATCACAAAGAGTGGCCAAAAACTCTCTCTTTTTTTCCTTACGCTTTTTAAATTAACGATGCCATTGTCTAGTGTCTACCTTTTCCCTTTTGAATTTAAAATTTTCAGATTTTGGTATTTGAGTTTTTGTTTGAACAAGAATTAGGGTTTCTTGCAAACATGAATTCCAACAAGAGCAATACTAATTAAGAGAACAAAATCTGATAGAACAGTCGATCTCAGTGAATAGCATAAGGAGAAGAGTTGAGTTTAAAAATTAATTAAAAGTTATTAGGATTGAGAGGGGAATGGTGGTGTCCTCGTGTGCGTGGTTGCGTTCTCTCGTGGTACAGCATCATAGTAATAAATAATAATTGCTATTCTATAATATACATCATTTTAAGCTTTTTGACATCATTTTAAGTTTTCTTCTATTAGCAAAAAGAAGAAGATTGACTCCCTCCGTTTCAAAATAATTGTCATTCTGGAGTTTTACACACAAATTAAGAAAATATATTAAAATCTGTTTTACTCCTAATTAATATAATGTTTTATTTGATATGAGTAATTAATGAGCTTAAAATTAAGGATAAAAATAGAAAAATTAGTCATAAATGTGTATTGAAATTGCAGAATGACAAGTAATATGAAAAAAATTAAGATTAGAATGACAACTATTTTAAAACAGAGGGAGTAATATATTTCTTTTAAGTGACAGGTGATTGGTGAGTGTCGGCGAAACCACGGACCAATGGTTCGAAGTGTCCGACAAGTGAATCGTTGGTTAATTGGCACTTTCACACTCCTTTCTATGTTACAACATTTACACCCATACCGACTCCATTCTTCGTCTCTTTGTCATTTCCCTTTCTTCATCTTTCATTTTTTTTTAGAGAAAAAAATCATAGTAGAAAAAAATAACCGAACACATAATAGACTTATGCCTATATTCATGCCCACACAAAAACCTCCTAGAAATCGAACAAACCATTGACGCTTTTAGTTTAAAGTAAAACATTACAGTTTCTCACTCTAACGGCAACTCCAACCACAACACTAAATTTGGTGTTGAAATCACACCAAATTTAGTGTTTTAGTGTTGAACTTTATTTTCATCTCCAATCACAACACTAAATTTTGCACTAAAAAAATATTCTCCATTATTATATTATTAAATTTATAGTGTTGTTTGTAGACTTCTCTGTGAAGTCTACTGGTAGACTTCTCTGTGAAGTCTAATGGTAGACTTCTCTGTAAAGTCTACTGGTAGACTTCTGGTCTACTGGTAGACTTCTGGTAGACTTTTCTATAAAGTCTAGTCTACTGGCAGACTTCTCTATAAAGTCTACTAGCAGAATTCTGGTAGACTTCTTTATGAAATCTAGACTTCTGGTAGATTTCTCTATAAAGTCTATTGGCAGACTTCTCTATGAAGTCTACTGGCAGACTTCTCTATGAAGTCTACTAGCAGTCTACTCTATGAAGTGTTCATAGAGAAGTCTACAACAGATTTACTTATACATAAATTATTAATTATTAGATAAAAAAAAATATATTTTAAAGTTTAGTGTCGCGAACAGTGTCACACCAAATTTGGTGTAACACTGTTCACGACTCACTAAATTTGGTATTTTAGTGTCAATTTTAGTGTTCCATTAGAGTTCATCCTACACTAAATTTAGTGTTTTAGTGTTACGTTGGAGATGGCCTAAAATGTAGATTTGTTTTTCTCACAACATATTATGCTTTGTATATAATATTATAACATGCAAATCTGAATAATAAACAGACAATGTTAAATGTTATAACGGAACAGCCATATATAAGTTGACAGTTATATTTTTTTACATGTAACTCAAACATAACTAATATGGGTTGATAATTATCATATTGGATGCACTTGATTTAATATATAGAAAATATATTGACTCCGCAAAAATAGTTTGGCCGTAAATTTCATTATTAGATATCCGACAATGTTGTGTAACCCCGAATGTTAAGTAATGAAACAAATGTTACAAAAAGAAATATTTGACAATACCTATATACCACACGGATTTTAGATATGTAAAACGGTGAACAACCCCATGCATGAGGCGAGCTAATGAGATACGTCATACATCATTTTCGAATATTAATATTTTTTATCTAACAGATTATTCTATAATGATATGTTTTAGAGAACTTGTCGTCCTGAATCTACCCTCCACGTATACAGTTCATACGGAAGATCGAATAGTGGACAACCTACCCGCCTCACAAAGTCTTGATTCGGTATCCAAACCAAGTTAAAATAAAATTTATAGTTATTACCTCAAATACCTTGGAACATCATTATCTTTGAATCCTTGCTGGATTTCTTAAATATTGTTATTTTAATATTGTTGATTTAGTTTAATTATTTGTTTAAATATTAAATGATTAAAAAAACTGTAAACCAATTGTCAAAAAACAAGTGGCATACTTGTTTCTTAAACTGTTGTGAATCGTTTCTGTGAAGAGATACTTTCATTTCCTCTCTTTTTCGTTTTATTTTATTTTTTATTTATTAATTGTTTTGATACTCACCAAAATCTCTCCGTTAAAGATGTTCTTACAACAATTTTATGCCGGTTACTTCAATCTTTTATCCGGATGTCTAGAGTCTTCAACATCATCTCTATATCTCAACGGATTATGATCGTTTTTATTATGGTATACGTTTATTTTTTTCCAATGGTTATCTCCTAATGATGCTTAAGAACAAACGTAAAATATGAATAACTAAAATTCTGCACAAATAATATAACAAATAATATAATTGATCTCTGATTTCATATTGTATTATTGATCTCTGATTTCATATTGTATTATTCGTCTACTTTTTTTTTTTTTTGAAATGTGAAATTTATCTATAAAAAAAATATATATATACAACGTTGGTCACTTAATCAATTCTGAGAAAACCAAAGATTTGATCTGAGAAAACAAAGCACAAGTTAGAAGCTTATGTTGCTGGGAATGAGCAAGATGATTGCCATACTTTCTTCACTTTGATTTGAGAGAGAGGTGAGACGATTCTTGTTTTTTTCGTTCCTTTCTCTCTCCAAATCCTGTAAACTGTTGTTTGCAAAGCTATGCGGGCTACACAAGTGTCCAAATTTGGCCTCCGACTTTGAGTAAAAGAGCAAAGTGTTCTTCCCTATTTGGGTGAGGATCCGATTTTCGAGAAGTCCAGAACAGAGAGTGACATCCATAGAGAATCGACAAGCGAAAAAAATGGTCACGAGTCTCATTCGGACTGAATAGTTCTCCAAATCCGAGTACGCGCACCTGTAGAAAGTTTATCTCGGACTGCTAGCCATGTGATAAAAGCGTGTCGTGGAATGGATTGAGAAAACCATACAACCCGATGCCATGACACAATTTGTTTTCCATGCCGTAACTGATCCCATGTTTTCTGTGTTGAGAAGAAACTCTTGTATTCATCATCTCCATTAGAGGTAGGCAAAATACCCATACCCGATACCCGAACCCGAACTAGACCCGAAAAAACGGGTTCGGTACGGGTTAGGTATTGTATAATTACCCGATCGGGTTTAATTTTGTTCTCGTTCGGATATCCGACTGGGTTCGGGTAATACGCGACTGAGTTCGGGTAACCAAACATCGCCATCTACTTCTCCGTTTATATCCCCGATCTCTTATTCTCCATGTGTAGCTTTCTTCTCCATCTCCGATCTCTCCAATTCATAGTCCGCCATCTTATTGCAAAATTTTCTTACCTCCTCCTCGCAGATTTCACAACAAAAAAAAGATTTGTTTTTCATTGGAATCCGTGATTTACAGAGGATAAGCGATTATGGGTTCGATCTATTTGTCCAATTCTCTGCCCATAACTCGACTTCCTCTACTTACATCACTCAATCAATCTCTTCTCCCTCCTATTTCTTCTTCACTCTTCTCTCTTGTTCCTCTCTCTAATCGTCGTCCCTCCAATTTTTCGCCGTTAATCGCCGTCTCTGCCGCCTTTGCAGCTCCTGCCGGCGTTAATAATAACTCCGTTCCGGTGAGTGAAAGCTGCCTCTTTTATGTCAAAAATTGAAACTTGCTTGTTTGATGCTGTGAGATTTTGTTTGGATTTTGATGGGTTCAGGCGAAAAATGGAGGTTACACAGTTGGGGATTTCATGACAAGGAGACAGCATTTACATGTTGTTAAGCCTTCAACTTCGGTTGATGATGGTAATTATGCAAAAAGATTACAACTATTCTCCATGAGTTTAATGATCGATCCTCCTTGTAATATCTAAATTTGTGTGTTTTTTTTGTTATATTAATAGCATTGGAACTTCTTGTTGAGAAGAAAGTCACTGGATTACCTGTAATTGATGATGATTGGAATCTGGTAAACAAAATTCTCTTTTTATTTGTCATTGTGTTTCTCTGTTTATTTTGAAGGATTCTTGAACATCAAACTCGTGATTAGCCATGTTTAGTTAACATATGTATTGAATACAGAAGGTGATAATAAAATATGCTTTTATCTATCTGAGATCTTACTTACTCCTCTGCTGTAATTTCTCATGCAGGTTGGTGTTGTTTCTGATTACGACTTGCTTGCATTGGACTCCATTTCTGGTAATGTATACAAGTTTTTGTACCTTGTGCTTGTTTTCTTTCTTTCCTCTGTGTGGCGATTACCAAAGTACACAGGCTTCAGTTTCATTATATTAGACTCTGAATACTTTAATCAGTTAGGAAGGAGCTGAGTCATAATTCATTTTGTAGGAGCTTAGTATTGTTGGCACATAGGTTTCTTGATTATTATTATCATCCGGAATGTTAACTTAACCTATCCCGTCTTATACTAATAGGCCGCAGCCAAAATGATACAAATTTGTTCCCTAACGTCGACAGTACCTGGAAAGTATGTTTCTCTTCTTATTTGTTTATCGTGTTTGCTTCATTTTGAGACTAGTTTGTCCCATTTGAAATGAGTTTAGTTATATGATATTTGGAGTTCTTTATTTTCCAGACGTTTAACGAACTCCAGAAACTGATAAGTAAGACATACGGAAAAGTTGTTGGAGATTTTATGACGCCTTCTTCTCTTGTTCCTTTACTACTAAAACTCTTGTTCCTTCTTATATCAGTTACATTTTTACATTTGCAGTTTCCGTTTTAAACTTGCTCTTTTTCAAAAAAAAATTGTTGCAAATTGACATTGTCCGGGTCGTATCCGATCTAATAATATAAATTACCCGATGAGTCTTTATAAATCTCAAACCGGGTACCCAGCGAATGTAATTACCCACCTCGAACCCGAACGGGTACCCGAACGCCCAGCCCTAATCTCCATGCTTCCATAGATGAGTATCAGCACCTACAAAAAGAACCGGTGGAGGATGCGCGCGGATTTTCTCAAGCATCTCTTGCACATGTGCCCCGCGACATCTCCGAATATTCCAACTTTCCCCATTGCATGCGTCTGAGACCTTTGCTGCACGTTGGATTCCGAGGAGACGTGTTCCTGAATCACCCGTGATATCTAGAAGACGACCCATCCGCAGCCAATCATCGAACCAAAAGAAGGTAGAGGTACCATCTTTGACTTCTGATCTCAAGAAGTTATATGCCAATGGTCTCATTCTTAACAGTTTTTTTCATATCCATGATCCTTTCAAACCCTCAACAGCCCTCCAAAAGGAAGTGTTCCGAAGCAAATAGTGATGTGTCCATGCGACCCATAAAGAACCCTAGTTTGTGAAGAGATTCCATATGAGCTTTAGAGAAAAAACCCGGGCAACATCGTACAACTTCCTTAAGCATAGTCTTCCTTCAGCTTTTGGGACACATACATCATCCCAAGCCACCTTTGCTTTTATCGTGATGTGTGGCGAGCCTAACCAGAGAAAAGCTGAGCAAATGTTTTTAATTGTCTCATAGCAACGCTTTTTTGGGAGACGAAAAACAGAACTCCAAAAATTTGTGATACTACCAATCACTGATTGAATCAATTGAAGTCTTCCTGCACTTTTGGTTTCCCTTCACTTTCGTTCACATATCACTTATACATTTGATACATTCAACGCTACACTTCCCTGGCTTTGATTGACAATGGATGTTGAACCTTATTTAAAGTTTAATTTGGGCTAAACTTTTCTATATATTGGCCAGTAGACTCTCAAACGGGTAACAAAAAAAAGAATAATAGAAGATTATAGAGAAAATAATGTGTGGGCTATTAACATGACCAATTTCGTTTTCTATACAGTGAGTCTATTTCTCTTTCGGCCCACAACTAATTTTCTTTTATTTAATTATTTTGTTTTTTTAAGTTATCTCATTTTTGGGCAAGGCCTTAGAGAGGGAGAGAGAAACTGCACAAACGCAGATACACTCGTTGAGGAAGAGAGATCTTAGAGAATGGTAGCCGAGGCCTTGCCCAAAAGCCCCGGAGCTCCACTCGTACTTGGACTCCAACCAGCAGCTCTTATCGATAACGTAGCTCCCGTCGATTGCTCTTTACTCGATCAAATTCCCGGTGATCGCGGCGGCTCCATTCCGGTGCAAAAGGATGAGTTAGAGCACATACTGAAAGAGCTTACGACTCATATTAGTGCTGTTCCATTAAAGAAGATGGCTGGAGGAAGTGTGGCTAACACAGTTCGAGGCTTGAGTGTTGGATTCGGTGTAGCCACGGGGATAATAGGGGCTTATGGAGACGATGAACAAGGACAGTTATTTGTGAGCAATATGGGTTTTAGTGGTGTGAGTATCTCAAGGTTGAGAAAGAAGAAGGGTTCCACTGGTCAATGTGTTTGCTTGGTTGATGACTCTGGTAATCGAACAATGCGACCATGTCTCTCCAGTGCTGTGAAGATTCAGGCAGATGAGTTGAACAAAGAAGATTTCACAGGCTCTAAGTGGTTGGTGGTAAGATATGCAGCTCTTGATTTACAATTAATTCAAGCAGCCATTCGAATTGCCAAGCAAGAAGGTCTTTCTGTTTCGATGGATTTAGCTAGTTTTCAGATGGTCCGGAATTATAGATCAGAGCTTAGACAGCTTCTGGAGTCTGGTAACATAGATCTTTGCTTTGCTAACGAGGACGAAGCAGCAGAGCTTGAGGTTGCGCTTGAGTACCTAAGCAGACATTGCAGATGGGCTGTGGTAACTTTAGGGGCTAAAGGGTGCATTGCAAAACATGATAAAGAGGTGGTACAAGTGCTGGCCATAGGAGAGTCAGTAGCAACTGACGCCACAGGAGCGGGTGACCTATTCGCAAGCGGGTTTCTGTACGGATTAATAAGAGGATTGTCTTTGCACTACAAGAAAACAGGCAACTTTCCGACGGTAAAAACCGTCGGAAAGCCGTCGGAATATGGCTTATTCGGACGGCTTTCCGACGGTTTTGACCGGTCGGTTCTATCTCGTCGGAAATACAAATTCCGTCGGAATTCCGTCGGAAATACTGACGGAATTCCGACGGAAAAGCAATAACCGGAATCCGTCATAATTCCGTCGGAAATCCGTGAGTATGTAATTGGCCGACGGATTTCCGACGGATACATATACCGACGGATTTCCGACGGATATTGTATTTATTAAAAAAAAAATTTTAATTCAATTATATTTAATGAAATTAAATTAAAATAAATTAAATTAAATTAAAATTAAATATAAATAAAAATTAAATTAAAATAAAAATAAGAAAAACAACAGTTAAAATTAAGGTTCAATATTTGTAAAAGTGATTAAGAAAATTAAAATAATGTATTGTCTATCGGTTACGGAAGAACTCGTTCATCCTGTCTTCCATTTCCCGCATTCGTGCCATCTGCTCGTCTATTTCCCGCATTCGTGCTACCTGCTCTTCCATTGCCTGCAACCGTGCCTGCTGTTCCTCGTAGCGAGCTTCATCTTGTGCGCGTCGGGACTCCAACCCGGTCACCCGCTCGAGAAGTTCGGCATTCTGTGCCCTCAACGCACTATCTGCATGAATGCGGTAGGAGTTGATGGACGGGGATGAAGTGTCTTCCGGTAGGCCAAACACACGACCTCTGTGCTTAGGCGCAACCTACGAAAAAAAATCAATAAATAAATGTTGTAAGTTGTGCTGAATTAAATTTATTTAAAATTTAATAATAATTGACAGTGTTACTAACCTGATAGGTAAACTCGTTGATCATCTCCAGAGGAACTTCCGTGGCCGGGGGAGTTCCTTCGACGATCGTTTGGGATTGGAGGTACTCCTCACCCAGCCTCTCCACGCTCTCCACGATTTCACGAGCAATGGGATCTTGAATTTCCCCCGTCTTTCTGTTGGTGTGCGCATCTTTGACCAAGTCAAGATGTGACGGACGCACATCGGTCGTCTCCATCTGTTGGCATAGATAATGAAATAAATATGAGAAGTGTTAGAAATAAAATTTTTGTAAAATTTATAAAATTACGTACCAGCTTCTGAAGACGTGACGCTTTGCTCGTCGCACTGAGGTTATGGGTCGCCGGTCCCTTCCCCTTCCGGTCGCTGTTCCTGTTAGACGAGTTCTTTCCGGAGCTTACTTTTGTCTCCTCCAGTTCCCAATGGGCAAGTAGTCCACGCCATAATGTGGGGTTATCTTGCAATTTGCGCGGTACTTTTCCCTCTTTGTACCACGTGTCCTTCCATTCGTTTATCTTCAACGAATATTTCCGGGAGGCTTTTCTGTAGAACTCCCGTCGGACCCGGGCAGTCAACTGTGGGTCCCAAGTAAATTCTTGCTGAAAAAAAAAACGTACCCATATTAGTATTGACAATTTAAATGAAAATAAAAATCTAAATTCTTAATAGGAAAAGAAAACATACCGCAAATTGCCGAAACCAGATCTCCTGGTCTGCCACCGGCATCGAAGTAAATGTGGGATACGGGGAAGTGATCAACGAATTAGTCATTGCGTTGATCGAACTCGTAATCCCGTTTCTCGAAAATTGAAACCTAAACAATATTTAGTTAAATATTTTTTAAGTTAATATAATCAAATATATTTTTAAATAAAACTTACCATGTCGTGTTAGGTGGCAAGTCAGGATCTAGGCGAGGCAACCTATCCCGTCCAGGTTGCGAAACAAACTCCTCAACGGACATGGCCGTGG
Source organism: Arabis hirsuta (assembly GCA_964056655.1). Lineage (NCBI taxonomy): Eukaryota > Viridiplantae > Streptophyta > Magnoliopsida > Brassicales > Brassicaceae > Arabis > Arabis hirsuta. Next base: position 18,057,427 of record OZ053305.1, read on the forward strand.
GAGCTGAGGGCTGTGTATCCAGTGGAGGAGACGAGTGTTGGGGATCCGGAAAGCTAGTATCTGGGATTTGCGATTGACTCCCTCCCCTACTGGAAGTACCGGATCCAGTAGCGTGATGAAATCGCCCATAGTCCCTACGAATTCCAAAATGTTTACATACCGTTGAAATTTACTTACATATATAAATATAAATTCTGATAATTTAAATAATAAATTTTAAAGATAAATTTACAGATAATTTAATTTACATTACCGATTTAGGGATTTTTAGTTTTTGAGAATTTGCCGACATCGAATTTTTGAGATTTCCGAATTATAAAATATACGGGAATTGGAGACTTAGTGATTTTAGGATATTGATATTTTGAGAAGTAGAGAATTTGGAATTTAGGGATTAATTTATGGAATTTCGGGATTTCATAAATTAAGGTTTTAGGGAGTTAGGGATTGTGGAAAATTGAAATTTCTGGAAATAGGTATTTAGGGATATTTGGATTATGGAATTCAGATATGAACATTTAATATCCTACAGATTTAGAAAATTTTTGGAATTTCAGATTTGGTAATTTAAAGTTTTAGATATTTACGATTTTTCCAGAATTTGGGATTTTGTAATTTAAACAAATAAAAAAATTAGTAAAATATCAAAAATTTAGAATTTTACTAATATATTTATATTATAAATATTTATAATTTTCTAAAAATAAATAATTTTATAAATACTTTTCTAAATTTTATAAACCCGAAAATTCCCTAAATCACAAAATTTACAAAATAAAAAACTTTTCAAACATCCTAAACCGGTACATTTCTACATTTCCATAGATTTTTAACAACCTAAATCTAACAAATTCACAAAATTCTCTAAATTCATAATTTACAAAAAAAAAACTTCGAAAAACTTACATTGGATTGTTGATTTGTTGTTAGAGATTGAGATTGTGGATGGATATGTTGATTTCCGGCGTGTTCCGATTGGATCGAAAAATTTCCGGCGACTTTTTGTTTTTTTTTTTCACTTTTCGTGTCTGTTGATGCGAAGAAGAAGATGATGGTTTTATTACAGGTTACCGACGGATTTCCGACGGAAATCCGACGGAATTTCCCGCTTTTTTCGTTGAGATCGAGGCTCTTAGGCGGCAGAAATTAGGGTTTCCGACGGATTTCCGACGGATTCTAAACATTTATATATAAAACCGCGTAAATTTTTTGCATTTTATTAAATCGGAATAAAAAAAAATTTATAAAAAAAAATATTAAATCCGTCGGTAATTTTTGACGGATTTCCGACGGATTTAATTAATTTTTTTTTATAAAATTTTTTTTATTCGGATTTTTTTATATTATAAAAATATTACACCCGTTTTTTTTTTATTCGGATTTTTTTTATTCGGATTTTTTTATAAAACAGTTTTCCGACGGATTTAATATTGTATATAACAAAAAAACCGTATTAAAAAAAATTAATAGCCGTCCGAAATCCGTCGGTATTGTTGACGGATTTCCGACGGGTGTAATATTTTTTATATAGCAGATACCTGTTTTAAAAATAAAAATTACAATCCGTCGGAAAACTGTGAAAAATCTATCGCTTAAAAGTCCGCGTGGTGACCCGATTGCATAGTTAATTAAAAAAATTTCCAAACATTTTTTCATACATAATTTTAAATATGAAAAATTTCCAAACATTTTTTCATACCAATCGCACATAAACACAATGCACCTCAAGTCCAACATTCCTGGATAGTGGATTTCCAAGATTTCTTTTAAATGGCCATAGTACATGGTATCACCTGATTGCGCCGAAATACCATTGTCCGAAGTTGGCCTTTGACGTCCTTCGTCACGAATTCTGAACGAATATCCCCTAGTGCAAAATCTCGGATATGAAGTCGCGGTGCTGCGTAAACCATGAGAAAACTCCACTAACCATGTCGGGAGGGTTTGACCACTTGCTAAACCTTCGGAAACCTAAAAACAATATAAGTAAGCAATCAATAACATATGAACGTGAAAAACTTATAAAATAAGAGTGAGGAGTTATATTTAACGTACAAAAAATTTCAACCACTCCGGGAATTCTTCATCTTTTAATACAGCAAGTTCGGAATCTGTCTTATCAGCATGGTAAGTTTGTGCTAGGGACATGTATATCCTGTAACATAACAATTGTTATTAGATGAAGACAAATAATTGCACAAATTTAGTATGAGAAATGGTGTACCTTTCATACTCTCCAAGTTCGTCACAATTTCTGAGGATATATGTATGCAAATGTGTGACCTCTTGTGGTGATAGTATGCGTTTCTTCCCTTTTCCACTTACGCGGCCCACTTGCGCAAACAACTCAGGTACAACCACGGGATACACTGCTTTCTCACCTCTATCATCATGTCGCGCCGGCCGTCTACCTTTAGTCCGGACATCCGAAGGAAAGTAATATTCGGCAAAGTGTGATACTTCTTCGTTTAGACTTTGTGCAACAATAGATCCCTCAACTTTGCTCAATTTTTTTACCTTTTTCTTCAGGTGGAACATGTAACGCTCGAACGGGTACATCCATCGGTATTGAACAGGGCCTCCTAATGCTGCTTCTCGTGGGAGGTGAATAGGAAGATGTTCCATAACATCAAAAAAAGACGGTGGAAATATCTTCTCAAGATTACAAAGGAGCACCGGGATGTTGGCCTCTAAAGACCGGATCCCGTCCGCTGTTAGTGTCCGTGAACATAAATCTCGAAAGAAAGCCCCAACTCCTACAAACGAAAAGTAATCAAGTTAGTACATATATAGTAACATTATATTAGTAATAAACTAAAGAAAATTATGAAATATACCTCCAATTGCTTGATGGATGTCTTGTGGAAGAAGATTAGAAAATGCAAATGGAAGAAGACGTTGCATCACAACATGGCAATCATGACTCTTCATTCCAATAAACTTCCCTTCCGTCGAATCCACGCAATTACGCAGATTAGATGCGTAGCCGTCAGGAAATTTAACAAAATTTTTAATCCATTCAAAGAAAACTTCCTTCTTACCCGCGTCTAACCGGTACGCAGGCATCGGCAATCTACCATTAGGCAAAACATGAAGGGATGCCCTTGAACAAATCAATGGCAAGTCTAATCTAGATTTCCAGTTATCTTTTGTCTTTCCTGGTACATTTAAAATGGTGTTCATGATGTTGTCAAAGAAATTCTTTTCAACATGCATGACATCTAGATTATGCCGCAGTAGATGATCTTTCCAATAAGGTAAATCCCAAAAAATACTTTTCTTATGCCAATTGTGATATTCCCCACAGCCGTCGACGGGGTGATGACCATTACCCCCACATTCAGGAGTTCGCTCTGCACCAAAATCTCGTAACTGTTCCAATATGCTGCGACCATCTATCTCTGGAGGTGGACCAGTAAACACTGGAAAATTCTTTATAAAATGTCTTCTAGACCGACGATATGGATGATTTGTCGGCAAAAAACACCTATGGCAATCAAACCATGAAGTCTTCCTTCCGTTCTGCAATTGGAATGCTGAAGTATTGTCTTGGCAATAAGGACATGCCAATCTTCCATGCGTTGTCCATCCAGATAACATACCGTACGCCGGAAAATCGCTAATGGTCCACATAAGAACCGAACGCAAGTTGAAATTCTGCTGGATTGAAACATCAAATGCCTCAACACCATGCTCCCACAACATCTGCAACTCATAGATCAATGGTTGGAGGAATATATCGAGTGATCGTCTTGGATGATCTGGCCCAGGAACTAGAACTGAGAGAAACAGGAACTCTTGCCGCATGCACATAGAAGGAGGCAAATTGTAAGGTGTTACGATGACCGGCCACAATGAATATTTTCTTCCATGCTTTCCAAATGGGTTGAAACCATCAGTGGATAAGCCGAGGTATACATTTCGGCGTTCGTATGCGAAATCTGGATATACCGATTGAAAGTGTTTCCACGCTTCTGCGTCAGAAGGATGCGTAATATCTCCATCTTGATTATGCTCTGCATGCCATCTCATAGCCTTAGCAGTGCGTTCTGATTGATACAGCCTCTTCAACCTCTCTGTTAATGGTAAATACCACATCCGTTTGAAAGGAATCTTCACTCTGCCACTTGTGTCTTGGAACCGTGGTTTACGGCAAAATTTACATTTTTTCCTGTTCTCATCTTCCCTCCAGTATAGCATGCAGTTGTCGATGCACACATCTATTATCTGGTAGGGCAAACCAAGACCGGCAACAAGTTTCTGGACCTCGTAGTATGATGCTGGAGAAAGATTATCCTCTGGCAAAACATCTTTCACAAACTCGGCGAATGCATCAACACATTCTTCGGACAAATTGTAATCGGTCTTCATGTTCATCATCCTACTAGCAGAAGATAACGGTGAATGCCCTTCCCTACAACCGCTGTACAATGGTTGCTTTGATGCGTCTAACATATCAAAAAACCTTCGAGCTTCTAAATTAGGTTCTTCAACCCTATCACCCTCATAACCACCCGACTGCAAATTCTCTCTAAACGCGTCGTTAACCATCGCAACCGTACTTACCCCAACATCTACTTCCGTTGTACGTTCTTCTACGCTATCCGGAAAATAAGGTGCATTACTACTAGTACTACCATATTCGTAATTGCTTTCTCCATGTAAAAACCAAACCTTATATCCCGGCCTAAATCCATATCTATATAAGTGATTCCAAACAGTATGAACCGCAACACTAATTCTGTTACAGCAATTAGAACATGGACATTTGATATCCTGACCTTTTTTTGCTGCATCTTGGTTTCTGGGTAAATTCATGAACTCGCATATACCTGCAGCGTAAGCGGATGTTAATAAGTTCGAGCCCATATCCATCATTGGCTCGTCCATCCAAGACCGAAAATATGAACTCATCGCTAACAAATTTTTTTGATTTGTAAAATTGTGTTATGAATGAACGAAGAAACGAAGGAACTTATATAAAACGGATTTCCGTCGGAATTCCGTCAGAAATCCGTCACAAAACTCCGACATAACACCCCACCAATCCCATCGGCCACCGCTAACGAATGGTAACCACTCAAATTTGCCGACATCGAAAATATCGGATTTCCGTCGGTAGTCCGTCGGAAAGTCGTCAGAATATTACGATAGATTATTTTCCGTCGGAATTCCGTCGTTCGTACCGACGGAATTCCGACGGAATACCGACAGTAGATAAGACCGTCGGTATTCCGTCGAAAAATTCCGACGGAATACCGACGGAATAGATGTTAGTCGGAAATCCGTCGGAAAATTCCGACGGAAATATTGGCCGTCGGAATTTCCGTCAGAATAGTAGCTGTTTTCTTGTAGTGTTGGAAGAATGTTGCAAGGTAGGATCATGCAGTGGCGGATCAGTCATCCGTGCTCTCGGAGGTGAAGTAACCCCAGAAAACTCGCTATGGATGCACAAACAGTTGCAATTGAAGGACTTACCTGTTCCTGACATTCGCAACTGATGATCTCCAGCAGATTGTGGGATATCCTTTAGCTTCAAATTTCAAGTAATTGCGTTCAAAAAGGCCGTTTCGTATTTGAGCGCTCCTTAGATTTATGTTGTTCACAGAGAATCTTGCAGCACTTAAAGCAAGTGCCATTGTATCTGTACTGAGGTCTCACTTTAATTCAATACCCATTTTGTTGTTAAAACAAAAAAAATGTTATCTCATTTTTAGAATCTACCAATTTTTCCTATCTACATTAAAATTAAAAGTGTAAATAGTAATCACATAATTTTTGCTGAATTGTTGAATTTACTAAATTTTAGTGATATCTTGCGGAATTTGCTGAATAATTTTAAACTTAAATGGTAACTACGGAATTTGCTGAATCTGCTGAATTTTTTAAAAAATAAAAAATTAAATAAATTAATAGATTGATATAACAAATTTATATGCATAATTTATGATATAATATTTTGCTATTGAAATTGAATAATTTTTTAGTAAACCTAATTTTTAAAATATTACAATATTATTTTAGAATTATCAAGCAAATTTAGTAAGATTTAATCACATTACATATATATTTAAGGGATAATTACAAAAATACTATTTTTGGTGTGTACATTTATAAAAATACCACTATGGGTGGTCAATTTGCAAAAATACCACTAAATATGAATTTTTAGAATCTAAATCTTAACATTTTAAACCCTAAAAAATATTTTGACCCCTAAAAACTTCTAAACCCTCAAAACTAAACTCTAATACAACATAATTAACCCAAATATAAATGATATAATGAGTAAATAATTTTGAAAAAGTGGCATTTTTGCAATTTTTTTGAAAATGTGACATTTTTGAAAAATGTCAATTGCATAATGGTATTTTCAAAATTTCTTTATATTATATTTAATGATATTTAAATTCAATTATAAATAGAGAAATTTTGAAAATGCCACTTTTGAAGTGCTATTTTTCAAAAATGTACTTTTTTCAAAAAATTTACAAAAATGCTATTTTTTAAAAATTATTTATTTATTATATTATTTATGTTTGGGTTATCATGTTGTATTAGAGTTTAATTTTGAGAGTTTAAGGTTTGTTAGGGGTCAAAATAATTTTTATAGTTTTAGAATTTTAAGATTTAGTCTTTAAAAATTTATAATTAGTGGTATTTTTGCAAATGGACAACCCATAGTGGTATTTTTGAAAATGAAAACATCAAAAGTGACATTTTTGCAATTGTTCCTTATAAATACTTATGTTCAACTTGTAAATAAAAACGATTTTATATAGTTTTTGAAATTTATTTAAAGTAATCAATTCTTTAGAATTCTTATGAAAACTTATAAAAAATGTATTTAAATTTAACTTGTAAACATATGTAGCACACACAAAAAAAAATGAAAGAAAAAAATCATGCACCTTATCTCTTTTTTTCGTCTAAGGTCTAAACAATTTTTATTGTTGTCTTCAATAATTTGATATTTTTTGAAAAAAAAAATTCTTTCAATTTTTGTTTTTTATTAAAAATTAATCAAATTCTTCAACTTTTTCAAAATTTTCAACTTTTGTTTTTTCTTCAAATTCTTCAACTTTTTCAAATTTTTTAATTGATCAACTGATAAACAAAATTCTTTATATTCTATATATTCTTCTAATTCATCAGTTACCATTTACTGCCTAAATCATATCAATTTTTCAGAAACCATGTTCCTTGTCACTTGATTGAAAAGTGAATGGGTGTAGAAGAGACTATCGCCAAGAATTGAGCTAATCTAAAAGCACTCCTATTGGAAATTTTTTATTTTTTGTCGTCCCTATTGGGAATATCTCACATCCCATAGTCTCTCAAATTTACAAATAATTTCATTTTTACATTTAAGAAAGAGATTGGGGTGATCGACCTCCAACCACACGGGAAATTTGACCTTTTTCTTAAACTACTTAAACAAAACTTGACTATTTATAATTTGCACATATTTTGTAAATTATGTTCTTAAACTACATAATTTTTTTGCGTTTTATCCCTAATTAGATCCAAATGCGTGATTTAAAATGAAAAATTGAATTAAGCCAAAAGACACCCCATAAAACTAAATCGAAATACACCCAATTAAACTCAACTGATCCCACTCAATTAAATTCAACCTGACCCGCAATCAAAAACCTTGTCTTCGACACTTATGTTTTTGAACTTCGACACTTATGATTTTGAACTTTTTTTTTTCTCTGTCAATCTAGGAAATAGAAAGACAGAACAAGAACACGAAAAACTTACAAAGAACTTAGGAGAAAAGTCAAAAGAGAAATGAAGATATCTAATCAAGGTTTTATTAGCGTTAGTCTCTTTCTCCCTTGTTTTTCTATGTCTGTATATTTTTCTTTCTCGATGACCTACATCGAGTTAGGGTATCAATGGGTTCAAAATCATCTTACCATAGTTAGGATATCTTTCCATTGTTACATGCTATCAACCATGAATTTTAGAACCACTTACAGTTTATCTAGAACAAGTTATGATGAATTTTTTTTTTAAGTTTGTTTCTATGATGAATTTTTTTTTTAAGTTTGTTTCCGTGTCTCAGAGCCTGCTAGGTGGGTTAAGTCATCTGATGTCAGACGGGCCAGCCCGCATCCAAGTAACTTAACCCATGACAGTTTTAAATTTTTTTCTAGCCCGCACGGACTGGCCTGTCGCGGGTTGCGAATTTGAAATCTATGTCCAAGTCCAACCCACTTAAACTAGCGGGTCAGCGGGCCAACCCGCGGGTCGTTTGACTTATTTTTATGAAAAATCAACATAACATATAAAAATTTTGATTAAACTTCTAGAGCTTTGTTTATGTTCGATTAACATAAGATATGTGTATACACAGTTTGAGCCTTGTCGTAGTACAATTATCAATTTGTATTATATATGTTTTTTTGCTTAGTACGTACGTAAACTTTTATGTTTCGTTCTTATGCTTAGGCTCACATATATTATATACGTTATATTATAATTGATAACTTGGTATTCTTTTGTTCTGTTTGCAATTGATACATAGAAAAGAAGTTGTTGTTTAAATTTAGTTAGTGATATAAGTTATATGTTTTGCATTTATGATTTAAACGTAAAAATATTGATCGATAGAAATGATGTATTGATGGATTTTTCCGTTTGACTAACTTGCTTCATTCATATTTAAACAAATTTAGATTGAAACAAAACATTTTTTCATGATTTAAGCAGAAAGATTTATCAAAATTTGTAACAAAAATTCAAATTCATAAACAAGAAGAACACATAAAAACACTAAATTTAAAATCATTTAGTCAAAACTAAAAATTTAGACGGGTCAAATGGGCCAGCCCAAACCCAAGTTGGCTAACCTCTAACAGATCAATTTTTTTTCAACCCATACAGATTGGCGTGTCACGGGTTGCGCTTTCTAATGCGTGTCCAAGCCCGCCCTGTTGCGGTTTTACTTGGGCCTAGTCCGCAGGTCGCAGCTCACGTTGACATCTCTACGGCCATTTCGCGAAGAATTGTCCAAACAAATCTGCCAAGAAGAAACAGTATCTAATCAACTCGATATCTAAAATAGCACCAAATATCGATTTCAACAGCCATGATCTGGAATCAGTTCTATCATATGATAGTGACGACAACGACGCTATTTGTGGTTACTCAGAATATAACAACTCCTTCGAATCATCTTTCGAAGAAGAAAATGATTACTGTTTCAAGATCACAAAAATGCCGCGACAAGACGAGATACCAACACCACATTTATCTGTGACAATCTTCGATCCATCATGTAAAGAAGACCCAGTTCACGTCATCGCATTTATCGACACTGGAGCTCATACAACGATAATGAATCCCAAAATTCTCTCGTCCTCTATGTGGCTACCATATCAACAAGAGTTTCGAGTTGCAAATTTTGGCTCATTGACCATCAAGCTCAAGTCAAAGCCAATAACCATCGAGCTTTTCCCAAGATGTCAGATTACAACTGAAGTACTTGGTTCTACTGCACTCGGAAAAGATTTAATATTGGGATGGGATTCATACTCCGCATTGAAGAAAAACTCTCTACAAAGCCGTCACAACAGTGCCACAACTATTCACAATTGAAGGATTTGTTTCAAAATCAGGGAAGAAATGACGACAACTTCATGCGCAGATTCCTATACGGACTTCTTCCAAAAGTGTAACAATCCACTATGGCTAAACTCGGAGTTCTTTGTTTCATTACCATTCAAAGAAAACGTTCACACCACTCCAACAAAGGCAAGTCATGCAGGAATGCCACCTACCCTGTTAAAACAGGCGAATGAAGAATGTGATCAGCTAATAGGTCAAGGAATTGTTTCGGTAACTAATTCTCCATGGGCATGCAAAGTTCTATGTCAACAATCGTGCCGAACAAGCAAGAGAAAAGCTCAGACTAGTCATTGACTACAAGCCCCTGAATCAGTACCTGCAAGACATCAAGTTTCCACTGCGAAACAAAAGAGCACTTCTTCAACATCTTCAAGGAGCAACAATATTTTCAAAATTTGACCTTAAATCTGGATTCTGGCAACTTGGTGTTAATCCTTAAGAAAGGTACAAAACTGCGTTCTGTCTACCGAATCGTCATCTTCAATGGAATGTCTTACCTTTCGGCCTCAAGACCGCACCATCCCTATTCCAACAAGCGATGCTTCGTATATTCAAGCCTCTCCTCCATACAGCTTTAATATACATAGATGACATCCTTCTATTCTCATCAAATGAAAAGGAACATATCCAGCTACTTCAACAGTTTCAATGCATAGTCAAAGAATACGGAATTATGCTCTCAGCCCGAAAGATGGTTATAGCCCAGCCCAACATCGATTTCCTTGGAATGCAAGTTATGAATGATAATTTTGCACCACAGGTCCATCTTGCTATAACACTTCTTGATTTTCCTGATGAAAATCTCACAAAGCGACAAGTTCAGCAATTCCTTGGGGTGATCAATTATGTTAGCGACTTTATCCCGCAACTTTCGCAGGTGACAAGACCGCTACAGAAGATGCTGACAAGGAATCCACCGCAATGGACAAAACGACAAATTGAAGCTGTCATAAGCCTAAAATTAGAGATACAGAAGCTACCGCCTTTAAAGATTCCCTCCACAAGGACACGTATTTTACAGATTGACGCGAGTGACAAATATTGGGGAGCCATTTTATTTGAAGAAATAAATGAAAAATGTCAAATCTGTGGATACAAAAGCGGACGCTTTAAAGATTTCAAAATGCATTATCACTTTACTTTCAAAGAAATCCTGTCGGTCAAGAAGGCTATTGAGAAGTTCGAGTTCCATTTGATAGGACATAAATTTCGCATCGAAATGGATATGTCATCTTTCCCGAAGATGTTACAATTCAAGCAAAAGATGCTCCCACATCAGCAATTATTACGATGGAGCGAATGGTTCTCAAAGTACGATTTCGAGTCTTTCTATTTAAAAGGTACGAAGAATACTCTTGCTGACATGCTCAGTAGAAACCCGGTCAAAAAAATACAAATGATGGCAAGCTCTTCTACAAAGAGTTACTATGACTTCACATCCAACATACCCAAAGACGCTCATCGGCTTATCGATAATATAGCTCTACACGAACACCTTCACGACAAGATTTTCTTCTACCAGTCCATCATCCTGTCAAAATAAGGAATCAGCTGTCATCACATTTCACCAATGGGAATCCACCCAGACTATCCGTTCGCACATCTCTATAGAATCGAAAATGCAAACATGCCAGAATAAGTCATCTGCTTCTTCTGGTACTTCTGCTCGGTCTACACTATAGGTATTGCTTTTGATATACAATGGCTATACCAATGCATCAACGCCCAACAAGGTCACAAGGATTTTTTTTCAACGTTCTTAACATGGTTTGCGCCATTACCCATATGGAGCGGAAAGTTGAGAAGATCAGCAAAAGCAATAAGCTTACCGTTTAAGAAGCTAAAAGGTCAAGGAGGTCTTAATCCTTTCTTCAACCCTCACACGATATACTTTTTCCATCGGCCTATTCAAGTAAACATCAAGTCCGGAAAATCCATGCACTACCTACCCTTATTCATCACAACGACTATCAACGGGGAGTTCGCCCAGATTTTAATATCAACGACAACAAGGCGTATAAAGATTTCCAGACTCACGCATTTCGTCTGAACAATTCCAAGCAAACTTTTCCAGTACCTTTCATCCCAAATTGGACTTACTATCCAATTGATTATCAGATGAGCCTCGACGAAGATCTTTAATTCTTCATGGAAAAATTAGAAAATACGCCAACCATCCCAGAAGTTCCGAAGATAATAAAACAAGAACCACCTTCCCAAGAGTACCCGCCACAATATTTTCAAGATTCACAATTCCTTGACGACTAGATGAATATTGATGAAATTGGCAAGCTGTTCAACATCGATGTCAATGAAGATTCGCAGAAGTCTTACGAAGAACCAGAAATGGAATAGGAATGCCCAGGCGATCGTTATGGCTGTTTCGATGAACACATCATCAAATTCGAAATAGACCACTAAGAAAGCCATCTTAAGTACTTAATAATAATAATAAGTATGTTTAAAGTGTAAGCAACGATGTAATCGCTAAATAAATAATTATGTAAGCATGATGTAAGCGATGATGTAATCGCTGAGGTAAGCGCTTATGTCAGCGCACTTATGCTCACCTATAAATATGTATGTACCTCCATTGTGAAATACATCTCAGAATTTTATAAAAAACCTATCTCTAAGTTTCTCTCTCCACAATGTATCTCTAAGCTCTTTAGTTTTCCAGACCTTCAAACATCTTCATAAGTTCTGGTTTTTATCTTCCATTCGTAAGTCGCGATTCTGCTCCATTGCTTTAGATAAGCATAAGTGGTCTGTCAACATGACGGTCAACAAGACTTTCGTGGGGAGATAAATTTCCTAACATTGGTTCAACTAATCGATGGCCAAAGTACAATGCTTATATCGCTCCCTTTACCTGGATATTATCACAATCGTCTGTCAATACGGCTTAGTCAATACGACTTCCCACTTTTGGTATCTTTTAGTATATTTAAGTTATTCTGTTTCATTACTTGTTCTCCAAAATAGAAAACTATTCTTTATGAAACTATTTGTTTTCATCTTGTTTACAAACCTCTGTGCAAACGACATGGTAGATATATATGTGCATTAAACTTAAAGTAATTGTAACGACCGCGAACTAGAAACTATGATTTTTGGTCGTGCGTCGATCGAGCAAGTGGTGTGCGTTGATCGACGCAAGGTGGATTGAACCGGATTGGTTCAATTTAAGTTGTTGGTTTGCGGGCCGGTTTAAGAAAAAACCCTAGGGCTTCCCTATAAATAGTGGGTGGCCGCAAATTTTTGAGGAGTTTTAGAGTTCCAGAGATTTACAGAAAATTTCAGAGAGTTTTCGAGAGAGTTTTGTGAGAAGGAGATTTATTTGGGAGGTTCTAAAGATCGTTGCTGGTGCTCGTTGATCGCGTTTGGGAGAGGATTTCAGATCCTTGGGGAGTGTTCTTCGTGCTTTTCCTTCTTTTTCTTTTCCAGATCTAAGGTGAGTGTGTGACCATGACTTATCTGGATAAAGGAACTGATAGGATGCGTTTGCTGCGTTGTTTTGTGTGGATTCGTGCTTGTTTTTGGTGGATTTGTGTGCAGGGATCGATGTGATATGATATGGGATTGAACCATGAGAGGATAGGTTCGATGCAGTTGCTCTGTGTCGATCGACATTGTGTGCATTGATCGACACAGGGTGGTTGTGTCGATCGACGCATGTGCAGTTGTGCGATTCTTGTTTGATTGTTCATGTTGTGCGTTGTTGATTGTTCATCCTGGTATTGTATCTCTTTCTTATGCCTGTGTGTATAGCCTAGTAGATGGGATGACCGTCTCACTGAGTATTTGTGATATTACTCGCGCATCTCTTATAATCATGTGATGCAGGTAAAGACAAGGTGTGATCGTGGAATCGTGGCCAGAAAGAGGAGATGATCTAGTGTCTCGATTTTGTGGCTGTTATTGTTAGAATTGCTAGGTTGCTAGTGAATTCTGAATTGTTGGATTGATTGTTGTTTCGTATTGAAATTGGTTTAGTGATTTAATAAAGTATGAGATTTATTGAATTGTAGTGGTTGGAAAATTGTTTGTTTGTTCCGCATAGTCGTGTTTGACCGTTGAAGATTATTATTTATGATAATAATAATCTAGGTTTGAAAATTTTAAATTTTTACGAGTTGGGTTGTTTCATTTTGGTATCAGAGCCCTTATGGTTCTAGGGTGGGCGCAATTGATTGATTATGCGAGTTAGTCAATTGATTGTTGTGTGGGTTTGGAGTCCTAGATCATTTTCTCCGAGCCTTCAATGAGATTCCACGGTAAATGTTGTGTGACTTTTCTGTTTTTCTAGTATGCTTAGTGTTCTGCTGGGTAGTGTAGAGTGAGATGGCGAGAGGTACTAGAGGTAGAGGTCGTGGGGGTCGTGGAGGCCGAGGTGGTTGTAGTGGGCGTGGACGCGGGCGAGGACTTGAGAGCGACACTGTTGTCGCGAGTGTGGCCTAGGAGACCACGCAGGAGAAGGTGGCTGATTTGAAGGCGTATCAGGAGGGGTCCGTGGGTGTTGCCGCTGTGAGTACCAGTGTGAGGACTGGTGGGGCCAGTGGTGCGGTGGGCCCAGGTGGGTGTGATGCCGTAGTGTTGCCGAGGATCGAGATAATCGTTTGGCAGGCCTGCTACAGTTGATTCTGGAGCGGTTACGAGGTGGGATGCCGGTTCTGGGTGAGGCTCCGGGAGTGCAGCCGGGTGTGGTTGGTGTGCAGCTGGGTATGGCTGGGGTGCAGCCGGTGTGGCATTTGCGGAGGAGCTTCCATCCTACCTTAGGATGATGGAGCAGATGCAGAGGATTGGCACCGGGTTCTTCTCGGATGGTGCCAAGCCTGAGGAGGCGGATTTGTGGAGGAGTAGATTGGAGCGGAATTTCCAATCTCTCAAGTGTCAAGTTGGATACCGGGTGGACCTGGCAGTTTATTATCTTGAGGTGTAGTGGCTAGGAGAGCTTAGACGGGTATGGCCTGGGAGGACTTTGTGGCTGAGTTCAATGGCAAGTACTTTCTGCAAGAGGCGATGGATCGCTTGGAGTTGCGATTCTTGGAGTTGGCTTAGGGTGACCGGTCGGTCTGGGAGTTTGATGAGGAGTTCGGTCGGCTTTTAGTTTATGACGGTAGAGATCTGGAGGGCGAGCAGGCCCATGTGAAGAAATTCCTGAGGGGACTTTGACCAGATTTGAGGACTCGCTGTAGAGCGAGTAGGTTCGCCATGAGGACGAAGCTTGTGGAGACAGCTGCTGCGATAGAGGATGACCTGAGAGAGTAGGCTGCGGTGGTTAGTCCACCGGTTCAGCAGCAGAGGAGGTCGCAGCAGCAGGTGGGTCTGAGAGAGGGCGTCAAACCTGCACAGGGACAGAAGAGGAAGTGGGAGAGCATTTCATGGCCCAGTCAGGGTGATCAGGGTGGTTCGGGATGCTTCAAGTGCGGGAGCACGGATCATCGGATGGCGAGCTGTCCGTAGAGGAACGAGTCTCGGGGTGGTTTGGTGTGCTGTCACTGCATGGAGTTAGGGCATATCAAGCCCAGATGTCCTAAGCTGCAGCAGATGGCGGTAGCGACAGTACAACCAGTGGCTCAGATTGCAGCGGCACCGTGGGTGTTCACTTCGGTGGAGGCGGGTGGTTCTAGCGCCAGACCGATCACAGGTATTTCTGAACTTGACTTGTTAAATTTTGGTGTTTGAATTTTAGTGTGTTTTGGAATTTGTGAGTCTGTGCTAGAATGTTAGGGTTCTTAGACACATGGGATTTGTGCAGGGACCTTAGTAGTGGCCGGGTGTGAGTCCAATGTTTTGTTTGATTCTGGAGCGACGAATTACTTCATTATTCCGGAGTGTGCGGAGGATAGCGGGATCCAGAGCGATTCCAGGGAGCAACCGGGAGTAGTTAAGATTGTTGGTGACAAGTCGTTAGCTACTCTTGGGCAGGCTCGAGGTGTGGATATTTAGGTGGCGGGCGAGTGTATGCTTGCAGATCTGATTATTAGTCCGGTGGAGCTGTATGATGTCATCCTGGGTATGGATTGGTTGGACCGGTACGGAGTCCATCTGGATTGTCATCGAGGACGAGTCGTGTTTGAGCGAGAGGCGGGGAGGTTGGTTTATTAGGGAGTGAGGCTGACTTCTGGAAGTATCGTGATTTTGGTAATTCTGGCCGAACAGCTGATTGCGAAAGGCTGCGAGGAGTATTTGGCAACGATTGTGATGCCAGAGTCTATTGGAGAGGTTGCAGTAGGGAATATTCGAGTTATTCATGACTTCTAGGATGTTTTCCAGTCGTTGCAGGAATTACCGCCATCTCGATCGGATCCTTTTACAATTGAGTTGGAGCCTGGGACGACTCCCATATCCAAGGCGCCTTACCATATGGCTCCAGCAGAGATGGCAGAGCTGAAGAAGCAACTGGATGATCTTTTGGGAAAAGGATTTATCCGGCCTAGTGTTTCACCGTGGGGAGCGCCAGTGTTGTTTGTGAAGAAGAAGGATGGGAGTTTTTGGTTATGCATCGATTACCGGGGACTTAACCGAGTTACTGTAAAGAACAAGTATCCTCTACCGCGGATTGATGAGTTGTTGGATCAGTTGCGTGGGGCTACTTGGTTCTCCAAGATCGACTTGGCTTTGGGTTACCATTATATTCCTATCGACGGGGCGGATGTTAGGAAAACTGCTTTCAGGACGAGGTATGAGCATTATGAGTTCGTGGTGATACCTTTCGGGTTGACGAATGCGCCAGCAGCGTTCATGAGGTTGATGAACGGGGTGTTCCAGGAGTATCTATATGTGTTTATGATCATCTTCATTGATGATATTCTGGTGTATTCGAGGAGTCTTGAAGAGCATGATGTGCACTTGAAAGTGGTTCTGGAGAAGCTGCGGGAGAAGAAGTTGTACGCGAAGTTGAGCAAGTGCAGTTTCTGGCTGCGAGAGATGAGTTTTCTTGGCCATGTGGTGTCCGCAGAAGGAGTTTCTGTGGATCCGACTAAGATTGAGGTTACCAGAGGGTGGCCTAGACCGAGGAATGCCACCGAGATCATGAGTTTTCTTTGTTTGGCAGGTTATTACAGGAGATTCGTCAAGGGTTTTGCGAGTATGGCGCAATCGATGACGAAGTTGACGGGGAAGGATGTTCCTTTTGTGTGGTCTCCAGCTTGCGAGGAGAGTTTCGGGAAGCAGAAGGAGATGTTGACTAGTACACCAGTGTTGGCGTTACCCGAGCCGGGTGAGCCTTATGTGGTGTATACGGATGCTTCAGGAGTTGGTCTAGCTTGTGTGCTGATGCAGCAGGAAAAGGTTATTGCATATGCTTCGAGGCAGTTGAAGAAGCACGAGTGCAACTACTCTACCCATGATTTGGAGTTGGCTGCAGTGGTTTTAGATCTAAAGATTTGGAGATCTTATCTTTATGGCGGAAAGATGCAGGTGTTCATAGACCATAAGAGTCTGATGTACTTCTTTACTCAGCCAGAGCTGAACCAGAGACAGAGGCGCTAGATGGAGTTGGTAGCAGAATATGATCTGGAGATTGGGTACTATCCGGTTAAGGTTAACTTGGTTGCAGAAGCGTTGAGTAGGAAGAGGGTTGCTTGGGCTCAGGAGTGAGATATAGAGGCTTTTGTGAGTGAGATTGACACTTTGAGGTTGTGCGTTATCTCACAGGAGCCGTTGGGGTTAGAGGCAGCTAACCAGGCAAATTTGCTGAGCAGGATTCGAGTAGCTCAGGAGAAGGATCAGGATTTGATTAATGCTTCTAAGGTTGCAGGTTCAGAGTATCTGGTCTCTGCGAACGAGACGATACTGGTGAACGGGCAGGTGTGTGTGCCCAAGGATGAGGGTTTGAGACAGGAGATCCTGAGAGAGGCTCATGCGAGCATGTTGTCGATTCATCTAGGAGTGAACAAGATGTATCGTGATCTGAAGCGGTATTATCACTGGGTTTGGATAAAGAGGGATGTCGCTAACTGGGATGCAACGTGCAACATGTGCCAGTTAGTGAAGGCTGAGCATCAGGTTCCGAGTGGGCTGTTGCAGAGTTTACCCATTCCGGAGTGGATGTGGGACATGATTACCATGGACTTTGTGACAGGGTTGTCGGTCTCGTGGACTTATGATGCTATTTGGGTGATTGTGGATCGTCTGACCAAGTCGGCACATTTTTTTGCCATCAAGAAGAACGATGGAGCGGCGGTGTTGGCTAAAAAGTATGTGCGAGATATAGTGAGGCTGCACGGGGTGCCAGCGAGTATCGTGTCAGACAGGGATCCGAGGTTTACTTCAGAGTTCTGGAGGGCATTTCAGGCTGAGATGGGCACTAAGGTGCATTTGAGCACAACTTATCATCCTCAGACGGATGGGCAGTCTGAGAGGACGATTCAGACGATTTGCTTAGGATGTGTGTGTTGGATCATGGTGTTTATTGGGCGGATCACCTGAACATGGTAGAGTTTGCGTACAACAATAGCTACCAGACGAGTATTAGGATAACTCTATATGAGGTTCTGTATGGGAGGTCATGTCGTACACCATTATGCTAGACCTAAGTGGGAGAGAGGAGCATATTTGGTGCGGATTTTGTTTAGGAGACGACGGAGAAGATCCATGTCTAGAGGCTGAACATGAGGGAGGCTCAGGATTGGGATAAGAGTTATGCCGATAAGAGGAGAAAAGAGCTAGAGTTTGAGCTAACAGGTCCATTTCAGAGAATAAGCTAAGTTCGAGGTTTATGGGTCCGTTCAAGGTTGTGGAACGGGTTGGATCAGTAGCTTATCGATTGGAGTAACCTCAAAGTATAAAGGCTTTTCATAAGGTCTTTCATGTATCGATGCTACGGAAGTGTCTACATGAGTCTGAGGAGGTGTTGGCTAGGATTCCGGAGGATCTTCAGCCCAACATAACGTTGGCGGCGAGACATGTGAGGATTCTCGAGAGGAGACTCAAGGTTCTACACCGGAAGAGAATACCGTTAGTGAGAGTCGTGTGGGACTGTGATGGTATTGGGGAAGAGAGTTGGGAACTAGAAGCGAAGATGAAGGCAAAGTTCTCGAAGTGGTTCGAGAAGCAAGTGGAGGCTTGAGTTATCTTTTTCTGGGTTTCAAATCCTGTGATAGCATATGGCTATGTGTTGTTTATGTATTTTTCGTTTGGTGATGTAACGATTATACATTGTTGAAATTCAATAAGATGGGTTTTTCTTATTAAATGTGTTTATAAGATATGAGTTCTTATGGTATGACTGGTAGGTCATCTGTTATGATGACTGGTGGGGTCATGAGTTGTGATGACTGGTGGGGTCATGGGTTATAATGACTGGTGGGGTCATGGGTTGTGATGACTGGTGGGGTCATGGGTTGTGATGACTAGTGGGGTCATGTATTTTGATGACTAGTGGGGTCATGTGATGGCTAGAAATGGAAATTCTACGAGAGTTAGAGCTCGTCCATGTTCTAGGAGGAGTATCTAGGAATGGAAGTTCTATGTGAGTTAGGACTTGTCTATTCTCTAGATGGCACTGAGAAATAGAGGTTTTATGTGAGTTAGAACCTGTCTATTTCCTAGGTAGAGTCTGGAAAAAGAGGTTTTATGTGAGTTAGAACTTGGCTTTTTCCAGAGACTCTGGTTGAAATACCCTAGTGGGGGTGGTTTCGGATGACCTAGTGATTGGTCATGGATGAGATGACGTTCCAGGTTAGGGGATGTCATGGTGGAGCCACGGGAGGTGATTTTAATCGACATGTGCTTATGATGCACGTCGCAGAGATATTGCTCCAGGGGATAGTGGGTTCCCTGCATATACTTGAGGGATGGTGGTTCTCTCTAGGGGATAGTGGGTTCCTTGCATATACTCGAGAGATGGTGGTTCTCTCTAGGGGACGGTGGGTCCCTACATATACTTTGAGGGATGGTGGTTCTCTCCAGGGGATAGTGGGTTCCCTACATACCGATAGCTCAAGGGGTGACGATCCTGAGAGTGGGTATGGTGTATGTGTATATGAGTTATGAGTATGAGTTATGAGCAATAATGTCTGGATGTGATTTGTAAGTATGAGACTAGATGAGCTTTAGGGATCGGGTGTTGATCTCAGGTGGTGCTGGCCGGTGGGGTCAGGAGTGTTGATATCAAGAAGAGCTAGCCGGTGGGGTCAGAATGTGGATATCAGGTGTGTTGACTGTAGTGTAGCGGTGTTACGTGATTCAAGGTCGAATCCATGTTAGTGGAGGAGAGTTGTAACAACTGCAAACTAGAAATTATGATTTTTGGTCGTACGTCGATCGACGTAAGCTGGATTGAACCGGATTAGTTCGATTTAAGTTGTCAGTTTGCGGGCAGGTTTAAGGGAAAACCCTAGGGCTTCCCTATAAATAGTGGGTGGCCGCGTTTTTGAGGAGTTTTAGACTTCCAGAAAGTTCCATAGAGTTTTCCAGAGAGTTTTGTGATAAGGAGATTCGTTTGGGAGGTTCTGAAGATCGTTGCTAGTGCTCGTTGATCGCGTTTGGGAGAGGATTTCGGATCCTTGGGGAGTGTTCTTCACGTTTTTTGTGCTTTTTATTTCTTTTTTTTTCCAGATCTAAGGTGAATGCGTGACCTTGGCTTATCTGGGTAAAAAAAATTGATAGAATGCGTTTGTTGTGTTGTTTTGTGTGGATTCGTGCTTGTTTTGTGTGGATTCGTTCTTGTTTTTGGTGGATTTGTGTGCAGGGATCGATGTGATGCGATCTGGGATTGAACCATGTGAGGATAAGTTCGATTCTACGATCTGTGACATTACGTCGATCGACGCAGTTGCTCTGTGTCGATCGACACAGTGTGCATCGATCGACACAGGGTGGTTGTGTCGATCGACGCATGTACAGTTGTGCGATTCTTGTTTGATTGTTCATGTTGTGCGTTGTTGATTGTTCATCCTGGTATTGTATCGCTTTCTTATGCCTGTGTATATAACCTAGTAGATGGGATGACCGTGTCACTGAGTATTTGTAATATTACTCACGCATCTTTTATAACCATGTGATGCAGGTAAAGACAAGGTGTGATCGTGGAATCGTGGCCGGAAAGAGGAGATGATCTAGTGTCTCGATTTCGTGGATGTTATTGTTAGAATTGCTAGGTTGCTAGTGAATTTTGGATTGTTGGATTGGTTGTTGTTTCGTATTGAAATTAGTTTAGTGATTAATAAAGTATGAGATTTATTGAATTGTACTGGTTGGATAATTATTTGTTTGTTCTACATAGTCGTGTTTGACCATTGAGGATTATTATTTATGATAATAATAATCCGGGTTTTAAAATTTTAAATTTTTACGGGTTGGGTTGTTTCAGTAATAAATTCATATTACATTGATATAACTTTAACGAACTTTTTTTTTTGAAAACTTCGAAGTTCGGGCCTAGTCTCTAATTTATGTGGGTCCAGAATTAGCTTTTTTAAGGGATATTTAGTCGAATGGTTTTACTACTGTAATATCCCGGTTTCTGAAATATGTGGTGCATGCGGAGAGGGTTAAGAGAATGTATTTTGCTATCTATATCACCAAAGTGCACTTATCTTTTCCGTCACACATCTAGAGAGAACTCCAGAATTAATCGTGTTTGGGTTGGAGCAATTGAAGTATGGGTGACCTACTGGGAAGTCATTTCCAGCACCGTGTGAGTGATGACAAGACACGGGGAAAGATCACGTGGTGATTTGCAGGGTTAGTAAACAAGTCTTTCGAACCTCCCGGACTAACGCACCGACCGTTGGACAGGGGTGGGCCCACAGACCGAGAGTGGGCGTGGGTCCCATTAGGAGATGAGGATTTCTCCTGTATGTTATTGAGAGATTAGGATTTCTCTCGAGGGGATGAGGATTTCCCTTGCATACCAATAGCTCGACGGCGGTCGGGGCGTTACAAGTGGTATCTGAGCGAACCCTGACGAGTGTGTGAGTCACACTGTCGGGTGTAACGATCCTCGTACGCAACGAGGACGTTGCGATCAGTTAGTGGGGGTGATTGTAATATCCCGGTTTCTGAAATATGTGGTGCATACGGAGAAGGTTAAGAGAATTGATTTGGCTACATATATCACCAAAGTGCACTTATCTTTTCTGTCACACATCTAGAGAGAACTCCAGTGTTAAGCGTGCTTGGGTTAGAGCAATTTAAGGATGGGTGACCTACTGGGAAGTCATTTTCAGTACCGTGTGAGTGAGGACAAAACACGAGAAAAGATCACGTGGTGATTTGCAGGATTAGTAAACAAGTCTTTCGAACCTCCCGGACTAACGAACCGACCGTCGGACAGGGTGGGCCCACGGACCGAGAGTGGGCGTGGGGCCCATTAGGAGATGAGGATTTCTCCTGAGGGGATGAGGATTTCCCCTGAGGGGATGAGGATTTCCCATGTATGTTATTAAAAGATGAGGATTTCTCTCGAGGGGATGAGAATTTTTCCTACATACCGCCGGCGGTCGGGGCGTTACAGATACTATTGTTATGTGTCACCAAAATTCAAACTCATATAGGTTTTTTTTTAATATATATTATATACTAACTAAAAAAAAAACTGTTCGGGAGACTTTAGATTATCCACATTAGCATGTAAATAGTTTGCCACAAGCTACCATGTCAGCTAAACCTCACACTGAATTTAGAGACAGTCTGCTAATCAAATGACTTAGCAAAGAATCTCAAAAAGCGTCTCTTCTATTCTTGCTAAACAAAACGTTTATGCCTTAAGCCATCGTCTCCTACATGTCTTTTCGGTGCCAAACTCTTCTCAGCTTCCTGGTCTCTCCTTTTTAACACCCATCAATAACTTATTATAGATTTGAATCATTATCTCCACTTCAGTTCTTAATACGATTTTCACTTCCCATGGTAAGAGATATCGCTTTCTTCTTCTCCTTCTTTTCAGTTCATGGTCTTTGTCGTTTATGTATTAATTTCATTTTTTTCCTTATGTAGAGACATCACTTCAATTTCAGAAGCATCAAGTTGTATGATGACAAGATCAGAAGCAAAGCTGAATGCGCATGAAGCAGTAAAGAGAAAAGAATATATGTTTTGAAGCGAGTGTTTAGTTTATTTTTGATTTTGTACTTCTCCCATAACTATCTTACAAATCGTCTCCATGCCAAGATGAAATTTCTTGCATATTTTGCCTAAAGGCAAAAGATTAAGGTCCATTTAAATTGATAAAAAGAAAATAGTAAAGAGCATCCTCCAATTTGGCTTGGATCAAGAAAGGGTTTTACACTGTATGTTACAAACGAATATGAGATGTTCAAGTCCATAAGTAGGGTTGACATTAGTATAGATTATGGCTTCCTTTACCTAAATTTGATTATTTTGTTTTCGTAAAGTATTTGCAAACTATAGTTTGGTATATGATCACTATAAAATACATTAACTACAAAACTTGAGACTTCTCTAATGGAAACCACAATAAATTGTTTCCACACTCAATGAAAGAAAAACATATAATGCCACTAATTAATCTCCCTGAAAAAAATTTAAGTTCGAATATTTTAGGTGTTTGTCTAACAACTTTCATGAATCATTCCATCAAGTTAGATTCTCTTGATTAATTGTTCTTTTATTAAGTTCTTTGCAGTTCAATTGCAGAAATTGCTTACAGGAGTGAAGATGCAACGTTGAAGCAGGATTCTGTAGCATCACCAGATGAGAGTACTTCATAAGAGGTGCGAGGCAGCTGGTGGGCTTGGAGCCCGATGGGCTTTTGGAGTGGGTCAGTCCAGGCAAAGAAAGGGCGTGACTTGCACTCAAAGAAGGTTGGAGGATATCTTGGAGAAGATTTACTCAAGCTAGAAGATTTCCTTATTCTTAGGAGAAGATAAGGAAAGTGGATCTACACATGAAGATTTGAAGAAGATAGCGAATCTTGCATGGAGTAGAGGCCAAGGCTAGGTTAAGCCGCAGGCCACTTGTATAAATAGGGTGTGTTAAGTCGTAGAGAGATCAACACAACTAGAGCATTCTTAGCAAAAGAGATAAGGGTTTCGGGTAAACAAGAAATCTTATATCAAGGGGCTAAGGGGTTAAAACAGTTCACGTATCAGGTGCGATTCGTGAACAGGGTAGACTAGGATTGAGTGAAAGCAATACGTGTAAGTATTCAAGTCAACAATACTAGTAAACAGTTTTGAGAAAACCCTTGTGTTATGTTCGTGTTCTGAACTAGTAGTAGAATAGTTCTGAAGTAGTAGCTGATACATTTTCATTTGGTATCAGAGCGGCACTTGTTTGTCTTATTACGGGTGAGATCTTGAGGAGAAAATAGATAGCTACGATGATTTGGTTAACAATTCGAAGGTGATACTCGATGGTGGAAACTACGGCTTCTGGAAGTCAAGGATGAAGTTCATAATTGTAGGTATTGACGTACTGGCCTGGAGATCTGTTCTGGTGCAGTGGGAAGCACCTGTGATAGTGGATGATAATGGATTCAGGACTCCCAAACCAGAAGAGACATGGACGGAGGAAGAATTGAAGAAAGCTAAGTACAATGCAAGAGCTTTGTCTGCCATACACTCCTGTGTAACTAAGAAGACCTTCGAGCTGATTCAAGGATGTGAAACAGCAAAGGAAGCTTGGGATCTGCTTCAGACTCACTTCGAAGGAACCACTAAGGTTCAGAGTTCTAGACGAGATATGATGGCTTCTCGATTTGAGAACATGAGGATGGAGGAACATGAATCTATCTCAGACTTTGGCTCAAGGTTGAAGTCACTGGCGCAGGAGGCTGCTACACTGGGAAAGAAGTACAAGGATAAAAAGTTGGTAAAGAAATTCCTAAGGTGTCTTCCTGCTCGATTCATGGCTTATAAGTCAGCTCTGAATGTATCTCACAACACTGAGGATCTGAGTTTTGGTGAAGTTGTTGGGATGTTACAGGCTCATGAGATGGAATTAGACAGTGCTGAAGCTTACTCCAGGAAAAACAAGAACTTGGCTCTAACCTCATGTAAGACAACTGAAGAGATAGAGGACAGAGATCCGATGAGCTTGTTGGTAAGAAGGTTTGATCGAGCTCTGAGGAGAATCGAACGGGGTCAAGGTCAGAAAAGTACAGGAGGAGGTAGAAACCAGTCTGAAGGAGATAAGCAAGGAAAGAAGGCTGAACTTCAATGTCACAAATGCAAGGGATATGGTCACTTCAAGTCTGAATGTCCTTCAATCAAGAGAAGGGAAATGAAATGCTCGGTGTGTAAGGGAGTCGGACATACTCAGCTGGAGTGTGTTGGTCATCTGAAACAAAGGAAAGAAAGGTCGATGATGGCTGAAGAAGAAGATTCTGAAGCTGACAGTGAGAATGAAGAAATTCTGAACAACTTGGTATCATTCGTGGAATCATGGAAGAAGCTGAAGGTGAACAGTCTGAATCCGAATCTGATGAGAATGAACTGATTGAGAGCTATAAGGAGGTACGAGAGACTCTCATCAGACTGGGACAGAAGAATCTGTCGCTGGCTAAGGAGAAGCAGCGACTTGAAGCTCAAGCTGAATCACTACAGAGTAGACTGCAGGAAGAACAAAAATTGAGTCAGGAGAGTGTGTCACTATTAAAGGAGAAACTCAATCTGGCAGTCAAGGCAGCTAATCTAGAAAAGGAACTGCATGCTGAGAAAAATATTTCTGCCGAGCTTCAATCACAACTGGATCTGCAGTATAAGAAGATTCGCATGTTTGCTGGTACAAGACAGCTAGACCATATTCTGTCTTATGGAAGGACTGAAGCCGTTCACAGAGGTCTTGGATACAATGAAAGTGGAGGATCAGAATCTCACAGCATCAAGTTCGTAGCTGCCAGTAGTCAGTCACAGCCTGCAAACCGAACTGAAGGTACTGAAGCACGAAGGCCTAAAGTCATGGCAAAACAAAGAATTGGATGCTACTTTTGTGGTAGACATGGACACATCCGAGCCTACTGCTACAAGTACTGGGAGAGGGTCAGACGTCTACGCTATGAAGGAAAATTCACTTGGAATGGAAGTCGTAATCAGATTTGGGTAAAGAAATCGGATTTAAGGTCTCCTGCTACGTGACAAAGATCAGATAGTGCTTCCCAATTTGGGTTTAGGTGCAGCATGGCAATTGTGACAGAAGAACAAGAAGATACGGGTCCGTGGTATTTTGACAGTGGCAGTTCTCGACACATGACCGGAACCTTGGGTAATCTGGAGAGTTTCAAGAAAATTAATAAAGGCAAGGTTACGTTTGGTGATGGAGGACATGGTCGCATACAAGGAAAGGGACAGACATGTGATGCAGGGTTACCCAAACTAATGAATGTATATCTGGTACAGGGACTGAAAGCTAATCTCATCAGGGTGAGTCAACTGTGTGACGAAGGCTTAATGGTGTGCTTAACTAAACATGACTGCAAATCAATTGATGACAAAGGGAAGACTGTGCTAATGGGAGTTAGAACAGGCAATAACTGCTACATGTGGAAGCGAGAGGACACCAACTGCTTCAGTGCAACAGATGATCTGAACCTATGGCACCAACGCCTAGGTCATATGAATATCAGAAGCCTCAATTCTCTTACCAATCAAGAGATGGTCAGAGGAGTACCTCAGCTTAAGGGAGGAGAGAAATTTGTGTGTGGACCATGTAGTAAGGGTAAGCAAGTGAAGGTTCAACATAAGAAAGTGGCGGATGTTCATTCTGAATCGGCACTAGATCTGGTTCACATGGATTTGATGGGGCCTACTCAAGTGGAGAGTGTTGCTGGGAAAAAGTATGTGTTTGTTCTCGTGGACAATTACACAAGATACACTTGGGTCAGATTTCTTCGTGAGAAATCCAAAGCAGCGGATAGCTTCAGAATCTGGGCTCTGCAACTGATTAATGAGCGAGGTGGAATCAAGAAAATACGCAGTGATCATGGTGGTGAGTTTCAGAATGGGTATATGAAGGAATTTTGTGAAGATCATGGTATTGCTCACCAGTTTTCAGCCCCATGGACACCACAGCAAAATGGTGTAGTAGAGAGGAAAAATCGAACGCTACAGGAAATGGCCAGAGCCATGATACATGGGAACAACATTGCTCTGAAGTACTGGGCAGAAGCAGTAAGTACCTCGTGCTACATTGTCAACAGAGTATATGTATGGAAGGGGTTGACCAAGACACCCTACGAGCTATGGAAAGGAAAGAAGCCTAATCTCAGCTACTTTCATGTGTTTGGATGCAATTGTTACATTCTCAATGACAAGGATTATCTTGGGAAGTTTGATTCTCGAAGTGATGATGGTGTTTTTCTGGGCTATTCAGAAAATAGTGCAGCTTTGCGAGTAATTAATAAACGAACAGGGGTGATAGTTGAGTCAGCCAACGTGGTCTTTGATGACTATGCTAGTACGAGGCAGAACAAGGATAGAATAGTTCACACGAATAATGAACTGGAAGATACATCAGGAGGAAGAAAAGAGGAGCAGCCTGGTACAGAGGAGCAGACTGAGTCAGAACTCCAATCTATCACAGAAGAAGAATCTGAGACAAAGCAAGCTACAGAACCTCTTGTGCCTAGGAATCATTCAGCATCTGATCTTATCAGTGATGTGAATGAAGGGAGGGAAACCAGAGGAGTCAAGAATGATTATCGTGAGATGATGAGCTTGAAGAAGAAAAATCACGAAGTAGTACAGTTTGCATGCTTTGTGTCGGTGATTGAACCACAAAATCATGTACAAGCTCTTGAAGACGAATTCTGGTTCATTGCAATGGAGCAAGAGCTTGAACAGTTTGAGAGAAACGATGTGTGGGAACTGGTCCCACGACCAGAAGGGGTCAATATTGTTGGCACAAAATGGATTTTCAAGAATAAGATCGATGAGACTGGAGTGGTGGTTCGGAACAAGGCAAGACTGGTGGCACAAGGTTACTCTCAGATTGAAGGAGTGGATTTTGAGGAAACATTTGCTCCTGTAGCAAGATTGGAGTCCATTCGATTTTTCTTGGGCATGTTATGCATACTTAACTTTAAAGTCTATCAGATGGATGTCAAAAGTGCTTTTCTGAATGGCTTTTTGCAGGAGGAGGTTCATGTTGAGCAACCGAAAGGTTTTGAGGATCCAGTTAATTCAGGTCATGTGTACAGACTGAAGAAAGCCCTGTATGGGCTGAAGCAGGCTCCGCGAGCCTGGTACGAAAGGCTGACGAGTTTCCTGATGGAAAAAGGATACGTGAGGGGCAGTGTGGACAAGACATTGTTCATACTCGAGCAGAAAAAAGATATCATGATGGTCCAGATTTATGTAGATGATATCATCTTCGAAAGCACGTCACAAAGGCTGGTGGATCAGTTTGTGGAAAGCATGACACAGGAATTTGAAATGAGCATGGTCGGAGAACTGAAGTACTTTCTGGGTCTTCAAATAACTCAGTCAGAAGAAGGTGTGTTCATTTCTCAGAGTACGTATGCAAAGAATCTGCTAACACGGTTCAAGGTGGAGTAGTGCAAGGAAGCAAGAACACCCATGAGTACTACAGTGAAGATGACTCGTTACAGTGAGGGTAACAATGTGGATGTCAAGCTTTACAGAGGTATGATTGGGAGCCTACTGTATCTTACTGCCAGTAGACCTGATTTGTGCCTAAGTGTAGGGATGTGTGCTCGGTACCAGGCAAAGCCAAAGCAGTCTCACCTTGAAGCAGTCAAGAGAATCATTAGGTATGTGAAGGGTACGGTCAACTTGGGAATTTGGTTCTCCAAGGGGTCAAACAAAAATTTGGTTGGATATTGTGATGCCTACTGGGCTGGAAGTTTGGATGATCGAAAGAGTACCAGTGGTGGGTGTTTCTTTTTGGGAAATAACTTAATCTCATGGATGAGCAAGAAGCAGAACTCTGTATCTCTGTCCACAGATGAAGTAGAGTACATTGCCTTGGGAAGCTGTTGCACCCACATTCTCTGGATGAAGCAAATGTCTACTGACTATGGGATGGATTCTGGATCACTTCTAGTTCACTGTGACAACAAGAGTGCTGATATATCATGGTTTTTACCCATTTTCGACCATGATATAAGTCCTTTTCATAGAGTCTTTTTGGTATTTTTCGAGTGTTTTAGAGTCTTTGCAGGTTAAAGGACGATTGGAGCTTTATGGAAGCTTTTGGAGCATTTTGGAGCATCGAGGGAATACGAGCTGAAGTGATCAAGTTGGAATCGAGTTTTCGAGTCTGTGTCGATCGACACGGTCCTGTGTGTTGATCGACACAAGCTCGTCTAACGTGAAGATTGATGAGTTTCCTTTTCGGCCCACAAAGCCCAGAAGTTTCCAGAAAAGCCCAGTCCGAATTTTAGACCTTATATATAGTTTTTATTTAGGTTTTTAGGTTTGGATCCTGTTTTCTATTGAGACTTAGAGAAGGAGATTTGGGGGAGCTTCAGACTTTCAGAGATTTCAAAACTCTTTTGTATCTCGAACTCTATCTTTTTAATGCATTTTATTTCATTCATTATGATTTCATCATTTATGTCTGAGTAGTTTGCTTGTTAGGTTTTGGGAAGTTCTAGGGTTTGATGAGAAATTGATAGGATTGAAACCCTGTTAGGATTTATCTTTATGTTCTTCATCTAGATTGATTCAACTCTGATTTTAGGATTGATCAACTGAAATTGGACATCCTAGGTTGCTTTAATAGATGCGAAAGTATTATTAACAACCTGATATAATCTTAGATGAGCAAAGACATTTGGCTTAGTAATTTTGTGAACAATCGAACCTGAATTTAATGCTTGTCTTTATTCACTAAGTTCGCAAAGAAATTTGGAATTTAGGGATTTAGTCATAGAAAATCTCTGCAACGAAAATTGATTGGTTTTACATTCGTGTTTGAGTTCTAGAACTGCACTTAACAAATCCTAACCGTTTTTATCTCTGTGTCGATCGACACGGATACCTGTGTCGATCGACACGAATCAATTCCGAATCATTCCTGCGAACAACCCATTGCCTAACTCCTTGTCCAATTGATTACTTGAAACTTTATCATCTCTCACTTGTTTACTTTTTGTTCTTTACTTCATTCATACACTTTTACTTAGCAAAATTTGAATTTATTAGTTGATTGTGTGATTTGATTCCCTGTGGATTCGACCCCTAAGTACTACATCGATCTCTTAATTTGAGAGAGTAGCTCAGGGCAAATTTGAGCATATCAAATTTTGGCGCCGTTGCCGGGGAATCGATTTAACCAATCGATTTGTGATATTAGAATTTTGTCTAAGTTTTTATTTTTGTTTATTTTACTCACTTTTTCTTTTCTTTTTCTTTTGTGTGTTTCAGGTTTATGCATCAGCGCGTTACCAGAAGCAACCAAAACAAAGAGCTAGTTGATCTCAACCCAGAGATTGGAAAGCTAGAACGAGCAAACCGAGCAGCGACAAGGACAGCCAGAATGAATCCATTAGTTCTGATCAGGGGTGAAGATGGGTTCCTGTAGGACACTGAGGGTCGTAGACCTAATGCTCAGGGTCAGAGGTTGGATGAGAATGGGGCTGTGATTTTAGAGGAACAGCAGGTTGTACAGCGCCATGAGCCAGCTGGGCGTGGGCGCACACTAGGAGAGTACAACAGGCCAGACGAATTCTATGCCAACAGGGCAGCGATTCGCCCTCCTGTTTTCCAGAGGAACGACTTCGAGCTAAAGCCTGCATACTTCTTTCTTGTGGCTCAGCACCCATTCCATGGCCTTTCTTCTGAGCACCCCATGGATCACCTAGAGAGGTTCGAGGACCTAGCATCCAGCATCAAGGCAAATGGAGTTTCTAGCGACTACCTCTACTGCAAGCTTTTCCCATACTCTCTTAGTGGAGAAGCAGCCTACTGGCTGAAGCAGTTGGAGCCAGGCTCGCTGACTACTTGGGAGGACACCAAGAATGCCTTCCTCAACAACTTCTTCGATGAGGCAAGGTCTGAGGATTTGAGGAACAAGATCTCTACTTTCAAACAGGGATCGACTGAAGCATTCAAGGATTCTTGGATGCGATTCAAGTCTTACCAGAGAGATTGTCCTCATCATGGGTTTCGTGATATTCAGCTGCTGGGTATATTCTTTAGAGGGATTGATTGGAGGTATCAGATGGCTCTAGATGCTGCGAGCAACGGGAACTTCAACACTAGATATCCCGAGGATGCATTTGTGCTTATAGAGAACTTGGCTGCTAGCAATAGTACCAAGAACGCAGACTTCGAAAGGAAGAAACTTGGTGGTAACATGGATGGAAGCCAGATAGATGAGGTGAAAGCCAAGATTGACTCTGTGCATAACTTGCTAGTGGGGAAGAGGACAGTTCATTTTGCTCAGGCGGTAGAGACCTTCATTCCAGACACCGTGTCGATCGACACAGAAGGCTTGTGTCGATCGACACAGGAAGAAAAGGATGTCAACTACGTTGGTGGAGCTGGTTTTCAGGGTCAGAGATTTGGTAATCAGCAAGGGTATCAGAAATCGTTTCAGAGCAACAACTACCAAAGGAAATACGGTTCTTCTTCTTACCAGACGCCTCCTGCTCAATCTTCAGATAGTGAGATGAAGTCAATGCTAGAACAGATTCTAGAGGGTCAACAGAAGATGATAGTGAGCTTCAATGGGAAGATGGATGCCATGTACTCTGATCTGAATGGTAAAATTGAGGCCCTCAATCTCTATGTGAAGAAGCTAGACACCCAAGTTGCTCAAACCGCGGAGAATGTTAGACGACAAGAGGGATTTCTCCCAGCTAAGACGGAAACAAACCCGAGACTACATGTCAATGCCATCACCTTGGGGAGTGAAGAGGAGATTGAAGACGAAGGGAATGTCGTTCCAGACTCCGTGTCGATCGACACGGATAACTCATGTTGATCGACACAGGTCGAAAGACGCAACACTGGAGTTTACGCAATTGGTGATTTTTCCACTCAGAAATTGCATGTCGATCGACACAAAGAAAGTGTCGATCGACACGGGTCCCAGACGTGGCCAACCACTTCAAAACCTTCCGTCAAAGCAGAGGAAAGGGTCTACAAGCCCAAGATCCCATATCCACGAGCTGTTAGCGTCGAAACACTAGAGGGGAAAAGGGGACATGCTCAACCACAGCTGAGGGAGTTGCAAAAGATAACGAATCCAGGGATGTTCGTTGTTCCTTGTACGATCAAAGGTATGAAATTCAAGAACTCTCTTTGTGACACTGGAGCTAATGTGAATGTCATGTCTGAGTCTGTTGCAAGGAAGCTGGGGATTAAGGATCTGCAACCTTCGAAGATGTCTATCGCGATGGCTGACTTTTCTTCAACATCTTCGAAAGGATTCATTCCTGACTTTATGATTCAAGTAGGAGATTGTCTGGTTCCGGTGGATTTTCAGATTATGGAGACGAAGAATGACAGGGAGAGACCATTGATTTTTGGGTCATCATTCCTTGCCACTGTGGGTGCAATTGTGGATTTTCCCAATTAGAGAATCTCCTTCTCCAAGATCAACGAGAATGTCTTCTACCCCTCAGTTCGGTTTAAGGAGAATTCTTGTCTGACCGTTACAAATGGAGGAGAGCGGAGTTCAGACCTTGGAAATGAAGCAAAGAGGATCCCATGTGCCCCACCTTTGACTCCACCTTCGAGATCTGCTGGAGACTTGACTGCATTCAAGGTGAAGCGTAAAAAGACTTCCAAACCTTTCTCCAAGTTCAGAATCATCATTCATTTAGAGTTGAGGGAGAAAGGAGAGGTAGTTGGTCAAGAGGTGCTGCAAACTACCATGAAGCTTTTCCCTGGTATTGTTCCTTGGATGTCTGGAGCTGAAGAGCGATCAAATGCAAGGCTATCAACGGATGAGGGAGACAGAAGGCCCCTCAAAGATCCACCAAAAGCCTGAATCCTGACACAGTCAAGCTAATGACTAAAAACAAGCGCTTAGTGGGAGGCAACCCACTGGTAAGTCTACTTATTTTTCGTTTTATTTTACTTTTGTTTACTAACTTTTAGCTTTAGTTTTAAGTGTTTCAGATTAAAAAAAAAAAAAAAAAAAAGAAAGAGACGAGGAAACACCAGTGTGTCGATCGACACACCTTCTTGTGTCGATCGACACACCTTCTTGTGTCGATCGACACACCCTGCAACAGGTAAGTTCTCGTTCTTTTCAATTGGTGTTTTCTTTTTCTTTTCTGTTCTTTCACCTACTTCAGGCTTGATAACACTGGGGACAATGTTGTTAAAGTCTGGGGGAGGTAGTTACTAACTTTGTGTTCATTTTTGAGAGTCAGTGCAAAGTGTTTTATTGAGTCAAAATAGTCAGTTGGAAACAATGATCCTACTTTTGGTTTAGTGGATTGTTCTTTTCAGTTGTGTGACCATTTTTCCAGGATCGACTTCAGAGTCAGACTAATGGGAAATCCTAAGCTGACCAGTTAACTAGAGACGTCTGTTACTTCCAACATAATCCGCCAGGTTAGAGCTAATTATACGGTCTCCTTGGTGATTGATTTTCATAAAGCTTGATTCCTCATTCATACCTGAATAGTGCAAATTCCTGTTGAAACTAATGGTACCCCTCTCCCTAAATTATAAAAAAAAAAATGATGAAGAATGGGGTGATAATATGATAGTTCTTGAGTACCAGATGAGGAAATACAATTCCAGTGAATCAGTACTCAAGAGGTGATCCCCCAGAGCTCAAAAGCAGCAGTCTGAGTCCCTTAGAACGGATGTAGAGGACGAGCGATCTCACGACCCTGTCTCCTCACAAGGAACAACAGTAGTGAAAGCACTGCTTTTGAGTTTCAACATTCCATTCATTCAAAAAAAAAAAAAAAAAAAAATTTCGAATTAAATAAGTTTGGGGGAGAAAGGGTACTGAAAGTTATATGGATTCACTAGTCATGGTATAGAATGGGAATGAGTCTAGAAGGCTTTTGGCGTCAAGATCTGGGACGAGACCTTGCAATGATAACTAACGGGTTATGTTGAGTAGTCGTGGATGAATTTGGAAGGCTGCGAATGTCTATGGAGAAGTACATGGTGGTCTGAATCTGGATTGGTTTTGCATTATGTGGATTACTAGTTGAAAGGGTCGGTTCACTACTCCAAGGGAAGGTAAGTTTCTGCGTTTTCAAACCTCTTTCACATTTTTCAGTGTATGTTTTGCTTGAGGGCAAGCAAATGCTAAGTCTGGGGGAGTTGATATATCATGGTTTTTAACCGTTTTCAACCATGATATAAGTCCTTTTCATAGAGTCTTTTTGGTATTTTTCGAGTGTTTTAGAGTCTTTGCAGGTTAAAGGACGATTGGAGCTTTATGGAAGCTTTTGGAGCATTTTGGAGCATCGAGGGAATACGAGCTGAAGTGATCAAGTTGGAATCGAGTTTTCGAGTCTGTGTCGATCGACACGGTCCTGTGTGTCGATCGACACAAGCTCGTCTAACGTGAAAATTGATGAGTTTCCTTTTCGGCCCACAAAGCCCAGAAGTTTCCAGAAAAGCCCAGTCCGAATTTTAGACCTTATATATAGTTTTTATTTAGGTTTTTAGGTTTGGATCCTGTTTTCTATTGAGACTTAGAGAAGGAGATTTGGGGGAGTTTCAGACTTTCAGAGATTTCAAAACTCTTTTGTATCTCTAACTCTATCTTTTTAATGCATTTTATTTCATTCATTATGATTTCATCATTTATGTCTGAGTAGTTTGATTGTTAGGTTTTGGAAAGTTCTAGGGTTTGATGAGAAATTGATAGGATTGAAA
Source organism: Arabis hirsuta (assembly GCA_964056655.1). NCBI lineage: Eukaryota > Viridiplantae > Streptophyta > Magnoliopsida > Brassicales > Brassicaceae > Arabis > Arabis hirsuta. The sequence goes on from OZ053305.1 coordinate 18,091,800, forward strand.
CCCTGTTAGGATTTATCTTTATGTTCTTCATCTAGATTGATTCAACTCTGATTTTATGATTGATCAACTGAAATTGGACATCCTAGGTTGCTTTAATAGATGCGAAAGTATTATTAACAACCTGATATAATCTTAGATGAGCAAAATTATCTATTCGCAAAGATATTTGGCTTAGTAATTTTGTGAACAATCGAACCTGAATTTAATGCTTGTCTTTATTCACTAAGTTCGCAAAGAAATTTGGAATTTAGGGATTTAGTCATAGAAAATCTCTGCAACGAAAGTTGATTGGTTTTACATTCGTGTTTGAGTTCTAGAACTGCACTTAACAAATCCTAACCGTTTTTATCTCTGTGTCGATCGACAAGGATACCTGTGTCGATCGACACGAATCAATTCCGAATCATTCCTGCGAACAACCCATTGCCTAACTCCTTGTCCAATTGATTACTTGAAACTTTATCATCTCTCACTTGTTTACTTTTTGTTCTTTACTTCATTCATACACTTTTACTTAGCAAAATTTAAATTCATTAGTTGTTTGTGTGATTTGATTCCCTGTGGATTCGACCCCTAAGTACTACATCGATCTCTTAATTTGAGAGAGTAGCTCAGGGCAAATTTGAGCATATCAAGTGCTATAAGTATTTCAAAGAACCCGGTGCAACACTCAAGAACAAAGCACATCGACATTCGACACCACTTCATCCGAGAACTTGTGGAGGAAAAACAGGTAGTGGTGGAACATATTGTTACAGATTTACAACTGGCTGATTTATTCACAAAACCACTGGATTTTAATCATTTTATCACCTTAAGGAACTCAATTGGTGTTTGTGGAATTTAATCATTTATGAAGTGTGCAGAACTGATACAGGTACACTGGTTCAAGGTGCATATGTGGCTCGGATTTTGTTTGGAGTCTGAAACATCATGAGAAAGAGCTACCTATCATGTCGTCTTGTCTTGACATCAGTACAGGTTCCACGATAAAGAAAGAATCAAAACTAAAAGAAAAAAAAGATAGTTTCTGAGAAGTCAAGTGATGGAACTGTCTCATTAAAAAATAAATAAATAAAGAAAAGAACCCAGAAAAGTGGGCAGGCATGTGAAGGTGAAGCAAAGCAAAAATAAAAAAATATATTCACACGTCTTGAATGCATCAACAACTTTCTCGAGTGGATAAAGGTTGAAAACTGGTCAGGATGAGATAAAGACATGGTGGTGTGAAAGCTACTCATTGGAGTAGAAGATGACCAGATGTTGTGAATCGTATCGAGCTGGGTATGTGCTGCGAATTGGTCAAAGTTCAGTTCCTGAAACATCACTCGAAAACGGTAAATTAATCTTGTGTCAAAAGTTTTGTGTTTTTTTTTAAAATAATGCCAGTTTTAAATCTTTACAAGGACCACCATTATCAGCTTAATCCCCATTGTGTTCTTAAAATGAATGTGGTTGTTGTTCCTTGTGTGTGAAAAATCTAATGAGTGTGACAAGTTGTTGCAGTGTTCTGGAGTTGATGCAGGATGCCCTGGTTTAGATAAATCCGAGAGTGTGGGCTTTAGTTTTCATATGGGCTTGGTAACAAAAGAATTTGGGCCTAAGAGTGTCGGTTGGGCCCTTAGGGTTTGTAAGGTCGCAGCCCAGAAGAGATTTTTTGTTTGTTTAAATAGTCTCCTTGTTTGGCCGCGAGAAGAAGTTCAGGAAATCCAAGAGTCTGTTGCTTCAAAACCTTAGAATTTTCAAGAAGAAGAAAGAAGAATCTTTGAGTAACCATGGGAGGAGAATCAAGCTCGAAGACTGCCAAGAAGAAGGGATCAAAGAAGAATCCTCCAGCAAACGATCCCAATCAACTTCGGCTACGGGATGAAGCAGAGGAAGACGAGGGGTCGATGGCCTTCAAGACTCCAGGACTTGAACTAGACACCAAGGGGACGCCGCCTTCTGGTGTTCTCGACAACAAATTGACGAATCTCATCGGTCAATTGGCAGAAGCCTATCGGAGCAGGTCTCCGTCACCAATCTCCGGCGGAAAATCAGAAGAGGAGGAAGTAGAGGTCTCCGATTCAGCATGGGATCCTGAGAAAGAGATCGACGAGGAAGAGGCTGCAACTCAGCAGCTGAAGGCTGTAAAGCTGGAAAAGAGTCTGGAAAAGAAGAAGGGGAAACAGATCAAAGAGCACGAAAACTCCGAATCGGGTGATTCAGAGGAAGTAAGAGCAGGATCTGCTGCTGGAGCAGAATCCATGACTGGTGGTGTGTCGTTCTCATCTGACAAGTTCTGCTCAGCCGGTGCATATCAAAGGTACTTTTTATTGAAAAGTCGTGGAATTATCGGTGAGAAGCTTGTTGCTTTTGAGGAACAGAAGGAATTTGAGTACCCATCTGTGATAGTTGAAGCTGGATTTACTCCAATGGTCTCAATTAGGTCGGGTTATGATAGGGAAGTAATCAACGAGTTTTACGCTAATCTGGGCGATACTGTGGTACATGATGGAGGTGTTATGGTCTTAGTCAGGGGTCACATCGTGAGGTTCAGTCCTGCTCGCATTAACAAATTTCTGAATATGTCAGAACTGAGCTCCAAGGAGAGGAAAAGGGCTGAAGCACTTGACAAGGTGGATCCAGAATCTATTGCTGCTTACCTTAAGGGAGATGAATCTCAGAAAGATGTAGTTCCGACTATCAGCAAGTGTCACAAGAAGGCTCCAGCTCTGTCCACATATCAGCGACTACTTTGCGACTGTTTATATTAGTCAGTAAAATGCGACGTATTGGTGACGCTACAAGATCGTCATAAATGTGCGACAAATATGCGACAAAACATGTTTGTCATTTAATAGAGACGAACTTGTGACGACTTATTTAGTCGTATATGTGTGACGCTTTGAAGAACAATGGTTGTCGCAAAATCGTCTTGAAAGCGTCACTCATTAGCAACCAAATTGCAACCATTTTTTGGTTTTGTTCAACTATAGTGTTGCAAATCAGTCACAAATGTACAACATTTTTGTGACCTTATTTACAGAAAATATAAATATATATATATGCCACATTTATATTGTATTGGCTTATTGAAATTTAAAACGAAAATTAAGAGAATAAATGTTTTGAAATACTAATTAACCGAAACATATCAATTCAAAAACACATAAGTTCAAAAAGGCATAAGTTCAAAAGAGCCATAAGTACAAAAGATTTACCCGAAACATAAGTACAAAAGCTGGTTCATAAACCAGAATTCAAAGTCTAAAAGCATAAATTTAAAGAGTTCATGGCTAGGGTTGGGTGGGAGGTGCGATTACTGGTCCAGAAGGTTGTGCGGTGGCTGTTGCGGTGAGTGGGGCAGTACCTGGTATTGGTTGAGTGTTGGCCGGTGAATTTTCGACGACATTGGGTTGACTCATGTATGCTACGAAGCGGGGATCGGTGTTCTTCATGTACTCGATAAACTTCTGCATTTCAGAGATCTTAGCTTCAGCTCTCCTTTGCTCCTCGTCACGTCGAGCATCTAGCTCATCACGTCGACGATTATCCTCTTCTTGCTAAGCAATTTTCTGACGAGCAAAATCAAGCTGTTCATGGATCTCAGAAAGCGATGTCGTAGAAAAACTTGTATAGCTCTCTTTCATCTTTCCTTTGCTGACAAACTGAGATAGATCCCCAAGTCCAAATGGAGTCCCCTTGGAATCTGTCTGCGTACACTAAAAGAACAAAAACAGTTGCATATTAGTTCAAAAAATCAACCACCAACATATTCAAAAGAGACATTACTATAAACTCAAAAAATCCAGGCAATTAGATGAAGCTAAATCGATAAGTTCAGAATTATGCAAAACAAGCAGTATATATATCAGTGTGCATCTACCATAATGATTCAAAACCACAAATAGAATGATTCAATAGTGTGTGTATATATATATATATATATATATATATATATCAGAAAGCAGAAGTGATAGGAAAATACTCTGAGGAAGATGTCATCCTTTTCCTCGATGGTTAGTGTCCTTTGAGTAGATTGTTGAGAACCATTCTCTGAATTTTTCGGGCCATCTGGATCATCCTCAGATACAGCCTCTGCGAGGAGCTTCTCATAAGCCTCAAACACTTGTTGCGCTTTGTAATCAATGAAGGTTCCATCTGCTTTTGTGTGTGTCCGCAAAAACACTTCTCCAAACGATACTGGTCGACCATATTCCTTCTCCTGCAATGATACGAAATTATGTAATGTACATATGCAGTTTGTATGAAGTTTTTATGTAGACAGCAAGTATAGACAAATTACCATATCTTGTCGAATTCTCAAGTAAGATTTCTGACCAGCTCTGTGCTTTGGAATTCCTAGACCGCCACGATCAGATTTGCGGTACTTTGAAGCAGTATAACTCCTCTTCTTGGACGCAGGAGTGTCCCAATGATTCCACATTATTTTCCAAAGTGTAGCATTGATCCAATATGGCCTATCTGGACCGTTCTTAGCCTGATTAACTATTCCTCTCATCCGCTTCTTCGCGATCCTGAAGAAATGCTTCCTCACAATCGGAGTAATCCCTATTTCCCAGCTGTACTTCGCCTACATATGATTTTTTTGTTAGTAATGATCTGTTATAAGAGTTACAAATGAAATATTATAGAAACATTACTCAAAACCATTACCGCAAACGTTCTGAAGTAGCGTTCTTGGATGTGAATTGGGGTAACTTTCCAGCTGAAATAAGGACCATCAAACTTGCGGCGAAGGATTCTAGAAATCACCCGAGCCAATAGACCATCGTCCCGATTGAACCTAACACATAAATATCACCAATCTAAATTTCAAGGCATATTCGATTATAGAACTTACCATGTCGTCCTTTTGTTTGGGATTGGATGCTCTGATAAAATAACCAGCTGCTCTCGGCCAAGCATATGCAGAAGATCATCCAACAAGAGTTCATAGTCTAGCTCTTCTAGGTTTGGAGGATCAGCTTCGTCTTCTTCCTCAAAAGCCTGATTATGGTCTTCAATGGGAGCTTGTTCAAAATTGCGGCTCATCAAATTGCACAGGAGGAGGCGGAGGCTGAGGGTGATTGTTCTGAATCGGAACATGGACTTGTTGAGCCGGCTGTGGTGAAGAAGGAAACTGAGCAGTTGGTTGTGTCGAAGGAGGATATTGAGATGGAAGTTTTGTTCTAGAGACTGAGGCAGAACCATTGTTTTGAGAAGAGGTGATGCTACCCGATGAGGCTCCACGAAGCCCGCTGGTCCCTCCGACAATAGATAATCCACCTCCGAGTCTTGGTGAAACACCGTCGCTTGGGTTTTCATTAGCTTGGCCGCTGCCTCTACCACCGACAGATGTGGATCTCGCAGCAAAGCCGTTGGCTCCACCAACACCAACAGATGGAGATCGAGGAGCTTGACGGTTTACTCGACCACCACCAAGTTTGGCTTTGTCGCCGCATTTTCTACCACCAGAAGCACCACCGCCGTTGGCTTTACCGGCATTGCCTTTACCAGCACCGTTTTTACCACGGTGAGTCATTAAGAAGAAACGGTGAGTCTCTTAATCGGAAGAAAAAGAGACAAAGTGAAAGAAGAACTCGCGAGGAGAAGAACTCGAGAGGAGAGAATGATCTATAGAAGAAAGAAGAATGATAATCAGAAGAGGGATCGAGAGAAAACAGATCGGGATCGAAAGAAGAAATTGAGAGGAGAGAATCTCGTGAAAGAGAAAAGAGAGGAGGCGGAGTCGAGAGAGAGTGATAGCACTTACGGTTTTTAGACATAAAATTGTGGATTTTGTTCTTAATTAACCCAAATAATTTGGCAAAAGCCCAAATTTACCAAAATTACCAAAATTACCGCCCAATTATTTGGAGAAAAGATATCGATGGGGGGAAAATTACCGCCCAATTAACCCAAATAATTTGGCAAAAGCCCAAATTTTTTCAAACCCATAATATAGCTAATCGTCACACATTCGTCACAAAATAGCAAAGAGTAGTCAATTAGTCACAAATTTGTAACTGTTTTCTGACTCTTTATGGGAGTCAGAAGTTGAAACCCTATACCCTAAACATTTTGACCCAAATTTGAGAGGCATATTCCTTCAAGATAATTTTTTCATCTATTACAAAACTGTATGTTTTATTATCTACAACTTATAAAGATAATTTCAAAAACAAACAATGCTTTACAAAGATTCAATTGAAATATGTAAGAGTTTAACTTAGGATTTTGTAAGATGCATTGTGAAATTTTTTAAAAGTTGAAATTCTAAGGATTTAACTATTATATATATCAAAAATAGTATAATCTTCTAATCTATTTATGTAGAACTAAACCCTTTAAATTATAACTTGTTATAATCTTTTGTTAAATTTCCCAAAATCATTGTGGAGTTGCTAAGGAGTTGCAAAATAGTCACAAATTTTCATTTTAGTCGCAAAAGAGTCACAAATGTATGACCGTTTTGTGACTATTTTCCGTAAATAATATGAGATTATACTAAATTTTATTTGTAGTCGCGAATTAGTCGCAAATTTAAATAGTAGTCGCTAAGTAGTCACAAATTTATGGCCGTTTTGCGACTCTTATATGTAAATATTATAAAACTAAACTTTCGAATATTTTTAATGTTTGTAATGTTTGTAATATTTTTAATAACTTACGATTAGCTTAGTATATAATTATAAAAGATAAGAGGCATAATTGTTATGGTGCTTTAAAGTTATTCAAATTATTTTTCAAAATATTACAAACATTAACTTAAGACCAATTAAATCTACTTTAAATTTATTCATCTTCCTCTGAAGACGATAAATTACAAAGAAATTCGTCTTCTGGTTCATCGTCTCCAATTTCGAAATCAATTGCTTCCCCTGGATGATTGTCATCGACCAAACTATCAACAACCACTTCTTCAACCGTTTGTGTCATTCTTCCATCGTTTGTTTGTTGCAAAATGACCAACTCTTTGTCGTTAAAATTTCCGTCAACACGATTCCTCGGATTACATTTTAGCACTGTAAACCATAATTTACGAGGGCGTTTAGTAACTGGATATGGAAGATAACAAACTTGATCAGCTTGAGACCCTGCAAATTAAAAAAATATATAATTAGAAGTTTATAAATAATCATTATATATAATTATATAAAAATATATAATGTTTATACCTAAAATAAAAGGTTCGTAGTTTTGATATTTCCTAGACGACAGGACGTCAACAATGCCTCCTTCGCTTTGACGAGTGCCTTTTATCGTAGGGTCAAACCATTCACAATAAAAAAGCGTGATCTTTAAATTCAGAAATCCTGGATATTGGAGCTCGATGATATTTTCTACCGTCCCATAGAAATCCTCCTCTTGAGCCGATGATTCGGAATAAGGTTGGCCTCGTACACATACCCTGTAGTTCATTGTTTTTCTACCGGTTCCATATCCACGTGTGTGAAACAAATACCCTCTTGTAAAATACATAGGCCATGACCGGGCTTTATTTTCAGGACCTTCCACAATATCAAGTACCCAAGGAGGAAAACTTTTTTGATTTTTCATGTAAGTCACCTGCAAGTATAAATAAAATTATATCAATTACCATAAAAAGATGATTATTAGATATGTAAATTTGATCAAGAGGAATACATACATATTGGCGGATCCATGTAGGAAAGTCTGCATCTCTTTTCGCCATGACCTGATCAGCAGATAGTTCCGGGGCTTCATATCGAATTTGTGCTTCCAAAAATCTGTATTTGAAGATAATTATTTATAAAGTTTAAAAATTATTTTTAACTTACTCAAGAAAGCAGAGATACCTTTCCAGCGGCCTAAAGTATTCACAATTACGCAAAATATATGCATTTGCGCTCTGATGATCCTTCTCATTTGTAAACCAAAATTCACTGCATTTCCCACTTGGACGACCTACAGCGGTAAATATATCCGGTACTGGTACTGGATATACAGGTACTTCACCTTCATCATATCGCGTTACCCTACAAAATTTTCTCTTTTGAGATTTAAACAAAAACATTATACCAATATATAAAAACATACATATGATGTCAATTTACCTTCTTCTGCTCGCTGTAGAAATTTGTGAGGCAAAGTAGTGTTGTGAGAAATTAGATATCTCATCATTCATGTACGATTGAACAATTGATCCCGCTGGATATCTTTTGTTCTTCGCTTTACCTTTCAAATGTTTGAAAAACCTTTCAAACGGATACATCCACCTGTATTGCACAGGACCACCAAGCTCTGCTTCGTATGGAAGGTGAATTGGTAGGTGCTCCATCACATCAAAGAAAGAAGGTGGGAAGATTTTTTCCAAGTTGCACAAAATCATCACAATATTCTCCTTCAAAATTTGGACGCGGGATTGATCTAATGATCTACTGCTTAGATCACGGAAAAATGCTCCAATCCCTACAAAAAACTTTTTTTTTAATTTTATGAAAATATTTAATAGAAACCAACATTACAAGAGAATTTTATATATATATACTAGATAATGCTTGGTGCACGTTGCGCGGGAGAAGTTCAGCAAATACGAACAGAAGCAATCGTTCCATAAATACGTGGCAGTCGTGACTTTTCATTCCAGAAAACTTGCCACCCTTAATATCGGCACAACTAGCCAAATCTGCTACATAGCCGTCTGGGAATTTAACGTCATTCTTCACCCATTGTAGTAAAGAATCTTTTGCTTTCGAAGTCAATCTCCAAATAGGAAATGGAGCGTTCCCACATGCAATTCTTTTCTTCCACAAAATCTTGCGATATCTAATCTTGACTTGACTGTGTCTTTTGATCTGTCTTTAACATTCATTACAGTATACATGATGTTGTCGAAAAAATTCTTTTCGATATGCATCACATCAAGGTTGTGACGTAGATTCAGATCGGTCCAATACGGTAGCTCCCAAAATATGCTTTCCTTGTGCCAATTATACCAATCCCCATAACCGACCGGTTTTGCTGTATGTCCATTTCCACCACAATCAGATGTTTTCGGTGCGTCGACATGCCGTATACACTGGTGTAGTTGTTCTCCTGTCAACAATGATGGCGGGTAGTCGTCCACTGCGTTCTTCCCCTTCATAAAGTTAACTCTGTTTTTTCGTAACGGATGATTGTTGGGCAAAAATCTTCTGTGACAATCAAACCAGCATGGCTTCCTACCAGCCGGTAATTGGAAAGCATTTGTATCACCCCTGCAAATTGGACATGATAATCTTCCATGTGTTGTCCATCCCGACAACATACCATATGCCGGGAAATCGCTTATCGTCCACAACAAAACAGCTTTGAGGTTAAAGTTTTGATCTAGAGACACATCATACGCCTCAACTCCATTATTCCATAACTCTTTCAGCTCGTCAATCAATGGTTGGAGGAAAACATCAAGACTGGCTCGTGGATGATTAGGACCCGAATTCAATATCGTAAGAAACAAATACTCACTTTTCATGCACATTCCCGGGGGTAAGTTGTAGGGTGTCATGATCACAGACCACAACGAATGGTTTTTCGACATACCGAAAGGATTAAAACCATCCGTACATAATCCCAAATAAACATTTCGCTTCTCCTCCGCAAACCTCGGATGCATATGATTGAAATTTTTCCACTCTGCCGCATCTGATGGATGACTCATTACTCCGTCTTCTGACTCATGCTCAGCATGCCATCTCATCAAAGATGCAGTCTTCTCTGATTGGTACATCCTCTTCAATCTGTTAGTGATAGGTAAATACCACATACGACTATAGGGTATTTTTCTTCGTTTATCATTTTCCTTGTATCTTGGTTTTTCACAAAACCTACAATGCTCCAACTCCTCGTCTTCTTTCCAAAAGAGCATACAATTATCTTCACATACATCAAATGTATGATACGGCAAACCAAGTTTTCGCATCAACGCATCTGTCTCGTAGTAGGACCCAGTGGCATGATTAGGTTCAGGTAGATACTCCGTCAACAATTCCGCCCATGAATCCATGCAAGATTCAGCCAAATTATGGTCTGCCTTAATGTTCATCATCCGCGAAGCTAACGATAACTGTGAATGACCTTCGCGACAACCATCATACAGTGGCGTATTTGCAGCATCTAACATGTCGTAGAACCGTTTCGCCTCATGGGTAGGTTCTTCATAAACATGATCATTTCCAGTTTGATCATATTCATGAGGATAATCAGTAAATGGCATAGTACCATGAAATGCATCATTTACCATCCCAACATAAACATTCCCGCCATCATAATTTATATGTTGATTATCACTACTCAAATCATCATTATCATAATGACTACTAGTTCCTTGCCCAACTACATCATAATCTTCACCATGTTCAGACCATACATAATATCCGGGCATAAATCCTCTACTATGCAAATGATTTGAACGGTTTGGGGTGTTTTTAAACTACCAGAATTCTGACATTTAACGCAAGGACAGTAGAACTTACCCCTACTGTTTAGAGCGAAGTCCTGGTTACTTGCAAAACTGATGAATTGCTCGACCCCATCCGAAAACTCGACCGAGATATTATTTGTCAGCGAATCGATCCTATTATACATCCACTCTCGGGTTGAATGCCACTTTTTATTTTTTACTGATTTTTTTTTCTCTGTTTACTGATTTTTTTTTCTCGTTTTGATAAGTGAATTGGAATGATTTGTGAGAAACATAAATGTTGGATCGTTGGCTATATATAGGCAAAACATGTGTGACGCATTTGCGACTAAAAAAAAGTGTCACAAATGTGTGACTCTTGTGCTACCGATTTGCGACCATTTTGCCAAAGTAGGTGAGAATTAGGTACACTCTCATTTATCACGTTTTCAGATATTTTTTGAGTTGCGCAACTGTGACTAAACTGTGACTCTTTTGCGACAATGAAGATTAGTCCTAAATGAGTCACAAATTTGTGACAGATTAGTAGTCACAAATTTGTGACTACATATGTAGTCACATATTTGTGACGAATTTTTGACCACAGTTATTGACTAAATTTACTGTGACAAAGTAGTCACAAATCTGCGACAGTTTTGTGACGGCTGTGACATAGTCCAATAATAGTCTCAAGTTCGTCGCTTATTAATGACGACTGTATGACGGAATTATTCTGTCATAAATGTGCAACTATTTAGTCACTATTTGTCCCGTAGTCGCAAATGAGTCGCAAAAAAGTCGCAAAACAGTCACAAATATTTGTGACGGAAAAACCAGTCACAAAATGTAGTCACAAATAGACTGTTTTCTTGTAGTGGCACTCGGGCCAAAGGAGTTGAAATAGTCAAAGAGGAGGTATCAACCAAGAAGAGGTCTCAGCCACTACTGATTCAGCCTGCACTGCCGAAAAAAACCAAGAGAGAGCCAGAACAGTCAAAGTCATCCAGCTCAGCTCCATCAACCTCAGCAATTGATGTGTCACTTGGCCACATCAGTGTGCCTCAAGGGCAGTCAAGTCGGAGGGTGGTCAACAAGGCGCTGTACCAGATCACGTCTATCCTGCATCAGCTGTCAAGGATAGTTCAAGATGTGCACCAAGCCAATCAAAGTAAGTTCTCGTGATCTCTTGTGCTTTATGCTTATACACTAATGCGTGTGTTTTTAACTTGTGTGCTCCCAAGCAGGGGGAGCAGAAAGTGGCTAAGTAGATCGTGGTGTATGGGGGAGCATGGGGGCTTGTTTTTGGGTTTTTTCCTCGGTTATTTGGGTTCTGTTTTTCCTCGTTCCAAACTTTAAGTACTTAATGTTTTTGGTTTATGCTTATAATAACTTTTACATGTTTAATTCGTATGGATGAGTTGGAATTTGCTTGTGCTTATTGTTGGTTGTCTCTGTGCTTGTGGTGAGTTTATTTTGCAGATACTTGGGAGACACACAAAGCTAAAAAGGGAGAGATTGAAGATGCAACGTTGAAGCAGGATTCTATAGCATCACCAGATGGGAGTACTTCATAAGAGGTGCGAGGCAGCTGGTGGGCTTGGAGCCCGATGGGCTTTTGGAGTGGGTCAGTCCAGGCAAAGAAAGGGCGTGACTTGCACTCAAGGAAGGCTGGAGGATATCTTGGAGAAGATTTACTCAAGCTAGAAGATTTCCTTATTCTTAGGAGAAGATAAGGAAAATGGATCTACACATGAAGATTTGAAGAAGATAGCGAATCTTGCATGGAGTAGAGGCCAAGGCTAGGTTAAGCCGCAGACCACTTGTATAAATAGAGTGTGTTAAGTCGTAGAGAGATCAACACAACTAGAGCATTCTTAGCAAAAGAGATAAGGGTTTCGGGTAAACAAGAAATCTTGTATCAAGGGGCTAAGGGGTTAAAACAGTTCACGTATCAGGTGCGATTCGTGAACAGGGTAGACTAGGATTGAGTGAAAGCAATACGTGTAAGTATTCAAGTCATCAATACTAGTAAACAGTTTTGAGAAAACCCTTGTGTTGTGTTTGTGTTCTGAACTAGTAGCGGAATAGTTCTGAAGTAGTAGCTTATACATTTTCAAGGAGGTTTAAGTACATGAGTTCTTCTCTTCGAGTAAGTTATTTTACCGATTTTTCTTTTCAGCATTTTGTCTTGTAAACGCATATGAGGCAAGATATATAGTACAAAAAATGAATGACACAAGAGAAAGTCCAGAAATCAAATTCACTAGAACCAGGAAGCAAATACAACTTATTCGCAAACGCGTAAATCAACTACAACTTCTTAATTTACCGCTCTGTTCAATAACATGGATTCTTCAAGATAACCTAGTCCTGAGCTAAACTCCCCCTGAGCCTAGACTTGTGGAATCTCCACACATCAACACACACGGTTGGCAACAACAACACACAACCACTAGCACACAGCCACGAGAAACTTTATCACCAACTCACTTGATCAGCTCAAGCAGCACGAACTGCTACAGTAGCAGCAGACAGCACCAACTGCTACAACAGCAGCAACGACAACCAACAAAGAACAAATGAAGACGCCTTCTTCTCTCAATGACTATGTATTTTTCTCTCTTCTCTAAGGCGTAGAGAGCCTCCAGCCACCGTGCCTCTCTATATATGCATGTAGATAACATTCCAAAATCTTAAGACACTTTTTTCTTTGTAGTTATCCTTTCTTTATTTTTAAAGAGAAAATATATTTTTCAAATATCTTTTTTCTTTTTCCTCCAAACAAATATCTTTTTCTATTTTCTACCCCAACTAACACTTGTGAATCTCAATACACGAACTCCTCTTCACAAATCACCCAACTCAACTTCATGTATTACTTCCTGTAGTACCCTCTGTAGTACTTCCGACTGCTACAGAAAACACTCCAAATAACTCTTCTTCATGTCTCTCTCATTTCCCATTAACTGTTTTTCAGTTTTCTTACCGATTGATTTTATACAGTGGAATCCCCATCATCTGTTTCCACGAAACAACATATGTGAGAGTTTACCTTGCTTTTTCAAAACTACATGTGTTGACGTTACTTGTGTATCTTTAAGCTCAAGTCTTAATTATCTTGTGTCTATATGACTTGATCTATGCGAGAAACATATCAATTCTAGAAGAAGTTTTCTTTTTAAGGAAACTATGAGTATATATGATAATGTCCCACATATAGAATATATGTCACATTAAGCTATTTTAATACACTAAAAGTCTATATGCATTGGTCGAAGATGTTGAGATCGTCGTAATATGGGGGATTTATAGGTTCAAATCAAACCAAGTGGCAACAAAAAGAATCAACAGCTGCTGGTCGAGAGCAGGTGTGCCATGTTTTGATATGAATAAGAAGAATTCACATCCAATGAAGAAGAAACTGTCATATGAAAAATGTTATTTGGAGAAGAATCCGAAGCGATATCTTAGTTAACAACAATGTCTCACAAATCCGAAGGAATATCTACGAATCATTATTTGAGAAGTGATTTGTGATAAGATTTTTATGTGTCACCTCACAGTCATCTTTACCAAAAATAATTGTGACATGGCTTTAGAATAATGTAAAATGACATTTTTAAATCAATAAAAAATTAAACTACAAATACATTTATATTTATTTCCATAAATAAATCAAAAAAAAATTTAATCATTTTTTCTGAGATTTTCATTTTTCATTCTAAAATTATATATAAATTTTTGTTTCTCATAGAAAAATAGTTTAGAAATTGATTATTGTAATAAAAAAATTCTAGAACATTTTCATAGAATATTTATTTTTGTCGAAATTAATAATAAAGACTTACCAAATGTTTAAAAGAGTTTTTGATATATTTTGTAAAAACAACTTCCCAAATTTATAACAACAAACATAATTATTCTTTTGAAAGGTTTAACACAAGACAATTTGCAAGTAATAAAACATTATTTAATTTGAAAGTAACAATTTTTTTTTAATCCCTATTTTATTATCAAAATTTATGATTATATTTTTAAATATTAAATAATTTATTTATATTCTAAATTCTACTTACGATATTCAGACAAAAAAAATTAACATAGTTTATACATATGATCCCTTATATATTAATTGGGGAGTGATTTGTGAAAGAAATGCTTATGTGTCATCTCCACAATCACTCTCACCAAAACAATTGTGACATGGTTTGTCAAAATTGTGACATGTCAATTTTGAATCAATAATAAAATCTTCTCTAACTAAATTTATAATTGTTACCATAAATAAATCAAAGTAGTCTTTAATCAATGTATTATAAATTTTTTGTTTTTATTCCAAAGTAATATAAAAATTTGGTTTCTCATTTAAAATAGTTTAAAAATTGATACCTTATATATTAATTGAGGAGTGGTTTGTGAAAAGATGTTTATGTGTCATCTCCACAATCACTCTCACCAAAACAATTGTGACATGACTTGTCAAAATTATGACATGACAATTTTGAATCAATAATAAAATCTTTTACATCTAAATTTTTAATTTTTACCATAAATAAATCAAAAGATTTTTTAATCAATATATTATCAGATTTTCTTTTTTTATTCTAGAATAATATAAAAATGTGGTTTCTCATTTAAAATAGTTTAAAAATTAATTATTGTAATAATAAAATTATAGAACATTTTTATAGAATATATATTCTTTTGAAAATAATAATAAAGACTTACCAATTTTAAAAGAGATTTTGATATGTTTGTGAAAAAACTTCCCAAGTTTATAGCAACAAATATAATGATTCTTTTGAAATATTTTTAATGCAAGAAAATTTGAAAGTAATAAAAATATTTTTTTAATTTGAAAGCAACAATTTTTTTTATTCTATGTTTCATTTATAAAATTTATGATTATATATTTAATTTTTTAAAATATTAAATAATTTATTTGTATTCTAAATTTGGTTTCTCATTTAAAATAGTTTAAAAATTGATACCTTATATATTAAGAGAAGTGATTTGTGAAAATATGCTTATGTGTCATCTCCACAATCACTCTCACCAAACAATTGTGACATGACTTGTCAAAATTATGACATGGCAATTTTGAATCAATAATAAAAAATTTTACATCTAAATTTTTAATTTGTATCATAAATAAATCAAAAGAGTTTTAATCAATATATTATCAGATTTTTTTTATTCTAGAATAATATAAAATTTGGTTTCTCATTTAAATAGTTTAAAAATTAATTATTGTAATAATAAAATTATAGAACATTTTATAGAATATATATTCTTTTGAAAATAATAATAAAGACTTACCAATTTTAAAAGAGATTTTGATATGTTTGTGAAAAAAACTTCCCAAGTTTATAGCAACAAATATAATTATTCTTTTGAAATATTTTTAACGCAAGACAATTTGAAAGTAATAAAAATATTTTTTTAATTCGAAAGCAACAATTTTTTTTAATCTATGTTTCATTTATAAAATTTATGATTATATATTTTAATTTTTTAAAATATTAAATAATTTATTTGTATTCTAATTCTACTTAAGATATTCGGACAAGTCAAATTTAACATTTTTTTTACTCTAATATATTAAATTATTATATATTTTGATTTGACACGTTTACACATATAAAATAATTAAATGATAAAACTAAATTTTTGAAATTCATATTATTAATAAAAAAGATATTATTGACCAAAAAAATTAACAACAAAAGAATCAACAACAATGTCTATAATAAAAATCAAAATTAACAACATATTTCACATTTTTAAAGACTAAACTTAAAAACAAAACTACATAAATAATTTACATGCATATGCTGGAGAATCACCTAATTCCTTATATATGATTTTATTTAGCAAAAAATGAATAATACTACACTAAAAGAAAAGTGTTACAAAGAGAAATTTTGTAAAGAGAATAAGCTTATAGATACCTTGAGGTTTGGTTGGTCAAAACGAGAGAATTGGAGGTCTTTAAAAAGTCTGAACTACACGTTACTAATACTTACATGTTGTTTAAAGTTTATGCAATTTTTTAAAATAAAATTATTGTTTGAAAGGTTCTAAACTTTTCGTCTCATTATAGCACTTATATAATATCACAGTTCGTCGTAAAAAAATTTCTAGTCTCAACTAAGATGACTTTTCTATTAAAATATCTATGTTGAATAAAATTTTGTTTCTGTTGAGGCAAATCTAACGATAAATATTGATATAAACCAATAATAGTAAAAAAAAATGGGTCGAAAACATAATAGCAGAAAGAACGTGAAAAAAAGTGGATAAGAGAATTTAATTATTTTTTATTTTTAGAATTAAAGCAATTTTCAAAAGTGAAGAAAAATGAAAAAAAAATTTAGGATTTATGACAAGTGGAGATGGAGAAGGTTATATTTTTTTGGGAAGTAACTTTCGATTTATTATAAAATAATTAAAATATCTATTTTAAATAAAAGTTTGTCTATGTTGAGTGTTAATCGAATGATGTATGCACCAATAATGGTAAATCAAAGAAAAACAATGGAAAAGATGGAAGCACAAAAAATGTGAAAAAGATAGTGGACAAGAGACATTCAAATTTTTTTTTTTCCTAAAATTAAAGCAGTTTTTGACATGAATAAAAAAGTATAATTTAAGATTTATGACACGTGGCAGATGAAAGTGCTACAGTTTTTTTAGAAGTGACTTGAGATTTATTATAAAAGGATAATTAAAATTTTGCCTTTGTTGAGTGCGAATTGGACGATAAATTTTGGAAAAGATCGTAGCATAAAAACTTGAAAAAGACAGTGGACAAGAAAAAATTAGTTATTTTTTTGTTATTTATTCTTAGAATTGAAGTAACGAGCATAATTTAAAATTTAGGACATGTGGCAGATGAAGAATGCTGTAGTTTCTTGGGAAGTGACTTATAATTTATTATAAAATGATTAGAATATCTATGTTCAAATAAAATTTTGTCTCTTTTGAGGTGAATCGGACGACAAATATTGGTGTGCACCAATAATGGTAAATCAAAGAAAAAGAGGTGAAAAAATGATAGCAGAAAGAACGTGAAGAAAAATAGTGGACAAGAGAATTTAGTTTTTCTATTTTTTTGTTCCTAGAGTTAAAGCAGGTTTCAAAACGAAAAAAATTAAAGAGTAAAAGTTTAAACTTGAGACATGTGGCAAATGCAGAAGGACACAGTGTTTTGGAAAGTGACTTATGTTTTATTATAAAAGAATTATAAGAGGATTAAAATATTTATGCTCAATAAAATTTGGGAAAATTAGAAATAAAGGATAGTATTTTTGGAGTTTATTTATTTATATCTTTATTATTTAAATTTGGTAATACATACTTTAATTTAGTTAAAATTCTATTATGCCTTTAATCATAACTATTATATATAATCATATTTTAGGGAGTAATTTATAATAATATTTATTGGTTGAGTTGGTTGATGAGTTATAAAATTTTAAGTGATGTCTCAAGTTCGAACTTTCCTTCTCTCTTTTGTTTTAATACTTTTTATTTAATCAATAATAATATTTTTTTAATACAAAATAACCAAACAACAACCTTATAAATAATGAAATCTAGTTTGTTACCGAATCGTTAAGAAACCAACACAAATTGTTTTTCAATTTGGATTTATTCTTGAATCGTCAAAAAACCAATACAAATTGGTGTTCTGATTGTTTAACATGTTTTTGTTAATGAATTACAGAATTTGAATGCAATTACTCATGCTTTTAATTCAAAAAACTGTGATAGCAATCTTAATAATTTAGTCATATTTTTGAAGTTTCACGAATAATTTTTTTTAAAAAATTTTCTAATTATTTATGAAGGCTCTTATGAACCATTAAATCCTTTTTAAGAAATAACTAATTGCATTTACTCTACGTTTATTTACAAGTTTGCTTTTATACTGCAAATTTTTAATCACTTATACTTGGTATATGTACACTATGCATTAGTTACATACATCTGATCATGTTCAAGTTCTAATCACATAAAAATAAAGAAAATTCATCAGAAAAACATTAGGTTATATAGAAGAAAAATGGACAATTTACTGAATTCTGAAAAAACATAATATGTATTCTGAATTTTTCAGAATGCACAATATATTTGATTTCGAAACCGACAGATTTATTTAAAGATTTAAATATTTAAATTCTTTAATTTTCGGGATTCTATCCTTAATTTTCGGGATTCTAAATTTTGAAGAATACGTATTCTAAATTTTGAAGAACATATAGCAAATAGAAGAATACGTATTCTAAATTTTGAAGAACATAGAGCAAATTGAAGAATACGTATTCTAAATTATGAAGAACATAGAGCAAAGTTCAGTTGACATATTCTGAAATTGTCTTCCAAACTTTGTAGAACGTTAGTGTACTCTAAACTTTTTAGAACATGTACAATGTTTAGAATACGTAATCTGCGGGTTTTAAAATATGTACAAACTTCAGAAAATGTATTCTACACAATCTAGAACGAATTTATAAGTCTAAAATTTAACCTCTTTGATTATCAAACAACAATTGCTCTTTTGATAAAAAGTCTTATTCCATTGTTTCTCACATTTTTAACAAAAAAAATTGAAAAAATCAATTATTTATATAAAAAAAGTAAATTAGGTATAAATTAGATATTTCAAATAAAGATATTGATGGATAAAATATATTGAAGATATTATTTATTTTTAATTTTCCCATAAAATTTTGTCTCTGTTGAGGCGAATCAGACATAGATATTGGTGAATGGTAAATCAAAGAAAAAGATGGTTGGCAAAAAGAACGTGAAAAAGATGGTTGGCAAAAAGAAAATTAATTGTTTTATATTTTTTTATATTTACAGTTAAAGAAGTTTTCGAAAATGAAAAAAAATAAAATAGTAGAATTTAAGATTTATGACACGTGGTAGATAGACAAGGCTTTAGTTTTTTGGGAAAACTGGAGTGTGTTATTTGTTTTCTTATCTAGACTTCAAGTTTTTCATCTGCAAAAGTCTTGTTTTGTTTTCAAATAACACAAGTTGCGAATGATTTTATTTAAATCGAATGAATTTTCTATTAAAATATATATGTTTAATAAAATTTGGTCTTGGTTGAGGCGAATCAGACAAAAAATATTGGTATTCACCAATAATGGTAAAACTAAGAAAAAAATATGGAGAAAATAGTAGCAGAAAGAATGTGAAAAGATAATGGATAAAAGAAATTTAATTGTTTAAGAAAAAAATTTATTCCAACATTTAAATCGTTTTCAAAAGTGAAGAAAAATGAAGGAAAAGACTATAATTTAAGACTTATGACATGTTGCAGATGGAGAAGGCTTCAGTTTCTTGGGAAGTTACTTGTGATTTATTATATAATATTTCAATAAAATTGTGTCTTTGTTGAGGCGAATTAGACGACAAATATTGGTATGCACCAATAATGGTAAATCCAAAAAAAAAAAAAAAGAGGTGAAAAAAATAGTAGTAGAAAGGACGTGGAAAAGATACGAGGTGACAGATAAAAAAGACTGCAGTTGGGAAATGACTTGTAATTTATTATAAAATATTTGTGTTCAATAAAATTTTATTAGAGATGAATCAGACGATTAATATTGGTATGCACCGATAATGGTAAATTAAAGAAAAAGAGGTAGCAAAAATGGTAGCAAAAAGATTTAGTTATTTTTTTATTTTTATTTTTAAAATTAAAACAAAATTTGAAAATGAAAGACTAGAATTTAGAGCTGCCGTTTCTTTGAACTGCAAAGGCTTTCTTGGAAAGGATTTATTATAAAACGATTCCGATCTGACAACAAGAATTTAAAATTTTACACTTACTGTAATAATTGGAAAGCTTTAACAAGAACTGGTTTGAACCGGTTTATATCAATACTAACGTTCTGTTGTACCAAATAAACCGATTTAAACGTTTTCCAGCCGCGTTTCGCAACCGCCAATGGATCTCTCACGATCTCGTGATCGCGAACCAGCGTGCTCTCCTCCGCCTCTATCTTGTACTCCAAATACCTCAGATCCATCGCTTTCGACGGATCCTCAAAATCCGTCTTCGCCAGCCACTCGAATCCACCAATCGGAACAATCTGAATAACCACCGCGTTCTCCGGCAAAAACACCATGTTCGTTAACCCCGACCATCACGTCGCATGAATTAACCGTTTGTATGAAACTCGCCACGCCTGTCTTCGCTTCAGCCACCACCACTCTGAATCCGATCTCTCTCGCGGATCTCGCGATCTCGCCAGAGTTCACGAACGCACGCGACCTCCCTCTAGCCAAAACAAGAATCCACGGTCTCCTCCGCTCTATCCTTGTCACGACGACGTTTTTCAACGAGTATGTGTCTCTTAGGAATCTCCGGAAATCGGACATGGAATACTCCGAGTTCGAAGGATCGATAGCTAGCTCTTGAGGATCGCGATTGAGACCGACCATGACGCGGGTGAAACACTGCGTTTCGTCTTCTTCGTCCATGTAAATCAGTTCGTAACTCGACAGCTTCTTCAAGATTTCCTTAAATTTGTTGATCCACAGTAGATTCTTGTTCGCCACGAGGAACTGAACCTCTCCGTTGAATCTACGAGCGGTCGTGTACAGAGGAATCAAAATGTCGGAGAAATCGTGGAAATTGTTCATCGTGTAGCCTCCCAAAGAGAAAAGCATCGCGGGAACGCTGTGATTCGTAACGCAACGCCAGTAACTAACGTTTTCTAGTTGGTCCGTGTTTCGTGTTAATTTCACCGTCCATTCTCTCACGCGATTCATCGCCCTAACGTCATCTCTTCTCGCGTAAGGTCTTATACGCCACGTGGAATTTCCCGAAAACGCAGACGTGATCGCCGCACGAACAGTCGCGGATTTACCGTGGATTCTTACGTCGCCGGTTAATTCGCATAACTCTGTTCTTGCTAGCTTGTTACATATAGGTTTCATGGTTTCCTCCATTTTACTTTGATTTGAAAATTCACTCAAAAATTAAAACATTACTCATAAGAATAACAAATAAACTGATTAATTGTAACTCCACTAAGAAAGAAAAAGCTAACTAATGATTGTTTCTGTGTTTCTGGCGTTTTGAAAAACGTGGTAAAAGAACTTACGGATTGGTAAAGGGCTGAGATAAGGTTTAAAGACAGTGCAAAGAGTGAAGACAAAGAAAAGAGAAGCAATGAAAGCTCCATAACCAAGTCTCTTGTGGTCGTGTTTGCCAAATCCACGAGCAAGTATTGTACCGTAAAGAAGATCTTTCTCTGTCAGTCTCTTGTCTATTAGGTTAGCTTTTACTTTCTTGCGATGCAAGAAACTCTAGAAACCGAGTTGTAACTCGCTAATGTAGAGAGATTAATGAATGTGAGAGAGAGAGAAATGTGTGAAGTATTTAAGAACTTTTTTCTATACGATTTTGGACGTGCTCAATGTTTGTTTCTGTAAATGTCAGGATTTTATGACAGGACCAAGAAGAGAAGTTTTTTATTACGTGGTGATAAGATCAAGAGTAAATGGGTTGGGTAGCAAAAGATTAAAGGGTAATTATTAGTGTTTTCTTTGATTTTTATTGTTATTGTTTTGTTAAAGTTAAGTTTAATTAATCTAAATTATAGAATCCATAAATTTCTTTATCTAATATGAAGTAATTTTCCATATTTTTAGTGTATTATCGATTTTTGCTTAGGAATTGACTACTAAATAACATCACAATGATCATGCACATATGGTTTATTTACGCCTTTAAGAATATTAAATATTCGACTCTATTTAAAATTTTGTAATAAATTACCTAATTTATTTGTATTCAAATTAAATTGAGTAAAATTTATAAGAGATGTTATTTTTTAAAATTAAATAATCAGCTTTTTAAAGTCTAATAACCATACATATAAAATAAAAACCTCAATTAAAAGATAATTATTTCTTAACTTTCATTTATAACGACAAAACGTTGATTATAATATTAACTCTTTTGTAACATAACTATAAATATGATATTATCTACCTTTCATAATTTAGGGAAAAAAAGAAGAGGAAAAAACTTTAAGCAATTCAAAAATATATTCTCAAATAATTGAAATTGTGCATTAGAAAAAGGGAAAGTTACTAAAAATGATCCCTAAATTGATTTGAAATACAAGTGTAACCCACATATTTCATGTTTGAGAAAAATAACCCAAAAGGGTAGTGAAATTACAACTATATCCTAGGGCAGAGGCCATAATGACTGTTTTAACCCTAGAAAAGTCTGCTGCGTAATATAGAAGTTTACCAGTAGACTTCCATTAGGAAATCAACGCGTAGACTCTATGAGAAGTCTGCTGGAGAAGATTTAGTACACTACCAAAGCAGTCTACTATATAATTATATTTTAAATTTAAATTTATAAATTAACAAAAAAATATTTTGATAAAAAATTTTGATTGCTGACCTTACTATAAACAATTGTGAAGTATGAAAAATAAAATTTCACAAATTAAACCTACTTAGACAAATTAGGTTATGAAGACTACTTTTGTGGTTTAGTAGACTACCACAGCAGTCTACTAAATAATTATATTTTAAATTTAAATTTATAAATTAACAAAAAATATTTTGATAAAAATATTTGACTGATGACCCTACTATAAACTATTGTGAAGTATGAAAATAAAATTTCACAAAATTTCACAAATTAAACCTACTTAGACAAATTAGGTTATGAAGACTACTTTTGTGGTTTAGTAGACTACCAAAGCAGTCTACTATATAATTATATTTTAAATTTAAATTTATAAATTAACAAAAAATATTTTGATAAAAAATTTTGATTGATGACCCTACTATAAACAATTGTGAAGTATGAAAAATAAAGTTTTACAAAATTAAACATACTTAGACAAATTAGGTTATGAATGAGATACATACTATACTAAACAAAGAGTTACCAAATAAGGTACATCATAGGTTGCAAACATGTTTTTACACTTAGGGTTAAAGTTAGGGTTTATCATTTTTATATTTAAAATGTCAAATTTACATAAAAGTGTTAACTTGTGAATGTATTATACGTTTTGAATGTTTGGAATAAGTTTTGGTATAGGATTTCGAATAATCATTGAAAATAATCGATTTATATGAAGTAGACTTCATTTAGAGGATGTGTATTTGTTTGCATCATCGAAATAAAATTTTTGTGAGAGGATGTGTATTTGTTTGCATCTCTCAGTATGTTTAGTAATCAAAGGTTTTCCAAATCGAAGGTCTTCACTATGTTTCTGTGCTTTTATTTTCTTATACGATGTTTGGTTTTGGATACAGCAGATTTCTCCAGTAGAATTCTCTTGTAGATTTCTCCAGTAGACTTCTCCAGTAGACTTCTCTTGTAGACTTCTCCAGTAGACTTCTCCCGTAGACTTCAATCAGTTGACTTCATGTGCAGTCTACAAACGAAGTTTATATACGAAGTTTATTGAAATTGAAGTCTTAAACTCAAATTCAGATTATTTTTTTAAATTGAAGTCTTAAACTCAAATTTAGATTAATTGGGGATATAAAAATACCTTAAAAAATCTAAAGTTATGATTTAATATGTAGAAAGTAGACTGCATTTAGAAGTCTAATAAACGAATTAAAACTAAAATTAAAATAAAAAATTTGAAACATATGGAGGCAAATTTCTATTTTTTAAAAAACATTTTAAAAATTTGAATTTTTTTCAACCAACACTACAAGAAACAAGCGCCGAATCAAAACTATTTTCCCAAAAAATTCACTTTGCCCCCAAGTTTTAGACCAGAATACAAAAGATTCAATTTCTTAAAAGTTTTTTTCTCATTTTATGAAAAGAAAAAAAAATATACTCATTCTCTCTTCGTCTCCCTCTCCTCTCCTCTCGGATCTCATCTTCTCTTTGTCTCCCTCTCCTCTTCTTGTTAAATTGGACTTGGATTTGGTCTCCCTTTCTCTCCTTTTTCACTTTCGATTTGGATAGTCTCAGATTTGGTCTCCCTTTCTCTCCTTTTCACTTTCACGTTGAATGTGTCTATAATGGAGAAGATGAGGAGAATCGGAGCTCTGGTATCTTGAATGGCGGAGAAGGATCGTTGCTTGAATGGATGGCTCTGATTTCACTGTTTTTCTTCTGGGGAACGACGATGGTGGCGATGAAAGAAGTATTGCCGATAACCGGTCCTCTCTTCGTTGCTGCATTTAGGTAAATTCCGGCCAGTTTGTTGCTTGTTGCGTTTGCGATTTATAGAGGCAGACCTATGCCTAAAGGAATCAATGCTTGGTTCTCTATTGCTCTTGTTGACACTACTTGTTTCCAGGTCTAATTACTTGACCTGAGCTCTAAGTCTTGAGTTTATAGATTCGTCTGATTGACAATGCTAATGATGATGGTGATGGTGACAGGGATTTCTTACTCAAGGATTACAGAGAACTTATGCTGGTTTAGGAAGTGTAAGGAAGCTTTCTCTCTCTTGCATTGTACTCTTGTCTCAATATGACCAAAAGTTTTAAGACTTTGTTCGTCTTCTTTACCGCGATGCTTTCGGGTTGCTAATCTGTTCGCTGTAACTTGTTGCAGGTTATAAATGATTCTCAGCCATTGACTGTAGCTGTATTAGCATCTTTCTGATTTGGTGAGTCTATTGGACTAGTGAAAGCAGGAGGTTTGCTTCTTGGGGTTGCTGGACTTTTGCTTCTTGAGGTATTCAGAGCCTTTCCACAAATGATGTCATAGCACTTCTCTACACATCCATTTTTGGCAGCGCAGTTATTAATTGATAATGTTCCAATTTTCTTTTATCTAACAAGGAATGAGGAAAACCGAGGACTGATGTTTGTATAAATTACAAAACCGAGGACTTTGTCACATCGGTAAAATCAGAAACCGATGGGAAAGGTGTGTATGTTCGACGAGTTGTTGAGACAGCAGAGGATCTCGAGCAATGGTCCGAAGCCGTTCGACGGTGATCTCGAAGATCTTGATTGCGGCGAGGATGATCGAGTGGAAGGTTGATATATCATGGTTTTTATCCGTTTTTTACGATGATATAAGTCATTTTCCTAGAGTCTTTTTAGTATTTTTCGACTCTTTTTGAGTCTTTATAGGTTAACGAACGATTGGAGCTTAATGGGAGCTTTTGGAGCATTTTGGAGCATCGAGGAAAGAAGAGCCAAAGTGATCAAGTCGGAGTCGAGCTTTCAAGGTTGTGTCGATCGACACGAGCATGTATGACGTGAAGATTGAAGAATTTCCTCTTCGGCCCACGAAGCCCATAAGTTTACAGAAAAGCCCAGTCCGAATTTTAGACCTTATATATAGTTTTTCCTTAGGCTTTTAGGTTTTTTATCCAGTTTTTAATTGAGACTTGAGAGAGGAGAGCTTTAGGAGAGATTTCGGGACTTCCAGACCTTCAGATTTCGAACCTTTGTATCTCTAACTCTATTTTTTTATGCAATTTTATTCATTCATAATGTTTACTGCATCTATGTCTGAGTAGTTTGCTTGTTAGGTTTAGGGTAATTCTAGGGTTTGATGAGAAATCGTTAGGATTGAAACACTGTTA
The DNA here is from genome assembly GCA_964056655.1 of Arabis hirsuta. Classification (NCBI taxonomy): domain Eukaryota; kingdom Viridiplantae; phylum Streptophyta; class Magnoliopsida; order Brassicales; family Brassicaceae; genus Arabis; species Arabis hirsuta. The sequence goes on from OZ053305.1 coordinate 18,117,762, forward strand.
GGATTTATTTTTATGTTCATCATCTAGATTTATTTAACTATGATTTTAGGACTGATCAACTGAAATTGGATATCCTAGGCTGCTTTAATAGATGCGAAAGTATTATTAACAACCGAACATAATCTTAGATGAGCAAAATTGTCTATTCGCAAAGAAATTTAGCTTAGTAATTTTGTGAACAATTGAACCTGAATTTAATGCTTGATTTTATTCACTAAGTTTGCAAAGAAATTTGGAATTTAGGGATTTAGTCATAGATAATCTCTGCAACGAAAGTTGATTGGTTTTATATTCGTGTTTGAGTTCTAGAACCGCGCTTAACAAATCCTAACCGTTTTTATCCTCGTGTCGATCGACACGGACATCTGTGTCAGTTGACACAGACGTATTTCGATTCTTTTCTGCGAATTACCCATAGCCTAACATTTTGTCCAATTGATTACTAGAACCCTTATCATCATTCACTTTGTTTACGTTTGCTGTTTATTTTACATTCATCACTATTTACTTAGCATAATTTGAATTCACTAATCGATTGTGTGTTTAGATTCCCTGTGGATTCGATCCCTAAGTACTACTACGATCTCTTAATTTGAGAGAGTAGCTCAGGGCAAATTTGAGCATATCAAAGGTGCTAACGAGGGTTTCGATGATGCTTGGAGTATCAGAGCCTCAATGGCTCTTGATCGCACTCTCGACGACGAGGTAAAATCAAATTTTGTTTGGTCTGTTAACGATTGTTAATCACTGGGGGAAGTAACGAATTAGGGAACATTGTTGGTCAATATCTCTTGGACTAATTAGTTTCATGTCGTAAGTTCTAAGAAATGGAAGAGGATTGAATTCGATTTATACAAACATATTGGTGTTGAACGAGAACATAGTTTTGTATGTGAATCATCAACATTCTTGAATTTGAATGTTTATTGCTTACAATGTTAGGGTATTTGGAGCATATAACGTAATTGTTGCTTTGTTTTTTCTTTTTGATTGATGATACTTTTGGTGGTAGGCATTTTCTCTCATTATGAATCCATTGAAACTTTTCCTTACAGCTTGAATTTTTTTCTTGTTCTGTAATGCAGGAAGAGGAAGATGAGTTTGATAAAGTTGCACTAGGGAAAGAAAGTGGTGGTGAAGGCTTGTCTGTTATGAAAGATGACCTCTCCGAATCGTGTGGTGGGCGGATTCGGGATCCTCGTGCTAATTATGTCGCTGCTAAAATTAAGCTGATGGAAGATGAAATCGAGACCAAAAAACTTAGCGCTTCTTGCGATCATTCCTCGAGAAGTAAAGACCCACCACACTCAGATGAATCATCCAAAGTTGTGCCTTCGAAACCTCGACAGCTTAAACTTAAGACCTCGACAGCTTAAACTTAAGAGAGAGGCTTTAATTTGGTTTTAGCTGCACATTTTTCAAATTGTTATTCATATTGATATAGATTATCTGCAGTTCTCGCTTTGTTTTGTTATAATATCATTTGTTACAATTTTGTGTTGCTCAAATCTCTTGTGATTCAATGTGATAAAAAAATTCATCATTGTAACGCCCGTGTACCAAAATGTAGATTTTTGGTTGGGTGTCGATCGACACAGGGTGTATTTGTCGATCAACACGAGTGTTTTTGGACTTATGAGAAGTCGGGTTTGGACGTTGTGTCGATCGACACAAGGTGGGTGTGTCGATCGACACGGGGTTAAATTAAATCGACCTGTTTGGTTTTTGATAGCGCGGTTTGGCGATCGATTTAGGGAACCCTAGGGTTCGATATATAAGGGGAAACAGATGCGTTGGGCCTGTAAAGATGAATTGGGAGAGAATAAAAAATCAGAGAGTTTGAGAGAGTTTCTTGTGATTTTTTTAGAAGGATTGATCGATTGAGGCTCGTTCTTGAGGCTTGTGGCTGATTTCGGGTCTGTAAGGACGAAATCAGAGGCTGATCGTGTGTTCTTCATGTTTATCCTCTTTTCAATCCTTTTTCGAGGTGAGTGTGTGACCGTAAGTTTATCAGGGTAAAGGATTAGATGAATTTGATTGATTGTGGTTGTTTGGATTGGATTTTGTGTGTTTGTGGATGAAATTGTTGTTGGGGTCGGATTTCACCCACTCGACGTTAAAGTCCAAAACCATGTGCGCGGCGCACAGACAAGCTGACACACTAACGTACAAGATGTATGTCATCCCCTAAGTCATTTTCCAACGAGAATACGAAGCAACTTTCCTCTCATGAGTCTTCTCCGTCCAAGAAGGGAGCCTTCTGATTCCTCTCTACTCGTAGCAATGTTAGAGAAGTCACAGTGCCGACGATGTCTCCAGGCCAGAGATGTCTCTCTGGCGGCAACGTCGAGCTGCCACCAATGTCGTTCTGCCGGAGATGTCTCTTTGCCAACGATGTCTCTGGGCCATAGATATCTCTCTGGCGGCAACGTCGCGCTGCCAGCAATGTCATGCTGCCAGAGATGTCTCTTTGCCAGCGACGTCTTGCTGCAAAAGATGTCCTGTCGCCAGCAATGACATTGGCCACCGAAGACCAGACTGACGACGAAGACCAGAAGGCTCTCCGTGGTAAAAGCCCAGTCCGACTACAAAGCCCACTTCGATGCGACCGACATGAAGAAAAGGGAATCTGCAAAGATTTAGGAAAGTTAATATTATCTCTTAGGGAAAGGCTTAGCCGACTTAGGGGGCTCTATATAGCAATGTAAAAACCCTTGAAAGAGGTATCCGCAACTTTGCTTACAAACACTTTCACAGCAATAGCATACATCTCTTTGCTCATCGTTTTCATAGCTTCGCATAGAAATCTTTGTCTCCTCTCGAAACCCTTACAAATCTAATTGTGCTAGTTTCGACTCTCACAATTTGTCCACATGTGTGGATGGAGAGAAAGCCATACAAGTGATGGAGGAAGTCCACAGCGGGTCTTGCAGCAATCATTCAAGACGCAAAATATTGGCGATTAAGATCAAGCGACGTGGTCACTTCTGGCCTACGATAGTACCCGACTGCGTGAAGTTTTCAGCCAAGTGCGAGAAGTGTCAGCGACATGCTCCAAAGATTCATCAGCCAACCGAGATGCTCTCTTCTGTCACGTCTCCCTATCCATTCATGAGATGGGCCATGGATATCGTCGGACCATTGAATCCCTTAAAGCAAAAGCGCTTTCTACTTGTTCTAACTGATTATTTTTCAAAGTGGGTGGAAGCTGAAGCTTTTGCTAGTATCAAGGATGCCCAAGTTGAGGAACATCATATTTTGTCATGGGGTACCTTACGAAATTGTTACTGACCGGTTCGTCTCCAACCAGTTTGTCTCCAACCGGTTCGGGACTTTTTGCGCGAAGTGGAAAATTCGACTAAGCAAGTCTACGCCCCGCTATCCTCAAGGCAATGGACAGGCGGAAGCAACCAACAAGACAATTCTCGACGTCTTAAGAAACACTTGGATGAAAAGAAAGGTCGTTGGGCCGACGAGCTAGAAGGCGTATTATGGTCCCACCGCACCATTCCACACCGAGCAACGGGCGAGACTCTATTCACCCTTGTCTATGTGTCATCCCTTCGGAGATCTGTTCTTTCAGAGTACGATGCCATCTCCTACCGGGAAATAAGGAGCTCAATCACTCACTGCTCCTAGACGAGTTGGACTTCATTAACGAAACACGCAATCAAGCACTCATCCGGATAGCAAACTATCAAAGCGTGGCCTCGAGATACTACAACTCCAAGGTCCGGGAAAGACGGTTCTGCGAGGGCGACTTAGTCTTGCGAGAAGTCTTCCAGAACACAGCAGAGCGCAACGCAGGTAAGCTTGGAGTCAACTAGGAAAGGCCTTACAAAATTACCGCTATTGTCCGCTCAAGTGTCTACGAACTCACCACCATGACGGGCACACCAATCCCCCATTCCTGGAACGCGAAGCACTTGAAGAAGTACTATCACTAGTCTTCTCTATAGGCTTTCGTAACGAACTACGGGGCGACTTAATCCCTGAAAAGGGTACTTAGACAGCTTGTCTTCGGACGAGTTCAGTTGCCCCCCTCTAAACAAAAGCGAGGGGAGTGGGGTACATATACTCCCATCATTGACAACTTCTTTACTGGAACTATCAGGCACTTGACACAAGTCTCACTGACTTCGTCAGCTAGATCCCCTTCGGGCTGTTCAAAGCTGATGCCAGCAAGTTCGTTTCGCAACCGTTGCTGTTGGCCACAGCGACGATGTGAAAACTCGAACACAAGGACATCTATCATCGGATCCATAGCGCGCTATATAAGTACTAATGTTCAGTATTGGGCGGACAAACCCAACTGATCATTCGAAAACCCAACAGCGTCGTTGGTACAAAGCAGCTACCAATAGTTAGACGGTCTGCAAACCAAATAATCATTCTGAAAACCCAACAACACAATAGTAAAAACTAAAGGTGTGTTCGCTCTCAGATAGACGTGTTCAGATGGTAGCCCCATTCTAAAAACCCAACAACAATGTGGTACAAGCAAAGCATGGACGCGTCAGGGACTTCACTACTTTGCAATCACGCTACAACCAACTTACGTTTTCATTTTAAGACTTAGTCAACATCGAGTACTCTTACTCCTAAAAGTCCTTGTGACCTATCAAAAGACAAAGCGAGTTTGACTCATAAGCAAGACGAGGAACAAAAGCCACTTTCATTGTCATCCCGCAGTCGCTACAATGCAAGGTAAACATAATCATGGAATGAATACAAACCATCCAATGCCACTACCGGAAATCATGGTTGACAACATCTAAAAATCTAACAAAATTCATAAACAAGAAACACAAAATAAACTAAGTCCAAAAAGAAAACGTCACTCGTCGACCTCATCGGCGTCATCGGCATCGCCTGCCTCGGTGTCATCATCGGCGTCATCCGCCCGGCATCATCGGCGGCAGCAGCAGAAGTATCAGGCGCCTACAGCATTCTCCTTGCTTCGGCGACAAGGTCCGCAAACACATTACGGGCATCGTAAATCAGAGCCTGTCGCCGTTGCAGCTCCTCAACCTCATCCTCCAGAGTTGGCGCCGATGGGCGCTGAAGAAGCTCAATAAGTTCCGGGTTCACGTCAATCTCAGCAAGGTCCAACATGTCGTCCTTTGCCTTCCCATCAATTTCTGCAAGTAACCTGGAGAGCTCTCTGGCTCGTCTGTCAAAGTCGCGGGTCATCTCATCTCTCGCCTTAGCAACGGCGTTGTCGATTCGTATATCTAGGTTATCATGGGCAAAGTCCAACTGCCCCTTCAGCAAAACTATCTCCTCCCTGTCCTTGGCACGCTCAGCCTCGATCTCCATCAGCTTAGACTCCAACTCCTTCTTGCTTCTCTTTGTGGAGCTACAAGAACTTTGGTCCGCTCAACAAGCTCGTCCAGTCTGGATTGGAGGACAACGTTGGCCTCTCGGCTCTCGTTAAGCTCTCTCTCTTTGGCGCGAATATCCTTATCATAGTTTCCCGCCAGTTGGTTCAGATGGAGAAAAAGCTGCGTAAAAGGAAGTAAAGTAAGGAGATGTAATATCGAAACAAGAAACGCAAAGTCATAAAAAAAACATTAAAGACAAAGTGAATCGAATCTCGGAAGCCTTGGACTTCGTCAGCGCGTAGACCTCACCATGAAGCAACCCGTCGACTGGAAGGAAAACGGCCCCAAAAGCCGAGGTCCTAACAGGGGCCGCTGCACCTGTACTCGCCGATGCTGCCCTCTCGGCGACAGCCAGAGGGGAAGTACCCAATCTCTGCCTCTTCGAAAGAGCTCTTTCGGGGACATCTCCTCCATTGCCGCTGGAGAGAAGAGCCCTCTTCAGAGACTGCTCACGCCGTCTCGCAACCTCGTCAGGAGTGAGAAAGGAAGAGTGAGGACGCAGGAACGATGCAGTAGGCACCCTTGGCACTGTACCGGATGCAACCCTCGTCCGCAACGACAACATCGTCGGAGCGGCAGACGTCGGCACCACAGTCCTTGGCGTCTTGGTAGTTGCTGCTTTCGCCATCTCCGCCCTTTGGCGAGACAATAACCTCTTCTCGCCTCGGCCGAGAGTCTTTCCCAGGATGACCGGAGTGGAAAGCGCCTTCTCAATCCTCTGGCGACTGAACAATCCAAGCCAATGACCTTTCTCGGAGGTGAGAGCCCCGTGCATTGCAGCAATGATGCTGGCATCGATCACGGGGAACACTGGCTTCACTGCGGAAGACAATTTAAGAGTTAACATGCGAGGAAACACGCATTAAGAAAAACCGACAAAGAAACAAATGAAAAGAAACTAAGAGGTGGTCACCTCTTCTCTCCCATTTCGTCTTGACAAGAGTGACACAACTAGCTTCAGCGGGGTTCTCTAAAATCTCAGCAAAGAAAAAACGGTCTTCAAAGTGCTCATCCTTGCTGGGGAACCCATCGATGAGTCCCCGTCCCGCCATGGGAGTGATGTTGTACTTGAGCTCCTCCTTCCGATTGCGAGTCCTAAAGCCCAGCAAGCAGGACAAGTGCTCGATGCTAATCTCAATGCCATGTTCCTTGCTGAGCACATAGACGCCAATGAGATGTCTGAGGCCTCTCGGGTTAACTTGAGCAAGGGAGACGTTATTCGCTGCTAGGAAACAAAGAAGGCATCCGGGAACCGGAAACTGGAGCAAGCACTGGTCGAAGTAGTTCTCGTAAAGAGTAAAGTGCCCTGGAGGCGGGGCATCGGCTCTGTCAGTAGACCTGGGGGCGATCAACGCAATCTCCTCCAAGATCACGCACCTCTCCCGGAGAAGCCGCAACGACTCCGCATCTGAGAGAGAAGACCCAAGAGGGTCTGGTCGGATCGGAGTCCTTCGCTTTTTCTTAGTCGTTTGCACCTGATCAACCTCAACAGGTGCAGCCTCTCATCATCTATATCAACACTAGAAGCCTGCGAATTGAGCGAAGAAGCGGAAGGCGACGGCAGCGATGCATCCGCACCACCGGGCGGAAGCAGCGGATCCTCGTCGTTCAGAAAAAGCAGGGCATTGACTTCCTCGCTTCGGATCCTCAGGTCATTGTCCCCGACAATCCTCGCCGGGACTCTGGAAACGTCGGCAACACGGCCCGTCGCTCGCGAGACCGTGGCGACATGACCCGATGCTTGCGTGACCTCAGTGACACGACCCGGAGAGTGCGAGACCTCGGCGACACGACCCGGAGAGTACGAGACCTCGGCAACACGACCTGGAGAGTGCGAGACCTCAGCGACACGACCCGAAAAATGCGAGACCTCGGCAACACGATCCGAAGAGTGCAAGACATTGGCGTCACATCGTCTCGCCCGTGAGACATCGGTGCCTTCGCCCGTAACTCTCGAGACATCGGCGTCCTCACCCGTCACCTGCGAGACATCGGCGTCGCTCTCCATCGCCCGAGAGACATCGGCGTCGCGGTCCGTCGCCCGCGAGACATCGAGTTCGACCCCTCCGACCAAGAAAAATTTCATCTTATCCATAACCTCCAAATTACCTACATCAATTTCCAACAAAGATCAAAAATCAAGGGTTTGATACAAGTTGCTAGGCAAAGATTGTTCTTCATGCATGGAGCAAAAAATCCAAAAAGAAATTCCAAAAGTCAACAAAGCACAAGCCTATTCAATCAACAATCAAAGCTTGTTGATCCAAAAAGACCAAGGGTTCAAGGACACCCACTAGTAATCAACAAAGACAAAGATTGTTTTTCATAGAAACCTAGATCTACAATGGTGGAATTCACAAAGGGAACTAGGGAGGTTTAGGAGAAATGTGAAAAGAGGAGAAGACTCACCAAGGAAGCGACGGCGGTGAGTCCTCGGCAACGGCGTGTCCTCGGCGATGGCATGTCCTCAGCGGCGTGTCTGAGTCGCGACGGCGGCGGAAAGAAGAAGAAAGGAGGGGAAGAGAAAAGAAGAAGAAAAGAGGGGAAGAAGAAGAAAAGAAAAGAGAAGAAGAAGAAAAGAAAAAAGTTTTCCTTCTTTTCATTTCATTCGCGCTCCCTGGTTTCTTCAATAGCATTACCATTTTGAGGAATCTTTTTCCATCGCCAACGACATCATTGGCATCCGCGATCAGAACACGAAGTCTTAAAATCTTCGTAACTGCATAAAGTCTTAAAATCTCCAACACAAAACGAATACATCATATTTGTCCTCTATTACAGTGATGACAGCTTTAGCAGTCAAAGCATTGCATTTACAGAGTCGACACACACTAACAGCCCGAGCCAGAGGCGTCGCGCTAAGAATACTGTATTGATTTTGGACAGCAACGCCGATACCCAGAAAACTTTAACTCGGTACTATTATCACTAACACTACCGAGCTGGGGGCTAACTGTTGGGGTCGAATTTCATCCGCTCGACGTTAAAGTCCAAAACCATGCGCGCGCGGCACGCAGACAAGCTGACACACTAACATACAAGATGTATGTCATCCCCTAAGTCATTTTCCAACGAGAAGACGAAGCAACTTTTTTCTCCTGAGTCTTCTCCGTCCAAGAAAGGAGCCTTCTGAGTCCTCTCTACTCATAGCAACGTTAGAGAAGTCACAGTGCCGGCGATGTCTCTAGGCCAGAGATGTCTCTCTGGCGGCAACGTCGCGCTGCCAACAATGTCGTGCTGCCAGAGATGTCTCTTTGCCAGCGATGTTTCCGGGCTAGAGATGTCTCTCTGGCGGCAACGTCGCGCTGCCAGCAATGTCATGCTGCCGGAGATGTCTCTTTGCCAGCGAGAGATGTCGTGTCGCCAGCAATGACATTGGCCACCGAAGACCAGACTGACGACGAAGACCAGAAGGCTCTCCGCGGTAAAAGCCCAGTCCGACTACAAAGCCCACTTCGATGCAGCCGACATGAAGAAAAGGGAATCTGCGAAGATTTAGGAAAGTTAACATTATCACTTTGGGAAAGGCTTAGCCGACTTAGGAGGCTATATATATCAATGTAAAAACCCTTGAAAGAGGTATCCGCAACTTTTTTTACAAAAACTTTCACAGCAATAACATACATCTCTTTGCTCATCGTTTTCATAGCTTCGCATAGAAATCTCTGCCTCCTCTCGAAACCCTTACAAATCTAATTGTGCTAGTTTCGACTCTCACAATTGTGCTGGAGATCGATGGATTGTATTAGAGATCGAGCCATGAGAGGATGGGCTCGTTCTCTGTTCTGCGATGTCGTGTCGATCGACACAATTTCTTCGTGTCAATCGATACCATGGTGGTGTGTCGATCAACACAAGTGCAGTATGTCGATCGACACCTAGTGGTTGTGTCAATCGACACAGTGCTCCTGACTAGTTCATTGTTTGATTGTTCGTGTATTCTTGTTGTATGCTCATCCTGGTATTGTATCTCTTGCTTATGCCTGTGTGTATAACCTATAGACGGTATGACCGCCTCGCTGAGTATTTGTGATAATACTCATGCAACTCTTTTTGCCATGTGTTGCAGGTAAAGAGAAAGTGTGATCGTGGAATCATGGCCGGGAAGAGGAGATGATCTAGTGTTTCGGTTGATTGAATATTGTTGTTAGAATTGCTAGATTGCTAGTGAATTCTGGAATTGTTACTTGGTTATTGTTCGTTATTTTGTATTGGAATTGAATTGGTTATTGGTTAAACGGTTTAGTGGGTTAATAAAGTATGAGATTTATTGATTTGATTGTTATTTGATTATTATAATTGTTGCCGCATCACTTGTGTTTGGCCCATTGGAGATTAATATATGTGATGATAGTAATCCGAAGGGAAAATTTTTAAATTTTTGGATTGGGTTGTTTCAATCATAATAAAACATCATTCAGCAAAACATCACTCAGCAACGTAAGCAAACAATTTGTTCTTGTTATAGGACTTGATAATCCAAATCCTATACTTCAAACTAGAAACAACACTTGGTTATTGTTATATGACTCGATAAACCAAATCCTATACTTGAAACTAGAAACATACATTTACTCCAAAATGTTTTATAAAAAACCAAAGACCAAATAAGGTTGTTAGAATTTTAGAAATTATGTGAGTAGAATTTTAGAAAATATATGTTGAACTTTAGACATGTACTCAGACATATTTTCAATCAAATTTAAAATATAGACTTCATTTGTAGTCTGCGCGTAGACTTCATAAACAGTCTACTAAAATGTGCGAAATACTAATTAATCATGAAAATTAGATGGATTATAACAGAAGATGTGAAACTCAGCCATAAGGAAGAAAAATAATTAACACACATTTTAGATCAAGAAAATCTAAACAATTCATTATACATAATTTTAAAATGATTTTTTAATTAAAAACAACAATACAGACTTCAAATACAGTCTACTAGTAGACTTAAGTCAGACGTCTACCAACAACAGCTAATTACTACTCAAACAAGAAAATTGATTTATACAATAAATATTGCACCTAAGTATGTCAAATTCACACAGAAGAAAACACATTAGATAACACACATGTGGGAGCAAGAAAATCTAAAAAATTTATTATAAATAAGTTTTAAATGCATTTCTAAAAAAATTAAATCTGTAGACCTCATAGAAAAGTCTACAAGTAGACTTAAGTCAGACGTCTACCAACAACAGCTAAAGACTACTAAAACAAGAAAATTGATTTATACAATAAATATTGCACCTAAATATGTCAAATTCACACCGAAGAAAACACATTAGATAACACACATGTGGGAGCAAGAAAATCTAAAAAATTCATTATAAATAATTTTTAAATGCATTTCTAAGAAAATTAAATCTGTAGACTTCATAGAGAAGTCTACATAATAAGTTATTTTTGCATCTACGACAAACGCTAGTAGACTTCATCAGCAGTATATTAGGTTACTTTTGCATTTGACCAGAATTTGACTTTTTCAGTAGACTTCTCTATGAAATCTGCTAAATAAAAAGATTATTTTTGCAATTGACCAAAGATTGACTTTTTCAGTAGACTTCTCTTGCAGTCTACTAAATACGCAAAAAACCAGTAAACTTCAAGCAAAGTCTGCTGAAATGAGTAGACTCCATTCTGAAGTCTACTCAAAAGGCCGGGTTACATTTGCAATTGACCAAATTGTTGACTTTTCGAGTAGAGTTGTCTACTCTGAAAAAATGTTTGTTTTGTGTTTGACCAAACATTTATCGGTAGACTGCATAAGAAGTCTACCGATAAATGTTTTTCTTGGTCAATGTTTGAGATATTGGTCAAACGCAAAACTAACCCGTCCGTACATAACAGACTTGTGATGCAGTCTACTCAAAAAGTCAACAATTTGGTAAATGCCAGAAATAACCTCGGAGTAGACTCTATCTGCAGTCTACTGGAGAAGTCTACGGGAGAAGTCTGCTCTATAAAGTCAAAGTTTTGGTCAAATGTAAAACTAACCCATTTTCAAGTAGACTTCATGTGCAGTCTATGAGTTTTTTTTTATTATCAAAGGAAAACAAGTAGACTTCACGAGCAGTCTATTTTAAATATTTTAAAAAATAGTCAATTGCAAATCTAACCTTTCGTTGACTAGTAGACTTCTGGTGCAGTCTACCAGATCAGAAAACACGGTTTTTATCTCCGTTTCCGCCGTAGAGCTCGGTTTTCAGCTCCTTCAAGCACCTGAAAAATCTAATATAACCGTTAACAAAGAAGTCCAGCCGTCGTTTATGCAAGAACCATTGAAAATCGATAGATTATGAGAGAAAGAATTTTGAAAACCAAATTTAGATAGTTTTTTGGATGAAATTGGAGAGGAAATGGGTGAGGAAGAAGTTATGAGCTCACAAATAAAGCTCTTATCTACAAAAAATCAGTTGGAGAAGCATTTAGAGCTTGATTTTGGTTGTTCATGGTGGTTGGAAATATTGATGATAATGGCATTTTCATAAATAAGTTGATATAATTGGGTGTTTATTTGATAGTTTTGAATATATGATTTATTTTTAAAAAATAATAATTCAAATATAATGGCATTTTCGTAAATATGTTGAATTTTATGGTTGGTTTGATAAAATTTTGAAGAAAGAGAAAGAGGAGGTTACATTTGCTGTTAACCTCAAATTTGAGGTTATTTCAATAAACCTCCCTTAGAAAAATGGAGAAAATTGTTTTGGTGATAACTCTTCTAATTCTTTCTTTCTCTTGTAAGTTTATTTTAATTTTTATTATCATAATAGGAAGAATATTTTGTAGTGTATATTGAAATGTTATTTAAATAATTTAATATATATATATATATATATTTTTCGTTATAATTATTTAGATGCATCGAGTATTATGAAAAATTCTAATGGTGATTGGAGAACCAGTTCTTCCAATCCATCAGCAAACCCTCCAATTGATTTTCAGATAAATGATCAACTTCCAAGAAATGAACATCTTGATTACCCCTCGGCTACCAATGAAACAACCCAACCCAAAAATTTAAAAATTTTCTCTTCATATTACTATCATCATAGATATTAATCCTCAATGGGCCAAACACAAGCGATGTGAAAACAATTAGAATAATCAAATAACAATCAAATCAATAAATCCAATACTTTATTAATCTATTAAACCGTTCAATTCAATAAATCAATATCAATAGCCAAATAACCAATCAACCAATACCCAATAACAATATCCAATTCAGTCAATTCCATTCGAATAACAAATAAACAAGGGTTCGAGAATTACTACATCCTAGCAATTCTAACTCAAGACCACAAAAATGAGACACTAGATCATCTCCTCTTCCTGGCCATCATTCCACGATCACAATTTCTCTTTACCTGCATCACATAGCAAAAAGAGATGCGTGAGTATTATCACAAATACTCAGTGAGGCGGTCATCCCGTCTACAGGTTATACACACAGGCATAAGCAAGAGATACAATACCAGGATGAGCATACAACAAGCATACACGAAACAGTCAAACACGAACCAGTCCAGGAGCACTGTGTCGATCGACACAACCACTAGGTGTCGATCGACACAACCACTAGGTGTCGATCGACATATTGCACTTGTGTCGATCGACATATTGCACTTGTGTCGATCAACACACCACCATGGTGTCGATCGACATGATGCATCTGTGTCGATCGACACAAAGAAATTGTGTCGATCGATACGACATCCTAGAACAGAGAACGAGCCTATCCTCACATGGCTCGAACCCTAATGCGATCCATCAATCTCCTACACGATTTCATCCACAAAACACACGAATTCCAATCCAAACAACCACAATCAATCATATTCCATCTAATCCTTTACCCAGATAAATCTACGGTCACGCACTCACCTCAAAAAAGGATTGAAAAGAGGATGAACACGAAGAACACACGAACAGCCTCTGATTTCGTCATCACAGACCTGAAATCAGTCACAGCAACGATCTTTCTTGCTCACAAGCCTCAATCGATCAATCCTTCTCAAAAATCACCAGAAACTATCTCAAACTCTCTTATTTCTGATTCTCTCCCAATTCTCTCTGTTTTCTTCTGAAAAACGTGGCCCAACGCGTCTGTTTCCCTTTATAAATCGAACCCTATGGTTCCCTAAACCGATCGCCAAACCGCGTGATCAAAAACTGAACTTGTCGGTTCAATTTAACCCCGTGTCGATCGACACACCAGCCTTGTGTCGATCGACACAATGTCCAAAGCCCGACTTCTCACAAGTCAAAACACTCGTGTCGATCGACACACACACCCTGTGTCGATCGACACCCAACCAAAAATCCACCTTTTGGTTTACAAGCTTTACAATTATCCCCCACTAACACGGATTCGACCTCGAATTACGTGACATGTCCCGCTAAGGTTAATACTCCCGTCTAAAACCCGACCAGATTCACCCGGAAATATCAACGACGCAACGCTTCTTGATCTGGATTAGGGCTGCCCGATTGATCGCATAACAATCAAACAAGAACATGCACGACCAACCGTTGACCCCGAATTGGACCAAATGATTGCACAACAATCAAACAAGAACATGCACGACCAATGGCGCTACATATGCTACCAGGGTTGTCCGAACCGAGGTTCCAAACACAAGTAAAAAACCCTAGACTCAACGTCCACAAACACACTCCTGGCCCTCGACCAGCACCACTCGTGATCACACCTGATCCCCGAGCTCCACTAGTCTCATACTAGCCACATTGCACCGTATCACCACGGCTGCAATCCTGACCCAACCCGGTCAGCACCACCTGAGATCCACTCCTGATCCCCGAAGTTCGTCCAGTCTCATACTTACAATCACACTACAGACACTATTGCTCATACTCATATCTATATACACCACTCCACTCTCAGGATCGTCACCCTTTGAGCTCTCGATGTATATCATACCATCCCACCTTCAAGACCGCCGTCCATCCAGCTCTCGGTATGCTCCAGCCCCTCCTACTCTCAGGGTACACAGTCCGTCAAGCTATCGGCTGCAGATGAATCACACATCCCCTGGAGAGGCTTCAACCCCTCAAAGTATATGCAAGGGAACCACTTTCCCCCGGAAAGAACCTTACTGTCCCCTCAAGTACATCCAGGAGAACCACTATCCCCTGGGCAATCACGTTATAACGTACATCATAAGCACCTGTCGACCAAAATCACCTCTCGTGGTCATCCGGAACAACCCAATCACCAGGGTGTTCCCACAGAGTCCCTGGAAAAGACAGTCCTAACTCACATAAGACTTCTATTCCAGACTACCCCTAGGAAATAGATAGGCTCTAACTCACATAAAACCTCTATTTCCCAGCGCCATCTAGGGAATAGACAAGGCCTAACTCACATAGAACCTCCATCCCCAGATAATCCTCTTAGAACATGGACAGCCCTAACTCACATAGAACTTCCATTTCTAGCCTCCCTAGCCGATAGACAAGTCCTAACTCCCATAGAACTGTATCGGTAGACCTCCACATGACCTACCAGTCATCATAACACATGACTCCACCAGTCATACCATAAGAACTCACATCTTATCACACAATTAATAAGGAAAAACTCATCTTATTAATCTCAAATGTATAATCGTTACAACAACAGCAAACAAAAATACATACAACTCATAGCCACATGCTAAAACAGACTCTGAAAACCAGAAAGACACTCCAGCCACTACTTGCTTCTCGAACCACTTTGAGAACTTCGTCTTCATCAACGCTTCTGGTTCCCAAGTCTCCTTCTGAATACCGTCACAGTCCCACACGACTCTCACCAACGGTATACTCTTCCGACGCAGCACCTTGACTCTCCTCTCGAGAATCCTCGCAGGCCTCACCGCCAACGTCATGTTGGGCTGAAGATCCTCTGGAATCCTAGCCAACACTTCCGCAGCATCGAAACATGGAAGACTTTGTGAAAAGCCTTCATACACTGAGGTAACTCCAATCGATAAGCTACCGGTCCGACCCGCTCCACTACCTTGAACGGACCCATAAACCTCGGACTCAGCTTATTTTCCGAAATGGATCTGTTAGGACCCCTCAACATCGCTGCCTTGAGATACACCAGATCTCCCAGCTCAAACTCCATCTATTTCTGGCTCTTATCGGCATAACTCTTCTACCAATCCTGAGTCTCCCTCATGTTCAGCCTCAAGACACGGATCTTCTCCGTCATCTCCTGAAGAAAATCCGCACCAAACATGCTCCTCTCCCCCACTTGAGTCCAGCATAATGGTGTCTGACACGGCCTTCCATACAGAGCCTCATATGGAGTCATCCCAATACTCGCCTGGTAACTGTTGTTGTACGCAAACTCAACCAGGTTCAAATTATCCGCCCAATGACCACCATAATCCAGCACACACATCCTCAGCAAATCCTCTAATGTCTAAATCGTCCGCTCGGACTGCCCATCCGTTTGAGGATGATACGCTGTGCTCATATGCACCTTAGTGTCCATCTCAGCCTGAAATGCCCTCTGAAGTAAATCTCGGATCCCTGTCTGACACAATACTTGCTGGCACCCCGTGCAACCTCACTATCTCACGCACATACTTCTTGGCCAACACCGCCGCTCCGTCGGTCTTCTTGATGGCAAGAAAATGTGTTGACTTCGTCAGACAATCCATGACAACCCAAATCGCATCATATGTCCGTGACACAGGCAACCCCGTCACGAAATCCATGGTAATCATATCTCACTTCCACTCCGGGATAGGCAAACTCTGCAACATACCACTCGGAACCTAATGCTCAGCCTTCACCAACTGACACACGTTGCACGCTGCAACCTAGTTAGCTGCATCCCTCTACATCCCAACCCAGTGATAATACCGCTTCAGATCACGATACATCTTGGTTGCTCCCGGATGAATCGATAACATGCTCGAATAAGCCTCCCTCAGGATCTCCTGCCTCAGATCTTCGTCCTTGGGTACACAAACCCGCCCGTTCACCAGTATCGTCTCATTCGTCGAGACCAAATATTCTGAACCTGCCGCCTTAGAAGCAACAATCAATCCCTGATCCTTCTCCTGAGCAAACCGAATCGTACTCAACAAATCTGCTTGGTTAGCTGCCTCTAACCCCAACGGCTCCTTTGATATAACATATAATCTCAACGTTCTGATCTCGCTCACAAGAGCCTACATATCCTGCTCCTGATCTGAAGCAACCCTATTCTAACGCATAGCATCTGCAACCAGATTAGCCTTACCCGGATGGTACCCAATCTCTAGGTCATAGTCCGCAACTAACTCTATCCAGCGCCTTTGTCTCTGGTTCAGCTCTGGCTGAGTGAAGAAATACTTGAGACTCTTGTGGTCTGTGAACACATGCACCTTTCTGCCATACAGATAAGACCTCCAAATCTTTAAGGCAAAAATCACCGTATCCAACTCCAAATCATGGGTAGGATAATTGCACTCGTGCTTCCTCAACTGCCTCGAAGCATACGCAATTACCTTCCCCTGCTGCATCAGTACACATCCCAGACCAACTCCTGAAGCTTCAGTATACACCACATTAGACTCACCCGGCTCGGGTAACGCCAACACAGGTGTACTCGTAAGCATTTCCTTCAGCTTCCCGAAACTCTCCTCGCAAGCTGAAGACCACACAAAGGGAATATCCTTCCCTGTCAACTTCGTCATCGACTATGCCATACTCGCAAACCTCTTGACGAACCTCCAATAATAACCCGCTAACCCAAGAAAACTCCTGATCTCAGTGGCACTCCTCGGTTTAGGCCAACCTCTGATAGCCTCAATCTTAGCCAGATCCACAGAAACTCCCTCTGCAAACACCACATGGCCAAGAAAGCTCATCTCTCACTGCCAGAAACTGCACTTACTCAACTTTGCGTACAGCTTGTGCTCCCGCAGCTTCTCCAGAACCAATCTCAGATGCACCTCATGCTCTTCCGGACTCCTCGAATACACCAGAATATCATCTATGAAGATGATCACGAACACGTCTAGATACTCCAGGAACACTCCGTTCATCAACCGCATGAACGCTGCTGGCGCATTCGTCAACCCGAACGGCATCACCACAAACTCATAATTCCCGTACTTCATCCTGAAGGCCGTCTTCCTAACGTCCGCCTCATCAATCAAAATATAATGGTAGCCCGAAGCCAAGTCGATCTTGGAGAACCAAGTAGCCCCTCGCAACTGATCCAACAACTCATCAATGTGCGGCAGAGGATTCCTGTTCTTCACAGTGACTCGGTTAAGTCCCCGGTAATCGATGCTCAACCAGAAAATCCCATCTTTCTTCTTCACGAACAACACCGGTGCTCCCCACGGTAAAACACTAGGCCGGATGAATCCCTTCCCCAACGGATAATCCAGCTGCTTCTTCAGCTTTGCCATCTCTGCTGGAGCCATACGGTAAGGTGCCTTGGATATAGGAGTCGTCCCAGGTTCCAACTCAATCGTAAATGGATCTGACCTCGACGGCGGCAATCCCAGCAACAACTGAAATACATCCTGGAAATCCCGAACAACTCGAATATCCCCAACTGCAACCTCTCCAACAGTCTTTGGCATCACGATCGTCGCCAGATACGCCTCACAGCCCTTCTCAACCAACTGCTCGGCCTGTATCGCTGAAATCACGAGACTTCCGGAAGTCGGTCTCACACCCTAATAAACCAACCTCCCAGCCTCTCGCTCGAACACTACTCGTCTCTGATGATAATCCAGATGGACCCTTTACCGATCCAGCTAATCCATCCCCAGGATGACATCGTACAACTCCACCAGATTGATGATCATATCTACTGGCATCAACTCTCCCGCCACCAAAACCTCCACACCACAAGCCCGCCCGAAAGTAGCTAACGTCCTGCCACCAGCAACCTTAACTACCCCCGGCTGCTCACCGAAATCGCTCTGGATACCGCTGCCCTTCGCACACTCCGGAGTAATGAAGCTATTTGTAACTCCTGAATCAAACAACATGTGGGACTCACATCCGCCCACAACTAAGGTCCCTGCACAAATCCCATCTACTTTAAGACCCTGACACTCTAGCGCTGACTCACAATTTCTAAACAACTAAATTCAAACAAACACCAAAATTTAAAATAGGTCAAGTCTGAAAATTACCTGTGATCGATCTGGTGCTAGAGCCACCCGCATCTGTCGAAGTAAATACCCGTGGCGTCTCTGCGATCTGAACCAACGACTGCATCGCCAATGGCTGCACTACCGCCATCGCCATCTGCTGTAGCTTCGGATACTTAGGCTTAATATGCCCCGGTTCTCTATAGTGATAGCACACCTGAGCACCCCGAGCCTCACTCCTCTTCGGACAACTGGCCACCTTGTGATCCAAGCTCCCGCACCCGAAGCAACCTGGACCACCCTGTCCTCTCTGACTCGGCCCTGAAGTGCTCTCCCACTTCCTTTTCTGTCACTGAGCAGGCTTGCCGCCCCTGCTCGACCCCACCTGCTGCTGTGACCTCCTCTGCTGCTGAACCGGTGGACTAACCACCACAGCCTGCTCCCTGAGGTCCTTTTCAATCGCAGCAGCCATCTCAACTAGCTCCGCCCTCGTGGCGAACTTATTCGCCCTGCAGCGAGTCCTCAAATCAGCTCGAAGTCCCCTTATGAACCTCTTCACCTGGGCCTGCTCGCCCTCCATGCCCCTACCAGCATGTACCAGAAGTCGATTGAACTCCAAATCGAACTCTCTCACTGTCCGATCTCCCTGAGCCAGGTCCAGAAACCTCGACTCCAATCAATCTACCGCCTCCTGCAGAAAATACTTGGCATTGAACTCAGCCAAGAAATCCTCCCATGCCATCTCGGCCTGAACCCTCCTGGCCTCAACACCTCTCCACCAGAGATGCGCATCACCATCTAGATAGTGAACCGCCAGATCAACCCGGTATCCCTCCGGACACCTGATAGAGTGAAAGTTACGCTCCAACCTCAGCCGCCACTCATCGGCCTCCTCAGTCTTGATACCTCCCGAGAAAAACCCGGTGTCAATCCTCTGCATCTGCTCCATCATCCTCAGGTAGGATGGAAGCTCCTCTGCAACCGCCACACCCGGCTGCACACCAGCCACTCCCGGCTGAACCCCAACCACTCCCAGCAAACCTGCTAAGCGATCATCTCGGTCCTGGGCCACACCTACGGCAGCACCCCCACCTAGGACTGCCGCACCCCCAGTTACACCGCAATCCACACCAACCCCATCAGCCCTCACGCTGACACTCGTAGCGACCACACCCACGGACCCCTCCTGAAACGCATGCGAGTCCGCCACCTGCTCCTGCGTGGTCTCTTAGGCCACACTAGCGGCATCAAACTCACTCTGCAGTCCTCGTCCACGTCCACCACGACCACCTCGGCCTCCCCGGCCCCCACGACCTCTGCCTCTAGCCACTTTAGCCATCACTCTGCACTGACCAGCAGACTACTAAGTATTAGAAAAACAGAAAGTCATAAAACACATACCGTGGAATCTCATTGAAGGCTCGGAAGAGATGATCTAGGACTCCATACCCACATAACAATCAATCGATTATTCACACAATCAATCAATCAATCACCCGCCCTAGAACCATAAGGGTTCTGATACCAACATAAAACAACCCGACCCAAAAATTTAAAATTTTTCCCTTCGGATTACTATCATCACAGATATTAATTCTCAATGGGCCAAACACAAGCGATGCCAAAACAATTAGAATAATCAAATAACAATCAAATCAATAAATCTCATACTTTATTAATCCACTAAACCGTTCAATTCAATAAATCAATATCAATAACCAAATAACCAATCAACCAATACCCAATAACAATATCCAATTCAGTCAATTCCATTCGAATAACAAATAAACATGGATTCCAGAATTACTACATCCTAGCAATTCTAACTCAAGACCACGAAAACGAGACACTAGATCATCTCCTCTTCCTGGCCATGATTCCATGATCACAATTTCTCTTTACCTGCATCACATAGCAAAAAGAGATGCGTGAGTATTATCACAAATACTCAGTGAGGCGGTCATCCCGTCTACAGGTTATACACACAGGCATAAACAAGAGATACAATACCAAGATGAGCATACAACAAGCATACACGAAACAGTCAAACACGAACCAGTCCAGGAGCACTGTGTCGATCGACACAACCACTAAGTGTCGATCGACATGTTGCATCTGTGTCGATCGACATGTTGCATCTGTGTCGATCGACGCAAAGCAATTGTGTCAATCGACACGACATCGCAGAACAGAAAACGAGCCTATCCTCTCATGGCTCAAACCCTAATGCGATCCATCGATCTCCTAGACGATTTCATCCACAAAACACACGAATTCCAATCCAAACAACCACAATCAACCATATTCCATCAATCCTTTACCCAGATAAATCTACGGTCACGCACTCACCTCAAAAAAGGATTGAAAAGAGGATGAACACGAAGAACACACGAACAGCCTCTGATTTCGTCCTCACAGACCCGAAATCAGCCACAGCAACGATCCTCCTTGCTCACAAGCCTCAAGAACAAGCCTCAATCGATCAATTCTTCTCAAAAATCACGAGAAACTCTCTCAAACTCTCTGATTTCTTATTCTCTCCCAATTCTCTCTGTTTTCTTCTGAAAAACGCGGCCCAACGCGTCTGTTTCCCCTTATAAATCGAACCCTAGGGTTCTCTAAACCGATCGCCAAACCGCGCGATCAAAAACCGAACATGTCGGTTCAATTTAACCCCGTGTCGATCGACATACCAGCCTTGTGTCGATCGACACAACGTCCAAAGGCCGACTTCTCACAAGTCAAAACACTCGTGTTGATTGACACACACACCCTGTGTCGATCGACACCCAACCAAAAATTCACTTTTTGGTTCACGGGCGTTACAACCAACATAATCTGGTTTTGTCAAGAATGTGCTCGTCATTTTATGATGACCTATGGAACAAAACTTTGTGCATGTACAGGATTTATATGTAATTGTCAGGGTGAAAGAATTAGACAAGACGTTGTAAAACTTCTAAAAATATAATTAATAAGATTATAATAACCACTTAGTAGACAACATTGCTTGGTTTATACTATTTATCATATATATGATAATCAGATTACGTGTGTGTATTTGCTCGATTAAAAAAAATTTAAATTATAAGTGTAGCTAAATGGATTTATGTAAGAAAATAGGATGAGTTAGTTATTTAGATTTTAAAACATAATTTACATTGATTCAATTCAATTTTTTAAAATTTATATCAGATATTACTAAAATAGTTTATATTAAATTTCTCTTGTTGAATTTTAGATGCCATTGAAACATTATATATAAAAGTTTCAATGATGTTGCTATATGTTTATTTTAATACTTAATGAGATGGTTGTTATAGTCAAAAAAAAACAAAATGTCAATAGCAACTTAAGATATGTCTCATATCTTACATACAACATTATTAACTTCGACACATGATATCGAGTCATAGGAATTCTTTCTATTTTTGAGATAACCTAATAATTGGACACAAGATAAAAAATAAATTATCATAATTTTGGTGGTCCTTACAAACAATTAGGACTACTGATTCAAAATTTATGTTGGATTAACTAAATACATGTTATTATGTTGTAGCAAAAAAACTCATTTATAAGAGTCAACGTTATTCTTAAGTTGGCCAACTAAGTTTTTCACACATGAATATATTGACCATCTATATTGATCATATGGTGCCTGATAGAAACCATATTTCTCATAATTTCGGAAAATTCTTCGATTCAAAATCTTCTCATCCCAATCAAATTTTCTTAGTACAAAATATCATAATGTTTTAAAAAACCTAAAATTGGTTTTTCTTTAAGAGATATTGGATACAAAAACCTTATTTAATTTTATGATCATAGGGATTTTAATTTATAATCTTATCGAGTAATATATATATATATATATATATATATATTCTCGTCATCTTATAAGTCTAATCTCTTTTAATTATATCTTTTTAATCTATGGTTTAGGTTTTTCTTTTGTTATTGAATAAGTAATCGTATATATCGTTTTTCCGTTTTGTAGATTATGGTGATTATTAGTTGATTTCTAATTCACAGGGCTAAATTTATATGTTCTTAGTCTAGTATAATGCGCTTAAGAATATATTTGATCTTGCTAGGCTAAATCTAGAACGTATAAATTTTTTGTTTTGAATGAGTTTGATGAAATTCTTAAACAAATTTAAACTTAGTTTTTCATACTTTGTTATAGGAGGTTGGTAATAAAGAGACTAATGGACCAAATGGACTTGTATCAACTATATATCTTTATTTTCATATTTCTAATGAAAGCGAATTAGTTTATTCAATTATTTATAAGAAGGATCAAGATCATAAAAATGATTTAATTTAATTTGTGTTATCCATGTGTTTGGATTGAAATTCATTGTGTACACTAGAATTATATTTCAATTAGCGATATTTTCTATTTTATTCACTAAACAATCATCCATCTATTTCCATCTTTGAAAATGATTTATTTGTTTCTCATTTTATAGTCTTAGTGTTTTCTTTGCTATTTATTGTTATTGTTTTGTTTAATTTAAGTTTAATTAATCTAAATTATATAATCCATAAAAAAAATTTATCTAATGTGAAGTAATTTTCCATATTTTATTGTATAATCGATATTTGCTTAGGAATTGACCACTAAATAACATCACAGTAATCATGCACATATTATTTGATTACACTTTTACTAATATTAAATATTCGGTTCTATTTAAATTTTTTTAATATAATGTTGTAATAGATGCTGTCATAATATAACATGACTAAATTTATAAATTGAGCTTACAGCACCACTAGATAAAATATTTTATACATAATGATCTCATTAATATTACCTAATTTATTTGTATTCTAATTAAATCGAGTAAAATTTATAAGAGATGTTATATTTTAAAATTAAATAATCAGTTTTTTTAAGTCTAATAACCATACTTTATTGAATACATATAAAATAAAAACCTCAATTAAAAGATAATTGTTTCGTAACTTTCATTTATAACGACAAAACGTTAATTATAACATTAACCCTTTTGTAACATAACTAAAAACACATATAAATATGATATTATCTACCTTTCAGAATTTAAAATAAATAAAAAGAAGAGGAAAAACCTCTAAGCATTTCGAAAATATATTCTCAAATAATTGAAATTTAGCATTAGAAAAATGGAGAAATTGTTTTTGGTGATAACTCTTCTAATTCTTGCTTCCTCTTGTAAGTTTATTTTGATTTTTATTATGATAATAGGAAGAATATTTTGTAGTTTTTATTGAAATGTTATTTAAATAATCTAATATATATATATTTCTTTTATAAATTTTTAGGTGCATCGGGTATTATGACAAATTCTAATGGTGATTGGAGAACCAGTTCTTCCAATCCAGCAGTGAACCCTCCAATTGATTTTCAGATAAACGATCAACTTTCAAGAGATGAACATCTTGATTACCCCTCGGCTACCAACATAATCGGGTTTTGTCAAGAATGTGCTTATCATTGTATGATGACTTATGGAACAAAACTTCATGCATGTGCAGGATTTAAATGTGATTGTCGGGGTGAAAGAATTAGACAAGACGTTGTAAAACTTCTAAAAATATAATAAATAAGATTATAGTAACCACTTAGTAGACAACATTGCTTGGTTTATTATTTTTACCATATATCGGATAATTAAAAAAAATCAAATTATGTGTGTGTATTTGCTCGATTAAAAAAAATTCAAATCAAATTATAAGCGTAGCTAAATGGACTTATGTAACAAAATAGGATGAATTAGTTATTTAGATTTTTAAACATAATTTACATTGATTCAATTCATCCATAATTTATATAATCACAAGATAAGAAATAAATTACTATAATTTTGGTGTTCAAAATTTATGCCATTAGAACTACTAATTCAAAATTTATGTTGGATTAACTGAATACATGTTATTATGTTGTAGCAAAAAAACTCATTTAGAAGAATCAACGTTATCCTTAAGTTGGCCGACTAAGTTTTTCACACATTAATATACTGACCATCTATATTGATCATATGGTGCCTGATAGAAACCATATTTCTCATAATTTTGGAAAATTCTTCGATTCAAAATCTTCTCGTCCCACTCAAACTTTCTTAATACAAAACATCATAATGTTTTAGAAAACCTAAAGTTGGTTTTTCTTAAGAGATATTGGATACAATAACTTTATTTAATTTTATGGTCATGGGGATTTTAATTTGTAATCTTATATAGTAATATATATATATTCTCGTCATCTTATAAATCTAATCTCTTTTAATTATATATTTTTAATCTATGGTTTACGTTTTTCTTTTGTTTTTGAGTAAGTAATCGTACATATCGTTTTTGCGGTTTGTAGATTATGTTGATTATTAGTTGATTTCTAATTCGCAGGGTAAACTTATATGTTTTAGTCTAGTATAATACGCTTGATACTAGATTTGATCTTGCTAGTCTAAATCTAGAACATATACATTTTTTTGTTTTGAATGAGTTTGATGAAATTCTTAAACAAATTTAAACTTAGCTTTTCATACTTTGTTATCGAAGGTTGGTAATAAGGAGACTAATGGACCAAATAGACTTGTATCAACTATATATCTTTATTTTCATATTCCCAATGAAAGCGAATTAGTTTAATCAAGATCATGAAAATGAATTAATTTTAATTTGTTTTATCCATGTGTTATGATTGAAATTCACAGTGTAAAGTAGAATCATATTGCAATTAGCGATATATTCTATTTCATTGACAAAACAATCATCCATCTATTTCTATATTTGAAAATAATTTTTTTGTTTCTTATTTTATAATCTTAAAGAAAATGACAAAATCCTTAGCTAAACCACCTATTGTTTTGCAAAGGAATCCCAATTTTTTGTCAGTTTCCTAATTACCATTTATATTTTTGTTATGTTGCAAATTAACCCTAAGATCAAAGATTTTAAAAATAGTATTACGATATTATCAAAAGGAGAGGATTTATATTAGTTTATGACTTATTAGTTTGGGAATTGACGGCATTGGAGAGGAAGGGTTTGGAGGGCATGAAGGGCATGAAGTTGTTAGTAGAAGAACAAGTCTTAGGAGGCAGCATTTTCAATGAATTTCTCACTAATATAAATAGTATTTTTCATTTTTTATAATTTTAAAAATATTAATATCAAAAACACATTTAAAACTTATGTAAATAGATAATTTTAACCATGTGATGCAGGTAAAGTAAAGATGTGATCGTGGAACCAGGGTTGTGAAGAGGAAATGATCTAGAGTCTCGTTTATTTGCTTTATGTGATTGTTTAGAACCGCTAGGTTGTTGGCTTTATGGAATTGAATTGTTAAATTGGTTTTGAATTGGTGATGATTTGATGGTTTAATCGTTTGATTGGTTTGAGTTGATTTCAACTAGTTATGTTTGGTTGCTTGTTGAATTGCTAAGTGTTGGGAATTAGTATTTATGGGAATACTAATTCGATGAAAAAAAACAGGTTGGGTTGTCTCAGTTTGGTATCAGAGCCCTTACGGTTTTAGGGCGGGTGCAATTGATTGATTATGGGGATTTAGTCAATTGTTGTGTTTGAGTTTGGAGTCCTAGATCATCTTCTTTGAGCCTTCAATGAGATTACACGGTGTGTGTTTGTTTGATATCTTCTGGCATTCTAGTATGCTTAGTGTTCTGCTGTTGTAGTGCAAGAGAGATGGCTAGAGGAGCTAGAGGTAGAGGTCGTGGTGGTCGTGGAGGCCGTGGTGGTCGCAGAAGCCGTGGTGGTCGTGGAGGACGGGGACTTGAGAGTGAGTCCACTGTCGCGAGTGTGGCCCAAAGTTCCCCGCAGGAGTTCAAGAGGGGTCCATGGGTGTGGCTACTGCAAGTACCAGTGTGAGGACTGGTGGGACTAGTGTGGGTCCCGGTGTGGCCGGCGGTACGAGTGCTGCCACAGGTGTAGCCCAAGATCGAGATGATCGTCTGGCGGATCTACTACAGCTGATTTTGGAGCGGTTACCGGGAGAGGTGCCGGCTCAGGTTTAGGCTCCAGTAGTGGCAGAGGTGCAACCGAGGGTTGCGGTTGCAGAGGAGCTCCCATCTTATCTTAGGATGATGGAGATGATGCAGAGGAGTGGCACGGGATTTTTCTTGGGTGGTGCCAAGCCTAAGAAGGCCGATGAATGGCGGATGAGACTGGAGCGTAACTTTCACTCTATCAGGTGTCCACAGGGATACCGAGTGGCCCTGGCAGTGCATTATCTGGATTGTGATGCGCATCTTTGGTGGAGAGGTGCGATGGCTAGGAGGGTGCAGGCAGAGATGGCCTTGAAGGACTTTTTGTGCCAACTGAATTTAATGCCAAGTTCTTCCCACAGGAGGTGGTGGATCGGTTAGAGCTAAGGTTTTCTAGAGCTGGCTCAAGGTGACTGGTCGATTCGGGAGTTTGACGCGGAGTTCAGTCGACTTCTGGTTCATGCAGGTAGAGGTATGGAGGACGAGCAGGCCCAAGTAAAGAGGGTTTTGAGGGGACTTCGGCCGAATTTGAGGACTCGATGTAGAGTGATTAGGTTCACCACGAGGGCAGAGTTGGTTGAGATTGCTGCAGCGATTGAGGAGGATCTGAACGAGCAGGTTGTGGTGGTTAGTCCACCTATTTAGCCGAAGAGATCGCAGCAGCAGGTAATTTCGAGCAAGGGCAGCAAGCCTGCACAAGGACAGAAGAGGAAGTGGGAGGGCAGTTTGGGACCGAGTCAGAGAGGTGAGGGTGGTCAGGGATGCTTTGGGTGTGGGAGCATGGATCACAAGATGGCGAGCTGTCCTAGGAGGGATGAATCTCGGGATACTCGGGTGTGTTTTCACTGCAGAGAGCCGGGACAAATCAAGCCAAAATGTCCCAAGTTGTAGCAGATGGCAGTGGTGGTAGTGCAGCCGGTATCGCAGATTGCTACAGCATCGCGGGTGTTCACTTCGGTGAAGGTGGGTGGTTCAAGCGCCAGGCCGATCACAAGTAAATTTTAGAACTCGACTTGGTAAATTTTGGCGTTTATGAATTGTTGTCTGTTTTAGAATTTGGGAAAACTGTGATAGAATGTTAGACCATCCACATTGGTCATCCCCTAAAGAGTGTCTTAAGCATAATTTAATATTAAATTTAATATTAATTTAATCTAAGCATCCTCATTAACTTTGTATTCATTTCTCTCCTTCCATTGGTGATCTTTAAATATGAGTATCTTTAGAATAAAAAATTAATTTAAATAGAAAATGTGTTTTTAGTATAATAATAGAAAGTTATAAATATTTAAAACAAATTTATGCACAATAAAAAAATAAAACTATAAATTGTAATTATAGTACATTTTAGAAAAACACAAATATATTACATTATAAAAACTTGTAAACATATATTACAATAGGAAATAGATAAATTGAAGCTTAAAATTAGATATAATAAAAAGAAAACAAATACGTTCAATGATAGAAACATATAAAAGCATTATCAAGAACGTAACTAACTCGGGTCTAAATTTGAGTGGTACCCAATTTTTGCCAGATATGTTCAACCAAATCAGCTTTCAATTGTTTATGTATTATTGTATCATGAAGTCGATTTCGAACATCCATCATATTACCGAGATTGGTAGGCATATCTGTAGAATACGTTAAATCCACATTTGAAGTCCCGCTTCCTTCTCCTTGATAGAATTCTAATAGATTGTATAAATTGTATCCATCTCGTTCGTCTTCTACTATCATATTGTGCAATATAATACATGCTCTCATTATCTTTCCTATTTTTGTCTTATCCCAACTAAGAGCGAGAATTTTTTACAATCGCAAATCGAGCTTGCAAGACCCCAAAAGCACACTCGACATCTTTTCAGGCAGATTCTTGACATTGAGCAAATAATGATGCTTTCGGACCTTGAGGAATTGATATTGATTGGATGAAAGTTTCCCAATTCGGATATATACCATCAGTGAGATAGTAAGCCATATTGTACTGTCGTCCATTGACAAAGTAATCCACTCTCGGAGCTTGACCTTCTAATATATCATCAAAAACTGGTGAGCGGTCAAGAACATTGATATCGTTTAGGGTACCTGGAGGTCCGAAAAATGCATGCCAAATCCAGAGATCTTGTGAAGTCACAACCTCTAAAACGATTGTAGGTTTTCTGATTTACGTGAATACTGTCATTTCCAAACTGTTGGGCAATTCTTCCACCCCCAATGCATACAATCAATGCTTCCTATCATCCCGGGAAAATCCGCGTGCCTCTCCTTGATTGAGTAAATCGTTGAAGATCCTCAGGTGTAGGCCTTCTTAGGTAGGTATCCTGAAACAAGTAAATAATTCTGTCCACAAAATTTTCCAAGCATAACATTGTCGTGCTTTCACCTAGTCGGAGGTATTCATCCACCGCATCAGCTGCACAACCATATGCCGGCATACGAATGGCTGTTGTACACTTCTATAGTGCAGACAAACCCAACCTTCCCGTAGCATCTCGTTTTTGTTGAAAGTATGGTACTTCATTGGATAGTGTATCAACAATACGTATGAACAATGGCTTGTTCATTCTGAAGCGACGTCGGAACATTGTTTGAGAGTAAGTAGGATTTTCACTGAAATAATCATTCCATAAACGAGTGTGCCCTTCCTCGCGGCGTCTTTCAACAAAATCTCGTTTACATCTTGAAGTAGTTGCCCCTTGATGATGGTCATAATTATCTACGCTTTTTTGAAATAGACTTTGAAATTGTTCATCAAAAGTATGATCCCATTCTTTATCTAAATTTGAAGATGTCATGGTTGTGTAAATATTTTTTCTGTAAATGATAATAGAAGAGAGAAAGAGAGTTGGAACCGAGAGATGATAGAAGCGTTGGAAGTTATAATAATAGAAAGAAAAAAAGTTGGAACCGAGAGAGTTGGAACAAACGTTGGAAGTGATAATAATAGAAGTAAAAAAAAAACGTTGGAATATCCTTTCTCTTCTATCCTATTAATATAGACATGCCTATTACAAGTGGGGAAAAAAAATAATAATTGTGTTGTCTTGTGACTACAGTTTATAAATTTGTTGTCTTCTATTGTAAGTTCACGGGTTGAAGTAAAAGCATAAAAGTTAACACACGTCCAAGCGCTTTTCTCCCGTGACATGAATGACTTCACATTGACAAAGATGCTTTTAAGTGAGCTAGTTGAATAATGGTACATGGTGAATCATTCTAGTGTTTTTTTTTCTACATCCTTTTTCTCTTATTATTTCTTATAAAATAGGAAATGAAATTACAAAATAAAGATGCAAATACAAATCAACAAAAGACACAAAGAAAATGGACACAATTTTAGGATTCAGAATTTTAAAATTTTGGCTCTAAAACTTCATAATTAGTTGTATTTTTGCAAATGGACAACCCATAGTGGCGATTTTGTAAATGTACACACCAAAATGAATATTTTTGCAATTATTTATGATAAAATTCAAATTAATATGAGTTATACATATTTATTAAACAAATAAGTATTTTTAAACTTGTTTTAAGTGATTTATATTTTATATATTTAACTTTATATTTTATATATAAGGTAAGCATTTTTATAATTTACGTAGTATTAAAAATAATAATTAATCGAAAGATCCAAATTAATATTGAATCTAATAAAAAAACCTAAAACCATTATTTGAGAAAATGATATTTTGATTAAAATTCGAACATAAACCGAAACCAAACCATACCAAATAATTAATAGTAGATTATGTTTTATTTTAGATATTATTATTCATAAACCGGAAAATTTATACGGTTTAACCAAATAGATATTCGAACTAACAATTAAAAACATTTAACCATTAAATAAAGTTTTATAAAAGATTAAATATTTAAAAAACTAAATAATATTTTGATTATTTATTTAGCAATTTCATATTTAATGTTTTACAGAATTAGTTCGTGAACAATATATATAAATCTAGTTCTAACTAATTAAAACAATTTATATTTTACAATATTTTTGAAATTCATTTCATATGGCTGGCTAGTCACCTAGTTTGTTGGTAACTAATTACTTAATTAGTGATGGATTGAATAATTGTAATTTGTAACAAGTAGCTTACAACAAGCGAGCAAAAAATTGGACTAAGGATCTGTGAGACACAATGATCAATCTAAGATTGGGATATGCTTGACATTCTCATCTTTGAAGCAAACTAAAGTATCATTTGGATTTGGAATGACATGAACACAGAAACGCCTACTAATCAAGAAACTTGTGACAAAATCTCCTTCTTCTACTAAACATGGACATCCATTACTCAATACAAATTGCTAAAACTGCAAAATCCGTTTACCCAAACTAGCGTAAATCCAGATCCAAATTACAGTCAATAAGTAGCAGAATATTGAACAAACACTCTGCAAGATTCTCTAATAAACCATTTTCTTTCTTCTATTCTTTGGCGTGATGACCTGGAAGCTTCTCTTTGTTCTTTTCAAGAATCCCTTGTTGTGTCCTGGAAACTTGATCATCAGTTCCTTGTTCTTTTCAAGAATCCCTTGTTGTGTCTTTGGCGTAATGACCTGGAAGCTTCTCTTTGTTCTTTGTTCATTATTTGTCTCAGCAGCAAATCAACAAATAAAACACAATGGATAGATAATTAAAACCAAAGCATAGATAATTAAAGGCGAAGGATTCAGAACATAAAACAAAGGATCCTCATTAATTAAAACCACACCAAGCCAAAGCATAGATAATTAAAGCCGAAAGATTCAGAACATAAAATACAATGGATAGATAATTAAAACCACAACATAAAAAAAGTTATAGACGAAGGATGCATCAAGTAAATATTATCCTAACATCTCAGAAATTAGCTTGTTTTTCACGTTGATTTCTTCCTCAAAAAGCTCTGTTTTGGCTATAAGACTCTCTAGAAGTCTCTGCTTGGACAATCTTTCTCTCCCAGCTATGTCTTTCTCCTTGATCTCCCTCATCTTCTCAAACTGTAGCAGTGAACTTTCTGATCTAGAGACACTCTTTTTTTATTTCCGTTTGGCTGCCTTAACACCAGGAGGGCGAGGACATGCTTCTTACATGTGATGAGATGATGTATTTGAACTTGAGGAGTATGCACCACCCTCATCTACCTTAGTTCTTTTGGAGCTTTCAGTACCTTTAGAGGAACTACACCATTTCTGATCATGCATAAGCTTCCTCCACGCATGCACTAGGGCGAACTTCACTTGCTGATCGTTGAAGTACAATTCATAAGCCAGTTGAAGAACATCGTCGTCTGACTGGCCACTACTTCTCCGATTCGTAGCTTGACTGTAGCATCCTACAAACTTGTTGAGACTCTCATTGATTTTTTTCCATCTCTGCTTACATTGACTGGCCCCTCTCTTTGGTTTACCCGCTACTGCTTCACTTGCTGAATAATAGGATGCAATTCGATCCCAAAAGGCACCAGCTCTTTGCTCATTCCCCACGATTGGATCTTTGCTGGTGTTTAACCAAGCACTGATCAACACAACATCTTCAGGGGCAGTCCATCTGCGTCTAGCTTCTCTTGAGTTCTCAGCTAGGTTTTGTGCATCACTATATTGGGTACTATACTGAGGGATTTGTGAAAACGAAAGAAGAGTTTCCTGATTATTACTCTTTTGTTGGCTATTCAAGAGATCCATAAAGTTTTCAGAAAAACTATATGGATTGCTAGAACCCATAACCTAAACAAGGAAAGATGGAGAAAAAGTATGGTTTGGACTGCTAGAGAAGATATGGAGTCAGCATAAATAGCAAAAAAAAGTGAAGGTTTTGTTTTTCAATCAAAGAGATACTTGAGTATCTTTTTGACAAAAGACAAGCTGATTCAAAGTTTGAGTTTAGCGGAGAGCTCACAGTCAGAGAGATACTTGAGAATCTTTTTGACAAAACAGATTATCTGATTTTGTCTACATGACTTAATCAATAGTTGGAAAGAGGAATGATGCAAAATAAGACTTTTAACTAATTTCCACATATCTCAGTTCCTAGATAAGCGGGGACAAAGAACTTTACCAGGTTTTGGAAACTTGCTGAAAAGATAAGCGGGGAGAATTGGGAGATGGTGAATCTGGAAAATGGTTGTCTAGGTACAAGAAGCAGTTTTATTGGCTTGCATTCTTTAATTAGGACATATATTAAAGGCTTGGTGAAGAAAAAAACAATGAAAGGAAAAGATGAAAGCCATGTAACTCCTAATAACCATATAGGGCATGAGAAGCCAAGTGATTGTCAATGTAATCACCTGACAAGAAAGAGAAGTAGGAAATCGGCGAAACAAAAGAAGAGGATGTCCCAAATGATCATAGAAACCTTGAGATCTCTGCTTCAACTGAGAGAAACTTTCATTCTGCAGGCCATACTACGCTGAAGTGCTGAAACTGCTAACACTGAGGCTCAAGGTATCAGGAGGAGATGAAATCTGGCAAGACAGCTAAGATATAGACTGGGCTTATCCAGAAATATGAATCCACAGTAAATACTGGAGCATAAAGAGGGTGTTTAGACTTCGAATAACCGAAAGGAGAAACTAATATATCCATCCACCTGAAGGGTAGCGGTGACACTGGCCTAAACAGGGTAGCATCTCAAACTCACCACTCAAAACCCAATACGCATCCCAGCCCAGCTAACAAACATTTAAAAAACACAAGCGCTTCTTCCTAAAGCATAACCATTAGCAGCAACAAGGATAACTATCAGGAAGGAAATCATAACCCGTGTCGGCATACTTAAAGAACTCTACAAAGCTCAATCATGAGTTGCATTACAAAAAACAGTCTTCCCTCCCTGGGCAAAATAAAGAATTTCCTTCATGATAAAAGAGAGTGAAGTAACTTTTTACTACAATCCCAACCTCGTGAAACAAATTCCAAAAACTGTGGAAATCATTCTACTCAGTATTATTCCTCAATCACAGAGCAGTTTCACAACTTGACCCATGTAGCACTGATCAATCTCATCCCTAATTCATCAATCTACAGTGTTTCAGTGGTACATAACCAGCATCCAGGAAACAAAAAGAGAAGATAATCAATAGTTGGAAAGAGGAATGATGCAAAATAAGACTTTTAACTAATTTCCACATATCTCAGTTCCTATCTGTGTAATGGCTATTTTCAAGTATTTTTCACAGATCAAGGTTCATTCCAAGCAACCATAACTTATAAAAATTCAAATATCCTGATAGACATGTTCAATTAACTCAAAAATCAGACCTTAAATGTTACCTATGATTTCAGAAATACCAGCAGACACAAGGCAATAAAATCATCTAAAAAAAGAAGAAAAAACACAAAAAATTCAAGTTCGTACATGATAATCGAGGATGTCTCCGAAGCGAGTAAAAGCTCGTTCAAGGTCTCTCTCTGTCACTTTCGGCGATAAACCATCAACAAATATCCTACTACCTTCCTTTGCAGCCATTTTAACACTATTCTCTGTACAGAAAACAAGCAGAAATTAGATAAAACCCCAAAAAGCCAGCAAAACCCTAAAACTTCGTCTTCCCAAGAAAAACAATCGATGTATAATTCGAACGGAATCGAATCCGCAGATCCGACGGATCTAAGACAATCAGAGGCACATAATCGAAATACATAACTGTGTCAACACAAGCAGATCAAATTTGGGAGTGATCAAAGGCGA
Organism: Arabis hirsuta; assembly: GCA_964056655.1. Taxonomy (NCBI): domain Eukaryota; kingdom Viridiplantae; phylum Streptophyta; class Magnoliopsida; order Brassicales; family Brassicaceae; genus Arabis; species Arabis hirsuta. The sequence continues at coordinate 18,151,957 of OZ053305.1, forward strand.
TGAATCGCCAATTTCTTCTTCATAAGCTCGCCGATAAAAAAAATGAAACGACATCCAGAAGAAAAAATAAAGCGAACAAAAAAATTTATTAAAGACAACCAATAAAGAAATGACACGTAAGGTGTCTTACGAAAGAAAAATGTCTTCGCAGAGACCCGGCTCTCTCCTATTCTGTCTGATTTTAAAAAAAAATTATTCTATTTAATGTTAAGCATCTCCTAATATTTGTGCAATGGGGATGCTCTTAGGGTTCTTAGGCACATGAGACTTGTGCAGGGACCTTGTTAGTGGACAGGTTTGAGTCTCATATTTTGTTTGATTCTAGAGCTACGAACTGCTTCATTACTTCAGAGTGTGTGGAGGGCTGCAGTATCCGGGGCGATTCCGGGGAGCCGATGGGAGTAGTTAAGGTTGATGGCGGGAAGTTCTTAGCTACTCATGGTCAGGCGAGAGGCGTTGATACTCGGGTGGCTGGAGAGTCTATGTAAGCATATCTGATTATCAGTCCGGTAGAGTTGTACGATGTCATTCTGGGTATAGATTGGCTGGAGCAGTACATAGTTCATCTGGATTGTCATCGGGGACGAGTTGTCTTTGAGCGAGAGGTAGGGAGGTTGGTTTATCAGGGAGTGAGGCCAACTTCTGGGAGTATTGTGATCTCGGATATTCAGGCTGAGCAGCTGATCGAGAAGGACTGCGAGGCGTATTTGACGACGATTATGATGCCAGAGTCTGTTGGAGAGGTGGTTGTTGGGGATATCTAGGTTATTCAAAATTTTGAGGATGTTTTTCGGTCGTTACAGGGATTACAACCATCTCGGTCTGATCCTTTCACGATTGAGTTGGAGCCCGGCGAGTTTGTGTGCTAAAGGATGAGGATCTGAGGCAGGAGATTCTAAGAGAGGCTCATGCGAGCATGTTGTCTATTCATCCAGGAGCGACTAAGATGTATCATGATCTAAAACGGTATTATCACTGGGTCACCGTTGTAGTATAGTGGTAAGTATTCCCGCCTGTCACGCGGGTGACCCGGGTTCGTTCCCCGACAACGGCGCCAAAATTTGATATGCTCAAATTTACCCTGAGCTACTCTCTCAAATTAAGAGATCGATGTAGTACTTAGGGATCGAATCCACAGGGAATCGAATAACACAACCAATTCGTGAGTTCAAAATATGCTAAGCAAAAATGTATTAATGTAAAATAGACGGCAAAGTAAACAGTGAAGGATGATAAAGTTCTCGAAATCAATTAGACAAAGAGTTAGGCCAAGGGTAATTCGCAGGGATGACTTGAAATATGGTCGTGTCGATCGACACGAATGTATGTGTCGATCGACACAGAGACGAAAACGGTTAGGACCTTATTAAGAACGGTTCTAGAACATAAACAGGATTGTAAAATCAATCAACTTTCGTTGCAGAGACTATCTATGATTAGATTCCTAAATCCCAAATTTCTTTGCGAACCTAGAGAATTAAATCAAGCTTTATAGTTCAAGTTTAATTGCTCACAAAATTCATAAACCAAATTTCTTTGCGAATAAGTAATTTTGCTCATCTAAGATTATTTCAGGTTATCAATAATACTTTCGCATCTATTAAACAACCTATGATATCTAATTTTAGTTGATCAATCCTAAAATCAGAGTTCTACCAATCTAGATGAAGAACCTAGAGATAAATCCTAACAGGGTTTTAATCCATTCAATTTCTCATCAAACCCTAGAACTACTATAAACCTAACAAACAGACTACTCAGACATGGACGATGTAAACATAATCAATGAATAAATAGTTTGCATAAAAGAGATAAGATAAAAGATACAGAGAGTTCGAATTGACAGAGTCTGGTCGTATGAAATCCCCTCAGCTCCTCAAATCTCCTCTCTTAAGTTCTAAAGTTAAAAACTGGATAAAAATCTTAAAACTCTAAGTACAAACTATAAATATTGTTCAGAATTCGGATTGGGCTTCTTTTGTAAACTTCTGGGCTTCGTGGGCTTAAAAGGAAAATACTTCTCTTCTCGTCACATATGACCATGTCGATCGATACACATTTCCGTGTCGATCGACACGGTCATATAAAATCGACTTCGACTTCATCGTTTCAGCTCTTCTTTCCCCAATGCTCCAAAATTTAGAAAAGCTTCCATTAAGCTCCAATTGTCCTTTAACCTGCAAAGACTCTAAAACACTCGAAAAATACCAAAAAGACTCTATGAAAAGGACTTATATCATGGTCGAAAATGGGTAAAAACCATTATATATCAGTCGGGATGAAGAAGGATGTTGCTAACTGGGTTGCGGCTTGCCATGTGTGCCAGTTAGTGAAGATAGAGCATCATCCGAGTGGTTTGTTGCAGAATTTACCCATTCCGGAGTGGAAGTGGGATATGATTACCATGGATTTTGTGGTAAAATTACCAGTTTTGCGGACTTATGAGGCTATCTGGGTGATTGTGGATTGTCTAACTAAGTCAGCATATTTTCTTACCATTAAGAAGACTGATGGAGCGGTGGTTTTGGCTAAGAAGTATGTGCGAGAGATAGTGAGGCTACACTGGGTGCCAGCAAGTATTGTGTCAAACAGAGATCCGAGGTTCGCTTCAGAGTTTTGGAGAGCCTTTCAGGCTGAGATGGGCACTAAGGTGCATATGAGTACTGCTTATCATCCTCAGACAGATGGGCAATCTGAGAGGACGATTCAGACACTTGAGGATTTGTTGAGGATATGTGTGCTGGATTATGGTGTTCATTGGGCGGATCACTTGAACTTAGTAGAGTTTACGTATAACAACAGCTATCAGGCGAGTATTGGTATGGCTCCGTACGAGGCGTTGTATGGGAGGCCATGTTTTACACCATTATGCTAGACTCAAGTGGGGGAGAGGAGCATGTTTGGTGCTGACTTTGATCAAGAGACTTCGAAGAAGATCCTTGTTTTGAAGCTGAACATGAATGAGCCTCAAGATCGGCAGAGGACTTATGCTGATAAGAGGAGGAAAGAGTTAGAGTTTGAGATTGGAGATCAGGTGTATCTCACGGCGGCGATGTTGAGGGATCCTAACAGATCCATTTCAGATAATAAACTAAATCCGAGGTTTATGGGTCCGTTCAGGGTTGTGGAACGGGTTGGACCAGTGGCTTATCGTTTGGAGTTACCTCAGAGTAAGAAGGCATTTCATAAGGTCTTCCATGTGTCGATACTGAGAAAGTGTCTGCATGAATCTGAGGAGGTGTTGGCTAGGATTCCGGAGGATCTTCAGCCCAACATGACGTTGGAGGCGAGACCTGTGAGGATTCTTGAGAGGAGAGTCAAGGTTTTGTGCCAGAAGAAGATACCGTTGTTGAGGAGAAGACTTGGAAACCAGAGGCAAGATAAAGGCAAAGTTTTCGAAGTGGTTCGAGAAGCAAGTTGAGGCTTGAGTTTGTCTTTTAGTTTCAGAGTTAGCATGTTGCTATGAGTTTTTGGTTTATGTACTTTCGTTTGAGGTTGTAACGATTATTACATTCTTGAGATTATAAGATGAGGATTTCTTAGGGATGAGTTGATAAGATGAGTAGTTCTTATGTTTGGCTATCTATGTCATGAAATTGTGATATTTAGAACGTGTGGGGATATCAAGTTTTATGATGAGTTTGAACTTGTTTATTTCCAGGATAGAGTTTTAGTAAACAACCTGAGTGACTAGGCTGTTTAGAGTTGACTTGTGGATTGGTCAAGGATGAGATGATATTCCAGGAGAGTGGAATGTCAGGATGAGACCACGAGAGGTAGTTCTGGTCAGAGATGCTTATTGACGTTTAAGAATTGATTGCTCTAGGGGATGAGGATTTCCCCGAATAATTCATTAAGAGATGATGATTTCTCCTGAGGGGATGACGAGTTCCCCTGTATTTCTTTGAGAGATGACGAGTTCTCTCCACGGGATGTGAGTTTCCCTACATACCGAGAGCTTAACCGACTATGTGTCCCAAGAATGTGAGTGGTACGGAGCATACCGAGAGCCTGACGGACTGTATGTCCTGAGGGTGTGAGTGGTATGGTGCACCGAGAGCTCAAGGGATGACGATCCTGAGAGTGTGAGTGATGTGGATATGAGTTAAGAGCAATTAATGTCTGAAACATGGCTATAAGCATAGGACTGGATGTGGATCTCAGAGATTGAGAGTGTTGATCTCGGGTGGTGCTGGCCGGGTTGGTCAGGAGTGTTGACCGTAGTGTGACGGTGTTATGTGATTCGAGGTCAAATTCGTGTTAGTGGGGGATAATTGTAACGCCCGTGAACCAAAATTGAGATTTTTGGGCAGTGCGTCGATCGACACAGGTTGCAAATTGAACCGATTAGTTCAGCTTTTAAGCGTCGGTTTGCGGTATGGTTTAAGAGAACCCTAGGGTTTGCCTATATAAGTCATGAGGCCGTATTTTAGTCGCGTTTTTGGGAGAGAAAAGCTGAGTTTCAGAGTTCCAGAGAGAAGAGAAAAAGATCCTTGAGTGTTCTTGTTTCTTAAGGCTAAGAAAAGGCGTGATTGAGGCTTTGGAGGCAGTTCTGTCCGGTTTTAGAAGAGGAGAGTATCGGCAAGTAAGAACAGATCGGATTGGAGCGAAACTTTCAGTTAAGTTCTCCACTCTCTGATCTTGATATAGGAGAAAATGCTTTTGTCAATCGAATGTGTATTCTAGGAGTTATAATTGTTTTACTGAGAGAGGTTTGTGCAGTGTCGGATCTGCAATCAGTCCATTTCAAAGGAGGATTCCCGTCGAAGCAGAAGGACTCAGAGGACGATCCACATACCGTTGGATAGCTCTCTTCGTCTAGTTTCCAGATCAAGTTTCGAATCCTGATTTTAAGGTAATCTCTGTTCTCAGTGTGCTTTCAAAGTTAGCATGTCGTTTCTGTTTTCTAGAAACCCTAATTCGGTTTAGGAGGTTATTGGAGAAAGGATCAAGGTTTTTGGAGAAAGGATCGAGGTTTTGTTTGTTAGTGAGGAAGGGAAGATAGAGCAGGGGCTGTAGGTGTTAGAGAGGTCTCTTTTTGTGGCTGTCCTTGTCTAGAATCGATCGAAAATCAAGGTGAGTGCGTGACCATGGCTTATCTGGGTAATCGGAGTATTCATGATGCGTTTGATTATGAATTGGAATGGATTGATGAATGATTACTGTTTATTTGTTCGTGCTATGCATTGTTGATTGATCGCTTGGTATTGTGTTATTTCTTTATGTCTGTGTGTATAGCCAAGTAGATGGGATGACCGTCTCAGTGAGTATTTGTGATAATACTCACGTATCTCTTTTAACCATGTGATGCAGGTGAAGAATAGATGTGATCGTGAAATCAAGGCTATGAAGAGGAGATGATCTAGAGTCTCGTTTATTTGCTTTATGTGATTGTTTAGAACCGCTAGGTTGTTGGTTTTATGGAATTGAACTGTCAAATTAGTTTTGAATTGGTGATGGTTTGATGGTTTAATTGTTTGATTGGTTTGAATTGATTTCCGCTGGTTATGTTTGGTTGCTTGTTGAATTGTTAAGTGTTGAGAATTAGTATTTATGGAAATACTAATTCGATGGGAAAAAAAACGGGTCGGGTTGTTTCAAGTGTCAAGGATAAACACTTAGAGTATGTGTGAACTCATGTGTGTATTATCTTCATATATCCAAAGTTGAAAGGATTCGATCCTTTGGACATCCTAATTCTCGGGTATTTGAAATGTGTAATAACACTAAAATGTTAATTCAATCATTACGATATTTTCATTTATGCATGAGTTTGGCTTATATGTTGTTGATTTTGTGAATCAAATATTACACTTAAATGGGAGAGGAATGTTGGAGATTTAAGTTTAATAAAACGGTTACTTTATTAACCATCGCAACTATTGGTTTTATGGTTACTTATTAACCATTGCAACTATTGGTGTATGGTTACTTATTGACCATTACAACGATTATTTATTAAACGTACGGTTGCAAATGTGCGTTGCAACCGTTGGGGGTCTATATATCTCTGTTTCTCTACATCAAAAAAAAGAAAAAAAAAAAAAAAAAAAGAAACAAGAGGAAGAAATGAGATTCACAAGACCAAAGATCTCTATCTTTGGTAAAACACAAAAACAATTGTTTCTCTTGGATCTTAGCATAGAACAAAAAAAAACTTTGATTATTGTATTTTAGAAGGGATTTCGTGTAACCCAAGACTTGAGAAAAGGGTCAAAATACTCTTTAAAAAAAGTGCTTTCGAATACGAATCAAGTTCACGATCCCGAAGTTACGTTCGCTTATACAACATGTCTCACTTATAGTACTGTTGACTTCTTCTACTTTCCAGATTATATATATGTTCCAATTTGATTTATTACTTTTTCTAAGATTTCACTCGTTTTCATGGACCCATTGATCTTGCTTCAGTTAAAGAAATAAATAAAATACTGGCTTTGTATGATGGTTTTATCAAGTAGAGATCTAGAGGAATCTTTCTATTATTAACTTGACATTCACGAAAGAAACTTCCAGTAGATGTTTTTTCAGTAAAAAGAGTGTTCTTAGGCTTTGATCATTTGTTTGCTTTGCGTCTGCGTTTATTTGCGTTCACGTACTGAATCCACAACCTCTTCTTTTGTTATTTAACAAGTAAAGAACTTTCTGTTTTCATTTGGCACTTTGCGTTTGAATTTTGCAAAAATATATAAAGGCAAAAAAAATTGGTTGAAACAATAGAAGCCTTACAAATATGTTTCTGAATGGACTGCAGGAGAATTCTATTCACTCAGGATCGATTTCATTTGGAAGATTTGAGAAGGAAGCTTTATCATGGGAGAAGATATCATCTTTTTCTCACAATAGATACTTAGAAGAGGCTGAGAAGTTCTCTAAACCAGGCTCTGTTACTCAGATGAGAGCTCATTTCGAGGCTCATTTCAAGAAGAAAGGGATCCGATTTCCGACTTCTGTAGAAGCTCAAACATTGGGAGAAGCTGTTCATCATCGTCATCATCAAACTGGTAATGAGAAAGATGATAAGTTTTGGGAGAGCATGAGTCAGTGTAGCCACCACAGTTATGAACAAGAAAAATGTGATCAAGAAAAGAGCGAATTTGGCGATTCTTGTATGAGTTATGATGATGAACATAGTTCTCTATCTGTTGGTTTGGGGAAAACTGACATTGGTAGCAGTGAGATGACTCTAGAGGATGAAAAAGAAACGAAAGCTTCCTCTGTAATTAGATCCAAGCCTTTGAAAAATGTCGAGAAAGCGATTACTTATGCTGCAGCGACTAAATCTGAGTCTACGAAGAAGCATGGTGTGATAAGAAAGGGATCTCCAAGTTGTAATTATACTAAGACCAGTACTACTATTGACACTAAGCGGTTTATAACTCTCTTTTCATGTAACGCTAAATCTATTTTTTCACAACTCTTAAGGGTCTATTTGGTTTTGGATGGCAGACAAAAGCAATTGAAGCCGAAGAGGATTGTTAAAACCATTGCATCTCAAGCACAAACATCAAAGAAAACTGAGAGAGTAACTCCTCTAGCTACAACAAACAAGTACAGGTCCAAGAGTTGTATTGATTCTGCTACGAGAGAGAAGAGAACAATTACTAATGGTTTCAGTTTCAGAACTAATGAAAGAGCAGAGAAGAGGAAAGAGGTACAGAGTTATAAACTGACTTATCTATCATTTACTCTGTTTCCAATTTCACAGTTGAATTTTGAGTTTATGAGGGTCATTTTCTGGTATTGCAGGATGTAGTGCGTAAAGCTCTCGATTATAAAGCAAGACCGATGCCTAAAAGCACACAAGCTAGACCTCAAAATATGTCAAAAGGTCAAGAAAATGCAAGAGATGATGCTCAAGAACACTCATGTAAAGCTAGTTGTGACCCGTCATTGGCAAATGGACCGGCCAAGAGTACTCAATATTTACAAACAGAGGGTGGATCTAAATAAGAGTCTTAATGGCATTCTGACGAAGAGCAGCAACCAGACCGCGAGAAAAAACGTGAACAGAAGGAGTTTGGTAAATAGGCGTTCTGCGGTTGAGGTTGCTTTGTGAGTACGAAGGCCTCAATTGTTTGCGTTACAAATAAACATCAGAACCTAAATGGCTAAATATGTAACTTTATGTTAGAATCACCAATTTACTAATAAAATTCTAAAAGCTTATTAGTTATTACCAATTACTCTCTGGTTGTTTGAGCCAAAAAAGGATGTTTTGTTACAGCATTTCCAACAAGCCCTTTAACTCTCATTTTTTTTGTTACAGCATCTTAAGTTTTTGGGTTTTCAACTAGCTCTCAAACCCTCAAAATTGGAAGTTTCATTATTCAAAACTTCGAAAACGTTTTGTTTTACTTTTTAGTCTCTGTATTTTATACATCTTATGAATATTCTTATTTATATTTTTTTTCTTCATTTTAGTCCATATAATTATATATGTAATAAATATATTTCGAATATATCCTTAATTCCTTATAAATTGAATTATCAATGATAAAATCAAATAAATACATTAAAAATAAAATAATTAAGAATTAATGTGGAAGAAATATTACAAAACATTAAAAACAAGTTCACATAACAAAAATATTTTTTTTTGAACAATCATAACAATAATATTACATTGAACAATTTAACACAAGTTAAAATTTACAAGACAATAATCAATCTTCTTCATGAAAACAAAGGTACATTAAGCATATTTAGTAATATTTCATGTAATACAATTTAATCTTTGTTTATATTCATTTATGCAAGTTTTTATCATTTTAATTAATTATTGTTGATACTGAAGACTACAATACAAAATACAAATAGTTTTACAGATATATTTGAGGATCATTGTTGGAACAATCCACCTTTTAACCTTCATTCTGAGGATAAATCACCCTCAAAATGTAATTCCTTGCTAGAGGCTCTTAGGATAAATTATTTTCTTACTTCTGCTTTGACATATTTCACGCATATATAAAAATATATTCATATTCAGTATACCATTAATTAAAATTTATTTAAATTCAAAGTTTATTAGTTTTGAGAAAATACGAACTATACGAAATGGTTTGGAAAGCCGCTTTAAAAATGTAAAATCACATTGACACATTGTTCTAAAGGTAATAATTATGGACCGACAAGCTTTGTGAAACGAGAAATCGTTTAGATATATAAATTATTAAAAATTATGAGCTCAATTATACAGATAATTATATAACGGATAATTTTAGTTTTGAATTGCGGGACTATTGCAGACGATTCTTCTTGCACCACGCTGAAAATCTCTTGTAAATTTTGCTTACATTAATTTGTATTCTCCGGGACTCGAACTCCACACATGTAGTTGTAAAAATATTAATGAACCTTCTGTCAAATCCAAACCACTGGTCTAAAGGAGCTTCCACAAATATATATTATTTATATGGAATTAATTTATTTCTTTCTCATCAAATTATATTGAATTTCTATTTCCAAATTACTTAATTCGAGATGGCCTAATTATCCTTTTCTGCTAGCATGAGTTTCCACATAATAAAAGAGACAATGTAATACTATTCGTCTATTACTAATCCGTTTTGTCCATTTGTTAACCTCCATTGTTGTCCACTACGAAGTCACCCAGGAAAAGTGACGTTATTGACATAACTCGTGCTTATCCTAATCCAAGGATCGCGACAAATGATGTAACTTTTAAAACTGCATATATGTATTACCGCATTAATATAATGTGTGAACATAAAACAAATACAACGAATAAAGTGATTAGCTTCTTGTATAATATTTAGTTTTTGTAATGCTTTAGTTCATCCGCAGTATATTCTAACGTGTTACAGTATTTTCTTACATAACATAACTAAGTTACAAACCTAATGTTACCGAGAACTCCAACCATCACAAGATTTGCCACGGCTACGATCCTTGTCAATTTCCCTGGAACCGCCATGAGTGAAGACGACGACGTTTGATCCGTTTGGTGAGGAGGTTTTCTGAAGTAGAAGGGAAAGTAAGGCAATATAGCGTCCGGCGGTGGAGGACCGTATTGTATGACCGAAATTGGCACACTACGAGATTGGAGATGAATTGCGATAAGAAATACGTTAAGGGAAGAGGTCAGAGACAGAGAGTGGAGTCGAGATACGGAAATCTCTTTCCTTAACTCTAAGAATCTCCCGCAGTGCGACGGGTTTGATAGATTTACGAGTCCCAGGATACAACCACTGATAATCGTGTTCGCAAGCACTCGAAACAACGATTCTAACGAACTGATACAAACGATACTCTCGGGAAAGAACTTACGGATGAACAGAGAGATTGTGTTTTGAATGAGTTTTTTTTTTTTTTGTGTCTCAGAATGCCCAGGAGGAAGAAGACGATGGCTTCTTATATAGGCGCAAGGGAGAGCGGTTTTAAAAACCGTCACAGAGCAGTTAACCGTGTGAGAAAACCACCGAGCGGTTTGTGGGAAAAACCGCCGAAGAAAACCACCTTAACCGCAAGAGAAACCGCCGAGCGGTTTGTGAGTGTTTTGGGCCAAACCGGGAAGGCTTTTACAAGCCCATTTACATGTTTTTGGGCCAAAAAACGAGAGGTTTTAAAAGGCCCATTTACTTGGTCTAAAAAGAATAGTCTTGATTGACCAATTGCCCAAGCCCAAGCCCATGCCCATGCCCATGCCCATGCCCAAGCCCGGCTCGGTTTGGTTCGGTTCGGCGCGCGTGTGGAGTTTCCCTCCTCTCACACTTGGTCCATAGATGTGTTATGTTTTTAACATAGACACATGAGTGACCATATATATACACTATGAAAAACTCTCAAACTTTAGATGTGGGACTTTTTAAGTGTCACTCACTTAACAACCAAGAGGCTTTTCTCATTCACATTTTAGAACCCATTTTGACAAAACCACAAGCCCACTCAATGGCCCAATTGATTCAAAATCACGGTTCCAACACGTATAAACCACTGTCACTACTGCCTCCGCCGCTGTACGGTGGAGAAGGGTAGTTTGGTAAATTTCCAGCCGGATAAGGGTAGTTAACGGCTGGAGGAGGATATGGTGGTGGTTGAATCGTGGATGGCGTTGAGGAGCTACCGCCGATTGGCGGTGGATAACATGGGTACGGACACGGCGTCTCGGATATGGCTAAGTATGGGAAGTGAAGAAGAGAAAATATGGAAAATAAGCTCTAGAGGAGAAGTCCATGATCGTTTGTTTTCACTTTTTCTTCTTTTGTTTTACCTTTTTTGATGAAAGTATGGTTCATTTTAGTTGAGTGGTAAACAAAGAATTGTTGGGTACGAGAAAGTAAAGATAATTGTTTTTGGAAAAAGCTTAGTTGGAAGGTGTGGAGTCTAGCTAGAAGACACTTGTCTTGTAAATTATTGGAACTAATGGTTTCTAACTAGTACTTCCTCTGTTTCAAAATAGTTGTCATTCTAGGTTATTTCACACATATTAAGAAAACAGTATAAAAATCTATTTTACTTCTAATAAATACAATGTTTTATTTGATATGAGTAATTAATAAGTTTAAAACTAGGGATAAAAATAGAAAAATTAGTCATAAATGTGCATTGAAATTGCAGAATGACAACTAATTTGAAACAAAAAAATAAGACTAGAATAACAAGTATTGTGAAACGGAGGGAGTATTTGTCTTCCTAAATTCACATTAATAATTGGTGTAATTTATCTCTAATTATTTGATGTTAATCAGTCTTAATCATCGTTAGTTAATTGTGGATTTGCACTGAACTAGTGTTGAGTTTTTTTTGTACTAATCTTTTCTGATCAGAGATCAAAGTAAGTTAATTTATCCCCCCCTCTTCGATCATTTAGATTCGAATTTTTTATTCAAGTCACAATTCCTTTGAAAGGTCCCCGCTAATTCACCAGTAGAAGTGTCATGTAAAATATTCGATTAGGTTATTTGGCCGAATATAGTGTGACTCACTAGCTAGTAACTATATATGTGTGTAATTTTCTTGGATCTTGGTTTGATTATAATTATCAACGGGCTTTGCTCTGTGCACACTGTATACAGATGTTTTGGTTCATTATTCGTATATTTTTTACCCATAAAAGTTTCGAAGAACATGCTTGCTTTGCATTCTATCAAAAAGAGAGATACAATGCAATCAGATTGTAAAAAATTAAAACCATTCTGTCAAACGACAAACTTTAAATGAATATTCTACACAACCACTATGATGACCTAATTATGCCTTCTAAAGAAATCAATGCGTCATTGATGCTTAAAGTGGTAGATGGATTTATAATAATTTAACCCTCCCAAAGAAAGATATACGTACATACTAGCATCCGTTTCCAGAAGTCTTATCGATGCCTCAAGTAAAATTTTCTCATTAATAAATAATTGAATAAAGTAATAATTTCTTATAATTAAGTGACAACCTATTCGTGGGTCTTATTGGAAATTTCTTGAGCATATATGTAAAGGGCTAGACGTTGAGTGATATTGAAGGTCTTGAAGGTACATCATAGCTATTTACATTTTTTTCGAGGTTTTAGTAGATGTCATATATCGATAATTGATTTTTCCTGTTACTGGAAAATTAATCAATTGTAATATAAATTCATAAAAAATAAATTACGATTCCTTTAACAAAATGTCTAATCTCATGCTAATCTTAAGACCCACGAATAGGTTTTTACCCAAAATGAAAATAAAAAAAGTTGACTATAGTCATGGATATTTAATCTGAGTGGTATTTCTTAAAAATTATTTTAATCAAAAGTGACATTTTTCAAAAATTCTCTTAATCTAATTTTTTTTTTTGTGGGTTAAATCTCTTTTGTTTGTTTTTACTTTCTTAGCCTATAATAAAATTACCGTTTTAATATATACTACATATTTACCCGTGTTATACGCGAGATAATGTGATACGCGAGTAAAATTAATATAGCTTGAGTTTAAAAAATTATCTATAGTTATTGGAAAAATTATTATACAGAATCTAAAACTCGTTTATATATATATGAAATTTACAATTATTTTGTATAGAAATATATCTCATCCGTGAAATAATTGAAAACAACAAATTTTTAGTTGTTAGTCAATATATATATCACTTATTAATAACATATTTTTATTTAATATCATAATCTTCAAAAATACGGTTTATGATTCAAATATACAAAATAAAAGATTGCAAATATGAACTGAATTTTAGAGGTTTAAGGTAATTATAAGAGTAAGTGAATATTAATAGTAAACTTTCTATTATTTTCGTTTCCAAAAAACAAATAAAAAAATTTGTTTTCTAATGATGTTTGGTTGGAAGGATTGTGTGATTGTGTATCGTTTGGATAATAGAATAGTAAAAAATTAGGGTGAAAAGCCAATTTCCCCGTGAACTTATGAGTTCCTGATTATTTATACGTGATCTATTAAAAAATGTCTACACCCCCATGAACTCAATAAAAATTTGAATAACCCCCATAACCTATTAAAATGTGGTCAATTTACACAAACCGTAGACGGAATTTCATTTCCGTTAACAGAAATTGACGTGGATTACACATGGCTAATGGGATTGCTTTTGGTTTAGATTTAACCAAAATCAATTGATTTTCTACCGGTTTAGTTGTAAAACGAGGCCGTTTTGCATTTGGGGAATTTTTTTTTTTTTGAGGTTTCTTCCCTAAATTATCCATCTTCCTTCTTCCTTCTTCCTCATGCTCACAACCACACGATTTCCGCCATTAATGACCTCACTTTCTTCTTCATCTTCCAGTTTCAGAGTAAAGCTCCATTTTCTGTCTCTTTTTTCCTTCGATCGAGATGCTTTTAGCAAATGGGGCATATCTAAAAAGTGATTAATAATGGAAAGTGATGGTTTTTTTTTTATGAAAAATTGATTCAAACTGTATATATCATCTCTGATTTTTTCTTGAACTGGAAATTGATTTGATTGAATCACGACAATGGTCTCTTCATCTTCTTCGATTACGTTGTTAGTAGTCTTGGCATTTACAGTATTCTTCTGTTTAGTTACTCCGGCGAGATCCGGCGATGTCGAAGCTCTACTGACCTTGAAATCCTTAATCGATCGATTCAATTCGATTCCATGGCGATGAACAGATCTCTGTAACTGGGAAGGTGTTAGAGAATGTATGAACAGAAGAGTCTCGAAGCTCGTTCTTGAGTATTTGAATCTCACTGGCTCACTCGACGAGAAGAGTTTCAAAGCTAACTCTCTCTCAGGCTCAATTCCTAATCTCTCTGGCTTGGTCAATCTCAAATCATACTTAGCCATATCCGAGACGCCGTGTCCGTACCCATGTTATCCACCGCCAATCGGCGGTAGCTCCTCAACGCCATCCACGATTCAACCACCACCATATCCTCCTCCAGCCGTTAACTACCCTTATCCGGCTGGAAATTTACCAAACTACCCTTCTCCACCGTACAGCGGCGGAGGCAGTAGTGACAGTGGTTTATACGTGTTGGAACCGTGATTTTGAATCAATTGGGCCATTGAGTGGGTTTGTGGTTTTGTCAAAATGGGTTCTAAAATGTGAATGAGAAAAGCCTCTTGGTTGTTAAGTGAGTGACACTTAAAAAGTCCCACATCTAAAGTTTGAGAGTTTTTCATAGTGTATATATATGGTCACTCATGTGTCTATGTTAAAAACATAACACATCTATGGACCAAGTGTGAGAGGAGGGAAACTCCACACGCGCGGCGATTAGATCAAAAACCCATGCGACCTCTCTCTCGATTTCTCTCTGTCGCCTGCGGACTTTGATTTCTCTGCCGCCTGTATTAATTTAGGGAAGAAACCTCAAAAAAAAAAAAATTCCCCAAATGCAAAACGGCCTCGTTTTACAACTAAACCGGTAGAAAATCAATTGATTTTGGTTAAATCTAAACCAAAAGCAATCCCATTAGCCACGTGTAATCCACGTCAATTTCTGTTAACGGAAATGAAATTCCGTCTACGGTTTGTGTAAATTGACCACATTTTAATAGGTTATGGGGGTTATTCAAATTTTTATTGAGTTCATGGGGGTGTAGACATTTTTTAATAGATCACGTATAAATAATCAGGAACTCATAAGTTCACGGGGGAATTGGCTTTTCTTGTGTAGTGTTTGGATAATAGTATATAGTAGAAAATTAATAAAAAGATTTAATTCTTAATTAAAATCTCCAAGAAATTGAGATATTGATATCTAAGCAAATTAATCCAAAAATGTTTTTCCTTTAATATATAGAGGATTTACAAATTTTACAAATTATAGATTTTAACCCACAAAAAAATAAAATAATAGAATTAGATTAAATATCTATGATGTCATAGACATACGATAAATAGCATAGTAAAAGAAATTTGTTTCTTCTTTTTTGAGTAAAAATAATAAAAATATTAATTCCTTCAAAATTGTAAAATACGGTGCTGTAGTTATAGGCTATATATAGCTATTGCTACACTTGCGACTTTCCTTTACCAAAATGGCAAAATATGATAATACTATCAGACTTTATAAGAAAGCGTTTTAAACAAAAAAAAACAATAGAATATCACATTATACATATGTATACTAATTGGTAAATTACTAGGGGAGCTTCCATGAAACTACAAGGGAGTGTGAGTTATGTTGCCTTTTTTAGGCACTAAAAGCATAAACACAGCTGTATGCTGCACAATTATTTCATACTTCAAGTCAATTACTATTGCTACCTCTTAAAATTTTGTTTACAAGAATCTGAACGAATAATTTCTTTTCATTGATTCCGTGTATGAAGAACATAGACAAAGAAATGGGTTTTTAATATACTATTTAAATACATAACGTCTTTTATAATCTTCTTCCTGAAAACCAATTGATAATATTAAAAAAAATCTAAGTACTAATTACTATGCATACTATTAGTCTTTCGTTTTTTACTTAAATACTATTAGTTACTAAATCTTGGACCGCGTCAAACGCGAGACTAAATGATTGAATATATTGACTAATCAATTTTAACATATATAATTTTTTAATACTTAAAATTGTTTGACAAAAGATATGATCACTAATATATATAAACGTACAAAATATATGTATTATGCATAAATATAATAAAGTTAAATACTTTCGATTAAACATATGTTAATACTTAATACCATCAGTTTGAATATTTTTATTTGTAAATTGATCAAAACATATGCAAATGTTATTTATTTTAAATTTAAAATATAAAATTGCTAATGTAAATTATAAAACATACAATAAATCAGATAAATTTTAGATTTATCTAAATTTGTCGGACATAAAAAATGAATAATAATATATGTTTTTCAATAAGAAAATGTATAAATATTTGTAAGTGTAATTAAATATATATATATATATAGTAGAGTACATATCATAATAAAAATATTTGTACAATACTAATCTAAATACATATATACACAATAGACCATTGTTACAATATAATAATAAAAATCTCATTAGTATATTAGAAAAATAGATGTTATGCTACGTCTAAAATATTGTTTTTAGTTAGGTTTAAAATTTTAAAACATACTTCCTCTCTTTCAAAATGTTTGATATTCTAGAAAAAAAAATGTTTCACAAAGATTGATTTTTTAAATTTTCTATGCAATTTTTTGATACAATAATATGAATTGTAAATTCAAGACATATTAATTGATTAGTAGAAAAAACTATGCATTTATAGTTAAAATTAATTTGTTTTCTTAATATGTGTGAAAACTCTAGAACATCAAAATTTTTGAAACGAAAGAAGTATATTAATAGTTTTATATTACTCCTTCTGTACTAAATTAGATGATTTTCTAGAGAATTTTTTTTGTTTCAAATTCGATAATTTTTTCAGTTTTCAATACAAAATTAAATGTATTTTTATTTGATTTGACTATTTATATTATGCAGTTTGATTTACTATTATTTGAACTGTAATTAATTGGATAATTAATGATGTTTTAACTTAGAAAAACTAAGAATTTAAAATTTTTTTAATTTGTGTGATAAATTCTTAAACATCATCTATTATGATACATAGGGAGTAAAAATTAATGAGAATATGTAGAAAATTTTCACTATGATATATTTTCTCCGTTCCTTGAAGATTGATGTTTTGGCTTGTTTACACAAATTAAGAAACAATTAATTTTAAATTATTAATGCATTGTTTTTTAACATTAAATACTTTTCAATATCTATTAACCAATAACAATTCAGAATTCAAATACTTTTAATTAATATTTTTTGAAGTTTGTAATTTGTTAACATTGATTAACAAAAAATATTATTTGAAAATCTAAAACATCAATCTTTATGGAATAAATGAAAAACCCCAAGCACCAATCTTCAAAAAACAAAGAAAAATATATTTTAGATTGAAATGTTTTGATTATTTAAATTAAGTGATGTATTTCTTAAAATTCTCATGACATCAAATGTCACCTCTATTAATACATAGAGGATAGTTAGTATTGCAGCTATTAGTTATAGTATAGCTAGTATTGCTATTTCACTCTCTCATGTTAAATTTTTATACCTCTAGGTGAGATGATGGCTTTTTAACTTATCTATCTCCAACTAACTTTTTTAGATCAGTTAAGACATATCAAAAAATTAAACCATGTTAAATTTAACGGATTATATTAAATTTTATAGAATTCAAACTTAAGATCAAACAACAATTGGAAGAATAGCTCAATTTTCAAGATCAATTAGTAATCAGTATAACAGCGTAATTTTCTTTATATGCCAGTGTGGATGTTCCTTTACATCATTAGGTTTTATCAGATCTACATTTGAATAACCACACTTGGTTTAGTAATATCTAATTTACGTAAATACTCTGTATGTATGAAGAAAAGAAAGAAACAAGTTTCCAAAAAAAAAAAAAAAAAAAAGAGGAAAAAGTAAAAACATAGGTGAGATTTGGTAGATTAGGCGAAACAAATGAACATGTCATGTCTGAGGTCGGTCTTGTGGGTCCCATTTTGTTGAAACCCAAGTTGATCTTCATTTTTCCAATCAAACTCAGACCGTTGGACACGTGTCTTTTTCTTGCTAAGACGTGTCTTTCTCTGCCTCAAAATTACCTAACGAGTAACTTTAATTTTTTATTATCAATTCATGATCTACAATGGTTTTTTGTCAACTCACGTCATTTAATTATACTTTACTTTTGTTAAAACATATTGACGTTTCTTAAATTATTTATGAATATATATAACAATTACTTAGAAGCGTGAAGAGGAAAAAGCCAGAAAGGATCAGATATATATATTCGCCAATTTCACCTTTTTAGCTTTACATTAAAAAAAAAAAATTTGTCAGGACTGAGGACAACTTCTCATTTGCATTAACTTTGAAGTATAATTTGCTTTTCTATAAAACTATTCCGCATAAAGTAAACTTTCCAATTTCTAGAATCAAATCCAAAGCAAGTTGGCACAGAGAACATATCGACATCAAATGAAGATAACACATTTTTCTAGAATTTACATAATTTCTCTGAACAGCAGAATTTAGGTATGCGTACGTACCTTATTAATTTGGTTAAAAAACCATTAGAAAATTTTGGATATAGGAAAATATGATGAAACATATATAATCCTAGCTAGAAAAGTTATTAATTTCCGATCAATAACGTTCTTTAATAACTAATTAAAAAGTATTTTGATCTGAACATACCAACAAATCTTTCTCCAATCAAGTTTCAAAGAATCAAGAAATTCAGAATCCCAAACCCGATCAGACCTGAGAACTTCACCACCTTAAAGCTTTTTCCGGCGGCCTCTCCGAATTGTTCATCGACGGGGTAGAGATTTCCCGGCGGACCAGTTATGTACAAGAAATTAGCCGGCGGCGGAGGCGGTGGGCAGTAGGGTCCGACTTTCTTCGGCGGCGGTGGCGGGAGAGCCGGAGGAGGAGGACACGACGGAGGCGGCGGAGACGGTGGTGGAGGAGACGGCGGAGGAGGGTTTTGGACGCAGCTTGGGGAGCACTTTATGGGATCGACCTCGTCCAGTTTCCTGGTGGCTAAATAAGAATCCGATGATGAAGCGTTGATGATTATTGGACACGTCAGCAACGTGATCATCGCCGTAAAGAAGACGACGCCTACGTCGGATTTCCGGCGGTAAGAGTTTTCCGGCATGTTGCGATCGAGGAGGGTTTCGATTTGATCAAAGAGAGAAATAAAAAGAAGAGTTTGTGTGGAGATTGCGCTTAAGAGTTAGAGTTGAGAGGAGACGTGAAAATGAGAGGTTGATGATGAATGCGTTCTTGTTACGTAAGCGAAGTGCATGGGAGTCATAGACTTATTAAATAGTGTGGGTCTATTATCTAATATTGTTGTGTAAACTTCTAGTCTTTTTTAACGAATACTGTTTTAATTATACGAATATACTCAAGTCGTATAGGAAACTAACTATAAAAGCATCATTAATAATGATACCATGAGAGTATTATCTTATTAAAACAAAAAGAAAAAAGAATTTATGAGATTTTTGGCAAAAAACATCTTATTAAAGTGAGATTTTTGAGACAGTCTCATACCAATTTTTGTCACGTGTCTTCATATTACTGATTCATTATTTATTTAATAATTTAATATTTAAATAATTAATAAACTTAAATAAAAATTATTAAATTATTATAAATTAAAAAATTTCTAAAGTCTTATTAACATTATTGTAAAAATATATTATCAGATTTTTGTTAATGAGAAAACATTATTGTAAAAATAAACATTATTATCAATATATTATCAGATTTTTGTTTTTATTCTAAATTTATATACAAATTTAGTTTCTCATTTAAAAATAGTTTAGAAATTGATTATTGTAAAAATAAAGTTAGAAAACATTTTTATAGAATATATATTCTTTTGAAAATAATAAGAAAGACTTACCAAATTTTTAAAAGAGATTTTGATATGTTTGTGAAAAAAAAACCCAAGTTTATAAAAAAATGTAGTTATTCTTTTGAAATTTTTTTTACATAAGACAATTTGAAAGTAATAAAAATATTTTTTTATTCGAAAGCAACAATTTTTTTTATCTGTGTTTTATTTATAAAATTTATGATTATATATTCTAATGTTTAAAAATATTAAATAATTTATTTTTATTCTAAATACTACTTAAGATATTCGGATAAACTAAATTTAACATATTTTTTTCAACTCTAATGTATTACATTTTGATTTGACATATTTACATATATAAAATAATTAAATGGTAAAACTAAGTTTCTGAAATTCATATTATTGATAAAAAAGATATTATTGACTAAAAAAATTAACAACAAAAAAATCAACAACAATGTCTATAATAAAATAAAACAAGTACATATTTCACATTTTTAAAGATTAAAATTTAAAACAAAACTACATAAATAATTATCCGCGTATACGCGGGAGAATCACCTAGTCATCTCATTAAAATAAAAGGAAAAAAAGAATTTATGAGACTTTTGGCAAGAAACGTCTCATTGAAGTGAGATTTTTTAGACAGTCTCATACCAATTATTGCCACGTGTCTTCATATTACTGGTTCATTATTTATTTAATAATTTAATATTTAAATAATTAATAAACTTAAATAAAAATTATTAAAATATTATAAATTAGAGACTTTCTATGATCTCATTGTTAACGATGTTCCCTAAAAAAAGATTTTTCATATGAGTGGGAACCACTTAAATATATTGTTTTCTTCATAAACAAAAAATTGTACTCTGCCACCGCAAAGTTTTTAGATCTGGTTTTTCAAGTTCGGATCGGCGTGCAGTGGCTCTGATAGCACCGACGCCAGTTCGTGGTGTTCTTTTTTAGTTCTTGTCATTTGATTTGTTATTTTTTCAAGGTTTTATCGAAGTTTTATCATTTTTGGAGATCAAATCTTGTAGGATTCAAGGTTTGTCGGGATAGATGCCGACTCTACTGAGTAATGGTATGGATGCAGCTAATGTCCCTCACTCGTTTCGACACCTCTTTGTTCGCCTTGATATTTCGAATCATGGATCATGGATCATGGATTTTAGGTCGTGGATCTCTGGACTATGGGTCATGGTTCTTTGGGCTATGTATCTTTAGGCTAGAAATTTGTTTGTGGGTTCTGCATCGTGGTTATGGTGGATTATATCTTGGAGTTCTTCCGGACTAGATCATCCTTCGCTTTTTGTTACTACTTAATAGGCTGGCTCATGGTCTGATCTTTTATTTGGCTTCTATGGAGGCGTTTACAAGCCTTTCGACATCGTCGTCTCTAGATAACTTCTAGTGGTACGAAGTGTGCCATTGTTTTACCGGAGTATGAAGCTTGGGATTTAAAGCTTTGAGAACTCGTACTCTCATGGAGGCAGAGTCTGCTAATAGACATGAGAGCATATGATGATCAAGTTGAGATGTTATGATGGTGATGTTGTTTATCACCTTAAGATGGAAGTTGTTAATATTTCCAAACATGAAACTTTGTTCTTCGTGATGTATATAATTATTTGAAACTTTGTAATTTGTTTGTACCAATTTTCGGTTTTAATAAAATTGCTATTCAGTGTTAAAAAAACAAAAAATTGTACTATTTTGGTTTTCCTCTTCATGAAATTTTGAGTTGTGGAATTAATTGGCGATTAAAGATCCCACCGTCGTCTAGTCTTTTTTCTTTTTCTTTTTTTGTTAGTCGACGAGTTTGGCCTTAGGCCGATTGTTTATTTAAGCTATAGACCGAGAAAAGGACTCGAACGCAGGACATGATCTGCTCCCAACCATCGACACGGGTCTAGTGGTCCGTAACTCCTTTGTATTTATTTCTCCAGTCTATTTGTTATCTATAATTAGGTTTGCTTTTTCAACCAATATCAATATTATAGAAATTTTTAACGGAAATATAATCGTATATATGCGAGTGCGTGTAGTTGCTTAAAGCGTAAGTGTTGCTTTTTAGTGGAACTTTGCTTTAGTTGTTCACTCACATAAAGAGAAGATAGCAGAAAATATTTCATATGGTATCGTCTTAAAAAAAAAAAAATCGATAAAATGCTTTCGTATGATTGAAGAATAATTCGTGACAGTAAAATTTAACAGCGTAGACTATTTTGTTTTATCAAATTATATTGCAAGAGAAAGAAAATAAACTGGTTTTGGTTGCTATGGAACATGCAAAAAAGAATCTAAAAGTCTATATTGGTCCAAAAAATTTGATTACAACATTCAATAATCATTATAAATGATATTTTAATTTATTTTTTCTCGGCACATCCATCGCTTAGATGCCGGTTCATAGAATATGAAAGAAAACAAAGTAAAAAAAAATATATATATATATATATTAAAAAAGTTGGATAATATTCCAAAGGCCACAAACATGAAAGATTTGGGTTATGGAAATAGCATTTTGAGGCCTTGGCCCATAGCAGATAGAATTTATCTGGGCCAATGGAAAATATTAGTAAATCTTTTTATTAATTAAAAAAAAATAACAGAAAAAAGAAGAAGAAAATAGCTCAACTCTACAGAAGAAGAAGAAGACGAAGACGAATACGAAGGACTGTAACCTTATACACCCCAACTAACTAAAAAAAATTCATAACAACCTCCCTAATTCTTAGAGCCCTTCACTTGTCATTTTCTCTTCTTTACCTCTCTTTAATATATTATTATTTATATATAATTCTAATTAAATATATCAACAAACCAATTTAATAATTTACAAACAAAAAAAACTAAACCTATGAAAAGAGGACACGTGGCCAATAATAAAGGAGAAGCATCTCCCTCTTTCCTCAATCTCTCCTCTCTACGGATCCATTCCCTCTGCTTTGAAAAAAAAAACAGAGTGAAGAAGAAAAGAGATTACGTTCTGATCTCTCTTTGATCTTCGTCAAAATCCGGCGTCTTCTTCTTCATCTTGATAGAAACATAAGCTCTCGTTGTCGTCATTGTTCCACAACAATTCGTTGGATCCAACAAAAACAGAGTGATTTCCGATTTCCGTTATAATAGGGTTATTAGGGTGTGTCATTGTTCTTATTATCTTTTTTCGTTAAAATAGGGTTATTAGGGGGATCGTAACCTTATAACCTTATAACAAATCGTTAAATATGACTTTGTAATGTGTTTTGTAAGGTGTTTTGGGACAACTCTCTATTTTTTACTACTAGGTATAACTAAGTATGACTGTGTAATGTGTTTTTGTAATGTGTTCTGCGAAAACTCTCTGTCTGGTATTACTAGGTATAACTCAGTATGACTATGTAATGTGTTTTGGGACAACTCTCTGTTTGGTACTACTAGGTATAACTAAGTATGACTGTGCAATGTGTTTTGGGACAACTCTCTGTTTGGTACTACTAGGTATAACTAAGTATGATTGTGTAATGTATTTTGGGACAACTCTCTGTTTGGTACTAGATATAACTAAGAGGACCTCTTTAACAAACACGGTTCGTATCATGGAGGAAGAGGATGGGGACGTATGAAACCCAATTTGCAGGAAGCCACTGTCCAGGAACCCAACTAGATACAAATGGTGTCACTGCCAGGTATAACTAAGTATAACTGAGTATGACTATGTATGAGTTGTATGACTATGTATGACTTAATATGACTTGTTGATTATTTTCTCTCTTTTTCTCTTTACGTTTTGTTTCCTTGCTATGTTCGTTTATGTACCTACGACTGTGTCTACGTGATACTTATGTAGCAGTAGAAACATACGAATAATTTTATAGAATTTAGAGTAAAACATATATTTTTACTAAATCTATACCTTATACATATGGTTCATGTATGAGTTACTAGCCTCAGTGTTATGTGAAACATCCGATTAAGGTGTTGTCAGACATTTTAGTATACGAAACGATAGCAAATATATTTAAAGTGATCAATTGGGTCAATACTACTAGAAAAGTTATAATCTTATGTATGTACTACTGGTTATACGTGAAAACAGTGGAAATATAACTATGTGCAAACCAGTACTACTCGAAAACTAAGTATAACTATGTGCAAACTAAATATAATTTTTAATTCGTTTTGACGGCGCATGTGTTCAACGTGTTTTACTTTATTTTTTATAATTGTCTAAGTAGTAGCATAACACACAGTAGTACTCAGTATTACTAGTAGTACTGAATCCAATACATTATAGAATATGAGTTTCACATTTTCTTAAATCTCTCAAACACATAAGTACCTAAAAACACAAAAGCACATCAACTCTTTGAATCATCAATAAGATGGCGCATATTGGGGTCGATACACAAACGGTTTCACAGCATGATGGTAACCGGAAGGGCGGTTATAAGTGAATTTTATCCCGATATTGGCCTGGTTTAGGCGGTGGCAAGGCGTGTGGAAGCTGCTTATGGGTCTTGCAAGGCAAGCGTCCCAACGTTCACTTTCTGGCATCGTCTCTGCTACTGTGTAAACACCTTTAGAGTTTGTGAAAGCTTGATAGTTCACTACTTCTCCAGCTTTTGTTATGCAGAGAACCGCAACCTCAGCTCCTGTAAACATACGTACAAGCAAGCAATGAACACAACAACAACTTGAAAATATGATTGATCCTTCAATGATTGGATCAAAGTTTTCCTTTAGAATAACACGGTTAAAAGTGGCATCGAAAACCTACACCAGTAAGTGATTGGAAGTACCCAAGAAGAGTTGTCCATGAGGATTCATTCCAAACTGTACAGCTCCTCTAAGTGAGGTTCCATGAGCAATCTTTGGCTCCGTTTATCCCCTGTTTTATTGGGACCATATCAATAACCCCCTTTCTCCTTGCAAGCTGAGGTTTAGTTTTTGTTTTTGTTGGATCACCAATCCTTTCCCCTTGGCGTCTCTCCCTCTCACAGTCCTACAAATTAGGGTTTAAGCAAAACGAAAATCGAGAGAAGAAGAGTCGATTTCTTGTGCTAGTTTGAGATTTTTTGTGGTGTAATCGTAACTTCGAATATCCAAGATGGCTCGTAATGAAGAGAAAGCACAGTCGATGCTCAACAGGTTCATCACCATGAAAGAATCAGAGAAGAAGAAGCCAAAGGAGCGTAGACCTTACCTTGCATCAGAATGTCGTGATCTAGCCGACGCAGACAAATGGAGGCAACAAAGGATTCGACAACAAATCATGCGAGAGATAGGTCGGAAAGTAGCCGAGATTCAGAACGAAAGATTAGGCGAGCACAGACTTCGCGATCTCAACGACGAGATTAACAAGCTTCTCAGGGAGAAATATCACTGGGAGCGATGGATCGTTGAGCTAGGCGGTCCGAATTACTCGAGGCACGCGGCGAAGATGACAAATCTAGATGGAAACATCGTCGACATACCGAATCCTAGCGGTCGTGGTCCTGGGTATCGTTATTTCGGTGCTGCTAAGAAGCTTCCTGGAGTTAGAGAGCTTTTCGAGAAGCCACCGGAGCTGAGGAAGCGTAGAACAAGGTACGATATATACAAAAGGATAGATGCTAGCTATTATGGGTTTAGAGATGCTGAAGATGGGATTTTGGAGAAATTGGAGAAGAATACGGAAGAAGAGATGAGGAAGAAAGCGGTGGAGGAGTGTCGGAGATTGGATAAGTTTGGTTTTTTGGTTGGATCCGGATTCGGGTTTGGATCTTTGGTTGGATCATGTAGTATTCATAATTCATTAAGGTTATCATGGTATTTAGCCACGATTTTGATTAAAAAAAAATCAAAACAATATTCTTTATCATTAGAGGGGTGTATAAGAATAGAATTTGCTTTTAGAGGCCGTATAAGGTTACGATCCGAGAAAGATGTCTAAGGTGTTCGAAATGCGAGCAAATTTCTTCCTCTTACTTCTTCTTCTGATTCTCATTTTCCCCAATTTGTTTCTCTATAAAAACCCTTTTCCCTTTAAATTCCTCCTCAGAGATAACTTCTTCTTGTTTCGAATTCTTCAATTTCACTCGCATTGAGGGTTTTCTTCTTCCTTTCTTCTAAAACTTCGACCGAGGAGAGAAAGTCAAGAATCGTTATAAAGCTTTCTTCTTTTTATCCTTTTCTTTTCTCCAATCAAAGTTCTCTCGTGTTGTTGACGAGTGACGGAACCGGATTTGGTTTCTTGGGTCAATGATTGTTAATACACACTTTTGGGGTTTTTTTTTCATTTAGGGTTTAGGGTTTTAGGTTTTAGATAACTTTGGGTGCAAGCTATTCTTTTTGTGTTTCTCTCAAAACTTTGACATGCCGACGAATTGCAGAACGTGCCACGCCTGTGAAACAGTTTTGAACGGATTCTGTTGCAAGAACTGTGGACGATGGGTTTGTGAGAGCTGTGCGAGTTGCACTGAGTCTCGAGCTTTGTATGATACTACAGAGGAAGACGAAGGATGGAAGAAGCTGTGCAAAGCTTGTGACGTGAAGGTGTACAAAGGGAGTGATTTAGTAGAGAAATGCTACGGCTCGTCTTATGTCTCTCCGAGTGACAATCTTCTTTCTAGGTATTGTTCGACTTCGATTCCAATAGAAAATGTAGTAGCATGAGCTAGTCTGCTTTAATGATGTGAAAAGTTTTGCACTTTCTTGTATCGTTAGTCGTTGAGCATGTTCTGATTGCAGGTATGAGGAAGAAGAGGCAAGGAAGCATGAAAAGTTAGTTCAGATATAGCGTCAGGTAGAGTTAGTGAAAGAGATGAGCTCTTTAGAGTTGGGTCCAGTCCTCAAGGCAGTCCATGTAGGAACAGTTTTAGTCCTCTTGGGAACTCTGTACAGAACTCAAGAGAGGAGAGACCTATGCCGATTCTTTTGTTCGAGAACATATGGATGTTTTAAGAAAGTCAGATCAAGAAGGGGACTTATATCCAGAAAGTCATAAAGTTCTTCACGGTCAGGAGGAGAAGCCACAACAACCACCGTTTGATTTCGAGAACAACGACCATATCTGGTATCCTCCACCACCTAAGGATGGGATTGAGAGTAGTGGCTTTCTATACGACGAAGAGGGCAGTGATATTGAACACTCTGCGTCTGAGTTTTCATTGAGCAGGAGCTTTTGTAGTCATAATCCAGCCAGAGAAGAGCCTCTTAGAACTGTGGTAAATGACCAACTTCGACCTATTGTGGCAGAGTTATTACGCAAATACAACACCGATTGGGTGGACATCGTTACTACTTTAGCACGGAAGGCTGCAAATTTCATTAAGCCAGATACTACTAGCATAGGAACCGTATGGATCCTGGACATTATGTGAAAATTAAATGTGTGGCGTCGGGAAACCCAAACCAGAGGTAGAACTTTCCTCTTTGTATCTTTCCTTATAAACCCTCCAATCTAGCCACCTTTAAATGTCTAGCTGATATAATTATTAACTGAGTGCTTTGGTGTTGTAGCATCCTCATTAAGGGAATCGTCTGCAGCAAGAAGATCGACTATAATAAAACGTTTTCGCAGAAAATAAATCCAAGGTTTCTGCCTTTTAGCTGAGTCTCTCAAACATCAGACAGTAGCAAGCGAATTAGCATCCTTTGACAAATTACTCCAGCAGGTTGTTGGTTCTCTGTTTGCTAATATGAATGACTATATTCTTTGATTAATAATAACTGGATTTGGGTAACTTTTTAATAATGGACAGGAAAAAGATTATATGACAACCATAATGGCACAAATAGAGTCTCATCTTCCTAATCTTCTGCTGGTAGAAAAAAGTTTTAAGTTCATACGCCATGCAATATCTACTTGAGAAGAGAATTCCGCTGGTTCTCAATATGAAAAGGCCATTGATGGAACGTATTGCCCGTTGCACTGGTGCTCTGTTTTGTCTCTGGGGGGATAGTATTTCTAGTGCTCAGGTGGGTCATTGTGAGCTGTTTCGAACAGAGGAAGTGATGGAACAACAATTTGCTGGCAGTCATCCGAAAAGAAAAGCATCAAGGACGTTGATGTACTTTGAAGGATGTCCGAAGCACCTAGGCTGTACGGTATGTTCATTTCACAGATGAATTTGGTTGTAAAGCTCAAACTATGTGGTTAAGAAGTTTGATTGCACTTCCCAAGTGTATATTTCTTTTTAAGTGATTTGCTTTGTCTCACTATAACTGTTTAAGCAATCACTTGTCTCAGAGCTATCTGAAACTTCTGCAGGTTCTGCTGAGGGGCAGTTGTCATGAAGAGCTAAAGAAGGTTAAACGCGTAGTTCAGCATGTGGTATTTGCAGCCTATAACTTGTCGCTAGAGACTTCATTTCTTGCGGATGAAGGTGCTTCTCTTCCAATAATCCCATCGTCTTCTGTCCTGATTACTGAAGATTCTGGTGTTTTAAATGAAGATCTGCTTAATATGTTGGCTACAAGATCATATTATTCAAATCGGCTAAAGGGCTTGCGAGAATGTACTGTGCCCTCAAGTAGAGAAGTCCCTGAGTCTCAAACTCAACTACTGTTCGGTGAAGAGGAAAGACAACTGGTGGAAGCTCATTATTCGGCACAACATGAGATATTTTATGAAGATGTTTCTAGTGAATATATCTCAGTTGCAGACTCTCACCACAGCATACTGGTTTTTATTTCTCAAGCCGCTGTGTCTGTGAGTCGAAAAAACAGATATGTATTCCCTCACGTCCCTTGCAGATTAAGTTCTATGGGCCAATAGATAAACCTCTTGGAATGTATTTGAAGAATGATCTTTCCACTCAGGTAACTCTTTAATCTGCATTGTCAATTTGACGTTTTAAGATTTTCTTTCCACCCAGGTAACTCTTTTAAGTTCTAAAGTTAATTCCAATTTCTGGACAGCTATCTAGCTGTGAGTTTTAAGAACAGCTGGTGGATGCACACCTACACTCCTATACTCATCAGAATGGAAATCTAGCTATCAATGTAAAGTTGCTCTCTTCCATGAAGCTTCATGGTGAAGATGATGGAAAGATATGGATGTCCTCATGTAGACGGCCTATTAGACACGTGATTCTTACCCTCTCTGCGAATTTTGCAGCTTAACGTTAAAATGCGGACTCTGCATGAGGAGATATCTGCTATGCTTGAATCACTGGAATCGAAAATTAATTTGCTTGATCCCCAAAAATATGATGCTAAGGATCTGCAGAGACATGTAATGGACTTAAAAGATCAGTTCCGGAAGGAAAAAATGAATATAAGGTGAGCATCTTATCCCTGACTTATACTCTTTTAATTCTGACCAAATGTGTTGAATTATATTAAAGGGACTCTTTGTCATGAACAGAATGCGTTGCAACCTTTTTCTGTGGAGGAACTACAAAGTAGTCAGAGATGTCTGGATATTCTAGAGCTCAATCGACTGAGATGTGCACTTCTGATTGGTTCTCATGCTTGGGATAATCAGCTTTTCCTACTAAAATCTCGACTCGAAAATGAAGCTGCCTTGAAAATCCCTGATGATGAGGCATCTAGAAATCCAGAGTTACAGCACTCTCCAAAGATTGACCTTAGACCGCAGGAGGGTCTACATAAAGGGGAAGAAAATGTCCATTCTAATCCAGAAGACATTCCTGATAACAAAAACTTACGTAAATCTGGGACAACTTCAGAGACCGGCAACATTTCTTCGCGTAGTTCTCCTCCTCTGAGGCCGTTACGTGTTCATTGACTTGATTCAGCATCATGGGTCAGGGAGAGGACTCAAAAATATCTGTCAAGGTTTAGATCATTCCATGAGTCTAATGTGATGAAGAATTACTCACAAATGCTGCCACTGGAAATACGTGAGTTGAATCTGGTCATTGGTTCAACGCCTAGATGCATCTCTTCAGCATCTCACATGGCTGGTGAGGCTCAGATGTTGATTCCTCAGCTCGACCTTGTTGATATTGTGATTCCTGTCTACGAAGATGATCCTGGTAGTGCTGTATCATATGCTCTCAGTTCCAAAGAATACAAGGACCGGGTTGCTAGGAGATCTAATACAATGGGACCTTTAGATGTTGATAACACTCACCAAGCGGTACAAAAAGATGATAAAGAGTCTCCAAATTTCACCATGTCTTTCAATGGCAACTTATCTGCAGCTGGATGCAAAATGAAGTTCCTTGTGACATGTTACAATGCAATGCAGTTCGACACTCTGAGGAAAAAATGTTGTACAAGCGAAGAGGACTTTGTGAGATCCTTGAGCTGGTGTAAGAGGTGGGATGCACAGGGAGGGAAAAGCAAAGCGTACTTTGCCAAATCTTTGGATGAGAGATTCATCATAAAGGAAGTTATAAAGACAGAGGTGGATTCTTTTGAGAGGTTTGCTTCTGAATATTTCAAATATCTTTCAGAGGTCATTCAGCTCCGGAAACCAGACTTGCATTGCCAAGATTCTTGGTATCTACCAGGTTGGTCTGACTGTTTGTATGTAATCTCTAGGGAACTGCTTTGAAATGTGAGATTGCGACTAGGATTGATTCCGTTGCTATTCATTTACAGGTCTCTGTAAAAAATCTGAAAGGCGGTAAAGAGAGGAAAAAAGATTTCATGGTGATGGAGAATCTTTTTTACAATAGAACAATATCCAGGATCTATAATCTCAAGGGATCTAAGCGGTCGCGGTATAATGCAGACACGTCTGGTGCAAACAACGTACTTCTAGACGAGAATCTAGTGGAGTCAGAACCGATTTTCATTAGAAGCAAGGCCAAGAGAAGCCTTGAGAGAGCTATATGGAATGACACTACCTTCTTATCTGTAAGTAAAAGAAACAAAGCTCTTGATCATGTTGAATAAATAGCGATCTTGTTCACTTATCAGTCACTCATTTTCTTCTTCTTCTGGTTGGTTTTTGTTGACTTCAGTCAGTGGGTGTTATGGACTATTCTCTACTGGTTGGATTAGATGAGGAACGCAAGGAGCTGGTTCTCGGGATCATTGACTTTTTGAGAGCCTACACATGGGACAAAAGATTTGAGACTGTGTTAAAATCTTCAGGTTTACTTTGTGGTCCGATCAATGAATCTTCGACCGTAATCTCCCCTAAGAAGTACAAGAGGAGGTTCTCTGAAGCCATGCCTAGTTATTTTCTTACCGTCCCTGATCCATTGATGCCTTGAACCAGAGCTCTGTTTTTCTACCATTCTTTGTAACGTTACTCATCTCTTATATTTTCTTCACTTAAGCAATATATTGATAGACATAGGTTTAGGGCCTCACTGAAGGGAGACTATATACTTGTACTTAACCGACCAAACTAATCACCCAATTCAAAGTAAATATTATTGATTTGGTTTTTGAATATTTTTGTTATACTGATTAAAAAAAGGAAGAAATGTGGCTTGAGAAAAGGGATTTTGTTGTTTTGATCTACTGCAAAATAAGTTTTTGAGAGCAACAAGACCTAAAATTTAGTCAGCACCTGACCCTGAATCGTCTTGTTCAAATTACGATGCAGTTTACTATTTTAGATGAACAAAACTAGACTCCATGACTTTAGCTAAAGCGTCGGCTAATTTGCCGTAGGCGGAACAAAAGTTAAAGCGATAAAAGTGAAACCTTCACTTAGACAACGAATGTCATGTAGTAGAGCTTTCAACTCATTGACGACACCATATGAATTGAGTAGTGTGACAAGAGAGAGTGAATCCGAGAAGCAATATAAGCTTACGAAAACCTGCATATTGGGCTGCGATTAAAGCAGTTCTTAAGGCCATAGCCTCTGCCACCAAAGACCGTGAAAGCAAAAACAAACAAAGCTTCAAGCTTGATGAAGAAAGCTCTTTTATTGAGTCATTTTCCTTAACCATTACAATCGAGTCTTAGTTCCTTTATATAC
Source organism: Arabis hirsuta (assembly GCA_964056655.1). Lineage (NCBI taxonomy): Eukaryota > Viridiplantae > Streptophyta > Magnoliopsida > Brassicales > Brassicaceae > Arabis > Arabis hirsuta. Next base: position 18,183,701 of record OZ053305.1, read on the forward strand.
ACAAGCTTAGCTAGGTTAAGAAAAAGGGAAAGCTCTGGATCGTCAGATACTTGGCAGCAATCGGTGTCAGTCTTCATCCATAGCTAAGAGAGGAGCGTATCTGTTGAAAACGGCCGTTTTGACTCTCTAGGACACCTAATATGCACAAGAACTGTAAATGCATCAAAACACAAGGAAAAAAAACACATGAACGATGCAAAGAAACGGTTGAAAGTGAATAATACAAAAAAATATGAAAATATCAACTCCCCCAGATTTCCGTTTTGCTTGTCCTCTAGCAATAGATGAAATATTGGGTAGCATGCCAGTCTCATAACATATTATACAACAAATTTATTTATATAACGATGTTCGTTATGTATGGACATATAGTGAGCACATTTCGTTTTATTAAACTGTGGGAAATGATCCTATGGCTGTTTTAAATTAATATTAATTATATGGTTACTTTATTCATTACAAATCTTAATTTAGTTATTATCCTAATTAACCTTTTTAAATTTTCTTTTTGAAAATTTTTTTGTGAAAAAGTTTGGGCACGTCCCATTCCAAATTTTGTGATTATGAGATTGATACATATCTTGTTATATATAAGTTTGATGCGTCAAACACTATATATTTTTTAAACTATATATATGCATGCCTATAGGCAACCGTAAATTATGTTTTCAAGTTAAAAAAGTACATATACACATCATATCCAAACAACTAAATATATGTATACCCATTCCAAATTTAGTGATTATGATGATACAAAGATGATATATGTATCTTCAAACACTATGTTTCAAAATCTATATATATATGCATGCAGGCAACCGTAAATTATATTTCAAGGTAAAAGATAGTACATATACACACATCATATCCAAACACATACACATATATATATATATATATATATGCATGCCAATAAGCAACCGTAAATTATGTTCAAGTTAAAAAAGTACATATACACACATCAGAAAGAAGACGAAGGATCTGGCGTGGCTCTCCTCTTTTGGGCTTAGGAAATTCCAATTGTAGTAGAAGATCTGATCTTGTGTTTTGAATGGCTAAAACCAAAGAAAAAACAACTTTATCGAAGGGTTTTGGAAGGTTTTGTTCGGATAGTTGTAGTGGATTGGGATAGAGAAGACCGGATTCGAAGTGTTTTATGGTAGGAAACCTTTTATGGGTTTGGAGCTTTGAAGAAGTGAACAGTTATGGTTTTTCGAGCTTCATTCGGATTTCAGAGCAAGAAGGAGCCTTGTTTCTAGTTAACAAAGTCTTGTTTCTAGTTAACAAAGTGTAAGTGGTTGGAGATAGTATCGTGAAATTGATAGAAGCAGAAAAAAGTGCAAGTGGTTGTACCTTGCTGACTTTTCTGATTTCTTGCTTCCCAAGCTAACCACCCCCACGTTAAAAGCTGCGGGATTTATGGCTTCTTGAAGATGATGATTGATAGTGATATATCATGGTTTTTATCTGTTTTTTACCATGATATAAGTCCTTTTCATAGAGTCATTTTGGTATTTTTCGACTCTTTTAGAGTCTTTGCAGGTTAAAGGACGATTAGAGCTTAATAGAAGCTTTTGGAGCATTTTGGAGTATCGAAGAAAGAAGAGCCGAAGTGATCAAATCGGAATCGATTTTACTACACTGTGTCGATCGACACGGTCCTGTGTGATGCATCCTCTAAAACCGGCAGTACTGCCGCAGCCCCATCCAAGCCCATCCCCACGATGAGGTCCAAGCCCATCCCCACGATGAGGTCCAAGCCCATGACACGATCTGGAGCCCGAACGTTGCAAGAAAACATCAACGACACGGTGAAGTCTTTACTAGCCGAGCACGACGCGGACTTACCAGCCCGGATCCGTCAAACGGACGAATTCCATCCGAAGATCAAGACCGGCCCGACCCTAACCAGCCCGGCCCGATCAAGACCTGTCCGGCCCAGCCAGGCCGATCAAGACCAGCCCGGCCCAGAGCAGATCTTCCTCCGCGACCCGCGACATGCCCAACGGATACTTTCCTTTTTCACCATCACGCGCATTGAAGACTAAGGATCATGCCCGATCCGACGCGATCTCGCGATTCCATCCACTTAAGGTAAGTTCTTATTTCATTTTTAGTTATTTTGATACTAACGGCTCTTTGTTTGAATTTCCGTGTTATTTTTTTCCTTAAGTAGTGTCGGGCATTTGTTTCGCCGATTTCGTTTTTAATGCTTAGATATCGATTTTTTGTAATAAATTTCAAGACCCCTAGAAGGGCATAGCTGATCGGACAAGTATATAAGTCCCCTAACAGCCTTGTAATTTTGCACCCATTATCAATAAAGCAAAGAACTTTCTTCTCAAGAAAACCCCTCGCAACTTAGGAATCCGATTGATTTCTTTGTTGTTTTTGGCCAGTATCGAGTCCTTGCCATCGGCTCTTGGTGACCTTCAATCCATCTTCGCAATTCGCTCGATCATTTCCTGTCCGAAGTGAAAGTGCCGTACGGCCAGCACCCGGATCCATCCTCCGCTTCGTTTCATCGCTCATCGTTACCCGACTCGCGACAGGTGCCGTACGGCCGGTCCGAGCCGATCCATCCTCCGTGCAACTTCCGTTCGTGAGGCTGCATCATCTGGTATCAGAGTTTCAAAAGCTCCTATCAGATTCTATCCATCCTTAATCGTTTTTACTCTTTGATTTCATTTTCAAAAAAAAATATATATACTTTTATTGCTTTGATTTCAATCCGCATCATTAAATTCAAAAAAAAAAAAATTGTTTTCTTTCTTTTGATTCGCATCTTTTATTCAAAAAAAAAATCATCAAAAAAATATTATTAATTTTCGAGATTTTCATTTAAATTATTTCCATATCGCAAATCATCTCATTCGAATCATCTCAACGGTCACTACATTTAAACGATCATTTCCTTATTCGAAACCGTGCTATTACTTTCCTCTCCTGGAATTTCCCGAACACATTCATACACTTAGCTAAATTTCACAGGTACTAACCAGATCATGGGAGACCAAGGCGAGACCACCCTAGCCCAAGTCATGGCCGCGATCCAAGGTATCACGACCCGTCTGACTCAGCTCGAGAACCAGCGAAACCAAGAGACCGAGAGCACGTCCGAGAGTAGCACCGGCCCAGTCCGCGCTAATGCTAACCAAAACGCTCGTAACCAAGCACTGAATCGTGATCCCGATCCAAATCCGAATGCCCCTGTCAACGGCAACGGACAGCACCACAACGGCCCGTGACCTGGTCCGAACCGAAACGAGGATGAACCCTGACATGGTGGTAAAGACTTGAAGTTGTCTCCACCTACTTTTGCCGGCAAGATCAATCCCGAGGCTTACCTTGACTGGGAGAAACGAATGGAGTATATTTTCGAGTACTACAACTACTCGGAGACGTGCAAGGTATCTTTAGCCTCCGCGCAGCTCACGAACAATGCCTTAGCTTTGTGGGACAGAGACGATACCGAGCGATGGAGACGCAGGCTTGATCAGATCGCCACGTGGGAAGAGATGAGCTATCTCCTCCGGAAGAGATACGTTCCGACGTATTTCCAACGCGATCTCCAAAAACGGTTTCGCAAACTATCCCAAGGAACCAAGACCATGGAGGAATACTTCGAGGAGTTCGAGACCTTGAAGAATCGACTAGGGGTTGAAGATTCCCCCGAGATCTTGATGGCCCAGTTCCTGGACGGCCTTCAAGACCGCATCGCTCGGAAGGTTGAGCGACAACCATATGGAACTCTTGACGAGCTTCTACACACGCCCATCTAGGCCGAACACCACATTCGAAGGAAGAGTGCTTCCATCAGCCGTTCCAAGCCCAGCTGGAACCCACCGACCAACCTCAACCCGGACAAAGGGAAATCGACCGACCCGACGTCCAAATTCAAGAAACCCGAAACTGGCAAGGTGGCCAGTACCGGTCCAAGCACGGCTCCGACCCAGCGAGCCCGAGATGTCACCTGCTTGAAGTGTCGCGGCAAAGGCCATTACTCCCGAGAATGTCTGAACCAACGTGTCATGATCCTTCGGGAAGATGGAGAATATGAGTCCCAGGACGAGCATGAAGCAGAGGAGTCCGAGGAGGAAGTTACGGACTATCCAGACGTAGAAGAAATCCTTGTGACCCAGAGAACTCTTAGTGCCTTGTTCGAACCCGAGACACTACAACGGGAGAACATCTTTCACATACGTTGCACCGTCCAATCTAAGGTATATAGTCTAATCATAGATGGCGGATCGTGTACTAACGTGGCTAGCAAGTACTTGGTTGACAGGTTAGCCCTTAAGACAACCAAGCATCCTAGGCCGTACTGACTTAGATGGCTCGACGATAAGGTAGAGCTGAAAATCTGTGAGCAAGCCTTAGTCCCATTCAGCATCGGCAAGTATGCCGACGAGGTACTCTGCGACGTGGTCCCCATGCAAGCAGGCCACATCCTGTTAGGACGACCTTGGCAGTTTGATAAGGAAACCATCTACAACGGTCGCACCAATTTCTATAGTTTCGTGCACAACAGCAAGAAGCACAACCTAGCCCCACTCACATGATCTGAAGTACATGATCTACAACTAGCCATGGACAAAGGGGCCAAAGCCGACAAGCTAAGTAAAACTAGCCTTTATATTTCCCCCGGTCAAGTCCTTAGATCGTTAAATGCACAAACACAGGTGTTACTGATGATCTTTAGGGAAAGTTATCTTGCAGGAACGGACGAACCCAACTACCCCGAAGGCATCCAACGGTTGCTGGACCGTTTTAAAGACCTTCTTCTCGAAAAGATACCAGCCGGCCTACCCCCGGTCCGCGATATTAAACACCAGATTGACCTAGTCCCCAGAGCACCCTTACCGAACCGACAGGCTTACCGCATCAACCCAGAAGAAGCCAAGGAACTAGAACGACAAGTACACGAGCTGGTGAAGCAAGGCTACATCCGAGAGAGCCTCAGCCCTTGTGCGGTTCCCGTCCATCTGGTGCCCAAGAAAGTTGGATCCTGGCGGATGTGCGTAGACTGCCGCGCCATCAACAACATTACTGTCAAGTACCAGCATCCCATACCGCGACTTGACGATATGTTGGACAAACTAAGTGGTGCCACGGTCTTTTCGAAGATCGACTTGAAGAGTGGCTACCATCAAGTCCGAATGAAAGAAGGCGACGAGTGGAAAACCGCTTTCAAGACCAAGCGCGGTCTCTATGAGTGGCTAGTCATCCCATTCGGTCTCACCAACGCGCCAAGCACCTTTATGCGACTCATGAACCACGTGCTAAGGGCATACATTTGTAAGTTTGTTGTTGTGTATTTCAATGACATTCTTGTGTATAGCGCCTGTTTGGAAGACCACTTCGTGCACCTTGAGAAAGTGTTGGAGACCTTGCGGTCTGAGCATTTATATGCCAATCTCAAGAAGTGCGTCTTCTGCACTGACCAGTTGGTATTTCTAGGCTTTGTTGTTAGTTCGCAGGGTCTAAAGGTGGACGATAAGAAGATCAAAGCCATCCAAGAATGGCCGACATCCACCACCATCGGTCAAGTGAGGAGCTTTCACGGACTGGCAAGTTTCTACCGGCGGTTCGTCAAGGATTTCAGCACCATTGCTGCCCCAATCACTTCGGTGATCAAGAAAGACGTTGCCTTCTCATGGGGACCAAACCAGGACGCGGCATTCCAAAGGCTCAAGGACAGCCTTACCCATGCACCGGTATTGGTATTACCTAACTTTGATCAAACGTTTGAAGTTGAGTGTGATGCTTCAGGTACGGGAATCGGAGCAGTCTTTACACAAGGAGGCAGACCGGTTACCTTTTTCAGCGAGAAGCTACACGGCGCCACGATTAACTACCCCACTTACGACAAGGAGCTGTACGCGTTGGTAAGGTCATTGGAGACTTGGCAGCATTATCTCCTCAGCAAAGAGTTCGTGATCCACACCGACCACGAGACCCTCAAGTATCTACGCGGACAGACCAACCTTAAATGGCGACATGCACGTTGGCTCGAGTTCGTGGAGACCGTCCCCTACATCATCAAGTACAAGAAGGACAAGAAAAACGTAGTAGCCGATGCCCTGTCCAGGAGGTACACCCTTATCTCTACCATGGAGGCCAAGATAATGGGGTTTGAGCACCTCAAGGAACTCTATCCGGATGATCCCGACTTCGGTGAGATCTACAATCAATGCACCAAAGGCGCTCTTGGTCCATATTACAAGCACAACGGCTTCCCCTTTCGGGACAAGAGACTATGCATTCCCTGGAGTTCTATGCGAGAGCTCATCTTAAGCGAGGCACATGGAGGCGGCCTTATGGGACACATCGGTATGGAGAAAACCCGAAGCATGCTCGAAGAAAACTTCTTCTGGCCCCACCAACGCCGAGACGTGGAACGGTTTTGTTCAAATGCACGACATGCCTTAGCGCAAAATCCAGGTCACATCCTTACAGTTTTTATACTCCTTTACCCATTCCTGATATGCCATGGGTCGACCTTTCTATGTATTTTGTTGTAGGGTTGCCCAAGATCCGATACAAGGATTCCATTTTCGTGGTCGTGGACCGGTTCAGCAAGATGGCTCATTTATTCCATGCGACAAGACCAATGACGCCACGCAAACCACCAACCTATTCTTCAAGGAAGTAGTACGACTGCATGGGCTACCACGAATCATCGTCTCCGACCGCGATCCAAAATTTCTCGAACATTTCTAGAGAACTTTATGGAGAAAGCTAGGAATTAAGCTACTCTTCTCCACCACGGCCCATCCTCAAACTGACAGACAAACCGAGGCCACCAATAGGACCTTAGGCACGCTCCTACGAGCAGCCGATGGTAAAAATTTGAGAAATTGGCTCGATTGTCTTCCTTTGGTCGAGTTTGCTTATAACCGCGTGAAACACTCTTCTACTAACTTGTCTCCTTTTGAGATCGTATATGGTTTTAAGCCGTAGACTCCCCTCGACCTAGCCCCCATACCACTCCCGTGAAAGGATCAAATCAACCAGAATGGAGTGGCCAAAGCCGACTTACTCAAGAAGCTCTATCAACGGGCCAAGGAGAAGATGGAGAAGCGGAACGAACGAACGAACTAAGAAACATTCGGACCAGAGCCGAAAAGAACTCCATCTCGAACCAGGAGACTACGTCTGGGTTCACATGCGGGAAAACCGGTTCCCAAAGATGAGAACGAACAAGTTATCGCCCCGAGGCATCAGACCGTACCAAGTGATCAAGAAGATCAACGACAACGCTTACGAGATAGATCTACGAGGTGAGTTTAACGTATCCCCGACCTTTAATGTGGCTGACTTAACTCCCTGTGAAACAGATGAAATATTTCTGAGGACAGAACCTTTCCAAGGGGGAGAGGATGATGCATCCTCCAAAACCGGCAGTACTGCCGCAACCCCATCCAAGCCCATCCCCACGATGAGGTCCAAGCCCATGACACGATCTAGAGCCCAAACCTTGCAAGAAAACATCAATGACGCGGTGAAGTCTTTACTAGCCGAGCACGACACGGACTTACCAACCCGGATCTGTCAAACGGACGAATTCCCATTCGAAGATCAAGACCGGCCCGACCCTAACCAGCCCGGCCTGATCAAGACCTGTCCGGCCCAGCCCAAGCCGATCAAGACCAGCCCGGCCCAGAGCAGATCTTCCTCCGCGACCCGCGACACGCCCAACGGACACTTTCCTTTTTCACCATCACGCGCATTGAAGATTAAGGATCCTGCCCGATCCGACGCGGGCTCCGCCCGATTCGACGCGATCTCGCGATTCCATCCACTTAAGGTAAGTTCTTATTTCATTTTTAATTATTTTGATACTAATGGCTCTTTGTTTGAATTTCCTGTTACTTTTTTCCTTAAGTAGTGTCGGGCATTTGTTTCGCCGATTTCGTTTTTAATGCTTAGATATCGATCTTTTGTAATAAATTTCAAGACCCCTAGAAGGGCATAGCTGATCGGACAAGTATATAAGTCCCCTAATAGCCTTGTAATTTTTCACCCATTATCAATAAAGCAAAGAACTTTCTTCTCAAGAAAACCCCTCGCAACTTAGGAATCCGATTGATTTCTTTGTTGTTTTTGGCCAGTATCGAGTCCTTGCCATCGGCTCGTGGTGACCTTCGATCCATCTTTGCAATCCGCTCGATCATTTCCTGTCCGAAGTGAAAGTGCCGAACGGCCAGCACCCGGATCCATCCTCCGCTTCGTTTCATCGCTCATCGCTACCCGACTTGCGACAGGTGCCGTACGGCCGGTCCGAGCCGATCCATCCTCCGCGCAACTTTCGTTCGTGAGGCTGTATCACTGTGTGTCGATCGACACGAGCATATCTGACGTGAAGATTGAAGAATTTCCTCTTCGGCCCACGAAGCCCATAAGTTTAGAGAAAAGTCCAGTCCGAATTTTAGACCTTATATATCGTTTTTCCTTAGGCTTTTAGGTGTGGATCATCTTAATTCTATTGAGACTGGAGAGAGGAGATTTTGGGAGAGCTTTGAGGAGATTTCAGACTTCCAGACTTTATCGATTTCAACTCTCTGTATCTCTTACTCTATCTTTTTAATGCAATATTATTCATTCATAATGATTTTCTCATCCATGTCTGAGTAGTTTGCTTGTTAGGTTTTGGGAAGTTTTAGGGTTTGATGAGAAATTGATAGGATTGAAACCCTGTTAGGATTTATCTTTATGTTCTTCATCTAGATTGATTTAACTCTGATTTTAGGATTGATCAACTGAAATTGGATATCGTAGGTTGCTTTAATAGATGCGAAAGTATTATTAACAACCTGATATAATCTTAGATGAGCAAAATTATCTATTCGCAAAGAAATTTGACTTAGTAATTTTGTGAACAATTGAACTTGAACTTAAAGCTTGATTTTATTCACTAAGTTTGCAAAGAAATTTGGAATTTAGGAATTTAGTCATAGATAATCTCTGCAACGAAAGTTGATTGGTTTTACATTCGTGTTTGAGTTCTAGAACCGTGCTTAACACAATCCTAACCGTTTTTATCTCTGTGTCGATCGACACGATCAATTTTCGAATCATTCCTGCGAACAACCTATTGCCTAACTCTTTTGTCTCATTGAATTTTAAGAACTTTAATCATCATTCACTTGTTTACTTCTGCTTTTACTTTACATTCATTCCTATTTACTTAGCATAATTTGAATTCACTAATCGATTGTGTGTTTAGATTCCCTGTGGATTCGATCCCTAAGTACTACTACGATCTCTTAATTTGAGAGAGTAGCTCAGGAAAAATTTGAGCATATCAGATAGTTAACCATTCTTGTCAACGAAAGTCGTATTTTGAAATATACAAAAAAAAATGACAATATTATGCCACATTTAGCTTGCAATCTTGTAGAAACTTTCAAACAAACTCAGAAGTATCTATATTTCATTCATTGAATTCGGAATACGTCACTTTCTTCACTTGACCCATTGTGAGGTAATGTTGTCTCAAAGTTTTTGATACGTTCAGCGAGGAAATTGACTCTTCCGGTTATCACGTCGGTTTATTAGGACATGCATGTGATCCTCTTCTAGTTGCCTACCGAATCAAATGCAATTTTGACATTTAACGAATAAATGTAAGCTAAATACTTTAATTATTTGTTTCTAACAGTTGCTTCTCTTCTAAGGAATGTTGATTAGAAGAGTAAACCTATTCACATGAACCCATTCCGTGAAGAAACCTAATGAAACCGGGCAAACATTTGCAAAAATACCAATTAAGCATGTGTATTTGCAAAAATACCACTAATTATAAATTTTTAAAGTCTAAATCTTAAAATTATAAACTCTAAAAAAGGTTTTACCCCTAAAACTTGTTAAACCCTCGAAACTAAACTTTAATACAAGATGGTTAACCCAAACAAATAATATAATGAAATTTTTTTTGAAAATATTGTGTTTTTGCAAAGATTTTGAAAATATGGTATTTTTAAAAAATAGCACTTGAAAAATAGCAATTCAATCCTTGTTCTTCCTCAGTTTTATTACAAATACAAAAACAATAAAAAAATACACAGCGAGCCAAAAAAAAAGAGAGTTCGATTCTCGAAAACTCTTTTAGCTCACCATCATCTCCAAATTCTGTTCAACAAATGGAATTACTATCCAACAAAAATCAATCAATTGAACAAAATATTAACATAATTAAAGAAACAGCCAACCAATTAATAATTTATTGGCATGCTTTACGGAGAAGCTCTAACAAAGACATTGCTTTCCTTTTGCCTCTCTCTGTTCCGTTCTTCGATAGATCCATCAATGGCACGACCGCACCGAGTCTACCTATCAAGACCAGTTTCTCAGTATCTCTCTTGCACAGCGAAACCAATATCGCTGCTGCGTTCTCTCGGTTTCTAACTTGATCCGTCTGTAGAATACCTATCAATGCGGGTAAAGTATCCGCTTTTACTATGGCGGATTTCGCATCTTGATTGCTTGCAAGAACCGAGAGTATTGTCAATGCTTCATCAACCATTCGGTGGTGGGTCGAGTCACTAAGCATTTTCACCAGTGCAGTTACTATTCCGGCTCTAACCGCTCTACCTTTGTTTCCCTGATAAATGCAGAGATTGAACAATGCCGTAGCTGCGTCTTTCTTCCCTCTTGGAGTCCCGTTCTCGAGCAGATCCACTAAGGCAGGTATCGCACCTGATCCGCCTATTATGATCTTGTTCTCATCAGCTAATGAAAGGCTGAAGAGTGTCGCTGCTGCGTTTTCTCTTGCTTCCATGGTTCCGGCTCTAAGGACTTGAACAATGGAAGTGACTGCACCGGCAAACATTATCAGCTCTTTGTTGTTGTCATATATAGAGAGGTTGAGAACGCAAGTGATTGCATTTTCCTGCGTTGCAATGTCCTCTGAGGTTAAAAGGTTCACCAAAATAGGGATTGCTCCTGCTTCTGCAATCAAAATGCGATTGTCGGTGCTTCTCTTTGACAGAGACCGGATTTCAGAAACCGCATTCCTGCGATCCTCTGTGGACCGGCTTGAGAGACTCTGAACCAATGCCCGGATCACTGACATGTCTCCACGGTTTTTTGACCTGCCGTTGATGTAACCTGCGGGTTGCTCAATGTTGTGTTCAGTGCACCACCGAGAGATCAAGCTTCTAAGAACGTTATTTGGTGTTAACGTAAAGTGTTCGAGTGTCTGTCGGGTCTTTGGACATGTTAGATTCCCACAGTCTATCCATCTCTGTATGTAAGCCCTCTCATAAGTCTGCCATAGGAGAGAGAACTTATCAATAACCAAGCAACAACAAAAGTATAAAAAGTGCTATAAAATCTTGAAGTCAGACCTGTCCTGTGGCGACAATAACAGGATCCTTCATCAGTTCCAGAGATACTGGACAAAGAAAATCAACTGGTATCGTTAGTTTATCAGATTTCTTCGATTCTTCGGTGTTCTTGGTGACCATTTTGTCTAATCTATCTGTATCCGCATCCTTCGATAAATAAAAGGCCAGAGAAACGGAAGAGCTTTTCCGCGGACGCAAATCTTGTTTCTTCTCCTCGAAAAACTGAAGTGTTTCTGAAATACTCTCAAGCTTTTCTTCCTCAACTTTAATCTTTGTATTACTAAAAACATCTCTCTCCATTGGCTCAGATAAGGCACTCGAAAACTTCTTCGAATTCAACGAACCGTATCTCTGCATTGCTCTTATCAACTGCGATCTCGCTAGTTCAACCTGATACACAACCAAAAGAAACAACCTTTAAAAACACTAACAAATCATTTCTTTCTTTCAAAGAATCAAAACACAATCATGGACCAACAAATTGTGCATACATGAGCATGAATGAAAGTTACCTGTTCTCTAACTTCGTCAGAGATATCATATAGATTGTATGGAAGATTACTCAATGCTTTCTCCAGCTTCCATGTAATACATTGGAACTGGAAAGAGATTCTCTTCGCAGCACCATCCTTTAACCGAGAAAATTCAAATTTCAGCCAAACCAGAGATAACCATACATTTAACCGATTCTAAACCAGTAATCCTAATATCTGAAATCTACGAATTTAAAATTATCAGAAACAAAATGTGCAATTAGTGGGATTGATTCTCTCGATGAAATTGCTTACAGACGAGTCGCGAGCTTGGAATCGAGTGGCTATGGAGAGAAGACGCTTCGCGGCTTGAAGCCCAACCACGAGATCAGACCACCAATCATTTTCCGATGAGATCAACGAAGATGAAGCGGCGGAATCGATCGGTTTAGAGTCTCTAATCTCTTCTACCAAATGCGTCAAGAGACAGACTCGCCGAGTGAGATCAGCGCAGTCCTTTTTGAACACACCGGCGTTGACCGGAATCTCAACAATCTCGGCGATAAGGTCGAGAAGAGAGGCGGGAGAGATGATTACTCCGGCCATTACGCCGATCAGCCTCCGTCAATCGGAAAGAAACAAAAAAAACAAAGAAGAAGAAGAATAAATAGAACTTTGGGATTCGCTCTTTACTCAGAAGCGACTACTAACATAGCTTCTTATTTATCCACGCGACCATTTTGTCAAGAGAGAGGTCGCTATTACGGCACCGTTTTGAAGGACCTACGTCTAGGTCCACTTTTGTTTTTTGTTTTTTCTTTTCCCTCTTTTAATCCAACCATTATTTGGACTCTAACAATGAAAAGAAAAAAAAACATATTTAACAAAATAAAATAGCAAAGACCATTTCAAACTCATACGGACAAAATGAATTTTATTAATTTTGGACGATTCTATTTATGTTATTTAATTATTACTATATAGGTAATTTTTCATATAAATATTAATTATCAAATAAAATTTTCAAATCGATTTATTTTTATTATTTAATTATTGCCAAATGCATAAGTTTTTTCACATAGACATATTATTCTTTTATGTTTTATTATATCTTAGTAAATATTTCTCTTTTCGTCATATAAACGTGTGTTCTATTATCTTAAAATTTATATGTTATTATTTTTTTAGTAAGTTAAATACTAGCATATACATGTGTATTATTACTTTTTGAAATATAAATTCAAAGGTTGTTAAAAAAAAAAAAGGTTGTTCAAAAAAGAAATATATAAAAATTCAATAATATCTAATGTTATATTTCCAACCAAATTTTACTAGTAGTATCATTTTGCTAGTTTCTACTTTCTAGTAACAATTTTTCCAGTTGTCACAATTTTCCAATAAAATTTTCTATATATTGTTACTTACCTGATTCACTCTATTTATTATTTAAAAAATCCAAAAGGAATGAGTAGATAAATAAGTAAATAAATGAATAAAGAAAGAAAAAAATAGCGAGATTGGCGGTGGAAGATGGAAGAGAAGAAGAATACAAGGAAGAGGATACAGTTGGCTATGGAATATTATGGATTATAATGCAACCAAACACATATCATTGAAATGAACCCAACACACACTTTAATTATACACATAAGAGTGATCGAGCACCATTACATTTTCTTTCCTTGCTTCGTTGTAAAGCCGACTTTATATTATCATCTTTATTTTTTTTATCAATTGTTATGTGTTTTAATAATATATAAACAAAATAGGTCAATCTAATAAATATATGGACTTTGATATGTCAAAATTAGTTAACTGTTTGTTCTGGCCGGAAGCAATTATGAATTTTTTATAGAGAAAATGATTCAGATTAGCACTATTTCGTTCATATATTACTAGATTAGCACCTGTTAAAAAATATTTAATAAAAAACGTGTAAATAGTCAGTTAACCATCAAATTTCGTTTAATTACAATAATACCATTTTATTACTTTAAAACAAAAAATTAACAATTAACAATTATCAATTATCTCGTAATCGCTTTTTGTCTTCTCGAAACCTCCGCCTTCGTCTTTCTCAATTCCGGTGACCGTTCCTCCGCCGTCGTCCCTATTTTTCCGGTCCGTCGATTTTTTTGATTTGATTTTCAAAGCTAGTGAAGGTAAAACTATGAGCTTAATTTTGTTTGAAATTGTCAGTTTGATTTTAATCCTCTTCTGTGAGCTAATGAGGTTGATCTTTGCATCTATTGTTTCTAGAGATGAATTTGGATTTGTCGTTGGATTGGGAACAAGTTTCTTCCTTTGTCTCTTAGGTTTATTGTCAATCCAATATTTTTGCCCATCAACTGTTCGACTAAGTTCCTAGTTTGTTTAGAATTGTCGCATAGTTTTTATTTCAATTTTATTAGAAGAATAAACTTGAACCAGAATTTGGATGTTGAATTGCTAAAGTCCATAGTGTATGATTCATCCGGTAATTGAAATTTGTGATCGCTATCTTCACTCGCCAGTAGTCTTTGTAGTTAACGTTGACGTGTCAGTGAACTCTTACCGGACACATATGATGTGTGCATTGTAGCAAAGGAGTATTGTCTTTCTTCGGTGTGTTTATACCTTTCATGGTTAGAATCTTGGAATCACCCCTGCAAGAAAATATTGATAATGTCTTTTCAGATTAGGGGATACGAAAGAGTTTTGAAGTCGATTGATTTATTTTTTTTGCTCAATTGATATAGCTCTTTTTGTTCTCGCAGCCGCAGGTGCAAAACGGGCAAGGAGTTATAGTGTTGTTGTAGAAAGAAGAGAAGGTCCCATGGTAGAGTAATTGAAGTTTCAAAAATGTTCTTCTTTATTCAATGTAAATTCCATGGTTTCAACTCTCAGTGACGAGAGTTTTTTCCTTTCTCGAAAACAAACTCTGTATCGTAACATCTTTGTGCTTGATTGGAGTATTATTTATTTGAATGGTTGACATGGTTCGGTTTGGACAAAATCCTATTGTTACTTCACTTGCAAGTAACAACATATCATGTGAATAGAAAACCATAGTTAAATTAAAGAGCATATTTTCCAGTTCGTGAAGTGGCTTCTCGATTTTGTATTCCTCAATCACCATCCGAATAAAATCTTCAAAACAAGTTCTTCATTTGTTCTTATAGATTTCTTTCCTTTTTTGTTATCAACACCAAATAACCATCTATTATTTTGAAGCATCCATTTCCCACAAATCAAATTAATGAGCATCATGTTTTTATTGAGATAGAATCAAGAATAACAAGAGAAACATGAATAGATATTGTTAAAAAAAGAAAGAAGACAAAAAGGGAGAAGACGAGAAGAATAACTTACGACTTCTTCAATATTAAACCCTAATTTTTCATTTTTTTTTTAATTGAAAATTTGGTTTATTCCGGTTTGGTTCGGTTAATGTAGTATGATTCAGTTTGGTTTATGCAAATCAGTATAGTTAGATTAATCTATATAAGTTAGTCTATGATTAAAAGAAAATAAATTTGTGGTCAAAAGAATATAAATTTATCATGTAAATTTGTGGCAAAGTGACATAAATCTATCAAATACTAATAAATCTGTCAAAATAAGATAAATTTGTTGCCAAAAAGAAATAAATTTGTGACAAATTAATTAAGTCTGTCAATTTAAGAAAATTTGTCTCTAAATATAAACAAATATGTGATGGAAATAATTAAGTCTTTCAAAATTAAGTAAATATGTTGCCAAAGTGGAAAAAATCTATCGAATACTAATAAATCTGTCAAAATAAAGTAAATTTGTGGGCAAAAAAAAAAAATTTGTGACAAACTAATAAAATCTATCAAATTTAAGAAAATTTGTGGCCAAAGAAAAATAAATCTATTGAAAGCTAACTAAGTCTGTCAAACTTAAGTAAGTCTATGGCAAAAAAAATATGTTAATAAATTTATGAAATATTTATAAATCTGTCAATATTAAGTAAATTTGTGGTCCAAATAAAATAAGTCTGTCAGAAAATAAATATGTCATCACATTAAGTTAAGTTTGTCATATAGCAAAACCGTAAAAAAAAATCGAAATTTTTTATAATGGCATTCCTGTAAATAAGGTTTTTACTAACAAATGATTTGAAGACAAAATAGGCACAAAAAAATCAGTAATAATTAAAATAAAATAAGAACTAATTTAGTAATTAACCAATAAATTAGTGCTAAACTAATTTTTTCCCATTTTTTATCATCATCAATCATTGATTGGTATACGTATATGTATTCATTTAGGGTGTTAAATTTTATTTTGTTTCTATTTTAACAATTCATCTGAATATTGGTACCACCGGTGATTCAGAACTCGCTTCCATCAATTTCCAAATGGATTCGATCGATCCTAATACGTTTTTCACATTCTATGAAACTCTGTATAGTTTTGGCATGAAGAAAGATAATCATCCACGTTCATGGCTTTATTGCAATTCATAACAACTAAGTGCCATCAACAAAACCATATAAATCAGATGTCTTAATTAAACAGTTTTTGGAAGTTCAACGACATACGAAAATGTAATAGTCCAATTAATGAACAAAAGCCCTACACTGAAATCAAATGTAAAACCCCAATCCACACTATTCTAACCTCAAATATACACGAATTCGGAGAAGAAAAAAATCAACACTTTTCCTTTTAAGTACTACAAAAATTTATTCTACGTATTCTACAATACACACACTTATATACTAAATAAAGCAAAAAAATGTTAAATATACACATGTGTACGAATTGTCAAGTAAGATCTACATACTGCAAGTGGGTCACTGTGTTTCATTTCATGCATTGTGTTATTCACGTGTCTCGAGCAGACGCAATGCATTCTTTAGCGTCAGATAGATAAATTTTCGGTTTCATTAAATACTTCTTATTGTCATAATCATTTGTCGAATTTTTAAATTTTTGTTTTGTTTTCTATAGCTTCCAGTATAGTATGATTTTGGTATTGCATTTAATCTGGTACATTTTGAGGCATTTATCTTGATGTAACTAGGAATTCTTTCCAAACAATTTGTTTGAGATTTGTCATAAGTTCCAATAGGATAGGAACTTAACGAGCTCAAATAAGATTCAGGTTAGGTATTCCACGTGAATTAGCAAACTATCAAGTTTTTGTCTCTCACAGACACACTGCAACAATGTGTCACATTAAATTTTTTTTTTTTTTTAAACTGTCACATTAATTTTGAAAGTCCACATTTTTTGTATTTATCGATTGAACATTTTTCGCAGTTCAAAAGTTTTTGTATGTACGAAATTTATTTTGAGTTTATTTAATAAATGAGTTAAATTGGATTGTTGCAGGAGCATAAAATTAGTCATATCCGTAGTATTATAAAAGTTGAAGCCCAAAGTCCAATCTTCTCCTTTCAACCACTCTTCTCAGAACCAGCCACCTCTGCACATTCCCTTTGTACCTGATACGAGTTATGGATTCAACCTTATAAACAACACGATTCAAGCTTGTAAATTAACCTTTGATGATTAATAAAGCAAACTTGTTCTCTTACAACCGATTCACTCTCCAAAAAAAAAGACAAGAACTTGGGATATTAAGGAGTCCCTACTCTCCTATCTCTATCTCACCAAATGATGCTCACAAACGGCATAAAAAGATAAGGGTTTTCATCCCCTTTGTTATATACAAGAAGACAAAGTAAAACCCTCCCAAAACCCTTCTTCACTTGTACGATCATGTAGCCTGCTTTGTTGTCTTTTACTGCCCTTCATCTTTACTCTTTACTGCTTCCTCTTTGTTTGCCCTTTTACCCTTCCTGCGGTAATGGTAAATGATGGGGGGCCTCATCTCACTCCTATCAGTACCTCATCAAATATTATCGCTTTGGCCTCATTGCGAATGATGCTCCCAATACTTGCAATTTTCCAGACATTTAAATCCGTGTAAGAGCTGCAATTAACCTTATATAAACTTTTAATATGAATTGGAACCATAGTTGAATTTATAACATAAAACATATATCTATTTTCAAATACCTTGATGGAGTACTAAACCGAACCAAGATACCAAACCAAAAGTATGTTCGGTAATTGATTTTACTTTGGTTTATCTTTAATTATTTTCTGCAGTTGTTTCAGTTTGAATAAGGAGAAGTGGGGACTTCCGATTGTTAAGGAACCAATCTCCCATTTCCCACTTTCCTTCGTTGTAGGAGCTACGTCTCCCATTTGCTTCTTGTACTTCTTATTTATATAAATGAAAAGCCAAAAAAGAGGCAATATCAATTGCCCAGAAAAAGTATCTTGTTCTTGTTGTTATCGTATTATTCTGTTTCAAGCTTTGACAAAAAAATCAAAGCTTCATCATACCTTTAGCCATTTTTGGGTGGAATCGATTGAAGTTACCAATGGCGCTCCCACCCCTAAAACAAGATTGATGACTGAATCAGAGAAATTTTTGGATCGTAGGTTAATATTGTCCAGCAAAATCTGGTTTTGTTTTTAAACACTAGTATAATTAGTTTTATATTCTTATATATACATATATAGCCTTCAAATATTAAGCAAAATTTTCAATAACTATAATATTTTGAATAATTATAGCGTTTAAAAAATACTTCAATAGTTTATATTTCAATTTTAAAACCAATAACAAAATACAACTAAAACAAATACAATCTTCACTGTCCTAGAAATGTAAATGTTAATAGTGTTACAAATCCGATACTTTATTCTAATTTCATTTAAAAACAATCATTAATAAAAATAAAAAAGATTTAACTAAGAAAGAGAAAAACCATGTTTTAACAAATAAACCCGATTTGATCCGGTTTTTTACCAGTCTAACTACTTTTCTTGGGTTTGATGTCAATCCAACCCGGTCGTGTCTTTAGTTTATGGTTGAACTTGGTCCGACCGCCGATCCTGTCCAGTTTTAGAAATATTGTTCTAAAATTAAATGTCGTTGCAAAGTGTGATTTAAAATGTTGCTATGCATTCTCACTGTGAATTTTTAACCTAGATTTCTAATTTACTCAACATTTAAAAAAAAAAAAAATGTGTCAAAACGATATTTTTCGTAAAATGGAAAGAATATGTTTCATGATTTTGGATGCAAAAACCCAAACAAATTAAAAGAAATGGTTCTTTCAACATATCCCAATGCAATGTTAAATTTTGGTGACGTTCCAAAGGATTAATTAAAAGTAAGGATTATATTACATTCTCAATGAGTTACATTTTATGATTTATTATTGTATCATATGTGATTTTTTTTTTGTATCGTTTGAAGGGTTATATTACACCATCAAAAATCTTGAGGAGGGAGGCCATTAGACCTTTGACATGATCACTTGATGATTTTAAGCGGCCTCATCATCATATTGTCTTCATGATCCAATATCTGCAACGCAAACTAGTATGTGTAAATAATGATTAGCAATTTCAAAACATTCAAAATTCCTCTCACTTACGTGACAATGGTAGACATAGCCGGGTTCTTGGGTCGGGTCAAACGGGTAAGATCCGTTAGTGTGAATAAAAGAAAACCGAATCAACATCCTCGTCACATATCCAGGCATCATCTTGAACACGTTCTTCCAACCCCTCTCGTGCGGCGTTACCGCCGTCTTTTTCCCACGTGCGTATTTCTCGATCTGACATTTGACGGCGTCGTTATGTTCCGTCATACACATCTTGAACTCCTCCAATCCCGCCGTTAGTAACGCCGTTTGTTCCACCACTTTAAACAGCCCCAAATGAATGTGTAACGGATGGTTATCCTCCGTCAAATTAATCACTTCCCAAACCTTCAATTATTTTCATACTTAGACCATTAATTAAAATTAATTTCGAATCAGACCATTAATTAAAAAAAAAATACCTCGCTGGTCCCTGATTTTGGAGTTTCCGTCACCGGTGCGTCGTAAGGCAAGCCGTTCACGTACAAATGAGTCGGCTCGTCCGACTCGCTTACGTACTCGTACATAGAGATGTAACGCGTGCGAACGGCGTTTGACACGTCAGCAGACGGATAATCGATGAGCTTCTTCAGAAGTGTACACGTGTCAATCTCAGGTTGGTCTTTGACGATGAATTTCATGACCTTGCCGTTTTCTTCGTTGACGGGGTCACCGTTAGGGTAAGGATACGGCGCATCGTTAGCGAGGACCACCGTACGCGACGGAGATTTCGAGAAATCAACGACGACGTCTGCGATTTCCGACGGAGATAAGAGAATCGATTTAGTCGCAACGGGTTTCGACAGATACGCCGAATCAGAACCCACGACGATGAAATCGAGACCGTTGGAGAAGAAGAATTTGAAGAATCTAGCGTTGCTTGCGTTTATGATGCGGAATCTATAAATCCGGCGTTTGACGGTTAATCGCGGCCACGCTTTTCCGTTGACGATGATCGCATCGCCGAAGTATTCCGGTTGCCATTGCGGGTGAACCGACGGGTTGTTCCCGGTCGCGTTCATGTAAATCGAACCGTCTTTACCGAAACTCCGGTCGAAAACGATTAACGGCCGGTCGAATTCGTAACCGGTGGGTAACCGGAGAGGAGATTCAATTTCGTGGTGGCGAAGAATGTATCCGCCTAACAAACCGGCGAGGAGGTTGACTCTGGTCAAACCCATGGCGTGGTCGTGATACCACATGTTACCAGGTTGTTGCCTGTTCTCGTAATGCGACGTCGTTTTGGTCCATTTCGGTCCGGTTTCTCTAAAACCGTTGGTGAACCACGCGTCGGCGTTTCCGTCGCTGGCCGGTTCATGGATTCCGCCGTGTAAGTGAACCACCGTGGGAATTCCGCCGTGTTTTGGGGTTGCCGGGGAGATTGTGGGGTCCCAAGGGAGGATGTGAGATGAAGGGAGGTGATTTCGCCACGTCACGTAAGTGTCAACTCCATAGACGGCTTCGATCGTTGGACCAGGAACTGTTGCCGTACGCCGAGATGTACCGTATGCAAACACAGGCGTTGGAGGCAAATCTCTGTGGAATTTCTGTTTGCATAAACAATGAAAACGTAAAAAACTCAAAACCAATTCATCAATCACGGGCGAAGACAAGTTAAACACTTATATTCTTAACATTTAAACCAAAGAAAAAATATTCGAAACAAATTTCTGTTTTGAGTTTCTTTTTTGTTCCATAAAAATTGATGTTTTACATTAATAAATGATACTTTCTTCAAACTTCAAGAAACATTAATTAAAAATATTTAAATTTTAAATTATTATTGGTTAATAGATATTAAAAATATTTAATATTAAAAAGTAATGCATTCATAATTTATAACTAACTATTCCTTAATTTGTGTGAAAAAACCAAAAGATTAATTGTCATGGAAGATAGGGAGTAGAACAATTATTGGGTTCACCTCTAGGAAAAATACTTTTTATTCACCTTCTCTTTATTAGCCAATCACAATTTAGTTAAAAATATATTATATTAAATCACTAAAATAATTGTGGGATCACTAATTCTCTCTCTCTTTCACGTGACATATGATTTTTTTCTCCTTTTATAATTAGTTAATCACAATTTACCATGTAATTAAAAAACAATAAATTAAAATAATTAATATAAATAACAAAAACAATTAGATTATTAAATCATTAAATCATTAAATCTTAAAAATCTAAATCACAAATACTAAACTCTAAACCCCAAATACTAAACTCTAAACCACAAATAATAAACCCTAAACCACAAATACTAAACCCTAAACCCCAAATACTAATCATAAACCAGAAGTACTAAACCTTAAACCCCAAATCCTAAACTCTAAACCCCAAATAATAAATCCTAACCCCAAACACTAAATCCTAAACTCCAATTACTAAACCCTAAACCCTATATTGGATTTAGGGTTTAAATATTTGGATTTAGTATTTTGGGTTTAGGATTTATTATGTTGGGTTTAGGGTTTAGTATTTGTGGTTTAGGATTTAGTATTTGAGATTTAGAGTTTAATATTTAGGGTTTAAGGTTTAGTATTTATTATTTGGTGTTTAGAATTTTTGTTATGTATTCTTGTTAGTTTTTTACATTAAAAGGAAAAGAAAGACAATATTAGAATAAAATAAAAATTAAGAGAAAGAAAACTATTTATTATATCTCGTGAAGGAGAGAGAAGAGAGAGAATTAGTGGTCTCCACAATGAATTGTTATTTTAGTGTTTTAATTTAATCTGATTTTTTAACTAAGTTGTGATCAGCTAATGAAAATGAGGTGAATGAGAGATGTTCACCCTTAGGGTGAATCCAAGAATTATTCAAAAAAATATTCATCAATCACTATAACAAGCTTTCAGGAACAAGAACACGAAAAAATCAACAATAATTCTTCTTTTATGCGTTTGAAATCAACCACAGATGTATATGTATTCAATTCGTATTCGCTCTAAAAAAAGGTTTGATTTGGATAAAATGTATCATATTATCCACGGATAAAAATCGGATATCCAATCGTATCCGCTTTAGAAGAAAGTCTGACTCGGATAAAATATCATATTATCCGCGGATAAAAATCAGATATCAACACAGCTGCACATCATGTATCTAGTTAAGTATTTAGATGTTTTAAGAGTTTAGATATTGATCAAAGTATAATTGTTTGGTTTTAGATACGCATCATCTATATACGTGTATTGAATTTTGTTAAAGAGTTGTGTGTGTGTGTCTCTAGAGATAGCCGTTTACAAGTTAAGGATATATCCCAAAATTCATTAGTTCCAACTTCTAACTAATTATTGGAAAGATTTAAGAACGACATTTGATATATTGGGCCTCGAATAGTATGGGCCTAGTATAATATGAGCCTAAGCCCATTATGTCTCTATCACTAAGAAGACTGATAAGTGAGGAAAAGAGTACACACATAAAACGAATCTTATCATTTTATATCAACGATTAAGCCGTGAAGGAGAGAAAATACGATTATTCTCACCAATCCTAGAACTAGAAGAATCTAATCCGATGATTCTTCTATTAAAAAAAAAAGAGAGAAGAAGATTGAATCAAGAAAAGAAGAAAGTACCCATTTGGTGAAGAACATGCCGATTTGAAGAGAAGTTGGTTTGAGGACGCCATGAACAGAGTTGAAGCCATTGAGCCTAGGCATATCTGGGAGCTCATCAACGAACATCTGAAGCTTTTTCACTTCGAATAGTTGCTCCTCAAGCTCCCCGTACGAGCCACCGAGCCATGACAACGTTACTATTACTAGCACCATGGCTCTGGTCATCTTTCTCCAACACAAGAGAGATTCCATTTCTGACAACTCAATTCAAATTTTTGTTTGTGTTTGTGTTTGGTTGAGTAAATATTATTAACTTCTTTGAGAGATATATTAAGTTCTTGATCATAAGATTAGATAGATCTATATATAGGAGTGTGTGTGTGTGTTTTTGAGAGAACGTCGTGGGGACCTCTGGTTCACACCTCTGAGTTTTGCTAAAAAGTATAGAATCTTTTACATTTTTATTCTATCATTAATCTCATTTTTGTACAACTTTTTTTTTCTTTTGTTCAAATGGTTGCATGATGTGCAGATGGCATTTTGCTTTTTTATTATACAATGACCTTTCTTTTCAATAATGTTTATTTTGGGGGTTTTTGTTTGTTTTATATTTTTTCCGTTTCAAAATAATTGTCATTCTGAAATTTTTTACACAAATTAAAAAAACATATTAAAAATCTGTTTTACTCCTAATTAATACAATGTTTTATTTGATATTACTAATTAATAAGCTTAAAAATAAAGATAAGAATAAAAAAATTAGTCATAAATGTGCATTGAAATTACAGAATGACAATTAATATAAAACAAAAAATTAAGGTTAAAATGACAACAATTTAAAAACAGAAGAAATGTTATTTTATGAGATTTCACACTCATTAGTCTTTATTAGTACCAGATTTATCGAAGTTATGCATTTAATGAAACTTGCATATAATGTGCCAAGCTTAATGAAAAATGAGAGCCTAACTCGAATGATTCATCTTTGTAGCTTAGCTAGGTAGGTAGGTAGGTAGGTTGATTAATACGTGTAACTATCAGTCTGTGGTCGAGATTAGATCTTAAGTTCCTTAATTTGGTTGTTTGTTAGCAATCATTTCCGAGTCTTTAAGTCTTACGAAATCAGAGAAATCTATATAAGTATATTCGTGTTGGGTTTCACAGGTGAAAAAAGCTACTAAACGACGTATACACAATTACAAAATTTTACATATACAATGGCATTTGTCATCTGTAGGAAAAGCAGAGAAAGCGAACAATAATGAGAAAAATATACAAAGAAAGGCTTTAATTAATAACAAAAAGTTTTATGAAAACAAAAATGAATAATAAAAAGTTGTTGTAATATTGTAAGCAAATTTCATAGAGGTATGTGTCCAGACGCCACCTTCTAAAATATCTCAGATAATTGCTTTAAACCTTCTAAAATTTATAAATTAACGAAACAGAATCACGTTAATACGAAAGCTCTAGTACTATGATACTATCTGTCCTAGACACGTTAACAAAGATAATTAACTTAAGGGACGGGAAAAAATATGTTGGGGGACTTATACAAAAAATTTTTTTATATATTTTAATATATTTCTAAAAATAATAGGCTTTCCCAAAAAGTGTTTGTGAGAAGTAAGGTTTTCATAATTTAATTAAGATCAAATCCTCTTGTTTTGTCAATCGAACTATTTATGAAAGGGGATTCACACAAAATTGTCCATATACTTTTATCATCCCACGGCTCGTGTCGCAAAAAGTAGGAACTTAAGTGTGAAAGGAATTGTGACCCAAAAAAAAAAGGTGTGAATCCACTATCCTAACCTCCATCCTTCTTATATCTAAGTGTCCATTTGGTAATCCATAATAATAATAATGCACAAACTACATTATTTATTAACACTAGATTTATACCTCGCACAACGTGTGATATTTTGATTTTAAACTTTTAACAAAACATATATTTGAATATTATATAACCATTTCAATTTTTTTTTAAATCCAATAAATCAAAATGAACATTTTATAAATTTGCATAGTTATTTAGCAAGCGATATACAACATAAAAATTACTCACGATAAATTTTTAAAAAAACAATGAATAGTTACGTACCACGTGGTAACAAAAATCAGTTGAAACTCTAGGAGAATAAGATCAAATATATTTTACTTTAATGTTGTGCATATATTTTTTTGACCTTTAGTGAATTTCTCTTTAAACAAAAATTCACAATTAATTTTTTGTCATTTTTCAAGATGCACTTGTTCATCAATTGACATCTAATTTGTTTTCACCTTCTCTTTGGTGACATAAAGATGCACTTGTTCATCCATTGACATCTAATTTGTTTTCACTTTCTCTTTAGTAACATATAAGTATATAACATATTGGACTGTGGATTGATTCTCAATTCTAAACAAAATTATTTCTTCTTATTATCTTCATATACTATTTTTTCTCGACATTACTTAACCGTAATTTTTTTTTGAAAGATACATATTTGTCTTCGCGAGTTTCTCTGATTGTGTTGTGGTGTATATCAAATTTTCAATCTAGAATCTCATCTTTAAACTCATTCTTATTCATCAGACACATATTTAATCTTTTGTCGTCTAACCATGTACTAAATTCTCTCATCCTGTATATAATTTTATCATCTATTGTAATTATTTATAGTATATTATTTTGTGATATTATTGTACACATAATCTTTGATTTTGATTATTTTAAAAAGTTTAGTTTAAAATCTCATCAAATAATAATCTAATTTTTTAATGTGTCTAAAAAGTAAAAAAAATATCTTCCATTAAATTGTATTATTTTTGTTGGTGAATTTTTTGGATAATTTTTTTTCTTATCTGTCCATTTCTAGTCACCCAATTGTTTACAAATCTATAAAGTATTTTAATTATAATTATTAACATGAATTTATTCTTTAATACTCTTAAAAATATTTTCAAAATTTAAAGATAAATCACAAATAGTCCAAAATGAATTCTTGAAATCTAATTTATTTTGACGTTTTTATTTTATATTTTTTGTATTGTAATTTTTTATGTGTTTTATTGTTTTCATTTAACGATACATAATAATACAAAAGTGTGTGAATTAAATAAGTTATTAATTTTAATTTCAATTTTTTGTGATGATATGGACACTTTAGATTGAGAGAAAACTCTCTAATTATATATATGATTAGTACGCAAACAGACCGAACATCACGTAAAGTCATTGTACCAAATGTTTATTTAGTTACTAATGGGTGGTGGTCTAGTAGTGCTGAGAGTAAATATTTCGAGGTTAAAGTCACTAATTCAATTTCATTTATAAAGGGTGATAAACGTTTTAAACATGGTATAATCAACGGCTAGCTTGAGACACTGGATAAATTATGGATCCATGAACTCCTACGGTTTATAAAAAAAACACTTTCTTTGTTAGCTATATTTTAATGTCTTGCCTTGCTATAATCTTCTCTTTTATTTGCTCATGAGATCCGGACAAGTTTTGTTAATTTGTTAGACGGATGTCGTTGCAGGTATTGTGAGTTTTTATGGAGTGGCTTAGTTTATGAGCTCATTTGGAAAGAAAAAGCCTAAACTCAAACACCATGTAAACACTATCGAAGTATCAATGTATTTAACACAACCAATTTTTATGTTTGGTACGGTGATATACCAAAGTACGATTAACGACCAAAACGTGGTGAATGCGGTCGCTTTAGATAGAGCGAAACCAATGCTATAAGCCTGTAACTATTCAAGACCTCAAACTTAGGATACGATTTTTAGAGCGTTTATAATGAGAAAATCTTATTATTTCATGAAGATATAAACGAACAAAATGCTTCGCATGTTTTTTGTCAGCTGGTTGGGAAATTTGTGTTGTGTGGCTATCAAATATTAGGTTATTTGTAAAAACAAGTTGGGTCAGTACATTACATTGAAAATTCTTGCGGCCCAACAAAAGATGGAAAACATGGTTTGAATCAGATCCAATTATTTCCGATTTTCGATTTCCAAAAGAATAAGATAATGTAGTTAAATGTTAAATACCAATTTTCCTCGTCTTTTCTTGTAAAACTCAAATTTTAAAACAGAGAAAACAGAGAATTAGAAGTGTGAAAATGGGTATAGTTACTCAAATCTGCAAATAATTTTAGCGGATAGAAATTAAATTTTTTATTCATATAAATAAATGGGTTTGGGTAAATTATCCTATTAAGGTTATGGATTTGATGGGTAAATTTATTAGGATTATGGATAACTAACGAGTTTATCATAAAATTAAAAAAAAAAAATATTTTTTTAGAGTATTTTAAAAAATTAGATTTTCTTAACATGTTCTAAATTTACTTTGTGCAAATATCGGAATCGGCTATATGTCCAAGTTTTACTTTATATAAAATTTTGGTTATTTGGTTTTACAACAGATGACAAAAGTAAATTTATTATTTATATTTATTGATTTTAAACTAGCTATTAATATTATTCTAATTGATGATATACTTAAATTTTTTCTTATTTGTAGACAATGAAACTAATGATGATGACAAATAAGCATATGCATCCGAGAAAGCAGAACCCAACGAAGATTCATGTGTTTTTTAAAATTAATTTTGGTTTTATGGTTATATTAATTTTATAAGTTTTACGACTTTATAATTTTATTTATTTTAAAATACGTAAAATGTTTTAATCTATTTTGTTACTTGCATGTTGAAATTTTTTGTTGGATTTATATATAATAATATAAAATAGTGTTGTTATTTTTTAATTAATTTATTATAATATTTAATTTGTATGTAGATATCCATATAATCCATTTAGCCAATAGATTTTATGTTATTGAATTTGAATATATAAATTCAATTCATATAATAAATGGATCAGGTCAAACTCGTCCATTAAAATCTCTAACTCATATGGATTTAGATAGGATGACCCATTTTAACACCTGTACAGAGTATGGGTGGAACGGATTCGGATATCCTCGAATTTTAGGGTATCCAGATCCGGATCCGTAGAAAAAGTATCCGAGTGATCTCAGGACTCTAGATATCCGACTAAAAATCAGGATATATGCGGATATTCGGATCCGAATCCGAAATTAATATTAAAAATAATTAAAATAATAAATAAATAAATATTTTTAAAAAATATTAGTAATATTTTAAATGATATTTTTTCATAATAAATATAATATATTATAAAAAAGCTAAAATCAATTTTTATATACATATATTTATATAAAAATAGTTTATATATATAATATATATGTTTTTAATATATTTAATGCATTCGGATCCGGATATCCGGACTTTAAAATTTTGCTATCCGGATCCTCTTTTCACAGATCCTAAATTTTACTATTTTTATCCAAATCCGAATTCTCCGGATATCCTAATTTTCGAAGCGATTCCTAACAGATAACTGATTCTGAATAATAATTTTATCCCAGAGAATTGATTGATGTTAATACTAGTCGAATTTAAAATTGGAGTCATGTCCCATTAAATAAGTGACCCGTATAACGAGACACCTACCGAGAAGCAGCAAGCAGGTGGAATAACTTTTGAGTAGATTGAGAGAATATGTTTCCGAGAGATACACACAAACCACATTCTGACAAAACCCAACCGCTCTAAACGCTCTTCTACAAATGGTGGCAACGCACTAACCGCATTTCATGAATGTCATTACACTAGTAAAAATCATAAAAAAAACCAAGAAACTAACGCAAAACATCTCAAATACGTGTTGGGTGACACAAAACGATAAGAGCTTATTGGCGGATAACGCAAACAATTCGTTTAGCAAAAAAGATAACGGAAACAATTAAAAAGCGGTAAAAGATCGATCAATGGTAAATCTTCCCGTTTTTAAGTTTGGTAGCTATCAAAGCGATATCTGCATGAATTAAACTCATATAGTCTATTAGAGAATATAAACTTATTATATACCAAACACATTTCACATAAGTTCAAAATGGCTACATGACACACACAAACAAACCGATTAAAAAAAGAAAAAATAAACACTATGAAATATATCACATTAGCCATCAACAAAATAAAAGACTAAACATTTTTATCTTGTTTCCAAAAAAACATAAAGATACCTTCTTCTTCAAGTAACCACACTTACATGATATTGCAGCTGTTATTATTGCTAGTGTCTTCATCACTAGACATATTTGTTGCAGATAAATGACTACTTGGTTGTTGCTGCTCCTCAATGGTGGAAGAAAGGTAAGGGTAATAAGGATAATAACCGAAGGTATTAGGGATATTATTGTTATAATACCCATTGCTTGTTGCTGGAACGAAAGATGATCTTTGGTACATCATTTGTTGAGGCTGATGATGATGATGCATCAATTGCATATTCTGCATGTTCATCGTATGATGATTGTTGTAACCATCCATGTTCATCATCATGCCTCCATAACCATTGTTTATGCTGTGATTAGTGACTCCGTTAATGTTGTTTAACCGTGGAGAGGCTTGAAGTTGTCGAATCCCATTCACGGCGTTTGTTGCTGCACCGTTAAATCCTGCGAGTCCCATGAGAGCTCCGATCTCAGTGCAATCAACACCAGAACCCATTTTAACTGCGTTTCTCATTCTCGTAGCTGTTACGTTCTGGTTTTGGTTGCTCTGTTTTTGGTTGACTTTCTTTGTTGCGTTGACTCCGTTGTTTATTGGTACACCTCCACCGGTTTTCTTGGTTTGTTGCTGCTGATTCGCCGGTTTAGGAGGCTGGACATCTCCGTCTTCTTGTTCCTCGCCGTTTTCTTCTTCTTCCGTGACAAAGGTCGGACCTTTGAGGTTGTTCTTGGGCTTGAAGGTCTCGAGACCAGTTTCGATCGTGCCTTGCTTCTGACTCTTTTGACTAGGGTTCTTGATGACGTCATTGGCCCTAGGCTTTCGAGCCTGATGGTTGGTGGCTGGGTTTGTAGACCAGAGCTCGGCGTGTTTGCCTGCTTTAACAAGCTTGTTGATGAGTGTGGCTGAGTCTACTGATCCTGAGACGGTTACCTTTTGATGCTCTGCTTCTATCTTCACGTGGCAAACACCTGTTTTGGTTGGTCAAAAACAACAAGAACCAGACAATGTACACATCAAGAATCCAATGCATGTGTGAAGTAGAGGTTGAGAGAAAGAGAGGAGAAGAGAAACCTTCGATTCTCTGAAGAAGTTTCTTGACTTTCTGGTTACAACCTTCACAATGGATATTGACTCTGAGGGAAAATGTCTGTGTTTTTCGATAAGCAGAAACAGTAATTAACACATTGGAGAGACTAATGCAAAAAAACAAAAAGTGGGGAAACTCTTTGACTAAAAAGTACCTGGATCTTTAGGAGCTTAAAGTCTTCTTCATCTTTAGTCATGGCTTAGGAAGAGAGAAGAAGAGCGATGAGTAAAAGTGTTTTAAGATATGGTTTGGGAGAGAAAAAGGTTTTTGGCAACTTTAAAAGAAGAAGCTCGACTTTTGAAGTAGCTAGGTAATTGAGTGGTGGCTTTGGGTTTAGAGACTTTGCTCTGGAATTTGAAACAATGTTGAGTGAGTGATTGAGTGAGACTGGCACTTAAAAGTAACAGCGACCTAACTACTCCATCTTTTATTTAACTTTTGAATATTGGAGTTTGAAATTGCATTCGAACAAAACATTTAAGACGCATTTTGAAATGAATGCTAATATATACGTTACATATATTTTAGTACTCCCAATAATAACACCAGTATTCATAAAACTGTAATAATAGATATAATAGAGAAAATGAAAATGTCAGAAGAGTGCATGCATGAAGAGTCGGGCCCAACGGTCTGTGTCTACTGTCTAGTCAGTGTTTTGGGTTTGCCTTCTCCCACACGCTTCTCGAGCTTTTCCCTCTCTTTCCCAACTTTTTTTTTCTCCTTTAAAATTTTTAATAATAAAAATTAAGAAAATAATAATGATAGGGGAGAAGGCAAATAGTGTAAAATACAGTAGAAGGATCTAGAATGGAGTATTCACAGTTCTAAAATTTCGTGTTAAATTTTACCAATAATTGAAAACATTTACACTCACTATTTCGAATGTTAGCAAATCGGTCTGCACCATATGGTAACAAATTTATATTGAAAAATATGTATTCATGTATTTTTTATTATACTTTAGACCGTCCTGTACCATACTATCACTTTTCCGACCGTTCCACGGTTGATTGTCAAGGGCATGCACTGTATTATCATCTTTCAGAAAGTCCCAAACATAACTTTTCTTTCCTTTAAATAAATCCCGCGTGCTAATGTCTTTATCTCTGGTTTCCACCATTTTATGAATTTAGAAACTTATTCTGTTATGAAAATAATGTACATGCAATTGCAATGTTACGGCCTCGCGATTAATATGTACTTTTTGGCCCTGTTAGGGTAGTGTTCTATTAGTTGAGAGAGCTTAGGAAACGTTTTCGTAAAGTTTTCTGTTATTTATCTCAACTAACTTTACAAAAGATAAGATAGAGAGAATTACAATGTGGTTTACTCAACCGATAATTAACCTAACCCAACCGAGATACAATCTGATAGTGTTGTACTGCTGTTTAATAGTTTCAGCCCTTTATATCAGATCTAGTATGGGCCAAAAACGAAAACAAGACCCATTCCATATTGGCCCATGAATGAATAATTGCCGTCCAATGTTGGTCCACAATAAATATACTAATTTAGAAAATGGAAACACACATGACCATGCAGCTTTCATTGTATAAAAATCTCCAAACTCTGAAATAATAATACACAACATTTTGTAAACTATAGACGCACAAAACAAAAAGTATAAAACACTTACATGTTTCGAAACTATATGTGATAGAGTCACTTCAGATTTGGGAGTTGCCACCTCCAGTAGTCCAATGCACGTTGCTTTAACAAACGCAAAATCAGTTACCAAATTGATTCGTTCTGATCACATGACATGTTAGATCCATATCCAACATTACATATGTATTAACTCTTGATGTAAACTGCACATTTCAATATTATCATCTGTTTTCCTCGCAGTGATTAGTGTTTCAAGTCGAATGATTTAGCGGTTCATGTCCCAAACACCATACACGTGGGCAATTACCTAGAAGCTCCTTAACCATGGGTCTTACCTGGTCGAAATATCCTATACGCATCACCGAAACATTGACTCATAATTTCTAAGTCTCTAGCTATCTTATACGCCACGCGTTTGCTGTGTTAGTCTTCAAATGTCCATTTGTTACGTGTCTTTTTTAGATTTCCACATGCCATAACAGATTTTTAGAAACTGTTGGGGTCATCGTAATTAATAATTAGTCATGTCATCACCCGACAATGATGTACTTAAATGTCTTCTAATCGTAGTCTTTTTTTTTTGTTAGACGGTATATCTTTATAGTTCTCGTTTACAATATGATGGATTTAGTTGTCCATATATAATAATATACGTGTTCGCTGCTACATCGAATTAGATTTTTGAGATGTAACTGAGATACTTACAAGTGTTTTTTTTTAGTCAACTCGGGAAGTCTTTTATTGGTTAAAATTTGGACGATAAGGTATAAACAGTTGAATATTCTCTTTGTACTTTAATTTGATAAGAAATATAATTACTTCCTCAAACATTTTGCATACGGCAATGCATCGTGTCAATGGCATATCATATGTACTTGTGATCGTGTTGCTTTTTTTGACTAATCTTGAAATTTTGTAGTGGTTATAGCTTATGACATATATCAGCAATGGATATTTTAATTGGCCGCGCGTGTAATTTTTTAGCAAACAACACACATTTGTTTAATATATTTGATGCAAGGTAGATAAATATTTTTTTTTGACAATAATTAAATTGAATATTAGAAAAAACTGCAGTGACCTAATCGCATAAGATATCATTTTCCTAACCCGCGTAATAGTATAAGAACACACATTTAATTTAACTTTTGTTAACAACAAAATTTGTTCCCGTACTGGTGGTCGGCAAAATATGCAATGCTCCAAATTTTAATAAACTGTCTTGAAAAAATGAGCAAACAAAAAGACAAGCAATTTGCATACTTATCAAACTGTCTTGAATTAATTTTACTTTGTACGTATTCAATTTTTTTAACAAATATCTTATCTTATCCAAAGACATCATCAGCGACATATCTACTTCCACCGAGGAACAATACCATTAATTACGGTGAGATACAATGGGACCTATGCGAATAAACTCTTACCGTCAGATTTTACACGTGTCATAACTGTGCAATAGAAGGGCATAGATGTAATTGCCTTGATGTTTGGCTTTTCACTTGCCAAGGATTGTCTTAAGCGTCATAGAATCAATTAACTTTTTATCAACCAATCACTGCCCGCAAAACTCTTTTACTAGTATCAAGTCGAATACAATATAGTTATTCAAAATATTTATTTGTATGTATGATATATTTTTTTGGAAATAACCAAATTTATAATTTAATTATACACCGCCATACTAAAAATCCTTTAATCACGGAATATTTTTTTGGATAAAGAAGGGTGCCACCGTGATGAATGATTTCTCACACCGAACGCAAAATTGTAAATAAAATTAAATTTTTTCTCAATTTAGTTGGATTTAATTTTAGTGTTCTGAACACTGATCAGACAACAAAACCGCATCGTAACTAAAGTAAAATTGAGTTTGTGTTTTTTCTTCTGGCTCGCATCAAATATTCATTTCGTCTATCCAAATCAAACACCCAAAATATATTACAAAATTTGAAGGCGTATCTTCTGACATAAATCTTAATTTTTGTACGAAGCACAAATCAAAAGGGTAAGATAAACAGCCACTTATACGTAATTAAACGCTGAGTATGAAAATAGTACATGTAGTACCTACTATAAGTTGCTTTGCTTCTGATTCTATACACACATTAACAAAAAAAGGGTTCCAATATAAACTCCCCATTATACGTACTTTAATTTACCATAAACGCCAAAGTACTAAAAAGTAAAAACACATTCACATGACAATGCATGCATTAGGGTTCTCGTCGCTGAAAAGAGACATGAGCTTATCGTCTGTACCTCCAGGCTGCGCCTGAGCCTGCTCCGATTTCCTTACAAAACCCGGCGGTGCCTTCTTGTCGTAAGCTCCGGCTGCGTACGGATAAGCCACCATTGTGTACGGAACGTACGGCCACAACTCAGCTTTCTTCCCAGTGCTCTGCACTTTCTTCAACACTTTCTTCGGATCCACGTAACCACTCACTGTCACTTTGTGCATCTTTCTATTGACTTCCACAGATTTTGCTCCTTCAAAAAAAAAAACAAAAAAAAACAAGAGGTGTATAATTTAGTATAAGGCCGTGTTTGGCTGATTTGGAAAACGAATTGTGTTATCTTGGAAATTTGACACGTCAGATTACATAATCGTGGTTATTATATGCCCGTGGTAGCGAATTTCGTGTGGTTATTATACTACTAACTTGTAGCACAATTAACTTTTGCCATAATTAATACGAAAGAAGCAAGAGTTGTGTTTGACTAGATGAGCCTTGACTTGAGGGTCGAACCTTTCATGGAGGAAACAGCGTTCTTGATTTTGCGTTCGCATCCGTCACAGTCCATCTTCACCTTTATATTCACCGTCTGCTCTTTTACCAAATTTAACGAAAAAAGGTTAAGCAATTAACTAATAAACCAGAGCTATACAAGAGCTATGGATTGTAATTACCTGCATGACTTTATGCTTCTTCCTTTTTCTTATTGAGACGTAGAAATAATCAGAGAGATAGTCAGAGAGAAAATCAAGAGCTCCCATGTTTACTATCACACAAGAGAGAGAGAGAGAGAGAGAGAGAGAGAGAGAGAGAGAGAGAGAGAGAGAGAGAGAGAGAGAGAGAGAGAGAGAGAGAGAGAGAGAGAGAGAGAGAGAGAGAGAGAGAGAGAGAGAGAGAGAGAAATGGTTCGTATGGGAGTAGTGTACATAACTATATATTTATAGGGAAGTTTGGGATGGATTATGTTCCGAGGATTAGCAAACTACACACATTAATTTATTGATTGATGCATGGGACATTAATTAAAATGCCTTTTTCAACAAACAAAAAATGGAACATTAATTTAATGTCATTAGGTATAACGATAATTATATAAAACTTAGAGGTGTCCTACTAATCTATAGATTAAGGATGGGTTCTTCTAAAATATTTCATGGCACAACGAGGCCGTTTCTTATGTCTCTTTCAGTCATCGGGTCATTTTCTTCTTTTCTTAATTAATGGTTTAATTCTTTGTGCTATATAAATTTAAGTCATCGGGTCATTTTATTTTTGATGGAATATACTATTTCTTAAACTTAAGTAATTAATCTGGTGAAAATGCTACAAAATGGATAGAGGGTTTTCGACCAAATGGCAAAAAAAGTCCATCAGTAAATCAGATATATTGGCGATGAAACAAAAACCTGTCAAATAAACCAGATAAATAGGACTAATATGTTAACACCTTTTTATATTTTAATTGGAATTGAAGTTAGACCGTGTTTTACTTTTTGACAAAAAAAATTTTGGTTGGTTGGTTCTGATTCGGAATTTCGAATTATCTAGCAAACCTGAACGAAGACTAATTAAGAAGTACCTGCAAATGAGAAACATATTTAGTATGTAATGATTAGTGCACTTTAATCTCTTCTTAAAATCAATATTACCACGCAATTTGTTTTTTTTCTTTCTAATCCTGGAAAATTCGATTCTCTACTTTGGGTACGGACCATTAATAATATCATATTTAAAACATAAATAATTTATTCTGAATAATTGAAACATTAAATATTTATATAGTAAACAAACTGGAGCCGACCTCCCGAGATTGCACACTAAAAATACATATATGGATATATTTCAACCAATGCAGGACATGCATGCATTTCACATTTTTTTCCTATTATATCGCGATTGCCTTTGTCTTTTTTTTTTGTTGTTGCTAAAATCGATTGCCTTTGTCACACTGATTCATCCAAAGATCTTATTGCATTTAAAGATGCATAGTTTGTTTTGTGTGTAAGAAGATGTAAATGCTACTACAAAAGTGACAATATCCCTAGATGTAAGAACACTTTTACTTCCATTTGTTTAGCTGAAATGGTGTCATGGTTTAAGACAATTAGAAAATCTGGTGAGTGAGCTATTCAATGACTACAGTTATTCTGGAAGATTAGTCGTGTGGTAAAAACCCAGATATCCCCGGATATAAAAGAAACTCTATATAAAAAATATCCAAAATTAAAAAGAAGAAAAGAAACAAACTAAACGAAAAAATATGGTGGGGGATTAGAGTGGTTGTATGGAAAAATTTGATACCTATTGATAGCAATTCTTAGATGTATAGGAAGATTTAATACATTATATATAGTAGAGAAAAAACTCAGAATAAAAGGATGAGATACGTATAAAGATATTCTAGTATTTAAAAAGATAGGGTTGTTATTCTAATAGTAAAACCATGAATTTGAGTTATTTTAGTAATCTTCCCATAATAATATGGCAGCCACTTAGTAGATTTGAGAAAGAATTATTTACAGATGGGATCTATATCACAATTAAAAATTGGTTTTAGGGTTTAAAAATATGAGAATTTTACATCAAATGCCATTTTCTCCAAATTTTTTTTAATTGCCATAATTTACTGTTAATTTCAAATAGAAATAATTGTTTATGTTTTCCCAATTTATCTCTCCTTATATCATCATGATATTATTGTCTGTTTTTGTCCACCAACACCTCTACTTGTCCATCGTCTCCAGCTATGTCTGTACACAACCACCATCTCAACTACCGTCACCTGTTATGTCCACGTCGTTTTCGTTCATTGTCGACCATCATCTCCATTTTCGTCTAATGTTCACAGTCTCTGTTTTCGTCTACATTCACCTTCACCGTCTCCGTTTTCATCCACTGTTCACAGTCTCCGTCTCTGTTTCTGCAACCACCGTCTCCGTATCTGTTTCTGCAACCATCATCTCCGTCTCTGTCACCGTTTTGTCCATAGCCACCGTCTTTGTCACCGTCTATGTTTTCGTCCACAATCATTGTCTTTCTCTCCATCATCGTTTTCGTCCACAATTACCGTCTCCGTTTATGTATTCCGTCACCGTTTCCCTTTTTGTCCATAACCACCATCTCTGTTTACGTCTTTCGTCACCGTTCCCGTCCTCTGTCAGTGTATCCATCACAACCATTGTTACCGTCATCGTTTTTGTACAACCACCGTCTTCGTCATTGTTTTTGTCCATCACTGTCTCCGTCTCCGACTATCCATCACCGTTTTCATCTACGACGATCATCTACCACCATGAGAGAGAGAAGAGAGAAGAAATAAAGAAAGAGAAAGGAGATAGAGAAGAGGTATTGCTTTTTTTTTAGAAAGAGAGAGAAAAATATATAGAAATGAAAATTAGTGGAAACTAAAATAAGGGGCAAATGTGTATTTTTTTATATGAATAGTAAATTTGTAGCAATGGGTGAAATATTGAAAAACAATGACAGATTTTGTAAGAAATTTCAAAAATAATGGCACATTTCGTAAAATTCACTAAGAAGGTTATAAATCAAATGTCACAATTTTGTTGGATGTTTTGTTTTTTTTTAAGACAAAGCTTTGAAGAAAAAGTCAATTTGTGGGATAACCAAAAAAGAAAATAATAATCTAACCGGAGTGAATTAGAAAAAGATAAAAAAAAAAAATTTGGTTAGTTTATGGATTAAAATTTTTTTTTTTTTTGGATTAAAATTTTTTAAAA
Source organism: Arabis hirsuta (assembly GCA_964056655.1). Taxonomy (NCBI): domain Eukaryota; kingdom Viridiplantae; phylum Streptophyta; class Magnoliopsida; order Brassicales; family Brassicaceae; genus Arabis; species Arabis hirsuta. Next base: position 18,221,325 of record OZ053305.1, read on the forward strand.
TATTATTTTTGCTAATTTCCCTTGAAAGAATGTATATGCATGGTAGCCATTTTTTTTATCTAGCTGATCTTTGATTAGAGAATTATGCTATCGTAGTCATAACATTCACAGGGAATTATTTCACATATTCATGTAAAGAAAAAGAAAATCATAAAGGTTTATGATTTCATTTTTTTTTTTAAGTTTATGATTTCATTTATGTGACCTGTGGAATGGAGAACTCGGGGAATTATTTACAGAAATTGGAAAAAACAGGTTTGGGGCACATTAGGTTGATATTTTGGTAAACGTCTCTTTCACCTATTCCGTTTAATTCTCTTTATATTTAGTGGTTCAAGGCAACTTGTGGAGACGAATTATATTAATCGTCCAGTAACTTGTGGAGACGAATAAATTAATCAGTCATGTATCGTATTTTTAAATATATACTAGTATAATAATAATTTAATATCATTGTGACTTTCTGAGTAGTATATAGTTCGAAATCATACGAAAAGATCTCGCTTGTTACAAACCCAGTTTTTCACTTCTTCTAAATATGAACTCATGTGATTTTACAATATTTTGTTGATGATTTGATGTTCTTATCAAAGTTACCAAGTGATAAAAATCATATACGTTCGTTTGTAAATTGTCTTTGATGAATAGTCAAAAATGTCAATTACTTATGTGATCAAGTAATTCTAAGTTATAAAAAAAGTAAAATACTATTGATGAACGAAAATTGCAGTCTAGAGTTAGAAAGCAACTTGGTATAATGAATAAGTCTCTCTAGAAAATAAGAGAAGAAGAAACTTTGTCGTCAATATTTTTAATAATTCAAAATAGTCTCATGGGATCACTAAAGCCTATATAGTTTAAGGCCCAATAGCCCAAAAAAGAAGAACCTGGAGTTCAGTTCTCTGCACGTTGGATTAGAGGTGGGCAAGAAAACTAGTAGTATCTAACCGAGTCGAAACCAAATCAATTGATATATATTTTCAAAAATAAACTCGATTTTTTTCTTGGTTCTTAAGTTTTATACCATTTATAACCTGTGACAGCGATTATATATAACAACTTAGAATACATAATTATTGCTGAGACTACTCCATATTTATGTATTCCCCAAACTACATATAAGTTGGTATTTATGTATAATAATAATATTAACTACATACTGTATAAGTTTGTATTTACTATTATGTATTCCACAAACTACATATAAGTTTGTATTTAGTATTATGTATTATGTATAATAATAGGGCTGAGACTACTCCATATTTATTATTCTAAATATGGCAACTTATATTTTCAAAACACAAAACAGAACCGAATCAACAAACTATTCCACAATTGACGGCATATGAGACTACCTCCGCCTCAGCCCGCCATTTATAAGCTTGTGAAAGCGAAAAAAATCATCTCCCACAATAACGAAATAGTTGTCGACACAGAACCGTTGCTTCTATTCGACATTTAATCACCACTCTAGACTATAGCGTTTAACGTAGCCATCCTTACAAAATTTTTGAGCTATTCAAAGATCCGTCGAACAAAACTTTAAACAAGCTAGGTACACGCCATGATAAGAAGATCCCCGACGAAAAATATCGATTTCACATTTAAGTTCGGACATTTTTCGTTGTTGCCGCAATGAAGTGAAATTTGAGTTTGATCGTTGTCACAAACAATTTTTATCCGAGGCTAGTTCTCAAACTTTGCAAATAGCAGCGCTTACAGCTTCTTTGAGGACAAACACAAAAACAGAAACGAATCAACAAACCACTCCACAATTGGCGGCACATGAGACTACAACCGCCTCCGACCACCATTTATGAGCTTGTGAAAGCGACAAGAATCATCTTCCATGAAGTCGAAATAGTTTTCGAGATAGAACCGCCACCTCTTTTGACATTTAGTCACCACTGTAGGTTTTAGCGTAGCCATCCTCAACCAAAATTTTGAACGATTCCAAGATTCTATCGAACGAAATTTTGAACGGTTCAAAGAATCATCGAACAAACCGAATCGAAACTCGTTTTAACCAAATTGTAATGTAATAATATTTTATATAAAGAAAACCATACCCAATTTGAAATCAAAATTTGGTGCAACTGAAGCAAATCAAGCCGAAGAACCATCGAATGAAACTCTGAGCGGTTTTTAGAATCCTTGAACAAAATCGAATCGAGAATTATTTTTTCAAATCGTAATGATATTTTATATAAAGAAAACCATACCCGATCTAAAATCGAAATTTGGTGAACCGAAGCAAATCAAGCCGAACTGAGTTTTTTAGTTAAATCTTTTGAATCCAAAATAATTTGGTTCTAGTTTTCAATCTTTTTGACATATATTCTCCACGACCAAAAAAACCTTAATGTTAAACCTATTTTGAAAGATTGTTTATATATAAAGAAAATAATTTAAATTGAAAATATAAATTTAACACGGTTTTTTAAAGTACCGCAAAACTATAAAATTAGTTGTATTTTAATACTATTTTTTTAAACCACCAATCACTTTTATTAGATTACTTTAATAGTATGTATTATGCTGAATTCTCCAAAAACATTTGCACATAGAAAAGTACAAAAAAGGATTAATAATGTAGAACATCCATGTTTATGATTAATCATCCATGATTATGATTTCAAAAGGATTAATAATGTAAAACATCCAAGAATCTCTTTTTTTTTCCCCCTTTTTATCGCTATAGTTTTCACTTTCGTCTAAAATATAAGTTCAAAACCGACTCGAGAGTATTTGAGAATGGATTAAGTAAGGCACAAGCCAAGCCAAGCCAAGCCAAGCCAGCCTAACGAGATTCTTGTGGATTAAATAAATTACAAAATCCTTGATTTTTAAACTCAGAGCCCAAATTCATTCCTTTTTTTAGGTGCCGGAGAAAAACCCTAGGAATTAACCCTCTCCGCCGTCAATTCCCAATTTCCCGGCGAGGATGAAACGAATTGTGAGAATTTCTTTCACCGACTTGGAGGCGACCGATTCTTCTAGCAGCGAAGACGAAGAGACAAAGAGCGAATTGCCGTCTCGCCGCCGAGGGAAGAAGTTCGTCAAGGAGATCGTCATCGACCCATCCGATTCCGCCGGTGGTAATCTCGACGCCAGCAAAACTCGGTTTAAGATCAGGATTCCGGCGAGTTTACTTGCTGCGAAGACGACGTCGACGGGGAAGAAGAAATTCCGCGGCGTGAGGCAGAGGCCATGGGGGAAGTGGGCGGCTGAGATCAGGTGCGGTAGAGCTCACGGTGGACATCTCAAAGGTCGACCTGATCGTATCTGGCTTGGAACCTTCGAAACCGCCGAGGAAGCTGCTCTCGCTTACGACAACGCCGCGATTCAGCTCATGGGGCCTGATGCTCCGACCAATTTCGGCCGTCCGGCGATTGAATTTACAGCGGCGAAGCAAAATCCCGATGCTTGCCCCTCCGCAGTTTCCGTGGAAGACGCCTGAATCTCTGGTTAAGCTTAATATGAAGGTTACTTTGTTTTTTTTTGTAAATTGATCATCTTCTTTCTTTTAACTCCAATTCCTCTTCTTGTACATATTTGGAATGTCTAAAAGCTCTAATTTCTCATCCCAGATGATTTTTTGGTTTTTTCATAATTTGTATATTGTTGTTGATCTGGTGATGTGTGAGGGAGAATTGGAATAATTGACCCTATGAACTTGATTTAAAGTCTTTTCGATTTGGATCGGAATTGAGACAATACAGAATTGGCTAATAAGTTGTTGATTCATACTTTTAAATCTCAGTTTGTTTCTTCTGCTTCACCTAGTCCAGGTTCAATAATCTCTGGTTGTCATGAGTTTTTCTTGTTAAATCAGACTCTGCTTGGGTCTTTTATTGTGTCACACTCGAAAGAATTGCTGACAGATAGGGGATTGTTGTGTTGTACCGACCAGCCAATCCTTGTCTCAGGTGGGGCTGGATCTGGATCTGGTTTCTTTTAAGGTTCTGACAAAGTAGCTTTGTCTAAACCAGATCAGACCAAAGCTATTAAACCACATCATCACAATAACCTATTGCTGGTTCACAAGACCATCGGAACCTTCATTATTTTCCATATCATCATGTACATTTTTAAAGAAACCATATAAAAACAACTTTACCAGAACAGGATCCGTCATATAACATGTCAGCTAATGAAACAATCAAACCCTCTTTTTTCTTTCTACAATCTGGTTTTATAAACCAATCACAAAATCAGTAAAACTTAGCCGTACCATCAATCTAATTGTGTATCGTTATTTCTTACCATTCTTTCGTACTTTTTGTGATTATTTGACCCTGTTTTTTTTGTGTAATCATTTTTTACAGTATTTCATTATCGATTACTGTTTTTTTATTCTGTTATAGCTTCTTCACTCGTTTATCAACCCCTCTGCAATGGTTGGATAAACGAGTTGAAATTCAACTTTTGAACGATTGAACGGGTTAATAGAGAGACTTGGAGTTTTGAGCTTAAAATATAAGGCAAATTACCCAAGGGCTTTTCCGTAATAACACTTGTCTCCTTTGTGATGAAACGTCGTCGTTTGAGGCCATAGCTAGCAAACGCTTCGTGCAAAACCCTTAGCTTAGAAGCACTCAGAGGCGTCTAAGAGTTAAAGGAAGACGAAAATGGTGAAACCAAAGAGAGAAGATCTGAATCAATTTCTGATTGCTCATCTCAACACCATCTACGACACTCTCCAGGTATTTCTCTTCTCACCGATTTCTTTCTTTGTCGATGAATTAGAATCGTCATTAGGACAAGGATTTTTGCAGTTGTTCGATCGACCAGCTCCTCCTACACAAGAGAAAGTTAGCTGGAACGATGTTCTTCAGATGTCTGATCACCTCTCTAAACAAGCCACCATAGGTTATTACAACTTCGATGCTGAAACTTTGTTTCGTTGTTTTGTTTTCTCGATTTTTCTTTTGGTGATTTTGTGTTTGTTTGTTAACTCTAATAATAGTGGGAATGCTATGGACTGGAGAAAATCCAAAAGCTGAATCACTTAAGGAGACTATGGAGTCTTACTTCAATGCTCTTCAAGGCTTTTTGCTTTGTTGCCATGGGAGCACAGTTGGTGCTGGGTCTACACTTTCTTCAATCATACATCTCTCTGTTAAGCAAGTCGTTGATTCCAGCTTCAGATTGTTGCAGGGTTCTGTCTCTTTATACGGTACATACGTTTCTCTTCTTCTGGCTTGTTCTTATTTCAAAAGACAAAATCTTTGATGGAATGTTCTATGTCCCTACTCAAGTAATGTTAAATACTTATCTTCTGTTGCTCGACACGATTATAACATTATATAATTTCAGCTGTTATCGCCAACAATCTTTCGATCTTGTCAACTTGTTTTCGTTGGGTAGTGTAGCAATAGTTTGAGTTGCTTTCAACATACTTCTAGTGAGTGCCTAAATTCAGCTGTAATTGCTAACAATCTTTCGATGTATTATCTTTAAATCTCGTTTTTGAGTTGCTTTCAACATACTTTGTACTGAGTGTGCTGGTGTTTTTTCGTATCTGTTAACTAGAGGGATCATATGAAAAGGACAAGAAGCCGTCTATTCCGCAGCTTTCAGGAGTAGTTTGGGAGGCGTGCTCGAGTTTCAAGAAGGTTCCTGCAACAAACATCATCGCGATTGGCAGGGGTATCACACAGGTTGCTGTTTCCATGAAGGATGTTCTTAGGGAGATGAAAGAAGTGAAGCCAGCTTGTCCTTCACCTGAGGGTGAGGCATCTGGTGATAATGATTCGGATGACGATGACGATTTAGGCGATGATTTGTCTCCCGAAGAAATGGAAGTTGCTCAAATGGTTGCTGAGATTGTGTCTGATACGATCATGGTGATAAAAGAACTAATCCGAGTTATCACCGGGATGATCAAAATGGAGAATCCAAAGGATAATAGCGGGTTTGTAGACTCGCTAGAGAAGCTACTGAAGCTGTGTCTAGGAACAGGAGTACAAATCGACGAGCTTGGAGCTTGCGTCTATCCCCCGCAGGAGCTAAACAAGATGAAGCAATCAGTGAAGATAATACAGGGAAATCTCGATGAAGTTGAGTCTGAAGTTAACCGTTTAAAGAGTTCTTCAGACACCTTTTCGGGAGCTTGCAGAAAGTTGCGAAATTCGATGTACCACATGGACACTGAATTGGAGAAAAGATGTGAAGCTGATGTAGTTGTTGAAATGCAGAATGTTACTCTTGGCAGTTAAAAAAGTTTGGATTCTTACAAGGTTTCATTTTTTGTTTGTCTTTCATGGAAGTCGTGGACTTTTGATTCTGTCGGAAATTGGCTTCTTTGACTAAAATTCAGGCGTGGAGAAATTTTTACCTACTTTGTGAGACAGTGCTTGCACATATCCAAACTTAATAAAAACTGAATTTTTTTACCTGAAATTTAAAATTAGGCGTAAATAGATTTTCTGTTACTAGGATGCTTAGTCATCAAAACACTTTACGAGTCAGATTATGTTATTTTTTAAAAGTATATTCGTATGAACAAATCAACACCGTTTTGATGTTTTTAATAATTAAAAAAAATTCAAATTCCGTAAACACAAAGCGTCTTCGTGTCTTCTTCTTTTTTCCCAGATACACTATTGTTGGCATTAGACTCGAATTTTCGTGTTTTACTTCCATTTAAATGAAAAATAATAATTAAAATAAAACATTGATTCAGATCAAGGAAAAAAAGTAACAAACAATAATACATTGATTAAGATTTGGGAAGTGAGTGAAGAGTACAAAAAATCAATTTTGCTTTCTTGACCATGGTTGCTGATATCTCCGATGATGCTCGTCCGATGATCTTTTTGAAGAAGTTCAGATTTACGCATACCGGCCACGCCACCGTCTCCGTCTCCGTCTCCATCGTTCCCACTTCCTCAGACCTGGATCTAAAAGCTTCTCGTCTCAATTTCTTCGTCCTCTCCGAAGAATCGGTTCACCTTCAGAGATCTTTCTCCTCTGCCGAATTACCAATTCAATCAGTCTTACCCCATATACTCTCTCTCCTTCGCCTAATTTTGGTACGAACATTTACAACAAAGATCCCAACGGATCTAAAGGCTATTTATCCGCTGGATCCATCCAATTACCGATTCTCTACTCCTTCCTCTGCTACGTCGTTCATCGGACCCATCTCATGGCAAGCAGGACAAGGACGCTTTGGTTTTAATTTGTTTTAAGGAATTAATTTTTTTTATTATTTCCAATAAAACATGAAAACGACGTCGTTTTGTTTTGTTTGTACAAAAATATTAGAAATTAATATAATCTGATTTGTACCATTAACAGAAAATCTAACACTTTACGCCTAAATTTAAAAGTTTGGGTAAGAAAATTTAATTTTTGTTAAGTTTGGGTATATGCAAGCAGTGTCTCACAAAATAGACAGAAATTTTCGCACTTACCCAAAGTTCGGGTACGAATAAGCCGAAAACCCCTAAAATTCTTGTAATATGTATTGCTCAATGTGTTTCATATACATTTCCTAAATTTCATAGATATGTAACTTAAGATTTTGTTTTTGGAAATTAGATTTTGTCATATGAGAATAGATTTGAACATTTCATGGACATGATAATGTGTAGCTAACTCTGTGAGACTTTACTGATAAGGACAAGTAGGTAATATCACATGAGAATGTTCTTACAAACCGAATCCGATTGCAAACCGGTGACATTTCTGGGTCGTGGTCTAACCGGTCAGCTGTGGTTCAGAAATCAGAAAGGAGAGTTGAGCACAGAACCGGGTATTTCTTGGGTATTGGCCGTTGATCGTTTCGCTGATTTTACATGGTTTAACCAAACCGTGTATCAGATTGGGTAACGATGAAACGGGTTCGGTTTGCACTAGAATGAGATAAACCCTTGTTTTTTTGTTAACCTCCGGGAGATAGATGATCGCCGACGCAAGGGGAGGAGAGGAGAGAGATGGCAAAAGGCTTCGTGGAGAATTAATGGCCGCTCCTCCTTCTCTCGGATCTTTGAAGAATCCAGAAACCCTTTCTCTTGATCCATCATTCTTCGATTTCGTTCCTATGTGTTCCTCTCTGTTTCCTCAATGATCCTATGTCTCCGTCTCTGTCTCAGAGCTTCGAGATCTTTCTTCTCTACTTCTTCTACTCTCAACAACAAGAGCGTCTCTGTCTCTAAGCTAAGCTTCCTATTTCAACCCTCTACTAACCCTAATCCACCTTCGTCTTCTGAGTCCTATTTCGCTAATCTCATTTTGACTTCCCACGGATACAATCCTAATCGGAAGTGGTCTTCTCATCAGTTTCGTCTCCTTCTTACTGACCCAGATTTGCTTATCAGAGTTCTCAATATGATTCGAGAAAACCCAGAAATCGCTTACCATTTCTTCAAGTGGCGTCAGAGTCAGCGCGATGTGAAGCAGTCATTGCAAGCTTTCGCTGCGATGCTCGAGATCTTAGCAGAGAAAGATTTGATGTGTAAAGCGTATTGGGTTGCTGAGAGGAGCATTGATCTTGGTATGTACGAAATTGATGATCTTTTGATTGATGGGGATTATGATAAACGGATTGTTCTCAAGATTCTGGATCTATTGTTGTGGGTTTACACCAAGAAATCTATGGTTGAGCAGTGTTTGTTGAGTTTCGATAAGATGTTTAGGAAAGGCTTCTTTCCTAGTGTTAGAAACTGTAATATAGTTTTGAGGGTTCTTAGGGATAAAAAGATGATGGATAGAGTTCGTGAGGCTTACAGGACGATGGTCGGGAACGGTATTTTGCCAACGGTTGTCACGTTTAACACAATGCTGGATTCTTGTTTCAAGGCTGGAGATTTGCAGCAAGTTCCCAAGATTTTAGCAGAGATGGTGAGGAGAGAAGTTGGTGCTACTGAGGTGACTTATAATGTACTGATCAAGGGATATGCCAAGATTGGTAAAATGGAGGAAGCTAGACGGTTTCATGGAGATATGCAAAGAGCTGGATTCCCTGTTACAGCTTATTCGTTTAATCGGCTGATTGAAGGGTATTGGAAACAAGGCTTGTTTGATGAAACTTGGAGAGTTGGGGACGAGATGCTCAACGCGAATGTATCTCCAACTACATCCACGCATAACATTTATATACGCGCTCTCTGCGAGTTGGGAGGAATAGATAATGCCAGACAGCTGTTACTTGGTATGGCAGCTCCTGATGTTGTGTCTTATAACACTCTTATGTATGGATATATAAAGATGGGGAAAATTGCAGATGCTTTTCTCTTGTTTGATGAGTTGAGAGTTAGGAATATCTGTCCCAGTGTTGTCACTTACAATACTCTGATAGATGGTCTTTGTGAGTTAGGGAACTTGGAAGCTGCTCAGCAGTTAAAAGAAGAGATGACCAGCCAAAATATAAATCCTGATGTGAAGACGTACACGACTCTCGTAAAAGGATTTGTTAAGAATGGGAATCTATCCAAGGCTACTGCAATTTATGATGAGATGTTGGAGAAAGGGATTAAATCTGATAGATATGCATACACTACAAGGATTGTGGGTGAATTGCAGCTTGGTGATTCAGACAAAGCATTTCGTCTGCAGGAAGAGATGGTGGCAAATGATCGTTATACTCGAGATCAGATCACCTATAACGTTTGTATAGACGGACTCTGCAAGGTTGGGAATCCAGAAAAAGCGATTGAGTTTCAGCGTAAGATTTATAGAGATGGTTTTGTCCCTGATCATGTTACTTACACCACAATTATTCGTGCTTATTTGGAGAAGCGCAAGTTTGAGGATGCCAGAGCCTTGTATCATGAAATGCTGAAGAAGAGGTTATCTCCCTCCGTGATTACCTACTTTGTGTTGATTCATGGTCATGCGAAAGCAAGAAGGCTAGCAGAAGCCTTCCAGTATTCCACCGAGATGAAAAAGAGAGGCGTTCGTCCAAATGTCATGACGTGCAATGCTCTTTTACATGGCATCTGCAAATCTGGTGATGTAGATGAAGCTTACAGATACTTCTGCAAGATGGAAGAAGAGGGGATTCCACCGAATAAATACAGCTACACTATGCTTATAAACAAGAGCTCTGACCACGGTAAATGGGAAGAGGTTATCAAGCTGTATAAAGAGATGCTAGATAAAGAAATTGAGCCAGATGCTTACACACATTGGGCCTTGTTCAAGCATTTGGACAAAGACCACAGATCACGAGAGGTTGAGCTCCTTGAAAAGTTATTACACAGTTGACGAGGAAGCAAAGGTGATATTGTTTTATTCCTGGAAGCTGGCTGGTTTTGTCCCAGAGTGCAGATACGGAAGAACTCTCTAACAAGTGCATATGGTCAATTTTACAATTACTATGCACAAAGTATAGTTGATGGCTCAGCTTGATTGGTATGTTACAAACTCTTCTCTCAGGTTTCCAAAGCTTCTGCATTGCCTGTGGTTTGAGATTGTAATGCAGCTTCTTCTGCAGGGGAAACATACTCTTGAGCTATGGCCAGAATCATCGGTCCAATGTTATTGAAGCTCATTGCTTTAGCTTTAACTCGTTCTTACCTGCAAAGTATGGCTTATATTATTTACACTGCGGAGGCAAGAAGAATAGGAATAAAGATGGACACATAATGGTGTATTGTTTAATTCTTTGGAACATTTTTGGAAAGAGAGAGAAAGAAAATGTGAAACACATAAAATTTCGTTTGTAGGACGTTTTTGGGAAGAAAGCTAAAAAGGACAAGGCTCTGCTTCTCTATAGACTCTTAAGCATGTTTTAGGTAAAACACTAGAAATAGTTCTGTCTCCTTTGTAAGCATAGCTCTCTGTGTTATTGTCACATTCTTCTTCTTTCTCTCTCTCTCTCAAGATAACACTTTTGAGTCATTTTGTACAAATCATGAGAATCAGTTTTTTTCCTATTTGGAGCAAAGAGAAATGAAAATTTGATGTAACCCAAAATTTGCCACCAACACATGTGTACATTCTTATTTGTAATTTTGGAGTAGGAGTAGGTAAAAATACCATATCGAACCAAATCAAAATTCATCAAATCTAAACGGTATAAAAAATTATATAAAAATTATCTTAACCGATTCTAAATTTTATGAAACCTGATGAACTTACCAAAATTCATAAAAGTTAAATCTTTTTAGTGAAACATATAGAACAATTTCTCTCAATTTTTTTTTTTTTAATATAGAACAATGTATTAGATATTTTACCATCTATAATTTTAATTAAGATGAAATAGTCAACTTTACCTTTTGTGAATTACAACCAAACCGAAGCTTTAAAAGTTGAACCGAATCGAAATAAAATTCTACAACTTGAAAAATGAGAAATCCAAAAAAAACCCCAAACCGAATCGAATCGAATCAAATAACCAAACCTATTTTAACAGTTTACAAAATTGAGTATACAAAAGTTACAAACAATATAGATAAACGTAAACCTTAAAGAAAATGACTTCACTAGATAGAAGAAGTGAATTACTATGTCACGAAACAAATAATAAGAATCAACATTTCTATAAATGGTAACGAGCAAAGTATGTCAGTGGGTCCCACCAAGTTTTTTTTTGTTTGGGGAGAGATTGTATACAAGAAAATCCGAAACCCTAACCCCCCAGCCAAACCATCATCATCTCTTTCACTCACCAAACGTAAACCCTAGAATGCGTCTCTGAACCTGAATGTGCAATCAAACTCTTCTTAGAACTATGGCTCTCGATTCTTCCGAGCAACAGCAACCTCAAGCCTCCTCCGGCAACGGCGATGTCGGATTGAAACTCCGTAGAATCCCTAACGAAGAACACGAGCCTGACAACTATGAGGATCTCCAGTTGGATTTTAGTCCTGTTCTGTTCAGCTCTCTTGAGCGTTACTTACCCGACCAGATTCTCAATTCCTCTCGAATCGACAAGGCTCGTTTCATGAGAGACCTTCTTTCCCGATACTCCCCTGACACTGACCGAATCCGGGTAAAAACTGAGCTCTTCTTGGTTAGTTCTAGCTTCTGTTTCTTGAAATTGAGCTTGAATTTGTATCTCATTTCTTTTTGGAAACAGATTCAGAGGCATAGAGAGTACAGGCAGAAAATCTTGTCTTCTTACCAGGTTTTTCTTCTTTCTACATCGTCGAATTGGGGGAAATAAGTCTTGTCTGGATTGTTTGATTGAATCTTTTGTCTGATTTTTTGGTAGCGTCTGCATGGAGAGATCTATTCTCTTGACCCTAGTACTTTCTTCGTGCCTTCCTTTCTTGGAGCTGTTAGGCAGAAGTCAGAGGAGAGTTTAAGAAGCATAATGGTTCCATCTTCTCCAGGGATTTTCACTTTTGAAATGTTTAATCCAAGGTTTTGTGAGATGTTACTAGCTGAGGTATAATAAATGAGTCCAAAGTTATCGTTTTTTCGTGTGTTTGGGTTGTAGTCTCTGTCTTTCTTACTAGGGTATAACTAATTGGACAGGTTGAACATATGGAGAGATGGGTTTATGATTCAAGATCCACTATAATGAGACCCAATACGATGAACAAATTCGGTCTTGTTCTTGATGATTTTGGCTTTGAAAGCATGCTCCAGAAGATGGTTGATGACTTCATAAGTCCTATAGCTCAAGGTTAACATTCTAATTGTGATTGCAGATTTTAGGTTTTTTTAAGTTTTATTTGCGAGATATATGTATGTGCTCATGGGTTTGGTTTTGATCTTCTGTCAGTTTTGTTCCCGGAAGTTTGTGGAACCTCTTTAGATTCTCACCATGGCTTTATTGTTGAGTATGGGAAAGATAGGGATGTTGATCTTGGTAAGTACTGGGAAGCTCTACAATGGTCTCTTTTTTTGGTTAGTTGGATTTGGACTGGTCTAATATCTGAAAATTTTTGCTTCTTGGTTTTAGGGTTCCATGTGGATGACTCAGAGGTTAGTTTGAATGTCTGCTTGGGAAAGCAATTTTCTGGTGGGGAGCTGTATTTCCGTGGCGTGAGATGTGATAAACATGTGAATTCCGAAAGCAGTGAAAAGGTACTTTTGAAACCAACCATCTAGCAGTCAAGTGTCGTTTATACTTGTGCATTTAGTGATTTTGGTTTCAACCCCAAAGATGTTTTCTCTGTGGTTAGAACCGATCAGCTTATTACGAGCACATTCATAGTTTGTATAGCCATCACTCAAAAGATATCTTCATTATTAATTCTTCTGTAGGAAGTTTATGATTACCCTCATGTACCTGGTCATGCTATTCTTCATCGTGGACGTCACCGCCATGGCGCTAGAGCTACAACTTCTGGACACCGAGTCAATTTGATTTTGTGGTGTAGAAGGTAATGCCTTTCACACTGATTTCCCATTTTAGCTAAAGTTTCCAAAATTAATTCAACATCAATGTTAGATATTTTCGTGAACCATTTCATTCCCTGTCTTTCTCATGTAGCTCAACTTTTCGAGAGATGAAGAATTATCAAAGAGATTTCTCAAGTTGGTGCGGAGAATGCAAACTTGATAAACAGGGAAGGCAGCAAGCGTCAGTTAAAGCAACTAAAGAGGTATGTGTATCAGTGCTGCATTGGAGATGATGTTTTGCAAGCAATTGTTTTCTTTTTTATCTAATGTGGTTTTGGTTTTGTTTCTGTGTTTTTGGGGGTAATTTGCAGATACTGGAGAGGAGAGCAGCAGAGAAGGCGCTTGTGCTCGCTTCAAGATCATCTGCCGACAAAACTTAAACTAAGCAGGGGATATGTCAAAGAAAAACCTTCTTCTTTGTATCATTTCAGTGACCATGTATATAGAGGCAAGGGAAACGGTTTGTTTGTACGCGTAAAACTACCTTTGTCAAGGGTAAATTTTGTTCCATTTTTCAGATTGTTGTAACAATAAGAGGAGTGAAGCCAAATGAAACCCACAAATCAATCTTTCCTATTGAATATTAACAGCATCTCCTGGAGAAAATGAGAATTTGGAAAGTTTTTAAAGTAAAAACTGTAAGATCAGGTTAAGAGCAGGCAAATACACTTGAGTTTCTTCTCTAACTGCAGAGACAAGAATCGTGTGAGAATCCCTTGGACCGTCCGTCACAGGAACACTAAGCTCCATTCTCCAATCCCTCTTTTGAGAACTGATGTGATGATGAAGGGTCGATGAAAATTGCGAGGGATTGAATGATAAGTTTTCGGCTCCACTCAACAAAGCTCCAGAATCTGAGAGGCGTAAAGAAGCGCCTGAAATTGCTGCAATGCAAAATGTAGACAAAAACAGAAATGGAAACTAACCTAACTTGTGATATTACAAGGTTCGAAAATATAGGCCTATCCCTCAAGAACCATCTCAGTTGCATGATTGTGACTGTTTGTCTCCGTTCTAGTTCAAACTCAGACCGAAGTCGAGACTTTCTAATGTTTCTTGTTCCATACAGAGTCCATAAGAGCTGAGAATCATTCACCTGTATATATTTTGAATCGGTATCCAGGAGTAACTAAACTAAAATAAAATACTCGATTCACCACACTGTAGACAGGAATTGCAGAGACTCTCACCAACAATGCAAGACAAAGCCAATATATTGTGCAAACTCATGGATAAAAAACAAGAACAAATCTAACGTCGCTTTATAATAATAAATAATAAATATAATAATGTATATATATATACTATATAGTAGTTGGTTTTGCCTTTTGGTATTTAAAAATGTATTCATGATACATTGTGACTGCTTGGAGAGATGCAAAAAATCAACAAATAGGAAGAAAACCAAAGTGATTCACAACAATTTGTAACTGTGAGAAACTGAGAAGCAACACCAGTTTTCAGAAAATAAAACAAAATCACTTTCAAGTATTTTGGGATCTTCAATTTTCCCCTTTGCTCTGTTTAAGCGTTTTATGCAACTTCTTAGCTTGAGTCAAAACACACTCTTGGTCGAACAAAGCTGACACAACCGCTACACCTTTTAGGTTCGGAGCATCAATCCGCATAACAGACTCAGCATTCGAGATTCCGATGCCTCCAATGGCAACCACAGGTAATTTTGATGCCTTGCATACTTCTTTGAGCCCATCAAGTCCTATGGTACGATTGTTGGCCTTCGTGTTCGTTGGAAAAACTCCTCCTGACCCAATGTAGTCTGCACCATCTTTCCACGCTTGATGAGCTTGTTCTGGTGTCTTACATGAGACCCCGATGATCTTGTCCCGGCCAAGAAGAGACCGAACTAGATCAACCGGCATGTCGGATTGGCCAACATGGACTCCATCAGCATCACAAGCAAGGGCAATGTCGATCCTGTCGTTTATCAGCAAACTAACTCCGTTGGACCGGCATATTTCAACGCATGATTTTGCTCCTTCGAGAAACTCCCGTGTTTCAGCTTCTTTCTCCCTGCAAAAGCACTGAGATGTTGTAATCGGATTCCATAAGAGAAGGATACAGAAAGAAGCTTCAGTTATAGCAAACATGATAAAACCTCAGTTGTATGATTGTTGCCCCTCCTTCTATAGCAGCTTTTACGGCATCCACAATGGATCTGTTCCATTTTTTGTTCATTCTGGAATCCGTTACAGCGTATAGAAATAGGTCATCTGGATTGAACGTGCTGCATCGAGAACTTTGGGGACTCTTCTTAAGACCAAAAAAGTGGTCAAAAGGTCCTTGCATCCCACTGCCTATGGCAATATCTTTGCTGTAATCTAGGGCATTATCTACGAAGCGTTTTGCCACCTACCAACATCAGAAAGGTCCAGGACTTGACATTAGCCTTGTTAATACAGTTTTATTGATACAAAAACAGATATATTCAGCCCCCATATATATTTTCCCATCATCAATCTCCAAACATCTTTGCTAGATTTGAACTTTTAGAAAAGAAAGCGTTCTATTTATAATCAATTTCACTGAAGAAGAGCAAATGCAGAATAATATAAATCACGGAGAGCCATGGAGCATAGCATATGAGAGAAGAAACGTTTTAGGAAAAGAAGCATATTGTACCTTCACGGCGGAGAGCATGGAAGATCCTTTTGCAAGCTCTGCTGCAATGCATGAAGCCAAAGTGCAGCCAGTCCCATGAGTATTTCTTGTCCTTATGCGAGGCGAACGGAGTTCATGAAACTCCTTGCCTATCAAAAAAAGGTTCCACATGTATATAACCAGAAATTTAAAGTCTGTGAAGCTTCATCAACAAAGACAATGTAGAAATTTCATTTTTGGAAGAGCATACCATCAAAGTAAACATCTATCGACTCCGATGAATCAGGAAGATCACCACCTTTAACAAGCACGAATCTAAACAAGTAAAAAAAAAGTGGATCAAGATCACACGATAATGCTCCTGGACTAAGCATATGACCACATAGCAACCAAACCTAAAAAGGCCAACTCTATGCCCCATTTTAACTACCAGGGAACAGGACGGTTTAGTGTCGATTTGTCTCAGAAGGAATGGCAAGAAGAATAAGTGTAAGCTGCAAAAAGAATGAGAGAAAATGGAAACCTAGGACCCAATTCATGCAACGACTTTGCTGCAGAATGCATTTCTTCAACAGTCTCAATCCGAACACCGCCAAGTAAAGCAGATGCTTCTTTCACATTTGGGGTTATTATATCAGCAATTGGCAGTAATCTCTCTCTGCAATCACAAACAATAATCAGACGAACATAGCACAATCAAACACAGAATGATAAACTAACAATGCATTAGCTTACCTGAAGATAGAGAGAATAGAAGAACCAGCAAGAACGTGACCACTCGTTGATACCATCACAGGATCAATAACCAAAGCTGCCTTAAGAAAAACGAACTATATAAGCATCGAAAAGACGCAATTTCGAATCTGAATATAGAACAAGTGAGTTCTACCACGGACTGGAAAATCAGTCAGGTTTTGAAGAAGAACTTCGACGATCTCCGGAGAAGGAAGCATCCCAGTCTTCACCTGTGAATTTATTACTCCAGTTGATCACCATAAGAGACACAGATAGAGAGAGAGAGAGAGAGAGAGTAATCACTAAGGAGAAGAGCTTAAGCTTACGACGTCGAATTCGAAGTCAGAGAGGACTGATTTCAGTTGTTCAGAGACGAAATCGGGAGGAAGAAGATGAACAGATTGGACACCTCGAGTGTTCTGAGCAGTGACGGCGGTTAAGACGGAAGCGCAATAGACACCACGAGCCGCACAGACTTTAAGGTCGGCTTGGATTCCAGCTCCGGCGCCGGAATCTGATCCCGCCACCGTCAGAACCTGAGCCACCTTTCCAACTCTCTCCGTCGTCATCATAGTCGCCGTCGAGCTTCTCCAACTCGCCGGCCAACTCCTAATTCTTCCTAAGCTATCCATTTCTCGTCCCTCTTTTTTTTCTTTCTTTATTTTATTCCCATGATCAAATATTCCCCATAATTTATAGGGGCAATTACAAAAATAATTTTTTTGTGTTGACATTTGAAAAAATACTATTTAAAAGTGTTTATTTATAAAAATGGCACTAATTATAGATTTATAAAGTTTATATCTTAAAATTCTAAACTTTAAAAAATATTTTCACCCCTAAACCTCTCTAAACCCTCAAAACTAAACCCTAATAGAACATAGTTAACCCAAACATAAATAATATAATTTTTTTTTCTTTTTAAAAAGTGGTATTTTTGCAAAGATTTCAAAATGTGACATTTTTGTAATGAGACATTTGAAAAGTGGCATTTTTTGAAAATTTTCTAATTTCTTACATATTCATAATTAATTTCAGCAAATCATTACATTAATATTATTAGGCCTGGGCACGGATCAGATATTCGAAAAAAATGCAATATTTATGATTCGATTTATTTTTGACGGATATCTAATTTTCCGATTTGCTTTGCTTCGAAAAATTTCGGATATCCGGATCTTCACGTCCGGATATCTGTTTAAAAAAAAAATAAAACAACATAATATTTTTTCAAAAAAAAGTTTTAATATAAGATTTAAACTAATAAATCAATAAATATATGAAATAGGTCTAATTTTATTCAATAAATTGTTTAAAAAATGAATAGTGAAAGATATATTTTTTATTTAAAGAATATATTTCAATAAAGTTATTATCTATCTATTTTTACTATAAATATATTCGCCAAATATATTTAAAAGTAAAAAATATAAATATACGTTATAAATCTACCATATTAAATGTATGTATAAGTAATCATATATTCGAATTTTTAAAGTTAATATTTGTGATTTACTTCGGTTTATACAAATACTAAATTTTATTATTTGCTTTATTTTAATTCAAAACGGATATCCGGATTTTTCGATACGAATACCGAATCGGATAGAATTTAACGAATAATTTGCCCAAAACCTAAATATTATACTTGAGGTCCACGAAAAAAGGAAGAAAACGATAAGAAAAGATAAATAATTTGAAAGCAAACTTTTATATAATTGATATTAAGCCATATATACAACGTTTCAGACTACTTACAAGTTTCAATCACAAGCTTTTATTCATTCGTACACATCCATAAAACTAAGAAGAAAGAAGATCAAAGCTGTTTTTTGTTTTACAAATCAGCATATGCATCATCATCAAATCAGAGGGCAGCTTATTACATTACACGTGTAATTATAATCATAGAGATAATATACAAAAGCTATACAAGTTTGTTGATGTTACCTAGTGGTGGTTTCAATGCTGCATGAGATCAGTCAACCATGGACCATGGACCCTGACCGAGACACAAGCCACGACCCCAATGATTCGGGCCGTCTCTAAGACCCTCTCTTTCAAACCACTACTTCCTCCTCCTCCAACTTTCTTCATCTCTATTTCAACCAATCTCTTCCCATTTTCACCATTATTACCAGCCAATAAAGCTCCTCGAGTTGCTTTGTATATACAACCTGTAACTCTTTCATACACCGTGTTACCTTCTTCCAAACTCTTCCCCAATAATCCTCTCATCATCATCTTCTTCTCTTCTCCTTCTTCTTCTTCTTCACTCATTGTTTTCTCAACGATCTCCATTAGCCCTGCTTCTTCCTTCCCATCTAACAGATCAAACAATTTCTTTGCCTTGCTCTCTGTTTCGCTTTCGCTCTTCACCATTCTCTCACTCGCTAGCACTTGTCCCCAAATGAGCAAGCTGCGTAAAACAGATATTCACTAACATATCCTTTATAGGTAAAAACTCTACTTTCTATCATGAGTCTTAAAACATACCTTGTGGATACTACAACTATCTTCTGAATCTCAGCTTGAATACCCCTCAAGCGAGAGAGGTTGAGCTGAAAAGTTTCTGGTAAATCATCCGGAGTTAATCCGGAGACCTGACTCACCAGCTTCAACAATCCAAGCCTCACTGCCAAATCAACTTTTTCTCCCTTGCACTCTGACAGTTGACCTTCTGAACCAAAAAAAGTATATGAAAACGTAAGTACTATAATCTAAAAGAACGTATGTACAGAGTTGGTTCTTCAATCAAGGCAAAAAGAAAAACCTGCAGTGTCCGAAACAGTTGACTGAGACATGGTCTTGGCCGGGGATAGAAAGCTTCCACCCGTTTTGAGAGAAATTCCCATGGAGGATCTCTCAACCGCATTCAAGGCTGAAAGCGTATTGGTGTGCTCTTCCCACTCGTCTTTGCAAGACAAAAGAGTCGATATCCACCTTTGTGTCACTGGAAGTGAATCGTATGCTTGAGTGGGAGGTCCATAACGCTTTTCAAAAGCTTGCGTAAGGTAATCAAAGCCTGCTGGTCCTCTCAAAAAGGGTTTCATCATTGTTATGCGCCCTATGCCTATCTCACGCTTAAGTTCCTGTTGAATAACGAACAAAAAAATGAAGAACCTGATAAGTGGACAAGACAGTAAGAAACAAACAGATTCTTTGTTTTTCTTTCCAAAGCTATAGCTGATGAAGAGAAAAAAAAGAGCTTGTGGATACAGACCTGAATATGCTCAAGAATGAAGCGGATCCCCTTCACTATTGCAACAGCAAGGAGGTTACCAGACTCATCTTTAGCTTCACACAACCTGTGAAGTTCCTCGAGTAAATTCTGGTGGGTGATTTCATTCTCACGGTCATTAGCTGGGGCAGAGAGTTTCCGCAAAGTAGCCAATGCAAACTCAAGCATCTTTCCAAGATAATCGATATCCAAAGTGCCGGAGTTGAGCAACTATACCAATAAAAGAAGAAATGAAACACACCTATCTTTTTACAAACCAAAACATCTATAAAAAGAACAGTCACTTAATTCGGCACCAGAAGAGAGATGAGGCAAACCTGTGAGAGAAGCTCCAGATCGATAGTTTCAGTTATTTCAACTTTCCAGCTATCTGGTACCATTTCGCAAAGCTCGTCCCTCACTTCTCTCATAAGGTTAGAAATGCAGCTATAGTCGGGCTCTTCCAGTTTCATGGATTCCATGACACTATCCCAGAAAGCTTTCTCCATAGTCTCTTTTATCTTTCTCTGCAGCACACATTAAGAAAGTCAGTGTGGAGAACATCTCTTATCGAGAGGTGTATTCGGTCTTTCATGCATTGCTATCATTCTATTAGGACACCTTATAACTAATTTCTGAAACAATGGCAAAAGTAATGACCCTCAATGCAAAAAAAACAAACCTTAAGATTGTCCTCTTCACCCTGAACACTGGATCCACCCGGAAACTTGAAATTCCAATCGTGAAGGAACTCGTTCACCATCAACTCATTCTCTTTTGAAACCTCGTCCATAGTGCCATTACTGACTCTAGACGGATCATCCCTAAATAAAGAACGATTAACACGTTTTGATCCTTCAACACCTATGCTATCCTTACTTCTGCTGCTTGAACCAGACACAGACTGAACTAGAGATGAAGCTGGACTTGGAGAAAAGAAACATGCGAGCTGATGAGCCATTGGGCTTCCATTCTCCTTGGCCTCGAAGTACTTTGATCGCGTTTCCAACAACGCACTTACCATGCGCGCAACTCCTGCAACTCCACTCAGATGCCGCACTTTTTCCGTTAGAAGTTCTTGATCTTGTGTTACCTACAAAGAGAATTCACATCACGTGGCAAAAATATCAAAAAGTCTGCTTATTTCCCTTAATTCATAAAAAACGGAAAAGGTTAAGATTAAAGAACAACACAAAGATTCTAAGGGAAACAACAGAGAGTTGAGTAAGCAAACCTGCAACCGAATTGCTTTCTTATCATGAGTGAGCATAGTGTCATCCCCTTCCGGAGTTATGTTGCATTTCTGAATCATGGAAAGCTCAAGCTGACAAGCTGCTCTTACAAGGTCATCTTCCAACAACCGAGCATCCTTAACTTTCCAAATCACAAATGAATTCAAAAAGGAGCACCATGCCTTATCGAATAACTCCAACTGAGATCTCAAGGTCCGAAGTTTTGATTCTCCACCAGAAAACTTAAGAGGACCTTCTTGAATCACTTTTATCAATAACTTAAACTCGCTCACAAACCCTTTCGCTGAGTAGTTGAGAGCAGCCTCTTGATCACCTTGACCGTTAAAAACAGCATCTGGATGACCGAGTATCATAAAGGCAGAGAGAACAACTCTGACAGGATACCTCGACATCTTCCCAGATGTCCCGGCGGCGACATTCCTAGCGGAAGAAACCTTCTTTCCCTTTCTGCTCCTCCAAGTACTTGGAGGCGTAACCTTTCTCCTTGGAGTGGCAACTCTTCTAAGAAGGTGATCAATGTTATCCAACATGGACGGTTGAGAAACAGTAGTAACATTCTTAGAAGCTTCTAAGCGAATTTCAACACGATCAAGCAAAGATTTAACAGCTCTAAGGGTAACAGGCGACTCAAGTAGCACCGCAAGTTGCTCAAACGGCAGCGACTCATTAATCTTCAAACCATCATAGTCATTCGCCAAGTCCAGGGTAGTCCTCTTCTGCTTCACAAAGCACCTCCAGCACCTAATAAACAACCAAAGAACAAAGCTATAAAAATTTTCTCTTAAGATGTCATTAAAGAAATGAGAATTGAGTTACCTTGACAGCTTTATAGCGAGAAGATCAGCATCTTCCTGCATCATATCGCAATAAAGACTAATGGAATCACGTTGTCTTCTTCTCCGACGAAGAAACTCCGATCTATATCTCTTTGCCTAAATTCTCAAACAACCAAAACACAAGATGAAGAAACAGAAGAGAATTGAAATGACATAAATCAAAGCTTCTTTATATATTACCCTTTGCAATTTGTCTTCAAGTTTGTCCCTCATTTTACTTCTCTCCATCTCACGCTGATTAGAAACAGAGTTGGCAACATGGCGTACTTGCTGCACACGAGCACGTGCTTTCTTCTTCTCAGCTTCAAGCAATCCAAGCCGTTTCTTCTCCGCGGCTACACGTTTCTGATTAATCGAAGCACAAACTCTTTCCTTGTACTTGCTCTCTCTAGCCATCCTCCTCATCATCGACTGAGACGTTCTCTCTTTCATCGAAGCTCTCTTTTGATGAGAAGCCTTTAAAATCCTCATTCTATTAGCTTCAGCTTTCTTCACACGAGACTCCACTTTACTACAAAGCTTCACTCTTTCCCTCTCCGACCGTATCTCCACACTTGTCTTCGCTGCTTGTCTTAACTCATCTAACTTCGCTAAACGCATCTGCGCTTTAGCAAGAATCTCCAACCTACAGTAACAAATTTCAACAATCAAATCAAATCTACAGAGAGAAACAGAGAGATCATCCAAAAAAATTACCTTTTTTGTTCAGCAGCAAGAAGCCTTGCCTCGATTCGTTGTCCAAGCTCTTCATCAGACGATCGTGATGGGCTTCTAGGTTTCGCTCGAGCTTTTCTCGAAACATTGTGATAAAATTGCTGCAAAAAAAAAAAAAAAAAGACAAAATCTTTATGCAATTTTAAATATAGAATCAAGAATTGGTCATTACAGGGTAAAGGCTTAATCGGGGGGGGGGGGGGGGGGGGGGGGGGGGGGAAAGACAAAAAAAGGAACCTGTCTACGAAGATGGGCATGAAGAAGCTTGTCTTGAATATCTTGAACAGAAGTTAGTGTCTTCTTACTAGAATCAGACAAAAGCCTCTCACGAATCCTCCGTGGAACTCTACTCGCCGTTGTCGTCGGAGGAATCGTCTCCGTCGCGATTTCGAGAAGGATCGATTCTCCTCCTCGATCTTCCTCCATCGCTTCGATCAATCAATCAGTGAAAACGATCACAAAGATTAGCGATTCAACAGCAAAATAAAAAAGTGATTTCTTTCTCTGAAGAAGAAGAAGAAGAAGAGAGAACAAGAAGAGGAGTTGCTTT
Source organism: Arabis hirsuta (assembly GCA_964056655.1). Taxonomy (NCBI): domain Eukaryota; kingdom Viridiplantae; phylum Streptophyta; class Magnoliopsida; order Brassicales; family Brassicaceae; genus Arabis; species Arabis hirsuta. Next base: position 18,244,560 of record OZ053305.1, read on the forward strand.
GTGTTTTTTCTCTTCTTTTTGTGGCAAAAGGAAAAATTCGGTTTTTGTTATAATAAAAAAGAGACTGTTTTGACAAAAAAGAAAAAGAAAAGAGACTGTTTGGTCACAAAGCGTTGCCTTGTGGATCGAAACTAACTTTTAAGCGTATTTTTTTCATTCAAAGGTTATCTCAAAACCCGACACGTATGCGACGAACCTAACCGTGTTTTTATTTTACTTGAATTGACGATATTACCCTTTTCGTTGTACCGGAATTTCCTGACGCTACCTACTCTCCCCGAAATGATTTTGATTACTTTCTTACAAATTCTTTAGATTAGAATATTATTATTGTACCCACATTCTCGCATGATCTTAAAATGGCAATGTAATGAAATTTAAAAGTAATTTATCGACAGCTAATCAAGAAGATTGAGATAAATCCAACGTGATCAAATATGTCTATGAATACAGGCACGATAAAATGTTTCAAAAACATAATTTTTCTTCTACTTTTTTCCGACGAAATTAGAAATTTTCTAGTTGGGAGAAAAAAAAACATGATATAAAAACAAAAGGTCGTTGGAAGGTCTATCAACTTGAAACTCTAATGGCATGTAACATGCCGTTTGCGTTTATAAGCAAAATATTTTGTCGTTTTTGTATATAGTATCATTTATTAGAAGATCTTAACATATTACAACAATTATCTACGGATGATAACGTATTATTTACATTACATTTTTTTTAAAAAGTTTGCATCCATTATCAGATTGTATGTTCTTGCAAATGAAATCTTGAAACTTGTGTAAAATCGATAATTTCTTGGTCAACAACTAAGCAAATACATTTATACGAGCATTTTTGTTTATTCTTTTTCTCATGTTGACGCAAAAATTAATGGATTTCTTAATCAAGTCTCTTTGAGAATTCCATAGTAATTGATAGTTGCATTTTAAGACCATCTTCAAGGTCGACGAAGAAAAAAAAGGTAAAGTGGTCCTGTTCGGTTATTAATAAGTGTAAGAGAGGCTAAATGCTTTTAATTTTGTATAAATGATTTGGACCTATGATCCAATATTATTCACTCAATTTATGGAGCCGAACACAACCAAAACTTGAATACTTTTTGAAGAAGAAAGAAAAACTAATTAGCAACTTGGCTTTAAAGTTTATTCCACTTGGCGTTATCTAAGGATTCGAGCTTTGAGCCTCTGAGTAACATCTTGGCCAATCCCAAGCTTGGAAGCACGTGGTGTAAAGATTGTAACGCTTCAATTTCATTTACTTTTGTAGACTTTTGTGATCAATTTGGATCAACTTATAGAAGTATTGATTGTTTCTAATAATAATGTAGAAGTTAAGAAGTATCTTGATGTCAGATCTCAAGTTCGATCAAAAATACATATTCGAACTGATTAACAATGAAATGTCCAACCAGAAAATTACAAAATTGACAAGTTTGAGAAATCCAATTTCTGAGTTCGCCATCTCCCAAGACATCTCCTCAAAAGCACTTAAGGCAACATTGAAGAAAATTGTTTTGCGTGGTATGATTATTGGATATTTATGTGAAGAAGTTGGAAGAAGTGTAAGTATATTCCATGTAAAAAAGTCTAAAACTCTAGTTTTTTAAGAAAACTTATGTGTGTGTTTTCATGATAAGTCAGTTTCTTTGTTTTGAAAAACTTTGATTCGTTAAATTTAAAGGTAACAAGTTTACAATTATTGAACCAAGACTTACAATTGAGAAAACATACATTTGAAACAAACATATGAGAAATTGATAGAGAAAGTCTCAAATATGAAACTTATGGTGGGATAAGATGGATATCAACCACCTCTACCTCCTCGGTTTCAGCCTCGCTTTTCAAGGCTTCTAACTCTTGACCATTCCAACGTATCTATAATTTTTTGTTTGGGTTTGACAAGTCTCTCTCGCAATGTTCTTTAAAAAGATGCGGATATTAAATCCACATCTTGTAGAGTTTACAGCGAAAAAGAATCAGAAACACTCCCAACCTTTTCTTTCAAAGAAGGAAGACCAAAACAAGAGATAGAGATGGCGTGTACAAACGCAGAAGTAGAAGGGAAAGCTGATGCAGTTATGGTTGGAGTTATTGGTTCTGCCTCCACACAAGGCAAGACTATAGTGGATGTGATAGTTGTTGGAGTAGTTACTGATATATCTTCAGCAAAAAAGGAGCCGTGTGGCTAGTAGTAGGCGTAGTTATTTCAATATCTGTCACAATGATTGGCTCAACTTCAACTGAAACAGGAACAACATTATAGTTAGAGGTAACAGAGTCACCAGGATTAGTTGCAATGGGCTGACGAGGAAGTAGGCAACGAGATTCTTTATGGCCTAAATGATAAGTCAGTTTGTTTAAGAGTTTAAAATTCAGTTTATTCAGGCATTAGAAATTAATTGTGCTTGTAAGATAAACAACTCCTTCTTGTACATGTACCATTTATAATTTCAAAATGTCGCATAGACAAAAGTGACAAATGAGTGCACTGCAAATTTTCTGAACACAAATTAAGAAGATATATTGGATCCCATTAACATTTGAATACAAAATTAAGAAGATATATTGGGATCCCAGTTATCTTCTTAATTTGTGTCTAAATAATTTTTGTTAGATTTAGAGAGAGTTTAAAAAACAATACAATAAATTTTCAAATACCAAAAGTTCTCTAGAAAATATATGCATCACAATATTTTAACCTTACAATAGAAAATATTAGGGATTGTCCACACATTGCGTGGCATTTGATAATTAACATGGTAAATTATGCAATAATTTCTAATGTATTGATTATTTGTGTATATAATATCATATAAATTTGATATTTATAGTAAATAACTATTTAAGTTAGAAGACTACGCATTTGTAGCAAATTGTTAAACATATGCAATGTTATATGCAAAATCAAATAGACCGTTACAACATATGAAAAACATATTCTTTGACACAAATCCTTAACTTGTATGTCTTTATCAATATTAACTACAATTTCCTATAAAAAATGATTGCTCATCTTTTTTTGCATCAAATACGTTTGTAAGGATCTATTAATCAAACAACTTATAGTATGCTTTGCTTTTACTGAGACATTTGCACCACCTCAACATAGGTGTTGGAATGCATATTTCTGTTTATTTCATTAGAACCTTGAATAATAAGAAGAGCATAATTGCTGTTTGATTGTATTCCAGTCTCAATTTATTTGTCGATTTGCAGTGATTTTTATCTTTTACATCGATTCATTGGTGAAATGATTCTGTTTTTCTGAATTTAGAATTTGTGGTGGAGTAAGGTTTTCTTTAAAGAGTCGTAGTTAGGAGCGTTACTTTTTCCAACACAAAATATTTTAATTGCAATAGGGGGTAACTGGTAAATTGACTACGAAAGCATTTAAAAAAAACGTTAAAAGTCATAATTCCTCAAATCATACTTTTATGTTTTAATAACCTTTAAAGTTCTAAAATCATTTTTTAAATGTCTCACATCATCTTTTTTTCCGTTTTTGTTCATGCTATACTTCTTTTTGTTAAAACTTATTTTTTTGTGATTTTTTGTTTCAAAATCACAGTTACTTATATAAAACCCAAACTTTTAAACGTTTTGTTTTGTATAGTATATTGTTGAATTTGATAAATAAAATTTATATATTTTTTATAAATAAAATAATTATGTACATTAATGTACACAAGAAACTTAATTATAATTTGTTGGAAGTAATTTACATAAGAATTAACTATTAGATTGAACTAATTACTAAAGTTATTAAAAGACATTTAATTTTTCTTTTTTTCTTCAATAAACAAATTAAAAAGCCAAATGTCAAAAATTTAGATGACACATAGCAACTTTTTATGACTTAAATTTGAAAAACTTTAAAATATTATGTAAAAGATTAGAATACCAAATTTGCTCACATTACACAAAATCAATGAAAGGTGTATACAAACTTAAGGATCGATCACTTCATCTACTTTTACAAAAAGATCAACGTGTTCTCAATATAATCCTCCTAATTTCACACAACCCTAAGATTCACTTCACATACATATCTTCCTTAATCTTTATCCAACACCTTTTTCTCAGTTTGTTAGTTTTCCAGTTGGAAATATGAAAATGCTTCCATATTTTCCTATGCCCTTTTACAATAACTATTAGTATTAACAATGACCTTTTGGCCCATCAAATGTTCTAAAAAAAATATGCTAGTAGAGGAGTTACTATTACCTGATCAAAAGTAGTGGAACCTGGTGAATATTGAGGCCGTATTCCCTGAGCTGAAGCAGAAGATCATGGAACTAAAACCAAGCTTGATAGGGGCAAAAGACCAATATGCTTGGTTAAGGCACCCTTCTGGTATTTACTCAGCCAAATCCGGCTACCATACAACCAAAGAGTGTGCTTCTCCGGAAATAGCGATTAACCCACCTGAGTTTAACTGGAATACAGAAATATGGAACACCAATATCTCGCAAAAGTTGAAGTTGTTCTTGTGAAAAATAATGAATGGAGCCTTACCAATTGGTGACCAATTGGCCTCTAGAATAATCATCAACCAATCACAATGTGACAAGTGTGGAGAACACGAATCCACATCCCATCTTTTCTTCCACTCTCGCCTTGCACAACAAGTATGGAGTCTGGCCCCCTTAAAAGAACAAATAAATCCTCTACTTGTTGCAGACCTTATCTGAGGACTGACACTCTCCAAACAGCTTGTATGCTTACCACCAACCTCTCCTGCCTTGGATCCTTTTGGGCCCTGTGGATAGCACGAAACAATAAGATGTTTAATGTTCGGGCTTTTACAGAGGAAGAAACGACTGTTAAAGCAATCCATAATGCTAAAGAGGGGATCGAAGCACAATAATCATCACATAAAGAGTCTATACCCCAAGAGGAACAGAGATCGATATTACCAGAATATGGATTGAGATGCTTTTCCGACGCTACTTGGAGATCTGACACAAGAGAAGCCACCTTAGATTGGATCATCTACAACCAGAACAACAAAATGATATCCCAAGGATCAAAAGAAATCTCTGATACGCTCAAATTTGCCCTGAGCTACTCTCTCAAATTAAGAGATCGATGTAATACTTAGGGGTCGAATCCACAGGAAATCTAAACACACAATCGACTAAAGAATTCAAATTTTACTAAGTAAAAATGTATGAATGTAATAAAAATAGCAAAGTAAACAGCGAATGATTATCAAGGTTCTCAGAATTCCATTGGACAAAAGAGTTAGGCTATGGGTAATTCGCAGGTTTGAATCAAAATATGATCGTGTCGATCGACACACAAGTATGTGTCGATCGACACAGGATAAAAACGGTTAGGATTTTATTAAGAGCAGTTCTAGAACTAAAACACGAATGTAAAACCAATCAACTTTCGTTGCAGAGACTATTGATGACTAAATCCCTAAATTCTAAATTTCTTTGCAAACTTAGTGAATAAAATCAAGTATTAAGTTCATGTTCAATTGTTCACAAAATTACTAAGCCAAATTTCTTTGCGAATAAATAATTTTGCTCATCTAAGATTATATCAGGTTGTTAATAATACTTTCACATCTATTAAAGCAACCTAGGATTTCCAATTTCAGTTGATCAATCATAAAATCAGAGTTAAAATAATCTAGATGAAGAACATAAGGATAAATCCTGACAAGTTTTCAATCCTAACAATTTCTCATCAAACCCTAGAATTATCCTAAACCTAACAAGCACACTACTCAGACATAGATGATATAAACATTATGAATGAATAAAATTGCATAAAAGAGATAGAGTTAGAGATACAAAAGGGTTTGAAACCGATGAAATATGAAGTCTGAAATCTCCCAAAAGCTCTCCTAATCTATTCTCTCTCAAGTCTCAATTAAAAACTAGATATCTCAAACATAAAAGCCTAAGGAAAAACTATATATAATCTGTCAAATTCGGATCAAGCTTTGTGTATAACTTCTGGGCTTTTTGGACTAAAGCAGAATTTCTTCAAAACTTGAAATCTTCTCGTGTCAGACATGTGTGTCGATCGACACAAAGGGTTGTGTCGATCGATACAGCCGTGAAATCTCGACTCCGACTTGATCACTTTGGCTCTTTTTTCCTCGATGCTCCAAAATGCTCCAAAAGCTTCCATTAAGCTCTAATCGATCATTGACCTACAAAGACTCTATAAAAATAGGAAAAACACCAAAAAGACTCGATAAAAAGACTTATATCATGGTAAAAAATGGGTAAAAACCATGATATATCAACTCCCCCCGACTTAGCATTTGCTTGCCCTCAAGCAAAACATAAACCAAGAATGTGAAAGAGGTTTGAAAACGCAGAAACTTACCTTCCCTTGGAGTACCGGACCGACTATTTCAACTAGTAATCCACATAATGCAAAACCAACTCAAAACCAGACCACCATGTACTTCTCCATAGACATTCGCAGCCTCCCAAATTCATCCACGACTTCTTAACATAACCCGCTAGTCCTCATTGTTGGGTCTCGTCCCAGATCTCGATGCCAAGAACCTTCTAGACTCATTCCCATACTATACCATGTCAAGTGAACCATACAACTCTTGGTATTCTTTCTCTCCTCCAGACTTATTTGATTCTTTACCTTTTTTTTGTTTCTTAATTTTTTTTTAGACTGCTGAGACCCAAAAGCAGTGCTTTCACTACTATTGTTCCTTGTGAGGAGACAAGATCGTGAGATCGCTCATCCTCTACATCCGTTCTAAGGGACTCAGACTGCTGTTTTTGAGCCCCGGGTGATCATTTCTTGAGTATTGACTCAATGAAATTTTATTTCCTCATCTTATACTCAAGAACTATCATTTCATCCCAATCATCATTATATATATAATTTTTTTTTTAGAACAAGGGAGAGCAGTACCGTTACTTTCACTAAAAGTTTCACTTGTCAGGTATGAATGAAGAGTCAAGCTCTATGAACATCAATCACCGAGGAGACCGCATAATTAGCTCGAACCCTGGCGGATTATGCTGGAAGTAACAGATGTCTCTAGTTAACTGGTCAGCCTTAGGATTTTTCATTAGTCTGACTCTGAAGTTGATCCTGTAAGAATGGTCACACAACTGAAAGAGACAATCCACTAAACCAAAAGAAAGATCATTGTTTCCAACTAACTATTTTGACTCAATAAAATGTTTTGGACTGACTCTCAAAAACAAACACAAAGTTAGCAACTACCTCCCCCAGACTTAAACAACACTGTTCCCAGTGTTATCAAGCCTGAATTTGGCGAAAGAACATAAAAGAAAAAGAAAAAACCAAATTAAAAGAACGAGAACTTACCTGTTGCAGGATGTGTCGATCGACACGAGTAGTGTGTGTTGATCGACACATTGGTTTTTCCTCGTCTTTTTTTTATGAATAACATCCTGAAACACTTAAAACCAAAACTAAATGTTAGTAAACAAAGGGGAAAATCAAATGAAAATATGTAAACTTACCAGTGGGTTGCCTCCCACTAAGCGATTGTTTTCAATCATTAGCTTGACTGTGTCAGGACTCAGGCTTTTGGTGGATCTTTGAGGGGCCTTCTGTATCCCTCATCCTTTGGATGGTCCTCCTTTGCAGTCAGCATTGCTCCTTCAATCCTCCAAGGAACAACACCAGGAAGGAGTTTCATTGTGTTTTGTAGCATTTCCTGGATAATTTCCTCTCCTTTCTCCCTTAACTCTAAGGGGATGATGATTCTGAACTTGGAAAAAGGTTTGGAAGTCTTTCTGCGCTTCACCTTGCAGGCAGTCAACTCTCCATCAGATCTCAAAGAGGGTGAAATCAAGGGTGGGGCACATGAGATCTTCTTCGTGTCATCTCCAAGGTCTGAACTCCAGTTTCCTCCATTTGTAACGGTCATACAAGAATTCTCCTTGACACGAACTGCGGGGTAGAAGACATCCTTGTTGATCTTAGAGAAGGAGATTCTGTGATTGGAAAAATCTACAATCGCACCCACAGTAGCAAGGAATGATGACCCAAGAATCAATGGTTTCTCGCTGTCCCTCTTCGTCTCCATAATGTGAAAATCCACCGGAACCAGACAATCTCCTACTTGAAGCATCAAGTCAGGAATGAACCCTTTCAAAAATGTTGAAGAAGAGTCAGCAAGCTCGAGAGACATCTTTGAAGGTTGCAGATCCTTAATCCCTAGCTTCCTTGCAATAGCCTGAGACATGACATTCACATTAGCTCTAGTGTCACAGAGAGAATTCTTAAATTCCATACCTTTGATTGAGCAAGGAACAATGGCCATCCCTGGATTCGGTATCTTTTGCAACTTCCTCAGTGGTGGTTGAGCATATCTGCCTTTCTCCTCTGGTGTTTTGACACTCATAGCCAATGGGTATGGAATTTTGGGCTTGTAGACCCTTTCCTCTGCTATGGCTGAAAGTTTCGAAGTGTTTGTACTCGTCTGGGACCCGTGTTGATCGACACAGTCCTTGTGTCGATCGACATAAGTTTTTTGTGTCGACCTCGTGTCGACCTTAGGAGAAAAATCACCGATTGTGTAAACTCCAGTTTTGCGATTTTTGACCTGTGTTGATCAACACGAGGTCTGGAACGACTATCTCATCTCATCCAACCTCCTCTTCACTCCCCAAAGTGATAGCATTGACGTGTAGTCTCGGGTTTATTTCCATCTAGGCTGGGAGAAATCCCTCTTGCCTTCTAACATTCTCAGTGGTTTGAGCAACTTAGGTGTCTAGCTTATTCACATTGAGATTTAGGGCCTCGATTTTACCATTCAGATAAGAGTACATGGCATCCATCTTCCCATTGAAGCTCACTGTCATCTTCTGTTGACCCTCTAGAATCTGCTCTAGCATAGACTTCATCTCACTATCTGAAGATTGAGCAGGAGGCGTCTGGTAAGAAGAAGAACCATAATTCCTTTGGCAGTTGTTGCTCTGAAATGGCTTCTGAAAATCATTCTTCTAATACCTTTGCTGATTACCAAACCTCTGACCCTGATAACCAGCTCCATTGATGTAGTTAACATCCTTTTCTTCAGGCTCGAAAGTCTCCACTTTTGCAGCAAACTGAACAGACTTCTTCCCCACTAGAAGGCTATGCACAGATTCTATCTTGGCTTTCACCTCAGCAATATGACTTCCATCCATTTTTTCACCAAGTATGTTCCTCTCAAAGTCTGTATTCTTGGTACTGTTACTAGCAGCCAAATTCTCGATAAGCACAAGTGCATCCTCGGGATATCTAGTGTTGAAGTTCCCGTTGCTCGCAGCATCTAGAGCCATCTGGTACCTCCAATCAATCCCTCCGAAGAATATACCCAACAACTGAACTGAACCCATGATGAGGACAATCTTTCTGGTAGGCCTTGAATCTCACCCAGGAAGCCTTGAATGCCTCAGTCGGTCCCTGCTTGAAAGTAGAGATCTTCGCTCTCAAATCCTCTGAATGTGCCTCATCATAGAAGTTGTTGAGGAATGTGTTCTTCGTATCCTGCCAGGTAGTAAGCGATCCCGGCTCCAACTGTTTTAGCCAGTAAGCAGCTTCTCCACTAAGAGAGTAGGGAAAAAGCTTGCAAAACAGATAATCACTTGACACCCCATTAGCCTTGATGCTAGATGCCAAATCTTCAAATATCTCTATATGATTCATCGGGTGCTCAAAGAGAAGACCATGGAATGGATGCTGAGCCACGAGTGAAAAGAAAGCAGGCTTAAGCTCGGAATCGCTCCTCTTGAACGCAGGAGGGCAAATTGCAGCCCTATTAGCGTAGAACTCATCTGGCCTGTTGTAGTCTCCCAGAGTACGCCCACGCCCAGCTGGCTTTTGGCGCTACATAACGTTTCGCTCAGGCTCCTCCACAATCACAACTCCATTCTCATCTAACCTCTGACCCTGAGCATTACGTCTGTTCCCTTCACCATCTTGCAAAAACCCATCATCACCTCTGATAAGAACTAATGGATTCATCTTGGTTGTCTTTCTCGCTGCTCGGTTAGCTTGTTCTAACTTTCCAATCTCAAGGTTGAGATCAACTAGCTCTTCGTTCTGGTTGCTTTTGGTAACGCGATTAGGCATAAACCTGAAACTCACAAGACAAAAAGAAAAGAACAAGTAAGTAATAAAACAAAAATAAAAAAAAACTTAGACAAAATTCTAGTATCAAAAATCGATTGGTGAAATCGATTCCCCGGCAGCGGCGCTAAAATTTGATAAGCCCAAATTTGCCCTGAGCTACTCTCTCAAATTAAGAGATCGATGTAATACTTAGGGGGCGAATCCACAGGGAATCTAAACACACAATCTACTAAAGAATTCAAATGTTGCTAAGTAAAAGTGTATGAATGTAATAAAAATATCAAAGTAAACAGCGAATGATTATCAAGGTTCTAAGAATTCAATTGGACAAAAGAGTTAGGCTATGGGTAATTCGCAGGTTTGAATCGAAATATGACCGTGTTGATCGACACACAAGTATGTGTCGATCGACACATGATAAAAACGGTTAGGATTTTATTAAGAGCAGTTCTAGAACTCAAACACGAATGTAAAACCAATTAACTTTCATTGCAGAGATTATCTATGACTAAATTCCTAAATTCCAAATTTCTTTGCAAACTTAGTGAATAAAATCAAGCATTAAGTTCAGGTTCAATTGTTCACAAAATTACTAAGCCAAATTTCTTTGCGAATAGATAATTTTGCTCATCTAAGATTATATCAGGTTGTTAATAATACTTTCGCATCTATTAAAGCAACCTAGGATTTCTAATTTTAGTTGATTAATCCTAAAATATGAGTTAAAACAATCTAGATGAAGAACATAAAGATAAATCCTAACAAGTTTTCAATCCTAACAATTTTTTATCAAACCTTAGAATTATCCTAAACCTAACAAGCACACTACTCAGACATAGATGATGTAAACATTATGAATGAATAAAATTGCATAAAAGAGATAGAGTAAGAGATACAAAAAGGTTGGAAACCGATGAAATCTGAAGTCTGAAATCTCCCAAAAGCTCTCCTAATCTCTTCTCTCTCAAGTCTCAATTAAAAACTCGGTATCTCAAACATAAAAGCATAAGAAAAAACTATATATAATCTGTCAAATTCGGATCGGGTTTTGTGTATAACTTCTGGGCTTTTTGGATTAAAGCAGAATTTCTTCAAAACTTGAAATCTTCTCGTGTCAGACATGTGTGTCGATTGATACACAGGGTTGTGTCGATCGACACAGCCGTGAAAACTTGACTCCGACTTGATCACTTCGGCTCTTTTTTCCTCGATGCTCCAAAATGCTCCAAAAGCTTCCATTAAGATCCAATCGATCATTGACCTACAAAGACTCTATAACAATAGGAAAAACACCAAAAAAACTCGATAAAAAGGACTTATATCATGGTCAAAATGGGTAAAAACCATGATATATCAATCTCTCACACAAATCCCCTGATGGCTGAAGCTTTTGCGTGCGAGAGGCTCTACTCCAAGCTGCTATTCGTGGGCTCCAAAATTTCAGTGTAGCCTCATACTCCAAATATCTTATCACCCTCATCAATTCACGAACCACTTAACTCGATATCTATGGTATCTCCCAAGATATCTTCAACTTCTCTGCGGATCTCAAAGTTTCATCTTTTTCCTTCATTCCTAGAGAAAATAATAAAATAGCCGATGGCCTAGCTAAATCGGCTTTGTATCGTGAACCGGTTCTTTCCGGCTTAACTTTAATTCCAGTTTAATGAATTTAATCAGATTTGACCAAAAAAATAGTCTACTCACATTCTATGAGTACTCAACCCTAGTCCAATATCCACATACATTAATCCTTAAATATATATATCATGATATAGCAACATTGTTTTCATTACAACCTGATCTTGATTAATAATGAAATTGATTATAAAGCATTCAATCAACTGGAAGCCCCTTGGCCCAGTGGTTGATCAAAAGTTCATTAAGGCTTCTACACCAAGAAGTTTGGCGTTCGAATCCCAGGAGATGCGATTTATTAAGATTTATGCAAATTAATAGAGGCTAGCTTACATGAGATCTTCAGTGTGTGGCAAGGTAGAATCATCTGACGTGGATCAAGATAAAAGAATTTTCCGTTGTAGAATCGTCGATGTAACAATTATCATAATTTGTAATAGAATAATAATAAAATTGCAGCCTTAAAAAAAACATTCATTCAAGTGTTTGGAAGTAACTTAACATACATAAGTTATAACTAACTACCAGCGATCAAGACAACTTGAGTTGTTGAAACGACCCGACCCAAAAATTTAAAAATTTTCCCTTCAAACTACTATCATCACCGATAATAATTTTTAATTGGGCCAATACAAGCAATGCGGAATAACAACAACTAACGATAAACCACATAATCAATAATCCAATACTTATCAATGAACAATATTAAATCAACCAATTCCAGAATCAATCCTATACCAACAATCCAATACTCCGTAATCAGAATTTACTAGCAACCTAGCAATTCTACGCAATACAACCTGACAAGCGAGACCCTAGATCATCTCCTCTTCCCGGCCATGATTCCATGGTCACATTTTCTCTTTACCTGCAACACATGACAAAAAGAGTTGCGTGAGTATTATCACAAATACTCAGCGACACGGCTTATTATACACAAGCATAAACAATAGATACAATACCAGTATGAGCATACACAAGCATTCACGAAACAATCAACACGAACCAAACCAGGAACTCTATGTTGATGGGTGTCGATCGATACACAGCCCGTGTCGATTGACACGCCACCCTGGTGTCGATCGACACGACGTCGCAGAACCCAGAAACGAGTCTATCCTCTCATGGCTCGAATCCGTCGCGATTCATCGAGTATCCTGCACAATTTCATTCACAAAACACACGGAATCCACCAAGCAATCGCATTCTACCCATTCCTTACACTTATGTAAGCCTACGGTCACGCACTCACCTCGAAAAAGATTGAAAAGACGAAGAACGACGAAAAACGCGAAGAACAAACACAAACAGCCTCTGATTCCGTCCCCTTAGACCCGAAATCAACCCAGCAACAATCCTTCCTCGTTCCCAATAGCCTCACACGCAATTCTGCTCAAGAAATCTTCCAAAAATCACTCAAAACCTTTGATTTTTTTATTCTCCCTTCAATCTCTCTGTTTTCTATATGAAAAACGGCCAAAACCAGACACAAACGCGTCTGATCACTTATATACCTGAGCCCTAGGGTTTCCCTAAACTGGCCCACCAAACCGGACAATTAAATCGAACCTGTCGGTCTGATTTTTAACCCGTGTCGATCGACACACACCACTCATGTCGATCGACACACCCACCAAATTCCACTTTTTGGTTCACGGGCGTTACAATTCTCCCCCACTAACATGGATTCGAACTCGAATCATGCGACTCCGTCTCCTTAAGGTTAACACTTCCGCCTAGAACCTGACCAGATTCACCCAAGAACATCAACGATGCAACGCCCCTGGTCCGGATTAGAGTTGCCCGATTGATCGCCCAACAATCAAACAAGAACATGCACGACCAATCGTTGACCCCGAATTGGACCAAATGATCGCAAAACAATCAAACAAGAACATGTACGACCAACGGCGCTACATATGCTACCAGGATTATCTGAACAGAGATTCTAAACGTAAGCAAAAACCCTAGACTTGACATCCACCGCACACTCCTGGCCCTCGGCCAGCACCACTCGTGATCACACCTGATCCCCGAGCTCTACTAGGCTCACACAAGCCCCATTGCACCGTCTCACCACGGTCGCAATCGTGACCCCAACCCGGTCAACACCACATGAGATCCACTCCCGATCCCCGAAGTTCATCCAGTCTCATGCTTACAACCACATTACAGATACTATTGCTCATACTCATATCTATATACAACACTCCACTCTCAGGATCGTCACCCTTTGAGCTCTCGAAGTATATCATACCCCTTCACCTTCAGGACCGCCATCCATCCAGTTCTCGGTATGCTCCAGCCCCTCCCACTCTCAGGACACACAGTCTGTCAAGCTCGGCTGCAGAGGAATCACACATCCCGTGGAGAGGCTTCGACCTCTTAAGGTATATGCAAGGGAACCACTTTCCCCCGGAGAGAACTTCATTGTCCCCTCAAGTATACCTAGGAGACCCACTATCCCCTAGGGCAATCACTTTGTAACATGCATCTTGGGCACCTGTCGACTGAAATCACCTCTTGTGGTCATCCAAAACAACACAATCACCAGGATGTTTTACAGAGTCACTGGAAAAGACAGTCCTAACTCACATAAGACTTCTATTCCAGACTCCTCCTAGGAAATAGGCAGGCTCTAACTCACATAAAACCCCTATTTCCCAGCGCCATCCAGAGAATCACAAGTCCTAACTCGCATAGAACCTCATCCCCAGAAAATCCTCCTAGAACATGGACAACCCTAACTCACATAGAACTTCTATTTCTAGCCTCCCTAGCCATTAGACAAGTTCTAACACGCCTAGAGTTTCTATTTCTAGCCACTCCTAGAACATGAACAAGCTCATTTGTAGCCACTCCTAGAACATGAACAAGTTCTAAGCCGCATAGAACTTCTACCGCTAGACCTCCCCATGACCTACCAGTCATCACAAACCATAACATCAGCAGTCATCTCATAAGAACACACGTCTTAAACACACATTTAATAAGGCAAACTCATCTTATTAAATCTCAAAATGTGTACTCGTTACAACAAAAAACGAAATACATAACAACAACATAACAACATGCTAATACAGACTCTGAAAACCAGAAAAGAAACTCAAGCCACCACTTGCTTCTCGAACCACTTCGAGAACTTCTTCTTCATTGACGCTTCTGGTTCCCAAGTCTCCTTCTCGATACCGTCACAGTCCCACACCACTCTCACCAACGATATACTCTTCCGACGCAGCACCTTGACCCTCCTCTCGAGAGGCCTCGCCGCCAATGTCATGTTGGGCTGAAGATCCTCTGGAATCCTAGCCAACACCTCCTCAGACTCATGTAGACACTTCCGCAGCATCGAAACATGGAAGACTTTGTGAAAAGCCTTCATACTCTGAGGTAACTCCAACCGATAAGCCACCGGTCCGACCCATTCCACCACCTTGAACGGACCCATAAACCTTGGACTCAGCTTATTCTCTGAAATGGATCTGTTAGGACCCCTCAACATTGCTGCCTTGAGATACACCAGATCTCCCAGCTCAAACTCCAGCTCCTTCCGTTTCTTATCGGCATAACTCTTCTGCCGATCCTGAGCCTCTCTCATGTGCAGCCTCAAGACACAGATCTTCTCTGTCGTCTCCTAAACAAAATCCGCACCATACATGCTCCTCTCCCCCACTTGAGTCCAGCATAACGGCCTCCCATACAGAGCCTCATATGGAGCCATCCCAATACTCGCCTGGTAACTGTTGTTGTACGCAAACTCTACCAGGTTCAGATGATCCGCCCAATGACCACCATAATCCAGTACACACATCCTCAACAGATCCTCTAATATCTGAATCGTCCTCTCCGACTGTCCATCTGACTGAGGATGATATGCTGTGCTCATATGCACCTTAGTGCCCATCTCCACCTGAAACGCCCTCCAGAACTCTGAGGTAAATCTCGGATCCCTGTCTGACACAATACTTACTGGAACCCCGTGCAGCCTCACTATCTCACGCACATACTTCCTAGCCAACACCACCGCTCCGTCGGTCTTCTTGATAGCCAGAAAATGTGCTAACTTCGTCAGACGATCCACGATAACCTATATCGCATCATAGGTCCGTGACACTGGTAATCCCGTCACGAAATCCATCGTAATCATATCCCACTTCCACTCCGGGATAGGCAAATTCTGCAATAACCCGCTCGGAACTTGATGCTCAGCCTTCACCAGCTGACACACATTGCACGCTGCAACCCAGCTGGCTACATCCCTCTTCATCCCGACCCAGTGATAATACCGTTTCAAGTCACGGTACATCTTGGTCGCTTCCGGATGAATCGATAACAGGCTCGAATGAGCCTCCCTCAAGATCTCCCGCCTCAGATCCTCATCCTTGGGTACACAAACCCGCCTGTTCACCATTATCATCCCACTCGCTGAGACCACATACTCTGAACCAGCCGCCTTAGAAACATCAATCAAACCCTGATCATTCTCCTGAGCAACCCGAATCCTGCTCAACAAGTCCGCCTGGTTAGCTGCCTCTAATACCAACGACTCCTGTAAGATCACACATAACCTCAACGTACTGATCTCGCTCACCAGAGCCTCCATATCTCGAACCTGATCTGAAACAACTCTCTTCCGACTCAACGCATCTGCAACCAGATTAGACTTACCCGGATGGTACCCAATCTCCATGTCATAGTCTGCAACTAACTCCATCCAGCGCCTCTGTCTCTGGTTCAGCTCTGGCTGAGTGAAGAAATACTTCAGACTCTTGTGCTCTGTGAATACCTGCACCTTCCCGCCATACAGATAATACCTCTAAATCTTAAGGGCAAAAATCACCGCAGCCAACTCCAAATCGTGGGTAGGGTAGTTGCACTCGTGTTTCCTCAACTGCCTTGAAGCATACGCAATAACCTTTCCCTGCTGCATCAGTACACATCCCAGACTAACTCCTGAAGCATCAGTATACACCACGTAAAGCTCACCTGGCTCGGGTAACGCCAACACAGGTGTACTCATCAGCATCTCCTTCAGCTTCCCGAAACTCTTCTCGCAAGCTGAAGACTATACGAAAAGAACATCCTTCCCTGTCAACTTCGTCATCGACTGCGCCATACTCGCAAGCCCATTGACAAACCTCCGGTAATAACCTGCCAACCCAGAAAACTCCTGATCTCGGTGGCACTCCTCGGTCTAGGCTAACCTCTGATAGCCTTAATCTTAGCCGGATCCACAGAAACTCCCTCTGCAGACACAACGTGGGAAAGGAAACTCATCTCCCGCTGCCAGAAACTGCACTTACTCAACTTCGCATACAGCTTCTGCTCCCGCAGCTTCTCCAGAACTAACCGCAAATGCACCTCGTGCTCCTCCGGACTCCTCAAATATACCAAAATATCATCTATGAAGATGATCACGAATACATCCAAATACTCTTGGCACACTCCATTCATCAACCACATGAACGCTGCTGGTGCATTCGTCAACCCGAACGGCATCACTACAAACTCATAATGCCCGTACCTCATCCTGAATGCCGTCTTCCGAACATCTGCCTTATCAATCGGAATCTGATGGTAACCCGACGCCAAATCAATCTTGGAGAACCAAGTAGCCCCCCGCAACTGATCCAACAACTCATCAATGCGTGGTAGAGGGTACCTGTTCCTCACAGTGACTTGGTTAAGCCCCCGGTAATCAATACATAACCAGAAACTCCCATCCTTCTTCTTCACGAACAACACCGGTGCTCCCCACGGTGATACACTAGGCCGGATGAAACCCTTCCCCAACAGATCATCCAGCTGCTTTTTCAGCTCTGCCATCTCTGCTGGAGCCATACGGTAAGTCGCCTTAGATATAGGAGTCGTCCCAGGCTCCAACTCAATCGTAAATGGATCCGACTGTAACGGTGACAATCCCAACAATGACTGAAACACATCCTGGAAATCCCGAACAACCCGAATATCCCCAATTGCAACCTCTCCAACAGTCTCCAGCATCACTATCGTCGCCAGATACGCCTTACTGCCTTTCTCAATAAACTGCTCGGCCTGTATCGCTAAAATCACGAAACTCCCGGAAGTCGGTCTCACCCCCTGAAACACCAACCTCCCAGCCTCTCGCTCAAACACTACTTGTCTTCGATGACAATCCAGATGGACCCTGTACCGATTCAACCAATCCATACCCAGGATGACATCTTACAGCTCCACCGGACTAATGACAAGATCTGCTTGCATCAACTCCCCCGCCACCAGAACATCCACACCACGAGCCCGCCCGAAGGTAGCTAACGTCCTGCCACCAGCAACCTTAACTACTCCCGGTTGCTCTCCGGAATCGCTCCGGATCCTGCTACCCTCCGCACACTCCGGAGTAATGAAGCTATTCGTAGCTCCCGAATCAAACAACACGTGAGACTCACTTTCGCCCATAACTAACTGCACAATTCCCATGTGCTTTAAGACCCGACACTCTAACGTAGACTCACAATTCCAACAGACTAAATTCAATCACCACAAGAATTTAAAAAGAACAAGTCTGAAATTATACCTGTGATCGGTCTGGCGCTAGAGCCGCCTGCCTCCGCCGACGTGAACACTCGCGGCGCCGCTGCAATCTGAGCCAAGGGCTGGACCGCCAACGGCTGCACTGCCGCTACCGCCATCTGCTGCAGCTTAGGGCACTTGGGCTTGATATGCCCCGGCTCCCTGCAGTGATAACACACCTGAGCACTCCGTGCTGCACTCCTCTGTGGACAACTGGCCACCTTGTGACCCATGCTACTACACCCGTAGCATCCTGAACCACTCTGTCCACCCTGACTGGCCCAGAATTGCTCTCCCACTTCCTCTTCTGACCCTGTGCAGGCTTGCCACCCCTGCTCGAACCCGTCTGCTGCTGAGATCTCCTCTGCTGCTGCTGCTGCACCGGTGGACTAACCACCACAGCCTGCTCTCTGAGGTCCTCCTCAATCGCCGCAGTAGTCTCAACCAGCTCCGCCCTCGTGGTGAACTTACTCGCCCTGCAGCGAGTCCTCAACTCAGCTCAAAGTCCCCCAAGAAACCTCCTCACCTGGGCCTGCTCGTCCTCCATGCCTCTACCAGCATGCACCAGGAGTCGACTGAACACCAAATAAAACTCCCTCATAGTCCGATCCCCCTGAGTCAGGTTCAGAAACCTCGACTCCATCCGGTCCATTGCCTCCTGCGGAAAATACTTGGCATTAAACTCAACCAAAAAATCCTCCCAGACCATCTCGGCCTGTACCATCCTGGCTTCGACGCTTCTCCACCAGAGATACGCGTCACCATCCAGATAATGAACCGCTAGGTCCACCCGGTATCCCTTTGGACACCTGATAGAGCGAAAGTTACGCTCCAATCTCCACCGCCACTCATCGGCGTCCTCAGGCTTGGCACCACCCGAGAAAAACCCGGTGCCAATCCTCTGCATCTGCTCCATCATCCTCAGGTAAGATGGAGACTCCTCTGCAACCGCCGCACCCGGCTGCACACCAGCCATTCCCAGCTGAACCCCAGCCACTCCCGGCTGACCACCAGCCACTACTGGCTGCACTCTTGGAGCCTGACCCAGAGCAGGTACCCCACCTGGTAACCGCTCCAGAATCATCTGTAGCAAACCTGCCAAGCGATCATCTCGGTCCTGGGCCACACTTGCAGGAGCACCCCCACCTGGGCCCCCTGCACAACCAGTTACCTCGAGACCCACACTAGCCCCACCAGCCCTCACACTGGTACTCGTAGCGGTCTCACCCATGGACCCCTCCTGAAATGCCTGCGAGTCCGCCAGCTGCTCCTGCGTGGTCTCATGGGCCACACTCGCGGCATCTGACTCACTCACAAGTCCTCGTCCACGCCCACCATGACCACCTCGGCCTCCACGGCCCCACGACCTCTGCCTCTAGCACCTCTAGCCATCACTCTGCACTCACCAGCAGATTACTAAGTACTAGAAAACAGAAAAACAAATAACACATACCGTGGAATCTCATTGAAGGCTCGGAAGAGATGATCTAGGACTCTATACCTACCCAGCAATCAATCAACTATTCACACAATCAGTCAATCAATCACCCGCCCTAGAACCATAAGGGCTGTGATACCAAAATGAAATGACCCGACCCGAAAATTTAAAAATTTTCCCTTCAGACTACTATCATCACCGATAATAATCCTCAATTAGGCCAATACAAGCAATGCGGAATAACAACAACTAACGATAAACCACATAATCAATAATCCCATACTTATCAATGAACAATATTAAATCAACCAATTCCAGAATCAATCCTATAACAACAATCCAATACTCAATAATCAGAATTTACTAGCAACCTAGCAATTCTACGCAATACAACCAGACAAGCGAGACCCTAGATCATCTCCTCTTCCCGGCCATGATTCCACGGTCACATTTTCTCTTTACCTGCAACACATGGCCAAAAGAGTTGCGTGAGTATTATCACAAATACTCAGCGACGCGGTCATCCCGTCTACAGGCTAATTATACACAAGCCTATAGATACAATACCAGGATGAGCATACACAAGCATTCACGAAACAATGAACACGAACCAAACCAGGAACTCTGTGTCGATCGACACAACCTCTAGGTGTCGATCGATACACAGTCCGTGTCGATCGACACGCCACCCTGGTGTCGATCGACACGACGTCGCAGAACCCAGAAACGAGCCTATCCTCTCATGGCTCGAATCCGTCGCGATTCATCGAGTCTCCTACACAATTTCATTCACAAAACACACGGAATCCACCAAGCAATCGCATTCTACCCATTCTTTACACTTATGTAAGCCTACGGTCACGCACTCACCTCGAAAAGGATTGAAAAGACGAAGAACGACGAAGAACGCGAAGAACAAACACGAACAGCCTCTGATTCCGTCCCCTCAGACCCGAAATCAGCCCAACAACAATCCTTCCTCATTCTCGATAGCCTCACACGCAATTCTCCTCAAGAAATCTCCCAAAAATCACTCAAAACCTTTGATTTTTTGATTCTCCCTTCAATCTCTCTGTTTTCTATCTGAAAAAGGGCCAAAACCAGAAACAAACGCGTCTGATCACTTATATACTCGAGCCCTAGGGTTTCCCTAAACCGGCCCACCAAACCGGACAATTAAATCGAACATGTCAGTCTGATTTTTAACCCGTGTCGATCGACACACACCAGTCGTGTCGATCGACACACCCACCAAATTCCACTTTTTGGTTCACGGACATTACAGTTGTAGTCATAACATCCAATCAAATCAATTTCAATTTAAAGTCGCCTAAAAATATTAAGAGCATGTGCATCAGTAGAAACTCTAAGAGTTTTTTATTAAATACTTTTATAATCATTTGTTTATTTAATTAAATTTTTATTTATTAAAAGCAATATTCAACCAATCAAACAATAACAATTGGCAAAATAAATTTTTAAACCGATAAGAACCGATCTTTTAATAAAAAAACTCATTTCATTCTCTCTCCACATTTTTAATATTTTCTATTTTTTTATTACTAAGAAATTTCACTAAGATAATTGCAATAAACCTGCTCTAAGGGAGTTAGGGTTCAAAGTTTGTGACTTACAATCACCTATAAAACTATGCTACACACCCAAACTGTTAAACAAATAAACTTTACGGTAAAAAATCAATCAAGAAATCAACACAAATCTCTAAATCAAACATCGTGTAATTGAATTTTCAAAAGGATAATCGAACCTTGCTCCATGGCATAGATGAAGATTTCGCCCAAAAGTCTAGAGCTTCATAGTCGCCTTTTCCTTTATTAGCGACTTCAATTTTTATTTTTTCTTTCTGGATCAGTATATGATCTTATCTAATTTAGTGGTTTATACTATATTTTATAACCAAATTGCAACATATATGATTGCTATATATATATAGTATTATATATGTAATATAGTTTCTTGTACTAGTTTTCAGTTACAATATATAATCTAAAATCAAATAATAAATCAACACAAAATTCTAATTTATATGTGAATAAAAAATCACAAAATTTCCATGGTAGAAATAATAAAATCAAGCTTACGAATATGTATATCAGATGAATTGTGGGACAGATAAGCTATCAACTTGCTAGCATTCAGTAAAACCTATACGGTGAATAGATTCGACGCAGCTGATATTCATAGAATATACTATTAAGTAAACATGCTTGACATGGTTTTGCAAATATGCTTTCAGCATTATTTCGAGAGGTGCTCATGATGGTTTCATATCACAAATGATCTTTGAGATATGTGCTTGTCTTAAGCTTAACGATTTCGAAATTCATCCAGTAGATTGATGCGGAAAACAAATATTTGAAAATATTTTTAGATCCAAAATTTACATATCACAACATAATTTGTTGATATTTAAGATACAATTATCTCTAACAATAATTTATATATAAGTAAAATTAAGGGTGCAAATGGTTATATATATATAGAGAAACAAAAGTGGGTGAAAATAAGCAGTTCTCTAAGATTAGATTACTCCCCGCGTTATACGTAGATTAAGTTTATTAATTATTTAAACTAATATTTTGAATAGTTTATATTTTATATAATAAACTTTATATTTTTTTGAATAAAATTATACACAAATAAAAAAATCTCATCATGGATAATTTTTATAAGTTACGTACTATTATAAATTGGACTTTCAAAGTGGTTCTTTAATTTATTAAAGATTAAATAAAATATGATAATGTTAAACTGAAAAGTTTTTCAATTTTATAACAGAATATTGGTTTTATAAAGTCTATATACAAACTATCTGAAATATTTTTGTCATTTTCAAATTTTTTTCGTCTTGAAATTTTTTTAGTTTGGGAATATTTTGTCACAAACTATAATAAATATATTTTATGAAAAACTTGGTAAGTCTTTATTGTAAAAATCTTTATGTCCTAAAACTGTTACTAAAAAAAAAGTTTCTAACCAAAATTTAAATTGAAAACAAAAATTATAATAAAATATTGGTTCCAAATTATGTAGTTTTATTTGTGGAATAAAAGGTTCTCATTTATTTTAAATTAAGTTTTTAAGAAAATAAATATAAATCTACTTATAGAAAAGATTTTGTAAATAATGTTGTTATGATTAATTTAAATTTAAGATAGATATTGGTTTAACAAATTTGCCATATCATCTTTCTTTAGGCATATCATATTTTATTTGGGAGAGTGAATACAAATTACTCCTAAAATAACTTTTAAAAATGTTGTTATGATTAATTTAAATTTAAGATAGAAAATTGTTTAACAAATTTGCCATGTCATAATTTTTTTAGCCATTTCATATTTTATTTGGGAGAGTAAATGTGGAGATGACACGTAATCATATTCTCACAAATCACTTTTCAAATAATATATAAGAGATTTATTTGTGGAATAAAAGGTTCTCATTAATTTCAAATTAAGTTTTTAAGAAATAAATATAAATTTATTTGTAGAAAAGATTTTGTAAAAATGTTGTTATGATTAATTTAAATTTAAGATAGAAAATTGTTTAACAAATTTGCAATGTCATCATTTTTTTAGCTATGTCATATTTTATTTGGGAGAGTGAATGTGGAGATGACACATAAATATTTTTTCACAAATCACTTCCAAATAGTATATAAGAGATTACACCATTTGGGTTAAATAAAAATTGGTGGAACTTAACATTCCTTTAAAATTATATCATTTGAGTTGGAAAAAGTGGCACTAAGGATGCAAATGGTGGTTGATTGGAGGAATAAAAAAAAAATAATAAATGGAAAAACTAGAGTGAAATTAGTCTTTTTTCACTCATTTTTGTTCTACCGTGTTCCTCTACTACTTAGGAGAGTAACAATGTGAGAAGAATTAGACCAACTCCATCCATGGTTCTTAAGCCAGTTTTTACAAATATATTAAAAAAATAAATAGTAATATAATATTGTATAAGTTTCTTTACTATTCAAAATTTCTTAAACAAGATAATTCAAAATCTTTTATTTCCACATTATATATTTTAGTGTTTAGAACTTTTGTAAGAACCTTTCAGTGGAGGTGGTCTTAGGCTTGTTTTCCACTTATTTGATGGAACCCATTAAAATTTAGAGGAAAACAATTTTATCACAAATGATAAATTTCTAGAGAAATTGAAAGGAATAGTGAATTCCACTCATTTTTAGTCCTCCAAAGTGTCAACCATTTGCATCCTAATTCAACTTATTCCACTCTAAAAATTGGAAGAATGATTAAATTTGGGAAAAAAATATTCATCTACTATTTTGCACTAAAATTGGAGGAATGACTTGGAAGAATTTTCTATTCATATTTATCCCATCAATTTCACTAGTGTCAACCATTTGCATCGTAAAAAGAAAAAAATCTATTATGGATTAATTTGTCTAATAACCAAAAAAAACTTATTAATTGAACAAGTAACCAATTAATCTAAAATGAATGGTCATGATGGTGCCACCTATGTTGCATGGAAACTCCAAACAAAGTGCGTTTCGCGTTTCGAAAACGTTTCGAAAACAGAAACGTGATGGAAACGTGTTTCGGGGAATATTCTATTTTGGAAACGTTTTGAAAACGCGTTTCCAGAATTGGAAACGTAATTTTTTTTTTTGGAAACGTAATTTTTTTTTGAAAACAAATTTGATAATGGATTGAAAATATAGGGACTTATTTGTTATTTTTAATAAGTTTAAAACCTAATTAATTACTTACCACTAATATGTTATCTTATCTCTAATCGTTACCGTCCTAAAAAGGTAGAGGAAGAGTCGAAGAGATACTGAGATAAGAAAGGTAATTTTTTCAATTTTACTAACTTTGTTATCGAAATCATGAAGTGTATGCATAAACAAGTGTTGTTTCGTTGGAGTCGGAAATCTTCTTCTCCTTTCAATAGAAAATTGAGTTTATATATAGAAAAATTTGTTCCAATTGAAGTGAATACTTGTTTAAAGTCAAAGTTGTCGTGTTCTATTTCTAAATTTTTAACATGTTAATGATTTAAGAGTAATATAATGAATCCAATGATAGAAGAACATAATGATACTCACTCGTCGGAAAACATTAATATTATTTATACAGTGATTAGTTTCTAAGCAGTTGAAGATTTGGCGATTCGATATATTGTTGGTTTATTTTAACTTTTTAAGTTTTTAACATAATTTTGTTTTTTCAGAAATATGACATCCAATGCATTTACTGATGATCTATCTAATGTGGATGATAATTTTTGTTTTATGATATATATTTTGTTACATTATATAAATATACGTTTCCAAAACGTTTCCGTTTCCTGTTTTTTAAAAAAAAATCGTTTCTGCGTTTCCTAACGTTTCGGTTCCGCTTTTCCGTTTCCGTTTCCATGCAGCTTAGGGTGCCACATAAAGGTTAATTGGTTACTTGCTCAATTAATATTTTTTGTTTTTTTTGATTATAGGGCCAATTAATCCTTAATTTATTTACTTTTCGAATAAATTTCAAGAAAGTACTTTGCAAAAAAATGTAGACATCTTAACTATAAATTAAAAGAATAGAGAACAAAAGATATGAAAAAAAAAGAAAAAAAATTATAAAGGTAAATTGTTTGTGATTAAGCATTAAGGAGTTTTTTTCTCTCAACATGATTCCCCCAATCCCATTATATAAAGAGGGGGGTGTAAATTCCCAACCCTTATAGCTTTTTTCTCTCGAGTCGTCGATAATTTCTCCGATTTTGCAAAACCCTAGATTTCTTCTGCTACTCGAGTATGGAGGGTTCGTCAAGCATCGCGAGGAAGACATGGGAGCTCGAGAACAACATTCTAACCGTGGAACCACCGGATTCATCCTCCGACAGCATCTTCTACTACGACGACACTGCGCAGGCCAAGGTCCAGCAGGAGAAGCCATGGACAACCGATCCTAACTACTTCAAGCGTGTCCAAATCTCAGCGCTCGCTCTTCTCAAGATGGTCGTCCACGCTCGCTCCGGTGGTACAATCGAGATTATGGGTCTTATGCAGGGTAAAACAGATGGGGATACAATCATTGTTATGGATGCTTTTGCTTTGCCTGTCGAAGGTACCGAAACTAGGGTTAATGCCCAGGCTGATGCGTACGAGTACATGGTTGAGTACTCACAGACCAACAAGCTGGTAATCTCTTCTCTCAGATAGGGTTTTGCTTTACTTTTCTCTACTGGATGTATGGTATTCTAGGGGTTTAGAGATGTGTACTCATATTTATTCTTGTTTGATTACCTTTGATGGTTGCCACAATAAAGTGAACAAAACTATGCACCATGGTTTAAGGTGGACTGCAGAACTTAACTTAGCTAGTACTTGTTTTGATTCTTTATGCAATTTTTATGCACAAGCTATAAAAATTCAAAGTATCTGATTGGTTTATTACTATGACTTGAACCATAGGCTGGGAGGTTGGAGAATGTTGTTGGATGGTATCACTCTCATCCTGGGTATGGATGCTGGCTCTCCGGTATCGATGTGTCGACACAGATGCTTAACCAACAGTATCAGGAACCCTTCTTAGCTGTTGTTATTGATCCAACAAGGACTGTTTCGGCTGGTAAGGTTGAGATTGGGGCATTCAGAACATATCCAGAGGGACATAAGATCTCAGATGATCATGTTTCTGAGTATCAGACTATCCCTCTTAATAAGATTGAGGACTTTGGTGTACATTGCAAACAGGTATGTATAATCTCATTTCTTGATTTTTTTAGTCTTGGAGGCTTTTTTTTCATTGTTCTTATGTTTGATTTTTTGTTTTGTTTGATGTGCAGTACTATTCATTGGACATCACTTATTTCAAGTCATCTCTTGATAGTCACCTTCTGGATCTCCTTTGGAACAAGTACTGGGTGAACACACTTTCTTCTTCCCCACTGCTGGGCAATGGAGACTACGTTGCCGGACAAATATCAGACTTGGGTAAATCCTGGGATATGCAGGAGCAAATTACTTTACTTTTCTATCCTGGTTGTAGTTTAACACTTTTCGCTTTTCTTATCATTTAATCCTTTACCAATGTAGCTGAGAAGCTTGAGCAAGCTGAGAGTCAGCTGGGTCACAACAGGCATGGAGGAATGGTGCCATCCACACTCCAAAGGAGAAAAGAGGTTTGTCTAAATGGTGGTTTAAGTAAATTTATTTGCTATGTTTTCTTGACTGTCTGAGATACTGCACCATGGCTTGAGCTCTTCCTATCTAGAAATTTAACATGTGGCTAATTAAGTGAACTATCTACATCTAGCTTTTCTACAACATACCAAAATTTGCATTATGCATCCTCTCTTGATTCTCAGGCAGTCTGTTGCTTGGATATAACCTAATAGGAACTCTACCTGCAGAACATTATGGTTCACCTTTTCTGGTTGTGGGATTTAACAATTGGGTGTTTATTTAGTTAAAACATACAGAGTTGTTAAAGTTTGGACAAGTATGTACCTGGGAGACTTTGATGTGTCAATATGTCAACTAGTTGTTGCCAATAATAGGTTACAGAGCCTAATTGGGTGTGTTGTGGATAACTTTCAGGATGAGGCTCCACTCACTAAGATAACTCGGGATAGTTCAAAGATTACTGTCGAGCAGGTCCATGGACTAATGTCGCAGGTGAGTTAACACAATTTGACATACAGATGCTGTGTTGGTTCATTGATCCATGAGATTCACTCTTCAAGTGTTTCATCCATCAATGTGCAGGTTATCAAAGACATCTTGTTCAATTCCGCACGTCAGTCCAACAAAGCTCCCAGTGACCCATCGGATCCAGAACCCATGATTACATCGTGAAGTTGGTGAGATTCTTTTGTTTTGTCTGCGCAATTGACTTTCCTTTTGAACCCGGTTTATGAGGCAATGCACACTGTTTCCTAAAAGAAATATATCTACAGTGTTGTATCTGCTTGAGACAAGCTCTTTGGGTTATTAAATAACATTAACATTAACATTAACATTAACATGACTGGTATGAATCAAAGGTTTGGCACTTTGAAAAATTGCTTTGGAGCAGAAAATATATTGTCCTTAAAACTTATTCTAGTTCCAGTAACAGAGCATATCTGTGAAATCAAATTCCACAAAGAGGAGACATATCTCTGGCAATTTGCTCAAAACTCAAACTTTAGACCATTTTCGTTTATTGCATTGCATACAAATGTCTTCTCCTGCATTTAGCGGGTTTGTTCCACACCAATATAATGGGCCTGTTTCGTTTTCCACATAATGGGCCTGTTTACGGTCCATCATTTGTTTAAATTATAGCTGAACAGACAAAGAAAGTGGGCAAATCAATCATCAAATAAGCTTGGGGGAATTTGAAGTGATTTTGTATAAAGATGTTTAGGAATCAAGCATGCTTCTTGTGTTTATCACCGAGATGTTTAGGAATGGAGCATGTTTTGGGATGTTTAGGAATCCCATTTGGATTTACAAATGTTTTCTAGTCATGTTTCCTGGTTCTTGCCTTTAACACAAGCAAAAGTGGGCTTAATAGCATTCAACTTGAGTTTGATACCAACTTGACTCAAACGCTTACTATGTTAATATATCAACATACATAATGCTCACTTTTATCTTTCAGGAAGAGCTTATTGGTGGAGCATTTCAGTGATTTAATCAATTTTGTGAAATCCCCAACATCTTTCTTGTCCTCTCACTCATCATTTGTGGAGGTTAAGTGACACTTTGAATTATGTAGAACCTGAGGATACAAGTTCTAATGCAGCAACATAGATTGATTCAAAAACATGCTAACACTTTATTCAGTGTGTGTGGGGTATATATATGGAGATCCTGAGGCTGCACGAGCACATTTTTGACAAATCTCGATTATGTTTTTAGCCTAGAACTTATGAAGATGTTCATCTTGTGGAAATTGATCATTTATCTGAAAACCAATTGGAGGGTTCGCTGCTGGATTGGAAGAACTGGTTCTCCAATTACCATTAGAATTTGTTATAATACTCGATGCACCTAAAATTTTATTGATGAAATATATATTTATATATGTTAAATTATTAAAATATAATTTAATAATAAAATATAAATTATTATGTATAATCCCTTGACGAACCTCCTGTAATAACTTGCCAGCCCGAGAAAACTCCGGATCTCGATGGCATTCCTCGGTCTAGGCCACCCTCTAATAGCCTCAATCTTAGCCGGATCCACAGAAACTCCCTCTGCAGACACCACATGGCCAAGAAAACTCATCTCTCACTGCCAGAAATTGCACTTGCTCAACTTCGCGAGATTATATATATATATATTACTAAATAAGATTACAAATTAAAATCTCCATGGTCATAAAATTAAATAATATTTTTGTATCCAATATCCCTTAAGAAAAACCAACTTTAGGTTTTCTAAAACATTATGATGTTTGGTACAAAGAGAACTTGATTGCGACGAAAGGATTTTGAATCAAATTTTTTTTCAAAATTATGAGAAATATGGTTTCTATCATGCACCATATGATCGATGTGGATGGTCAATATATTTCATGTGTGATTTATTTAAAAACTTAATTAAGGATAATGTTGACTCTTCTAAATGAGTTTTTTTTTCTACAACGTAATAACATGTTCAATTAATCCAACATAAATTTTGAGTCAATAGTCCTAATGGCTTCTAAGGACCACCAAAATTATGGTAATTTATACCTTATCTTGTGTCCAACTATTAGGTTATCTCAAAAATAGAAAGAATTCATATAACTCGATATTATGTGTCGAAGCAAATAATATTGTATGTAAGATATGAGACATATATCTTAAGCAACTAGTGACATTTTGTTTTTTTAACCATAACAACCATGTCATTAAGTATTCAAATAAACATAAAGCAACATCATTGAAACTTTTATATATATATAATGTTTCAATAGCATCTAAAATTCACGATGAAAAATTCAATATAAGCTATTTCAGTAATATCTGATATAATTTTTTTTAAATTAAATTGAATCAATGCAAATCATGTTTTAAAATCTAAATAACTAATTCATCGTATTTTGCTACATAAGTCCATTTATCTACGCTTATAGTTTGATTTCTTTAATCGAGCAAACACACATAGACATAATATGATTTTTTTAATTATCATATATATAGTAAATTATATAAACCAAAAACTAGTTTCTACTAACTTGTTATTTTAATCTTATTTATTATATTGTTAGAAAAATTACAACGTCTTAAGTAATTATTCGACCATTACATTGACATCTATAATTTTTACATGCACTAAGTTTTCTTCCATATTTCATAACACATTGACGAGCACATTCTTGACAAATCTCGATTATGTATTTAGCCCAGGACTTATGAAGATGTTCATCTCGTGGAAGTTGATCATTTATCTGAAAACCAATTGGAAGGTTCGCTGTTGGAGTAGAAGAACTGGTTCTCCAATTACCATTAGAATTTGCCATAATACTCGATGCACCTAAAAATTTATAAAGGAAATATATATTTATATATGTTAAATTATTAAAATATAATACTCCTGAGGCTGCACTAACACAACTGTTGCTCTGTTACAACAGAGACTAACGGTCATCATCGTTCAGAAAATTCTGGTGGGTCTGCTCTGAACAGGGGAGCTTGAGACCAGGAAATGATACATTTGAGGAACCGGTGTTTTGGCGTTATACTGAGTGCAACATAAGAAGAGTGTGTAAGACAGGCGTCTCTCAAACGAGGATCTGAAGCTAATATTGTTTACTGGTAGCGTCTTAGACTCGGTTTTTTTCTCCAACCTTAATGGGTTGATGAAATAAGCTTTCATGATGGAAGTTTCTTTCCACTAACAAGATGTTGAGAGGACAGAATTGAAACGCAGAACCATATGTGAGAAAACATGTGATATAATGTGTTTTTAACACATTATAACCGTTGTTTCACAGGTTTTTATTGAGTCTTTCACTCTCTTTCGAGTCATTCTAGGTACTAAAGTGGCTGGAAGCAAGGATTTGAAGTTTGCAATTGGATTTGGCGAAAAAGAAGGAAAAAGGGATCTTTTTGAAGATTCTGCCCAGAAGGAGCACCTGCGCTGGAGTTAGGTGCTCCCGCTCCCCAGAAAATCCAATTATCGGAATATTCATTAAACCCTAATTTTGCAACCCTATCTTTGGGCCAGCCGTCGTGGGCCTTTAAATAGATTTTTTTTCTCTGATCTTTGAGAGAGAGTCGCGACAGCAGTGAGGAGAGATCTCGAGAGAGAGAGAGAGAGAGAGAGAGAGAGAGAGAGAGAGATTGATACACTTGTTTTAGAAGTTTGTAAGCTTGGAGACTTGTCATTCGCAATTCCTTGTTGAAGTTTTCTTAAACCCTTATCTTTTCTACTTTGATTCAATGAAGTTTTCATTCTCTATTGCTGCTGTTGTTGGTTTGATCATGGGCGAGTAATCCCCTAGTTAGGTTGAGGGTTTCGATGGGGTTAGAGAATCTTAACTAAGCATAGATAGGTTTTGTAATATCACTTGATATCGCCGTCTAATGTCGAACGTATTGCCTAGGCTAATTTGATCACCTAGTCTCTGATTTTAGATTGAATTCACTCATCAAAAGTGTTGTGAATTGCTGGAATTGACTTAG
The DNA here is from genome assembly GCA_964056655.1 of Arabis hirsuta. NCBI lineage: Eukaryota > Viridiplantae > Streptophyta > Magnoliopsida > Brassicales > Brassicaceae > Arabis > Arabis hirsuta. Next base: position 18,275,931 of record OZ053305.1, read on the forward strand.
ATGGGCGAGTTGTCTTTAGCCAACGACAGTTGAAGTTAAAGCAACTTGTGAACAAATCAACCCAATTCGTTTAATGCTCATCATTCCTTGTAACCTCAAATGATAGTTTAGGGTGTTAGATTGATTGTTGAAGTAGTTGATGCCACGACAGTGGGTCCTCTTGAATTTATGGTTGAGTTCTAGATTGGTTCATAATTTGATAACCTGAATAATTGCTTGGTTTTGATATCCTAATCCCTGAGAATTATCCCTTGATCTAACGTTTTCCATCTATTGTTTACAACCGATTTTACTTTATTTGCTTTGATTATCGTGACACTTAAACCTCTTTTGATCGCTTAGCTGAGATTGTAATTCATAGGATTAGAGTGTATTGCTGGTCCCTTTAACGAACCTCACTATTCTGCATTCGAATCAGTGAACCTAGATTTTAATCTTTGAAACCGGGAAAAGCTCTTTCATCAACATGTACTCTTGATTTGTCCAGCCCACTATTGTCATTGGGGTTGATTCAGACAGCACTAGAAAGTTGTGTGAAACTGGACTAAAAAAAGTAAAAATTGTGATAATTGAGATCAAGAACAAGTATGAGGAGTACAGTGGTCAATGAATCCATTGTTGATTACAGGTTCAAACCAAATTGGAGTTGTAAGGACAGACATGAACACAAGTTGAAGACTGTACTTATATTTTCAGTATTATTATGAACAGACTAGATTCACAAAACTGAAAAGCATGAAGTTGTCCTTTATGTGTGGCATGTTAACTAGTAGAGAGACTGACAGAGACTTTGAATAATGCATTTTTATTTGAGATAATATAATCTGAGTGAGACATTCCTCCCCTCCAAAGGGAAGAAGACATGACTACTACCTAAGTCCTAAAGCTACTAAGACTAACATGTTCATGCAACGAAAGGCTTGCATGGGTTGTTTTGATATTTTGCTTAAATTAAGATGCAATCATTTTTTCAGTATTTCAAACAGCACATGGTTTTTGTGCTTGATTTTTGTTTACATTAATCCTAACAGACATTTTCTTTGTCTACGTTGGTTAGCCCTCCCTAGGCTAAACAACATAACAAATTTAAGCCGATACATGCATCAGCTTTGAGTTTTGGCACATGAGTGATTGATGATGATGATGCTCCATTAGCAATATCTCTCTTTCTCGAGAAAACCCATTTCTCTGGAGAAGATGCAATTGCAAGAAAGGTGAGAGATGACAATACGACATAACCACCATCTGATGGAGATCCCATTGATGAGGATCTGCAAATAAAAACCACCTCAAATTCCATAAAATGAGGTAGCTTTTAGAGCAGAGGGAGAGGAAAAAAAGGTTGTGGAGATAGCCAGAGTACATCCATTAAACCATAGATGCCTCTTGGCTTGAGAAGAAGAAGATGAAGTTGATGATGCGAAGCTCGATAGTTTACCAAGACTCTTTCTAAGCTTCTTTAACGATAAGGAATGAGAGGTGGTTGAAGCGGAAGACCCGTTACTCCTGTGGCACAACCAAACACATTGTCAACAATATTGCATTACAACCTCTATAAATTAATATCTCGATAAATCAATAATTTTTCTTGGTCTGGAAATTTGTTTATCAACCAAATAGTACTTGGATAAGTTTATATTTCAACAAATTAATAAAATATCATAATCCCAAGTCCCAACAACATTAATTTATAACTGTAATTATGTCTCTATTTGGCTTTGGTATGAATGAAGTGACTCATGTCCTTAACATATATATTACTCGAGATCACATCTCATTTCCGATATTCCTAACATATAATATATACACAAAGAGTTGGAGAAGACGAACCTTGTTGAAGAGAAATGGTGGGAGGAGAGTAATGGTGGGGGTTGGTATAAGAAGAGAATTGTTGATAAAATGGTTGTGGTTGAGAGAAATGAACCGCACCGCCATTGCTACCACCACCACCACCACAAGGATAAAAAGGAGCGGCTGCTGCGGTTAGTCCACCGCCTCCACCGTTTCCATATACTCCGTATTGTCCACCTGATGAATTGCACCCGTACACCCCGTACAAGCTCTATAACACATCGATCATATTAGACTAATTAAGGTTATATATCATATGATCATGAACGACTAATTAAGTGGATAATCTATTAGCTATATTCGTTAAAGACAGAAGAAAAGATTCTTCGATTCGTTATGCAAGTATCTCTTATGTCAGAGAGAAAGAAATAAAGTTACGGACCGTAGGGAATGGAGAGTAATCAGACGAGTATGGAGAGTACCTGCGAATGTCAAATCAATGTTTTTTTTTTCATTTCTTTCTCACAACACTTTAAGAGTGACAACAAATATGGATGCACGTGGCACGTGGTCATGACACAAGACAGAGAAGGAAAGCATGTGAGGAGAGAGAGTAAAATGGTTGGTGAAAGAAGGAATCAGTATATAATTTTTTGGTTTTTACAAGCTGTCCGTTGACCACTTTGTCAGTAATTACTCTAGAGACAGTGAAAAAGATTAAGAAGTGATGATAATAGTGTCGGTCCACAATCAAAAATGGAAACATAACAGGACAAGCCAGCTATGTTGTGCAACTGCTTTTTTCGATCTAATGTACATATTGTGTGTGAGTTGGCATTTGTATGGTATGTATATGATATATCATGTTATGTTGATAATGATATGAATGCATGTACTATTATCATCATCATGGAACAAAAAAAAGAAGAGTATATACCCAAAGAGATTGATGGGATGATAATGAGGGAAGGTGGGTGGTTGAGGTGGTCCAAAACCAGTCTGCATTGTGGTCATCATCATTCTCATATTGTTAATCTTCCCTCCTCCTCCTCCTCCTAACACACATACATCCATCATCATTATCAGTTCATCATCATCATTCTGATGATCATCAACTCAAAGCTATGGTCCATTCACCAACTACTTTAAATATTATCAATGCCAATACTTGGCCACACAAACTACTTAATGAAACCAACTTGTATACACACTATAACCATATATTAACAAAGAATTATCCTTTCTTTTTGATCTAAACTTGCATAGCATCATGAGAGAGAAAGGGATGATATATTAAACTACCATGATTAGGAGTGGAGGGTTTGGATCTTTGAAGACCAAGAGATGCAAGGTTGCAATTTGCTCTTCTCCCATCAATCACCGGAGTAGCGTCCACACAAGCCCTCCTCGCAGCCTCCGCCTCCTTGAATGTCACCTGATCATCATCACCACTTTACCAATTGGTTCCTCTATTACAAGTATATATATATATATATATATACACATGTATATCACTCCCTCTCTCTCTATATATATATATATAGAAACAAGGAGTAGTTGTGTACATACGAATCCATAGCCCTTGGATCTGCCGGAAGCCTTGTCGGTGATGACAACAGCTTCCAAAATATCCCCAAACTGCTCAAAGTGCTTCTTCATGGTCTCCTTGTGCGTCTCCCAAGCTAAGCCTCCCACAAACACCTTCGTGTACGTCGTGTCTCCCAACCCTATTCCTCCCGCCATTTCTTTTCTCCGATCAAAACCCTCTCTCCTCTCTCTCTCTCTCTCTAAAGTACACAACAACCCAATTAGCTTATCTATATTGTTATGTTCACTTGTGTGAGACACAAAGGTTATTAATGCAAGAAGTAGGCTATAAAGGAGTCTATATAAATAGTAGGAAAGAGCATAGAGATCTAGTAATTACTAGATTCATAAGATAAAGTTTATATTTTTGTTAGGGTTGTTTGATATGAAATGAGAATGAGAAGAAGATAGAAGAGAAAAAGCAAAAATAATAATAATAAAGTGAGATAGGGGAAAAAATGATATTGGACGTGAATTATATAAATTGCCACCATTCCCTCACATCCTCAATCCTTGTATCTCCACGTATACTTGTTTGCTCGTGTCTCTCACGCACCCTTTCTTCAAAGAATGTGGTGTTGACGCGCTTGAGAAAATAAGTCTTTTAGTTGTTTTTATTTATTGTATATATCCTGCGGTACGTTCAATTATTTAAAGAGAGTAAAGCAGGAAAAATATAATTTAAAATTTTAAAATTTGGTTGTACAAGTGAATTTCAAAATTCTCAAAGGTTCGATTAAGCTTGGTTTTGGTTTGTTTTTTGCTGATGAGACATAGTTGTATCACTTGTTGTAAAACTTGTCTCATGGGCTTCTTTGATTGTGCACAAAGAACCAATCCCAAAACATATATATTGTGTCTTTTGGATCGTGAAAGTTGAACTTGAAAGCTCTTGAGAAGAAAACGATTTTATTTATCTCGTCTTACTTACATCTTCATTTCTCTAACATTTACATTTATATTGAACTACCAAAACCCTAAACCCCAAGTTCATGGACACATGTCACACATCCAAGCTTATGATATAAACTTTGGAATGCTGCCAAAACATACGTCTTTGTACGGCAACACCTTGTCTCCTTTTCCTCTGCTAAAACAGAGTACTGAAGATGAACCTGTAACAAGAGCGAGAGACGCATTGGGCTTCATGGGCTCACTCACAGTGGGCTTCGTGAACACACTCATATTAGACTCCATGGGCTTCGTTCTTGGCCTCACTCCTAATTGCTCATTAATAAGAACTGATGCAGAGTCCTCTGCTTTGATAGTCCCCCTCAAACTTGGTGTGGGAGGAGGATGAACACCAAGTTTGAACCTCAATGATGTAAAAGAGCTAGAAGGCAAAGACTTAGTAAAGATATCAGCAAGTTGAAGAGTAGCAGGAATGTGTTTGACGATTAGAGAACCAAGAGCAACACGTTCTCTCACAAAGTGGTAATCGGCTTCAAAGTGCTTCGATCTTGGGTGAAGGACCGGATTAGCTGTGAGATGAATGGAGGAGAGATTATCACCATAGAGAACAGCTGGAGAAGGTTGTGGAATACCAATATCTCGTAGTAAGGAGCTTAACCAGATAAGCTCACAAGTCGTGTCGGTTAAAGCCCTGTATTCAGCTTCAGTGGAACTGCGGGCCACTGATTGTTGTTTCTTAGCAGACCATGAGATGATGTTATTACCAAGAAACGTGCAAAAGCCACCAGTTGATCGCCTCGTAGTTGGACAACCAGCCCAATCACTGTCACTATAAGCTGCCAATGTAAAATCAGTGTGTTGAGAGAATGAAATACCGTAGGCTGTTGTACCTCGGACATAGCGAAGAACCCGCTTGAGCATATTGAAATCTGATAAGGTTGGAGCATGCATTTTTTGACACACATAATTGACCGCAAATTGGAGATTCGGTCTCGTCATAGTAAGGTATTGAAGTTTTTCGGCAAGACTCCTAAAATACTTGGGATCCGAGAACAACACATCTTGATCCAGTACCTTGTTAAGCTGTAAAGGGAGTGGAGTTGAAACTGGAACACAATCACTCATACCCGCAACAGCCAACAAATCTTCAGCATAACGTTGTTGGAAGAGAAACAGACCTTCCTCATGGAAGACCGCTTGAATTCCGAGAAAATAATGCAATTTCCCCATGTCTTTCATTCTGAAATGATCTTTAAGAGCATCGAGAAGATGAGAAAGCAAAGCATTGCTGCTGCCAGTGAGCACCATATCATCAACATAGAGAAGAAGAATCATGACATCAGTGTTGTTGATGTAAACAAAGAGTGATGGATCATGTTTGCTGTAAATGAATCCATATTCCAGTAAATAATTGCTAAACTTGTCAAACCAAGCTCGTGGTGCTTGTTTCAAACCATAGATAGCTTTATGGAGTTTGCAAACATGATCAGGCTTGGTGGGATCAACAAAACCACTTGGTTGTTTCATATAGACAACCTCTTGCAACTCTCCATGAAGGAAGGCATTTTTAACATCAAGTTGTTTGATGTTCCAGCCCATTACAGTGGCTGTATGTAAGACTAACCGGACTGTGGCAGTCCTAACGACAAGACTATATGTCTCTAAGTAATCGATTCCTTCTTCTTGATTGAAGCCTTTGGCCACAAGTTTAGCACGTAGTCTATTTAAAGTGCCATCAGCATGAAGTTTGGTTGTGAAAATCCAACGATTGTTCAGAACATGCATATCCGGAGTATAGGGAACTAAGGACCACGTATTTTTCTCATTACATGTATCCATTTCTTCCTCCATAGCAGCAGTCCAACCAGGATCTTTGAGAGCCAAGGCAATGGTCTTCGGTTCAGGATACGCAACTTTACGAGTTAATAGAGCATATCGTGGGTTTGGCTTAGAGATTCCTGCTTTTGATCTTGTTACCATCGGATGTTGAGTAGGAACAGTAGGGATATCGGTCTGGGCAAGAGACACAGGGGAACTGTTGCCTATAGAACAGGGCTCACTGCCTGTCGTACACCCAGTATTCCCCATGAATCCATCCGAAGACATATCGTGTAGAGTAACAGATGGTGAAGAAGAATCAACAAGATCATAAGCAAGAGGGTCAAAATCATCTTGCACATCTTGCAAGGGGGCAAAGGAATTTGACGTGACAGGAATGAAGCTTGACGAAGAAGCAAGGACAGACAAAGGAGAGTGATCAGCCAAAGCAGAGTGCCTGAAGCTTTGGTGCCAAGCAGCTAGAAGAGGAGAATTCGCAGAAGGGTGTAGAGATTGATAGAGAGTAGCAAAAGGATACACAACCTCATCAAAGATAACATGTTTGCTAATATATACCCTACCAGTTGGTGGATATAAACACCTATAACCTTTATATTTATCATTATAACCCAAGAAGACACATTTGAGGCTTCGAGGATCAAACTTATTGTGTGCATAATCCCTTAAGGTAGGAAAACAAGCACAACCAAAGGTTCAAAGAGAGGTATAGTCAGGAGATTTACCATATAGTTGCTGATATGGACTTTGTTTTGACTTCAAAACTGTAGTTGGCAGTAGGTTAATAAGAAAATTGGTTGTACTCAAGGCTTCAACCCAATATTTCTGAGGCATCTTACTATCAAACATCATGGAGAGACCAAGGTCCACGATATGCCTATGTTTCCTCTCAGCTAAACCATTTTGTTGAGGTGTATACGGACAAGAGATGAGTTGTTGTATACCACATTGTTCGAGATGAAGAAGAAACTTATTGCTTGTAAATTCACCACCACCATCACACTGAAAGGATCCGATTTTCCCACTGAATTGATTCTCAACATGGTTCTGGAATTTCATAAATGTGGAATAAAAATCAGACTTCAACTTCAGGGGATATAACCAGCAAAAGTGAGACCAATTATCAATGAAGATTACATAGAAACGAAATCCTTGTCCTGACACAACAGGAGCAGGTCCCCAAAGATCACAATGAATCCTCTCAAGAGGTTTAGTAGCAATAAACGAAGAAGCTGAAAAAGGTAATCTACTACTTTTTCCCAAACTACATGCTTCACATACAGCCTTAGTACTCTTGCTTATTGAGATAGCTTTACTCGCAGAAAGTTGAAGAAGAACTTGAGCATTTGGATGACCCAAGCGCCTGTGCCAAACATCTTCACTCACAGTTTGTTGTCGAGGAGAAAAGAACACTTGTACAGACGGGTCCTCCAAAGCATATAGACCATCACGGTTTCTTCCCAAGGTTAGAGTTTTCTTTGTTGCCTTGTCCTTAATAACAACCCCGTCACAATCAAATTCAAAAGAACAGGGATAATCTTTGGTAAGTTTTGACACTGATAACAGAGATTTAGCTATATCAGGACACACAAGCACATCATTTAAGGGAAGTGTACCTGATGTTGTAGGAAGCAATGCAGATCAAGTGTGTGTGATTGGTAAAAAGCTTCCATCACCTACCATAACCGAGTCAGAACCATTATATGGTTGAGCTTGATGCAGACTCTGTGTGGTGTTCGTAACATGCGCTATAGCATCGGTGTCTGGAAACCATTCCTGTCCACAAGACTCAGTAATATCCGTGATCCGCATAGCTGCAAGAGCTGCTGGAACATTATCTGGTTGGTAACTCTTATCAAAGCGATTCCAACAATTGAGAGCAGCGTGACCAAGTCTCCCATATATTTGACAAGTTGGTCTGTTATGCGAGTTCATAGATGAGCCATATAAAGAGGAACCAGATGATGGAGTATTTTGTTGATGAAATCCTCTTCCTCTAGTGGAGTAGGAACCACGACCTCAGTTTCCTCTAAAGTAATTGGACCTATTACCTCTATTATTGTAATATCCAGTGGAGAGATTTGGTTGAGAGACAGTAAAAGCTAGGTGTGGGGTAACTTCAGCAGTTAGTGCATAGCTTTTGAGCCTATCATCAAAGCCTATAAGTCTAGAAACCACACTTTCATAAGTTGGTCCAGGCAAATCATCCATAGTACTTTCTAGAACAGTGATGATGGGTTCATAATCTTGTCCTAAGCCATGTATTGCAGCAAAGATACGAGCTTTTTCACTTACCGGATGTCCAATAGAGGTAAGCTGATCACAAATGTTCTTCACTTCACGCAGATACTCAGTCATAGTCTTATCTTGCTTGGAGGCAGTTTGAAGACGTCGTTGCAGATCAAAGAGATGGGAAGATGAGACACGATTGAAATGAGAAGCAAGAGAAGTCCAAACCTCATAAGAAGAAGAGCAACCAACCACAAGACTGAGCACGTCTTCAGAAAGAGAACCAAGGAGCCATGCTTTGACCACTTGATCAGACCGAAACCAAGCTTGAAAATCAGGATTTGCAGTCTCGGAAGTAGATCCATCCGCTTGTGCAACCGAGAGAGTAACCGATGGCTTGACCACATAACTGTCTACAAAACCGAGAAGAGTTTGGCTCGAAAGAAAAGATTCAAACTGCGTTTTCCACAAGATATAGTTTTTATCTGTGAGTTTAACAGTAACACAGTTGGAGATGCTTAGAGAAGGGTAAGAATAGAGATCCATAGCCATGGCTCTGATACCATGAAAGTTGAGCTTGAGAGCTCTTGAAAAGAAAACGATTTTATTTATCTCGTCTTACTTACATCTTCATTTCTCTAACATTTACATTTATATTGAACTACCAAAACCCTAAACCCCAAGTTCATGGACACATGTCACACATCCAAGCTTATGATATAAACTTTGGAATGCTGCCAAAACATACGTCTTTGTACGGCAACACCTTGTCTCCTTTTCCTCTGCTAAAACAGAGTACTGAAGATGAACCTATAACAAGAGCGAGAGACGCATTGGGCTTCATGGGCTCACTCACAGTGGGCTTCGTGAACACACTCATATTAGACTCTATGGGCTTCGTTCTTGGCCTCACTCCTAATTGCTCATTAATAAGAACTGATGCAGAGTCCTCTGCTTTGATATCGTATAACATTTTGGGGGTTGGATGTGGAGGAGACATGTCTTCTATGTGGAGTAGACATGGCCAATGAGTCAAGGGACGACTTTTTCTTCGAATACCTTTTTTTCGGTTACCTCTTGGCAGCAACTTTTACTTTGGCTACCAAATGCTTCAAAAAACAAGGTTAATTCCTTTGATCTCTTTTAAGCTTGACATTCATGCGTCAATGAGATTTGAAGCGAGAGAAACCGGCGTTTTTATTAGGGGATTACCTTACCTCCTCTGCGAGTATTGATCAAGATCATTTCTTGTGGTAAAATAAAGCACAAGCATTACAACCACTTGGATCAAATAGTGGCTCCTCTCTTCTCCTTTGCTGGTCGTCGTGTTAAGATCCCCATTTGAGTTTCTTATTAGGGTCTATGGTTTGCTGTTTATTGAAAGTAGGTTGGTTTAAAAGTAGTCTCCTAACTTCCCTTTTAAAAGCCCATGTGTTGCCTATCTCCCTCCCCCTTTTCTTTCTGTTTTTGTGCTGAAATTGGTTTATATATGAATCCTTGTAACACTTAAGAATTTGAAAAACTCGTTTAACCAAAAAAGGTTTTTTTGGTGAATGGTCGGGGGACAAGTCTCCAGATTTTATTAGAAATAGCAAAACAATTGCATACAAATTTGTCTTAATCAAGGTGGTCCACATACATCATCTCTCAAGATCAAAGCAACCTCCACTAGAACAGAATTCAAAGCATGAAATTCTAACGACAAATAAAAAGCATAGTTTGCTAATCCATCAGCTAGACAATTAATTTCTCTATACACATGAGCAACCTGGACTATCCAGTCCCTTGATAAAAAGTCATGACACAATCGTTTAACAAAAAAAACCTTACGTAGTGTATACATTTTGTTTTTACATTTATAGTTAAAAAAGTATTTATGAGTAATACCTTTTAAAATATATTTCAACAAATAAGAAACCAAAAATTCAACCAACGTCATTTTATATAGTGATTACAAAGTATAATAATAAATACAACTATACCAAACAATTAATCTTTATGAAAATATGGTCTTTAATTTACTAACAAATTTGGTAGCCTAAAATAGTTGTCTTTTATATATATATTTTTTGAAAATAAAAAAGGCACGGTTTTTTTTAAGGAGGAAATAACGGATTCAATAATTAGTTAGCGAGTAAAGCTTTAAACACATCATCAAATTCATTTCTTAGTTTATATCGTTTTTAAAATATGATGTATATTTCTGTTTATGTAATAATTTGTTTTCCGTAAGTTATGTAATGACTTTTTAAACTTGTTTTGAATATCAGTAATACTCCTTCCGCTCATTGAAGATTGATGTTTTGTGTTTTTTTCTTTAGTCTTTAAAAATTGATGTTTTAGATTTTTAAATGATACATTTTGTTAATTAATGTTAACAAATTGCAAACTTAAAAAATTGTTAATTAAAAATGTTAATTAAAAATATTTAAATTATGAATTACTATTGGTTAATAGATATTAAAAAATATTTAATGCTTAAAAAATAATTTATTAATAGCTTAAAATTAATTGTTTTTTAATTTGTGTGAAGAAGCCAAAACATGATCTATAGAAAGGGTAGTGTTTAGCCAGCAAAAAAAAGGAAAAAAAAATCACGTGCGCTTGGCTTCAGTAGATAATTATCTCCATTGGAGGGATCAAACTGTACCCAATATCATTACTCAACCAAGACGTAATTGAACAAGCTAAAAATTCAAGTATCCATGCATAGTATAGTTCCAAGCCGATTCTTGAGAGGAGTCCGAAGTTCTCGCTAATCTTCTCAATCAGGAATCTTACCCATCGATTCTTTGTAAAGTGGATGGATTGTGTCAATTCTCTACAAAAAGAATGTCATACTGGAATCATTTTCTACAATACATCAATACAAGCAACAATAAACGTCTTACATTTTTTTATATATACATCTATATCTTTATATACTACATTAAAATCGAGTTTTCATAGATATTATATAAAGTCATCGCAATGCAGAGTCTTATGCTTATTCATATTTGTATTTATATCTTATCATTTACATATTTGATATATATATATATATATATATATTAGGATTCGTACGGGTGGGAATATCTAGTTGTTTATTAATCAAACTTCCTAGTTTAAATCTTCGTCAACGGACATGTTGTTGTCACTAATCTGGAAACTATATACAAATGTTATTACGAACAAATTCGTGTTTTCATGTAATTACGTACTGAGCTCTGTCTTGTGTATATATAAATGAATCACATTTCCATACAATAGCCTAATTAAACTATCGATCAATTTTTGACTTTGTAGCTTACAAACAACAAACATGGCTAAACGTTTTCTGCTTCTTCTTCTTCCTCTCTTCTCAACTATTCTTCTTCTTATCGTCACAAAATCCCAAGCTTACTCCAAAACGTTGCCGTTTCAAGAACATAAGCCGGAGAAACTCACCCACCTCCACTTCTATTTCCATGATGTCATCACCAGTGACAAACCCACCGCAGTCAAAGTGGCAGAGTCTCCCTTCGCAAACTCCTCCGCCATCGCGTTTGGTGTTGTTATGATCGCAGATGACCCGTTGACCGAGGGACCCGACCCGAGCTCGAAAGAAGTGGGGAGAGCTCAGGGTATGTACTCATCTACGGACATGAACACCATAAGTTTCACAATGGTCTTTAACTTTGTGTTCACGGAAGGTGAGTTTAAAGGCAGCACCTTCTCTATGTATGGACGGAATCCTATATTTTCGAAGGTGAGAGAGATGCCGATCATTGGAGGTACAGGGGCTTTCAGGTTTGCTAGAGGCTATTCACAGGCCAAGACTTTTAAGCTTGATGGTTTAAATGCTGTGGTCGAGTACAATGTCTTCATTTGGCACTAAAATTATTTGGAATTTTCATGTAATTTGATTATGAGTTGTTTCACTTTGCTTTTAATGTGTTTTTATTTTTGTTTTTGATGTGTCGTCTTAAAGTTTAAAAGGTCTAGTTGTTTGAATAAAATCGAGACTTGAGTGTGAGTGTTTGTAATTGGATTGTTTGCTTTGGACTTTAGAGATATAAAAAAGATGATGAAAAACCTTAGCATCACACCGTAGACATATTTGGGCTCGGTGTAGGAAAATTTTGGTTAATGAAGTTATTGTGTTTTTGGTTTTCGGTAATGCATTCCGTTTGATTAGATCAAAAGTTTTTGATTAGATATACAAATTTCGATAGAATTAGTTTGAGTAATATTAGCACTAAATAACTATTTTTTGGTTTTTTTTATTTATTTCTATGGTTACAGATGATATTTTTGTAAAGACGATTCTAAAAAATACCATACTTTGAAAATTTGTTTCCAAATCATTTATGTGGTAAGAAAACAGAGCACAAGCATTACAACAACTTGGATCAAACAATGTGTTACATTTGAATCCTTGTAACACGTATTCAATAATTTAAAAAAAAAAACTTGTGTATATGTTAGTCTATATATTTAAATATTTTATTTATAGTTGAAAAGTAATTTTGAAAAACCTACATGTAATACTTTTTGAAATATATTTCAACAAAATAGTTAACCAAAAATTCAACCGTATAATCTCATTATACTGATTACAAAGTAAACTAATAATAATAATATTAATTTAACACAACTATACCAAACAATCTTTATGAAAATATGGTCTTTAATTTACAAACAAATATGTCTTAGTAGTTGTAATTTAAACAAGATTTCAACCGTGCGCGCTTGGATTCAATAGATCCACTTGTAATTTTAAAAAGATTATCTCCATTGGAGGATCCATGGTCTCAATTAGGAATCTTAGCCATCGATTCTCTGTAAAGTGTTTGGATTGGATCATTCATGGACTAAAAAGAAAAGTCATTTTGGAACCATTTTTACAATCACATCAATAAAAGCGACAAGAAATGTCTTATGCTACATCAAAATCGAGTTTTCATAGAATTATATAAAGTCATCGCAATTCAGAGTCTTATTAATCTATTTATACCTTATCATTTTCATATTTGATATATATATTAGGATCCGTACGGGTAGGGATATCTAGTTGTTTATTAATCAAACTTCCTAGTTTAATTCCTCGTCAACGGACATGTTGTTGTCACTAATCTGGAAACAAACATATTCGTGCTTTCATGTTGTTACGTACTGATCTCTGTTCCGTGTATATATAAATGAACCACATTTCCATACAATAGCCTAAACTATCGATCATCTTTTGACTTTGTAGATTACAGACAACAAACATGGCTAAATGTTTTCTGCTTCTTCTTCTTCCTCTATTCTCAACTACTCTTCTTCTTACCGTCACAGAATCCGAAGCTTACTCTAAAACGTTGCCGTTTCGAGAACACAAGCCGGAGAAACTCACCCACCTCCACTACTATTTCCATGATGTCATCACCGGTGACAAACCAACCGCATTCAGAGTCGTAGCGTCCGCCATCACAAACTCATCCGCCACCGCGTTTGGCCTTGTTATGATCGCCGATGACCCGTTGACCGAGGGACCCGACCCGAGCTCGAAAGAAGTGGGGAGAGCTCAGGGGATGTACTCATCTACGGACATGAACACCATAAGTTTCACAATGGTCTTTAACATTGTGTTCACGGAAGGTGAGTTTAAAGGCAGCACCTTCTCTATGTATGGACGGAATCCGATAATGTCGAAGGTGAGAGAGATGCCGATCATCGGAGGTACCGGTGCGTTCAGGTTCGCTAGAGGCTATGCACAGGCCAAGACTTATAAGCTTGATGGTTTGAATGCTGTGGTCGAGTACAATGTCTTTATTTGGCATTAAAATTATTTGAAATTCCCATGTAATTTGAATATGAAAATTGTTTCACTATGGTTTTTTATTTTGTTTTTGTTTTTGACGTACGTGTGCGTCTTAAAGTTTAAAAGGTGTAGTTGTTTGAATAAAATCGAGACTTGAGACGTGTGTGTGTTTCTAATTGGATTGTTTGGTGTAGCAAAATTTTGGTCTTGTTTGTGTTTTTGTATTTTTTGGTCATGCATTCCGTTTGATTTTTGGGATATTTAGATAAATACCTTAAATTTTAATGAAAATTTGAAAACTACAATTAATCTAACAAATTTGGAAAACTATAGATTTTTGTTATATAAAAATACGTAAATACTCTTATACTTATTTAACTTACTATATAAATTTTTAATAATATAAAATATTAAAATTAAATTTGAAATTTAATTTCGTATTTACTTTTTATTTTTAAAAATATTTTGTTACTAATCAATGTCTAAAAAAAATAATTTTTTTATTAAATTAAAAAATAAAGATTGACTTATTTTACAGAGTCGACTATATTTTTTTGGTAACTTTGTTGATTAATTTATACAGTGGATTTATAATTTTTATGCTCGTCGACTTAATATTCAGCTTCTTCGACTTATTTTAAATTGTTGACTTATATTTCGTTTGCTTGATTTTTTACTTTGCTGACTTGTTTAACCATTGACTTATTTTTTATTTTTGTCGACTTGATTTTTTGTTTTGTCGACTTGTTTTAAACTGTTGACGTATTTTATCGCTTGTTTGATTTTTTACTTTATCAACTTATTTAACCATTGACTTATTTTTTTAATTTCGCTGACTTAATTTCTATTTCGTCTACTTATTTTAAACTGTTGACTTATATTTAATTTGATTGACATTTTAAGTTATCGACTTATTTAAACTACTGACTTATTTTTTTTAGTTCGTCGATTTAAATTTTTTTATTCATCGATTTATATTTTATTTAGTTGACTTTTTACTCTATCGACTTGTTTAAACCATTGATTTAAGTTTTATGTTCATCGACTTGACATATTATTATCTAAATTAATTGAATTGTAAATCATAAAATTAAATAAAATCAATTCATAATTTTATTTAAATTAATATAAAAATATAATGTAATTTAAATTAATTATTATCTACAATCTTTAAAGATTATAAATGAAATTTTAAATAAAATTAGAAAAATCAAATCATTTTTTAAAAAAAGTTTTTCTTTAACTGAGGATAAAACTGTCATTTCAAATAACAAAATATGATACTTTTCAAAGTTTGATAAATTTGGTATAGATTTTAAATTTCCAATAAGATTTAGTATATACAATCCAATTTTCCTTTGATTTTTCAGTCAGATATACAAATTTCGACATAATTAGTTTTTGAGTAATAATAGCACTAAATAACTATTAGTTGGGTTTTTATTTATTTATATCTATAATTGCGGAGGATATTTTTATAATATGGTTGTTCATTTTTCTTTTAATAAACCGTGGGAGTTCCGAACCTTTGGCTCATAATTTCTTCGGTACCTAAGTTAGCCTTTAGATATTTCAATCTAAAAAATAACCCTCCGTACCAATGAGAATTTGAACTCAGAGCACAAATGTTCTAACCCCATTATGTTAACACTAAGCTATCATACATTTGGTAGTTGTTCATTTATTACATGCATTTCCTTTTTCTTATAACATAAGACCCAAAACGCAAGGTGCGATACTCAAAATGAAATATCGTGCATGCTTAAGAAAATGGAGGTGTTCAAAATTTATGGATACCAACTTGTTAACTGTCCCACATCATTTGTGTTTATGATTCTTGGCTAAATGTGGGGCAATCTTTTTTTTTTGAGCTAGCTTTTAGAAATAGTTAGGTCCATATTTCCAATACAACTAAATGGGTAATTCACCCTATTAAGAGATAACTAATTAAGCCACTTATCTTATACCTTCATGTGCACTACAGTAAAAGGGATGAGAAAAATCAACAAAATAGTTCTAATTCTAATAGAACTATAGTCTGTGATAAAGAGAGAGCTAAAACAATCAATTTATCTAAAATACTTTATTATATAAAGTACAACATGGTCGTATTAATTTGCAACTATAGTTTTGTGATTAAAACATTCCAACATGATTTGAAAAGGTATAACTAGTAGTTTTTTGTAATGATTTCACATAACCACTGTAATTAAAGAGAATATAAGCCTCCCGAGGGAGGCGACAAAACGGCCGATGAAAACGGTCGATTTTTAAAATCGGATCTGTTATGGCCATGCGATTTCCCCATCTCCGACGGTCGCGAGTATTCCGGAACACAGGGGCGACTCCTCGGCACATCCCATGTGCTGCGATTTTCCGGATAGTTAGCGATTCCGGCGTGTTTACCGACAAGCACTCGGCGCGGTTTCAGTCCGATCTGGACGTAACCGATGCTGTCGTCACATCCCTCTCTCTCTTTCTTACGGTCGAGCTCATTACATCTTTACTCTGTAATGGTGATTTCATTCGAGAAGCAATTATGGAAAGGCGGATTAAGGAAAGGCGGATTCACCGGATCAGAAGAAATCGAGGGGAATTGACTCCTAATTTCAATGACGATTTCTCCGGATATGATGGCGGCTCAATCAGAGGAACCATACCGATCTTTGGGCCAAATCAAATCTCTGTCTTTATGCAGAGCGGATACGGGGGGGGGGGGACCCATATTATTTAACCAGACAACGAGCATAAGGGGGGAACTTTCACAACCCTATCTCCTTCCCTGCAAAGACACAACGAAATTTCATATCATTCCAGTGAACACATCGATGGCGTTCTGTGGGAAATTAGTGGCCTCAGCTCATGAATCAAACCGAACAAAACCACAGCAACTTCTCCCAATCAATAACGCCGAAATCCTTCAACGTTTTGAGATGACTTTGGTGGGAAGGGTGCTGAACCTCGAGGCACAAGAAACCAGGGTAAAGGCGTTGATTGGATTCTTACCTACAATCTGGAAATGCGAGGGTCAGGTCGAGGGTGTTGAAATGGGAAGAGGAAGGTTTCACTTTCGGTTCAAGGAGGAAGCCGATCTCCAAGCGGTTTTGGATAATCGCCCATATCACTTCGATGGGTGGATGAATGCAATTGATAGGTGGGTGCCAACAATGAGACTTGATTTCCCAACCTCAATCTCTTTCTGGATCAGGATTCTGGACCTGCCAGATATCTACATTGAAGAAAAACAAGTGAGGAGAATTGGAGAAGATTTAGGAGAACTCCTCAATTGGAGTGTGAAGGAACCGTACCAAATGATCCAAGTGATGGTGGCTTGTGACGCACCGCTTACTCTATTCCACGACACAGTGTCGGAGACCGGCAAGCTCTTCCGAATCTGTTTTGATGACCTCAAGTTGCAGAACTACTGCAAGGTCTGCTTCCGGATGTCTCACGATTCAAGAACATGTCCGGGTCGGCGTGGGTTGATAAGAGGTCACCGAGAAAGAAAAGGAGAATATATCCGATGTTGCGAGGGTGAGGGTCTTCATAGAGGAAGGCGAGGCCCAGGGGACGAGATAACACTAACTGGGCGAAACTGAGAACACAATAAGAACCCAATCGCGACAGCTGAGACTCAAGCGTCATTCTCCACTAGGAGACCGGTGCGTAGAAACGTGACGACGAAGTTTGGCGATTCAGTTGTTGCTGTGGAGGAGCAACGTGCAGTTAAACCGGCTACAAAAGAATGGGTTCGGAGATCTTTCGTTAAGGACGATGTTCGGATCCACCATGGACCTGTAGAAGTGACAATTCCAAAGGATAATACGGGGCAGGCGGGTGATTCAAGCATCCACAATTGTACCTGGTACCGGAACACGGAGGAGGAAGTGGCGGTGGCTAAATCGATCTCCAAGCAAAACGAGGTTTGGGAAAAGGCAAATGGAAATTCCCGGCCATCTGAATCGGTTGAAAAAGAATACGACCATGGCCCAGGGGGGCTGTCGGAATTACGAGCTGCAGATGGAGGAGGTGAACATGCCCTGGGGACTATACGTTGCGACAAAACAAAGACAAAGGCGGATGAGGTTTCTGGCCCGAGTCGACAAGGGAGTAAGAGGCTAAAGGTTCCTTCGGGGGTGGGTGAGCAGAAGGAGGTGGAGGAAAAGCAACAAAGACAAGGTGAGGCTGGGGTGCCGGCGAGTCTCCGAGTCTTTTTCCGGGGGCAAGGGTGAAAGCGATGGCCGTGGCTGTCAATTCTCCCATTGGGCTACGAAAGGATCCATCCCACACTACCCAGGCCCACAGTGGGGATAAGGCCTCCGCAAAAGGGATCATGGGGGGTATCAACCAACGTGGGGCATGAGAAGAGAGTGTTTTTACAGAAAACAGATGGTGGGCTGGATGGGCCACAAGCCCAAGTGGTTTCCTCTTTGGGCCTAAAAACCCAGATGGATGCCACCGAAATTATCTCTCCACTTAAGGAGTTCGTGATTGAGGCCCACCAGAAAAATAAACCTAGGCCAAGGAGTGGGCCTAGATTTCAGGAAAAAAAGCCTAGAAAAATTGAAGAAAGGATTTCTAAAGCCTTGGCGGCTAAAAAGAAGATTGAGCACAGCCCGTTTCGTGGCTGTTGCATCCACAAGAACGTGTCTTTAGCAAAGGAGGATCCGGATAGGGAAGACGCTGCTTTAAACAGTGTTTCATTCCCGTCATCAATGAAGACGGGCCCGAACGGTGGGCAAATTTTGAGGAACCCTAATGATCTGGTGGTTAAAGGAAAACCACCCGCAGATGCCTAGATGATCCTAAGTTGGAACTGCCAAGGGGCTGGTAGCTTTTTGGCAGTTCGTCGATTACGGGAGTTCCGTAAGAAGATTTTCCCGGGGATTCTTTTTCTTATGAAAACTAAACGTGATCATCATTTTATCCAGGATTTGCAGACACAGTTGGATTATGATTTTCTTTTTACTGTTGACCCAAGTGGTCTTAGTGGCAGCTAGCACTTTTGGCTAAGTCCGAATTTCAAATTCAAGTATTTTTTTTAATAAAAATATTATCGATGTGATGACCTCCATTCAGGGTAATAAAGTGTTTATTTCTTTTGTTTATGGAGAACCTGTCATTTCTAATCAAGCAAATGTTTGCGAACGGTTGACTCAAATTAGTACTACACGTACGGGCCCCTGGTTTTTGACAGGGGACTTCAACGAAATTACAGGCCACCACGAGAAAACAGGTGGGCACAGGAGGCCTGAGAACTCATTCTTGGATTTTAATCTTATGCGCCAAAGTTGTGGTATGATAGATTTCCCATACTTGGGAAACTGCCTCTCGTGGGTTGGACGGCGGGGGAAAAATGTCATTCGCTGTCGCCTCGATCGCTCTATGGGGAATAAGGAGTGGTGTGAGCTATTTTCTCATACCCAAATGGAATATCTTCGGTTTTGGGGGTCAGATCACCGTCCAGTCCTCACACATTTGAGATGAATGCCCATCTGACCCGGGAGGTATCATGGATGGAGGTTAAGGTGGCGGTCTTTGCAATACACCCAGAAAAGGCTCCTGGTCCGGACGGGATGACAACGCTGTTTTACCAAAAGTTTTGGCATATTATTGGACCTCAGGTGGTTGCCATGGTACAAGACTTTTTTGATACTATCACCCTCGACCCCAGATGTAATGAGGTCAATATATGCTTAATCTCAAAATCTGACCGACCTCGAATGATGAAGGAGTTTAGTCTGTGTAACATTAGCTATAAGATAATCTCGAAGGTACTCTGTCAGCGGGTTAAAAAGTTTCTACCTAAACTCATATCAGAGACACAGTCGGCATTTGTAGCAGGGAGACAGATTACAGACAATATTCTTATGGCCCAGGAAGTTTTTCATGCCCTACAGACTAATAATACTGCCAAAAAGGAATGTATGGCAATCAAAACGGATATGAGCAAAGCGTACGACCGGGTGGAGTGGTAATTCCTGGCAGCTCTTATGGAGAAGATGGGTTTTGATGGTAAATGGATATCCTCGATCATGGCCTGTGTAAACTCGGTATCATACCGTGTCCTGTTGAATGGTAAACCTAAAGGAGGGATTTCTCCGTCCCGAGGGTTACGCCAAGGAGACCCACTATCACCATATCTTTTTATCCTCTGCACGGAAGTCCTTATTGCTAATCTACGGAGGGCTGAAACCTTGGGGCATATCTCTGGTGTTAGGATAGCCCCGTCCTCCCCCCCACTATCCCATTTCCTATTTGCAGATAATAGCCTTTTTTTCTGCAAAGCTACGACGCAGCAATGTGATAGTATATTGGATGTCCTCCGAGTGTATGGTAATGCATCGGGACAATGTATCAATTTTGATAAGTCAGCTGTTACCTTTGGCAAGGATGTTCCTGAAGATCTCCGCACGGAAATAAAACTAAGGCTAAATATCCCTATTGAGGGAGGAGCCGGCAAGTATCTGGGTATCCCAGAACAATTACAGGGTTCAAAAGCACAGATTTTTGCCTATGTTCAGGATCGGTTACATCAACGCACGAATGGATGGTCCTCCAAACTACTATCTAGATGAGGCAAAGAGGTGATGATTAAGTTGGTGGCGCAGGCCCTACTGACATATGTGATGTCTAGCTTCCTACTCCCTAAGAGCCTACA
Organism: Arabis hirsuta; assembly: GCA_964056655.1. Classification (NCBI taxonomy): domain Eukaryota; kingdom Viridiplantae; phylum Streptophyta; class Magnoliopsida; order Brassicales; family Brassicaceae; genus Arabis; species Arabis hirsuta. The sequence goes on from OZ053305.1 coordinate 18,296,711, forward strand.
CCGGAAGCTGGCAAGTGCAATAGCTGACTTTTGGTGGAGTAGTAAACAAAATTCAAGAGGAATGCACTGGATAGCTTGGCAGAAGCTGTGTCTCCCCAAACATGAAGGGGGTATTGGGTTCAAGTCTTTTGAAGAGTTCAACCAGGCCTTATTGGCTAAACAACTTTGGCGACTGCACCAATACCCCAACTCCCTCGTCGTGAGGGTCCTCAAGGGGAGATATTTTAGATATTCCCACCCTTTTCAAGAAAGGAAAGCATCTCGCCCGTCATATGGGTGGCGGAGCCTATGGAGTGCAAAACCTTTAATTGACCAAGGCATGCGATGCACCATAGGGAACGGGGCGAAGACGTAGGTTTGGACTGATAATTGGATCCCGGATGAGTCCCCCCGCCCTGCAAAGGGTATCCAACATGGGGTCCCGGGTACACCACTGAATCTGAACCTGAGGGTTATCGACTTAATTGATGAGGAGACCCACACATGGGATGTCCATGCGTTGAACCAACATATCGCTCCAACGGATATTCTGCTAGTCATGTCCCTCACCCCATCACGCATTGGTACACCAGATGGGTACTGCTGGCACTTCACTAACTCTGGTATGTACACGGTACGTTCAGGATATGAAATGGCCCAGAAAAATCTAGGAGAAGATATCCGATATGTAATGCAACTCCCATCTGTGAACCCTCTTCAGGCGATGGTGTGGAAAGTGGATACGACGCGTAAAATACGGCACTTTCTATGACAGGCTCTATCGGGAGCTGTAGCGGTTAATGAACGCTTAGCCTATCGACACCTCCAATGGGACCGGGAATGTACGAAGTGTGGGGATGTGGAGGAATCTATTAAAAATGTTCTATTTACGTGCCCTCCAGCGAGGCAATGCTGGGCACTGTCACAAATCCTGCACAATAACACGGTTTTCCCGTACGATAATCGTTGGTGTAACTTTGATTTTCTCCTCTCCCAGATACCGAACCGAGAGGAGTTTGCGGAATTCGTGAGGTGTTATCCTTGGATAATCTGGTACCTTTGGAAAGCACGAAACGATAAAGTTTTTAGGAATCTGGACCATTCACCCACAGATATCCTAGACCTTGCCCGAAAGGAGACTGCAGCTTGGTTCACAGCGAATGAGATCGCGATAGCTAGAGTTAGGGAATCTCGTATAATTCCGGATACGGTGGTACCATTAGCCACCTTCACTTGTTTTATCGATGGATCTTGGAAAGAGTGAGACTCGAAGAGTGGAATTGGTTGGGTGCTACAATTGCAAGATGGGGAGATTGATCTTCTAGGAATACGTGGGATGGACAGGGGGGTCTCACTCCTGCATATAGAGCTCCACAGTTTACTATGGGCCCTTCAGAGTCTGCGCCGGAAAAGACGGTTTTGTGCATTGTTCGTCACGAATTCCCAGGAGCTAGCGACAATGGTACTCGAACCAGAAAAATGGTCGATATTCAGAACGGAATTGGAAGAATACAAAGCACTTCGAGCGTGGTTCCCTGACTTTACCTTACAGTATTGCCCCAGGGAACGGAATGCAAAAGCTGATTTATTAGCCCGGACCGCTCGACTTTGTAATCTGGTGTTTTTCTATGTTAGCACGTCTATTCCGTATTGGTTTCCGGATACAACTGTGTTTGGTTAATCTGTAAATATAGTGTGTTGTGACAAAAAAAAAAGTATAACTAGTAGAAAACACAATCATATTTCTTTTCTTCTCGTGGGTCATGAAAATAGTCTTGACTCTTCTTCTTACACACTTTATATGCTATCTTTGTCCTCTTCTAGGTTACATGAGGAGAACAAAAATTGTTTATGGACCTTTTCCTTTGCGTGATTTAGAAGGCGGTACATAAATTGGAGGAGCGACTTGAGGAGGTGGAGGAGGAGGTGCAAGAGGAACACAATCTAAAAACACTTTGTTACCTGCATCAGATTGTAGATGTATATATGATTAGTTTCTTCTAAAGATAATATATAACAAGAACTTTTTATGATGTTATTTTTGTTTTGGATTTCCGGACAAAACACTCCACCATAATCCAAGATACCCTCAATCGTATATATGTATGCTTGTTTTTTTTTTTTACAGAAAAGAAATCTAGACAAATGAGAATGCGTTGTTAAAATGCTAACGTTGGTGGCGTTTGGCATCGGCTAATCCAACTTGTGACAAGACGAATAGAAACAAAGATAGAAGAAGACCAACTAATATCTTTATAGCCATTAAGCTATAAGTGTTTCAGTCTCTCATAACAAGATCACCTCATGATTTCTCTTATTATATATAGATAAGAAACAAAGCATCGTTTTAATGTGATACTCGCCAACCTATTCAACGCGGTTTTGTTATCTTCTTTTTTGTAAGTTCCGTTTACATTTATTCCTTCCACCTACCGAGGTTGAATTTGAGATAAAGTACACGAACCAAAACAGCTCTTCGAGGTGTCCAAATATTAGTTGAATAAACAAAATTTATCATATAGCAAAATATTTTTCCGCGTTCTAAAGGAAAAATCCGTGGGTTTTGTTTTTCTTAATTTAGTCACATATAGCTACGACAAAAAATCAATGGCTAATTGACAGTAATTAACTTCGATCCGTAGTCATCCGTGACCACTAGGCATCGAGATAAGATATCCATAACAGATATTTGTTTCCAGTACAATTTTTTTATAGCTAAATGTCCATTGATTTAAAAAAATTAAATGATGTAATGTAAAAAGTTTTCATAGCCTATCTTTAAAAAAAAAAAATGATTAACGTTTATTAATAATCTAAACTAATTCTACTGATGATGCTTTGACCAGACCCTTATTTTGAGTTTGGATTCGTGAACCGCAATACTTTTCGAGGAGGCGTAATAGGATATACTCGTATCTATGATTCTTATCGATACTTAAAATATACAAAAAATACAAATCTAGCACAATTCTAATATATATGTACTCTACTAAAATAAAACAATTTTTCCTAAGAAATGTTTTGTATTATATATGGCGTACTAGAACATAGTCGTATTTATAACCAAATACTGTTACATGATCTAAAACTCTGACATGATTTTATAAGATCAAAACAATAGTAATCTTGACCATTATGCTCCATAACATCATAACTCAAAACTCGTATGACTTATGGACCTTTTCCTCTGCGAGTTTTAGAGGGTGGCAGATAAATAGGGGCGGTGGGAGGGCTAGGAGGATCCAAACGTTGCTCTTCACCTGCTAATTTAACATGATATAATTAACCATATGATCCCACAAAGATTTTCATGAGGAAAAAACATATCAACCTTAAAAATTGAGAGAGTAAGGAAATTGACTAATATAATATGTATGATCCTTGTTTCAATAAAAACCTAGATATATACCAAAGCAAGAGATTGAATGATGAATATATACTAACGTTGGTTCCGTTTGGCAGCCTCCGCGACTCCAACTTGAAAGGAGATCAATAAGAGCAGAAGAAGCAAAGAGAGAAGAGAAGCAACTAAATGTGATGTCTTTGTAGCCATTAAATTAAAGTAAATTGTCGACTCTCCCTCAAATCCATATATAACAAGACAAGCTCATGTTATATAACCTTAAAACAAGAAAAAAGAAGCTCATGTTATAATACGAATATGAAGCATCGTTGAAATTGTAGTACTCACCTACTACATTTCCACTGAACCCACTTACTTTCACTTTTACTTAAACGTCCGCAAAATGAGTATAACACTAGATTTTGAGCTACGCCACACGTAGGATTAAATAATTAAATAGGTTAACTAATCTATTTTAATACACATAATTGTTTTAATATTTAAATGTGTATGTATTATTTCATATTAAATGTATGTATAGTATATTTATTTAAATACATATATACACAATAGATAATAATTTTTATAAGATAATTATCAAATTTTGTTAATATATAAAAAAAATCAATTAAAAATAGATGATATGGTAAATCATAAATATTATATTTAGTTGGGCTTAAATTTGTAAAACATGTATTAATGGAGTTTGTTATTAAATTAATGAAAATATGTAGAGAATTCTATCATGACATATAATTTTAACTGAAATGTTTTGATTGATTAAATTTAACGACATGTTCCTTAAAATCTTCATTGAGTGGCACATAAGATTTTTTCATTTAATGTATTCTCAATTAATATATAGAGGATATAACTTTTACGTGATTTATCCGAAAATTTCACAAATAAGATGACATAAGTGGTACAATTTACTTACCAACAATTTTTTTTTTTGTAATTTTATAAGCATTAATGTTTCGATCATATTGTTTATCATAGTGACACTGATTTTGTTTTCCTATTACCAAGATATAATATTGTTTGTTAACTGGTCAGAAAAATCAATATGGACGACATCACAATGAACATAAACAATTCAATACTTATCTGTATTTTTTTTTGTTCCCAGTTGATTTTTAGACATGTGTTATTGTGTAGATCTCTTTTTTTTTTTTTTCGGTTGGACCAACCACTACAAGAAAGAGTGTCTATTTCAGACGGAATTTCCGAGGGATTTCCAAGGAAAAACGACTCCTCGGAAATCCCTCAGAAATTTCCAAGAAATTCTTGTCCGTCGGAAAAGTCGTCGAACTGTTTGAATTTTCTGAGAGATTTCCGAGGGATTTCTCATGACTGTCGGCGAATATAGCCGTTCATACATAGCCGTTAATGTATCCGTTGGATTAGCCTTTGCAATTTAAAATTCTTCTTCCTCGGAAATCCGTCGGAAAATTCGTGTATATATTCTCCACCTCCCATTAACATGTAACGAAACCAAAACTACAAACAATACCAACAATAATGTCTTAAGATCCTTATGATTATTTTCATTCATGGATGGACAAACCTAGATATGATGAAGAGACATACAAACTTACAGAATAGTTCAAAGAAGGGCTTAGGCAATTCATGTCATTCGCCTCAAACCAGGACATAGCACGACAAACAGGTATTATGTTATGCCCTTGTCCAAAATGTCAATATTATAGAAATATTGAGGGTACTTTAGTCAGGAATCACTTGTTTAAGAATGGATTTATGCCGGGTTATAAGATATGGTATGCACATGGAGAGAGTGAGCCAATGCTAGATTTTGGTAGTACTAGTCAACAATATATTCCGGATAGTGTAAAGGAACCATCGATAGAAGTAGACGTAGGTACATTTCAGATGGTGAACGATGCGTTTAGGGAAACTGCACCGTCGTTCGTTCAGGATGGAGATAGAGCAGAGTAGGCATGGGCATAAAGCCCGGTACCCGAAACCCATACCCGAACCCGACCCGAAAACCCGATCTGAAACCCGATCCGATTTTGAATAGTACCTGATCGCGTTTTTAATTGTGAAATTTTGGGTTCGGGTTCGGGTTCGGGTTATACCCGAAAACCCAAACCCGATCAAACATATATTGGTTGGCCCATTGGTTTTGTGACAAATCTCAACAATGGCCCATTGCAAATAGTGGCCCATTTTTCAATACAGCCCATTGCAAACAATGGCCCATCGGTTTTCAACACAGCCCATTTCAACACAGATCATTCCATCGGTTTTCAACTTCCCTTCCAGAAACAAGTTCATCGCCGCCAAAACCCGATCTACTTCATCGCCGCCGAAACAAGTTCGCTTCCAGAACTTCATCGATTTCATAACAATTTCTTTCTTTATGTTTATGATTCTAAAACCCGAACCCAAACCCGAGACGCCAAAACCCAGCCCGAACCGGAACCTGAAACCGAAACGCCAAAACCCGAATGGGCTTTAGATTACTAAAAATGGGTACTCGAAAAAATGAAAACCCGAACCCGAACGCCCAGGCCTAGAGCAGAGCAACCAAATTTAGAAGCCCGGAGATTCTTTGATATGTTAGAAGCAGCTAATATGTCGTTGTACGATGGTTGTAAGAAAGGTCATTCACCATTATCAGCTGCAACTAGGTTGATGGGCATAAAGACGGATTGGAATTTGTCTGAGGGTTGTGTGGATGCGATTACTGATTTTGTGAAATAAATTTTACCGGAAGATAATCTTTCACCTGCTTCGTACTATGAGGTGCAGAAACTTGTAGCTGGACTTGGCTTGCCATATCAAGTGATAGATGTGTGCAGTGATAACTGTATGATATATTGGAGAGAAGACGAAGGCCGCACTTCATGTCGGTTTTGTCATAAACCTCGGTATCAAGAAACTAGTGGAAGAGTTTCAATACCATATAAACGGATGTGGTACTTTCCCTTAGCATATAGGTTGAAGAGGTTGTATCAATCAGAGCGTACAGCGAGATCAATGAGATGGCATGCAGAACATACATCAGACGATGTAATTGCGCGCCCTTCGGATGCAGAAGCATGGAAACATTTTCAATCAGTGTATCCAAGCTTTGCGTATGAGCCAAATAACGTTGATCTCGGTTTGTCTACAGATGGTTTCAATCCTTTTGAGAAGCATGGGAGGAAATACTTGAAACAACCCAACCCGTGAATTTTAAAACTTTTCCCTTTCAGATTATTATTATCACAAATGATAATCTTCAACGGGCCACAACAGAAACTGCGGAAACAAAACAATCAATAACCAATAACAACATTCAATAAATCTCATACTTTATTGAAACCACTAATCCAATTCAATCCATAAACCATAATCTAAATAACCATTCAATAACAATTCCAGAATTACTAACGACTTAGCAATCCATAAACAACAACACCAATTAATCGAGTCCCTAGACCATCTCTTCTTCCTCGCCACGATTCCACGATCATACCTTGTCTTTACTTGCATCACATGGTTATATGAGATGCGTGAGTATTATCACAAATACTGAGTGAGACGGTCATCCCATCTACAAGGCTATACACACATGCATAAGAAAATGATACAATACCAGGGTGAACACTCAACGAGACATAGCACAAGCAATCAAACAAGAATTGCACAAGCTACACGTGCGTCGATCAACACAAGCACCCTATGTCGATCGATGCACCTAGTGTGTCGATCGACACTCAACCTTGGTGTCGATCGATGCACTATTACGTGTGTCTCTGCGTCGATCGACGCATCGACACAAACCCAAGAATCGAGCCTATCCTCACATAGCTCGACCCTTGGTCACAACACATCGATTTCCTGCACAAATCCACTCACAAACAACACAAAATGCACCCAAAAACAACAATCAAATGCATCCTATCATTTTTTTTACCCAGATAAGCCATGGTCACGCACTTACCTTGGATCTGGAAAAGAAAAGAATGAGAAAAGGATGAACACCACGAAGAACGACTCTCCAACACCGAGATCTACACTCTCCTCACGAGAAATCACTCCAAGAACAATCTCCCAAGCCTCCCAGACGAATCTCCTCTCACAAATATGCGGCCACACCCCTATTTATAGTGAAGTCTTAGGATTTCACCCTAAACCGGCCCGCAAACCGACACTTAAATCGAACTGATCCGGTTCAATTTAACTTGCGTCGATCAACGCACACCACCTGCGTCGATCGACGCACGACCAAAAATCAGATTTTTGGTTTACGGTCATTACAACTCTCCCCCACTAACATAGATTCAAACTCGAATCATGCGACACCGTCACTCTACGGTCAACACACCTGATATCACCCCTTTGACCCTACCCGGCCAGCTATACTGATATCACACTCCTAACCCCACCCGACCAGCATGCCCTTGAGATCAACACCCTATCCTAGAACTCAACTAGTCTCATACTAGTCATCACTGTCTCAGTACGGATACAATCCTGACCAAACCCGGTTAGTACCACCTGAAATCATCTCCCGATCTCAATCACATAACACCGTCTCACTACGGCTACCATCCTGACCAAACCCGGTTAGCACCACCTGAGATCATTTCTCGATATCAATCACATAACACCATCTCACTACACCTTCCGTACTGACCATCCTGGTCAGCACCACCTAAGATCATCTCCTAATCTCAATCACATAATACCGTCTCACTACGGTTACCATCCTGACCAAACCCGGTCAGCACCACCTGAGATCATCTCCCGATCTCAATCACATAACACCGTCTCACTACGACTACCATCCTGACCAACTCGGTCAGCACCACCTGAGATCCACTCCTGATCCCTGAAGTTCATCTAGTCTCATACTTACAATCACACTACAGACGCTATTGCTCATACTCATATCTATATACACCACCCCGCTCTCAGGATCGTCAACCTTTGAGTTCTTGATGTATATCATACCGCTCCCACCTTCAGGACCGCCGTCCATCCAACTTTAGGTATGCTCTAGCCCCTCCCACTCTCAGAACACACAGTCCGTCAAGTTATCGGATACAGAGGAATCACACATCCTCTAGAGATATCTCTGTCCCTCAAAGTATTTGCAGGGAAACCACTGTCCTCCGGAGAGAACCTCACTATACCCTCTAGTATATCTAGGGGAACCACTATCCCCTGGAGCAATCAACTTTGTAACGTGCATCATAAGCACCTGTCGACCAAAATCACCTCTCATGATCCATCATGACATTCCCTATCCCAGAATATCACCCCATGGTCAATCACCAGGCCATTTGGAACAACCCAATCACCAGGGTGTTCCCATTAGAGTCTCTAGAAAAGACAGTCCAAACTCACATAAGACTTCTGTTTCTAGACTCCCCTAGGAAATAGACAGTTTCTAACTCACATAAAACCTCTATTTCCCAGTGCCAATGACCAATCACTAGGCCATCCGAAATAACCCAATCACCAAGGTGTTTCCATCAGAGTCCCTGAAAAAGACAAGTCCTAACTCACATAAGACTTTGTTTCCAGACTCCCCCTAGGAAATAGACAGGTTCTAACTCACATAAAATCTCTATTTCCCAGCGCCATCTAGAGAATAGACAAGTTCTAACTCATATAGAACCGCCATTCCTAGATAATCTTCCTATAACATGGACAAACTCTTACTCACATAGAACTTCCATTTCTAGCCTCACTAGAAGATAGACAAGTTCTAACTCACATAGAACTTCTATCTCTAGTCATACCTAGGCAATAGACGAGTTCTAAGTCACCTAGAACTTCTATCCCTAGCCAACACATGATCCCACCGGTTATCGCCGAACATGACCTCACCAGCCATCACAACACATAACTCCACCGGTCATCATAACACATGATCTACCAGTCATAACATAAGAATACACGTCTTATAAACATATTTAATAAGAAAAACCCATCTTATTAAATTTCAACAATGTATAATCGTTACAACACAACGAAAAATACATCCAAAAATCATAGCAACATGCTATCACAGACACTGAAAACTAGAAAGAGACAACTCAAGCCTCCACTTGTTTCTCGAACCACTTCGAGAACCTTGTCTTCATCCTCGTTTCTGGTTCCCAAGTCTCCTCCTTAATACCATTACAGTCCCACACGACTCTCACTAACGGTATCCTCTTCCGGCGCAACACCTTGACCCTCCTCTCGAGAATCCTCACAGGTCTCGCCGCCAACGTCATGTTGGGCTGAAGATCCTTCAGATGCCTAACCAACACCTCTTCAGACTCATGTAGACACTTCCGTAGCATCGACACATGAAAGACCTTATGAAAAACCTTTATACTCTAAGGTAACTCCAACTGATAAGATACTGGTCCAACCCGTTCCACAACCTTTAACGGACCTATAAACCTCAGACTTAGCTTATTCTCTAAAATGGATCTGTTAGGACCCCTCAACATCGCTGCTTTGAGATACACCAGATCTCCCAGCTCAAACTCCAGCTCTTTCCTCCTCTTATCGGCATAACTCTTCTGCCGATCCTGAGCCTTTCTCATGTTCAGCCTCAAGACACGGATCTTCTCTGATGTCTCCTGAACAAAATCTGCACCAAACATGCTCCTCTCTCCCACTTAAGTCCAGCATAATGGTGTACGACATGGCCTCCCATACAGAGCCTCATATGGAGCCATCCCAATACTTGTCTGGTAGCTATTGTTGTACGCAAACTCTACCAGGGTCAGGTGATCCGCCCAATGACCACCATAATCCAGCACACACATCCTCAACAAGTCCTCCAATGTCTGAATCGTCCTCTCAGATTGACTATCCGTCTGAGGATGATAGGCTGTACTCATATGCACTTTAGTGCCCATCCCAGCCTGGAACGTTCTCCATAACTCTGAAGTAAATCTCAGATCCCTGTCTGACACGATACTCGCTAGCACCCCGTGCAGCCTCACTATCTCCCGCACATACTTCTTAGCCAACACCACCGCTCCGTCGGTCTTCTTGATGGAAAGAAAATGTGCTGACTTAGTCTTACGATCCACAATCACCCAAATAGCATCATAAGTCCACGACACCGACAACCCTATCACAAAGTCCATGGTGATCATGTTCCACTTCCATTCTGGAATGGGTAAACTCTGTAACATCCCGCTCAAAACCTGATGTTCAGCATTCACTAACTGGCACACGTTGCACGCTGCAACCCAGTTAGTGACATCTTTTTTCATCGTGACCTAGTGATAATACCGATTCAGATCACGATACATCTTAGTCGCTCCCAGATGAATCGACAACATGCTTGCATTAGCCTCTCTCAGGATTTCCTACCTCAGATCCTCATCCTTGGGCACACACACCCGCCCGTTCACAAGTATCGTCCCATTCGCAGAGACCTGATACTCTGAACCTGCAACCTTGGAAGCATCAATCAAATCCTTATCCTTCTCCTGAACTACTCGAATCCTGCTCAGCAAATCTTCCTGGTTAGCTGTCTCTAACCCCAACGGCTCCTGTGAGATAACGCACAACCTCAAGGTGCCAATCTCACTCGCTAACGCCTCCATATCCTACTCCTGAGCCAAAGCAACCCTCTTCCTACTCAACGCATCTGCAACCAGGTTAGCCTTACGCAGATGGTACCCAATCTCCAGATCGTAATCTACTACCAACTCCATCGAGCGCCTCTGTCTCTGGTTCAGCTCTGGCTGAGTGAAGAAATATTTCAGACTCTTGTGGTCCGTAAACACCTGCACTTTTCCACCATAAAGATAAGATCTCCAAATCTTTAAAGCGAAAATCACCGCAGCCAACTCCAAGTCATGGGTAGGGTAGTAGCACTCGTGCTTTCTCAACTGCCTCGAAGCATATGCAATAACCTTCCCCTGCTGCATTAGTACACAACCCACACCAACTCCAGAAGCATCCGTATACACCACATAAGGCTCACCCGACTCGGGTAACGCCAACATATGTGTACTAGTCAACATCTCCTTTAGCTTCCCAAAACCCTCCTCGCAAGCTGCAGACCACACAAAAGGGACATCTTTCCCCGTCAGCTTCGTCATCGACTGCGCCATACTCGCAAAACCCTTGACAAACGTCCTGTAGTAACCTACCACCCCGAGAAAACTCTGGTTCTCGGTGGCTTTCCTCAGTCTCGGCCACCTTCTGATAGCCTCAATCTTAGCCGGATCTACAGAAACTCCCTCTGCGGACACCACATGGCCAAGAAAACTCATCTCTCGCTGCCAAAAACTGCACTTACACAACTTCGCGTACAGCTTCTACTCCCGTAGCTTCTCTAGATCCGCCCTCAAATGCACCTCATGCTCCTCAAGACTCCTCGAATACACCAGAATATCATCAATGAAGATGATCACAAATACATCCAGATACTACTGGAACACTCCGTTCATCAACCTCATGAACGCTGCTGGCGCATTCGTCAACACGAAAGGCATTACCATGAACTCATAATGCCAATACCTCATCCTGAAAGCAATCTTCCTAACGTCCGCCTCGTTGATAGGAATCTGATGGTAACCCAAAGCCAAATAGATCTTGGAGAACCAGTTAGCCCCTTGCAACTGATGTAACAACTCATCGATACGCGGCAAAGGATATCTGTTCTTTACAGTGACTTAGTTAAGGTTCCGGTAATCGATGCATAACCGGAAACTCCCATCCTTCTTCTTCACGAACAACACTGGTGCTCCCCACGGTGAAGCAATAGGCCGAATGAATCCTTTCCCCAAAAGATCATCCAGTTGCTTCTTCAGCTCTGCAATCTTTGCTGGAGCCATATGATAAGGTGCCTTGGATATCGGAGTCATCCTAGGTTCCAACTCGATCGTAAAAGGATCTGACCGAGACGGCAGTAATCCCTGCAACGACTAGAAAACATATTGGAAGTCCCAAACAACTCGAATATCCCCAACTGCAACCTCTCCAACAGACTCTGGCATTACTATCGTCGCCAAATACGCCTCGCAGCCCTTCTCAATCAGCGGCTCAGCCTGAATCGCCGAAATCACCAGACTCCCAGAAGTCGGCCTCACTCCCTGGTAAACTAAGCTCCCCGCCTGTCGCTCAAACACCACTCGTCCTCGACGATAATCCAGATGGACTCTGTACCGATCCAGCCAATCCATCCCGAGAATGACATAGTATAACTCCACCGGACTAATGATCAAATCTACTAACATCAACTCTCCCGCCACCAAAACATCCACACCACGAGCCTGCCCGAAAGTAGCCAAGGACTTGTCGCCAGCAACCTTAACTACTCCCGGCTGCTCACCGAAATCACTCCGAATTCCGCTGCTCTCCGCACACTCTAGAGTAATGAAGCTATTCGTAACTCCAGAATCAAACAAAAAGTGAGACTCACATCCGCCCACTACTAAGGTCCCTCCACAAATCCCATGTGCTTAAGAACCCTAACACTCTAGCACAGACTCACAATTTCCAAACAGACTAAAATTTAAACACCAGAAAATGTAAAAAGTCAAATCTGGAAATTACTTGTGATCGGTCTGGCGCTAGAAACCTCGCCTCCACCAAAGTGAATACCCGCGGTGCCATTGCAATATGGAAGATTTGGAGAGCTTGATTCATTGCAATCTGGGAGATTTGCAATCTAGTGTTTAATTGAGACTTGAGAGAGAGGAGATTTCGAGAGCTTTGAGAGATTTCAGAGTTCATATTTCATCGGTTTCAAACCCTTTTGTATCTCTAACTCTATCTCTTTTATGCCATTTGATTCATTCATAGTGTTTACTGCATCTATGTCTGAGTAGTTTGCTTGTTAGGTTTAAGGTAATTCTAGGGTTTGATGAGAAATTGGCAGGATTTAAACTCTGTTAGGATTTATCTTTTTGTTTTTCATCTAGATTGTTTTAACTCTGATTTTAGGATTGATCAACTAAAATTTGAAATCCTAGGTTGCTTTAATAGATGTGAAAGTATTATTAACAATCTAATATAATCTTAGATGAGCAAAATTATCTATTCGCAAAGAAATTTGGCTTAGTAATTTTGTGAACAATTGAACCTGAACTTAATGGTTGATTTTATTCACTAAGTTTGCAAAGAAATTTGGAATTTAGGGATTTAGTCATAGATAATCTCTGCAATGAAAGTTGATTAGTTTTATATTCGTGTTTGAGTTCTAGAACTGCTCTTAATAAAATCCTAACCGTTTTTATCTCTGTGTCGATCGACACGATCATATTTCGATTCATTCCTGCGAATTACTCATAACCTAAATCTTGTATCCAATTGAATTTTAAGAACCCTTATCATCATTCACTTTGTTTACTTTTGTTACTTCTTTTACATTCACCACTATTTACTTAGCAAAATATGAATTCTTAGGTCGATTGTGTGTTTTGATTCCTTGTGGATTCGACCCATAAGTTTTACATCGATCTCTTAATTTGAGAGAGTAGTTCAGGGCAAATTTGAGCATATCAAATTTTGGCACCGCTGCCGAGGAATCAAAATCACCATTCAATTTTTGATTTTAAAGTTTTGTCTAAGTTTTAATTTTCTATTTATTTACTTCCGTTTTCTTATGTTTTTGTGTTTTTCAGGTGCATGTTTCATCGCAAGACCAGAAGCAACCAGAATCAAGAGTCAGTGGATTTTGTTTCTAAGTTAGGAGTTCTAGAAAGAGCCAACAGAAAAGCTACACGAGAAGCAGCAATGGAGCGTTTTCCGTTAGAACTGTTTCAAGATGCAGCTGGATTGTTGGTTGATGGTGAAGGGAACAGACGCAATACTCAGGGTCAGAGGCTAGATGAGAATGGAGTTGTGATTGTGGAGGAGCCTGAGCGAAATGTTATGCAGCGCCAAGAGCCAGCTGGGCGTGGGCGTACTCTGGGAGACTACAACAGGCCAGATGAGTTCTACTCTAATAGGGCTTCAATTCGCCCTCCTGCGTTCCAAAGGAGCGATTTCGAGATTAAGCCTGCTTTCTTTTCACTCGTGGCTCAGCATCCATTACATGGTCTTCCCTCTGAGCACCCGATGGATCATTGATAGGCTCAAATTTGCCCTGAGCTACTCTCTCAAATTAAGAGATCGATGTAATATTTAGGGATCGAATCCACAGGGAATCAATTCACACAATCAATTATGAATTCAAATTATGCTAAGCAACAATGTAATAATGTAAAACAGACAGCAAAGTAAATTGTGAATGATGATAAAGTTCTTGAAACCAATTAGACAAAAGGTTAGGCATTGGGTAATTCGCAGGAATGACTTGAAATACGACTGTGTCGATCGACATGGATGTCCGTGTCGATCGACACGAGGATAAAAACAGTTAGGATTTGTTAAGAACGGTTCTAGAACTCAAACACGAATATAAAACCAATCAACTTTCGTTGCAGAGATTATCTATGACTAAATCCTTAAATTCCAAATTTCTTTGCAAATTCAGTGAATAAAGACAAGCATTAAGTTCAGGTTCAATTGTTCACAAAATTACTAAGCCAAATTTCTTTGCGAATAGATAATTTTGCTCATCTAAGATTATGTCTGGTTGTTAATAATACTTTTGCATCTATTAAAGCAACCTAGGATATCCAATTTCAGTTGATCAATCCTAAAATCAGAGTTAAATCAATCTAGATGAAGAACATAAAGATAAATCCTAACAGGGTTTCAATCCTACCAATTTTTCATCAAACCATTGAATAACCCTAAACCTAACAAGCAAACTACTCAGACATAGATGCAGTAAACATTATGAATGAAATAAATTGCATAAAAGAGATAGAGTAAGTGATACAAAAAATCAAAATCTGAAGGTCTGGAAGTCCTGAAATCTCTCCTCTCTCAAGTTCCAATTAAAAACTTGATGTCCCATGAAAACCTAAATAAAAACTATATATAATGTCTAAAATTCGGAATGGGCTTTTCTGTAAACTTCTGGGCTTTATGGGCCAATCAAGGAAATTCTTCAATCTTCGCGTCAGACATACTCGTGTCGATCGACACATAGGACCGTGTCGATCGACACAGCCTTGAAAACTCAACTCCGACTTGATCACTTCGGCTCCTCTTTCCTCGATGTTCCAAAAGGCTCCAAAAGCTCCCATAAAGCTCCAATCGTCCAATAACCTACAAAGACTCTAAAACAATAGAAAAATACCAAAAAGACTCGATAAAAAGGACTTATATCATGGTCGAAAATGGGTAGAAACCATGATATATCAACTCCCCCAGACTTAGCATTTGCTTGCCCTCAAGCAAAACATACACCAAGATTGTGAAAGATGTTTGAAAACGCAGAAACTTACCTTCTCTTGGAGTACCGGACCAATCCCTTTCAACTAGTAAGCCACATAATGGAGAACCCATTCAAAACCAGACCACCATGTATTTCTCCATAGACATTCGCTGTCTCCCAAATTCATCCACGACTTCTCAATATAACCCACTAGTCCTCATTGCTACGTCTCGTCCCAGATCTCGATGCCAAGAACCTTCTAGACTCATTCCCATACTATACCATGTCAAGTGAACCATACAACCTTTGGTACTCTTTCTCTCCCCCAGACTTATTCGATTCAGAAACCCAAAATTAGTGCTTTGACTAGTATTGTTCCTTGTGAGGAGACAAGGTCGTGAGATCGCTCGTCCTCTACATCCGTTCTAAGGGACTCAGACTGCTGCTTTTTGAGCTCCAGGTGATCATCTCTTGAGTACTGACTCACTGGAATTTTATTTCCTCATCTTATACTCAAGAACTATTATATCACCCCAAATCATTCTTTTTTTTTACCATTTTTTTTATAATCGAAGGAGAGGAGTACAATTATTTTCAACAGAGATTGCACTTGTCAGGTATGAATGAGGAGTCAAGCTCTATGAACACCAATCACCGAGGAGGCCGCATAATTAGCTCGAACCCTGGGCGGATTATGCTGGAAGTAACAAACGTCTGTAGTTAACTGGTCAGCCTTAGGATTTCCCATTAGTCTGATTCTGAAATCGATCCTGGAAAAATAGTCACAAAACTGAAAAAACAATCCACTAAACCAAAAGAAGGATCATTGTTTCCAACTGACTATTTTGACTCAGTAAAACGTTTTGGACTGACTCTCAAAAACGAAAAAAATGTTTGCAACTACCTCCCCCAGACTTAAACAACACTGTCTCCAATGTTATCAAGTCTAGAGTTAGTGAAAGAACAGAAAAGAAAAAGAAAACACCAATTGAAAAGAACGAAAACTTACCTGTTGCAGGATGTGTCGTTCGACACAAGCAGGTGTGTCGATCGACACACTGTTGTTTCCTCGTCTCGTCGTTTTTTTTTTCATTATCTGAAACACTTTAAAACCAAAACTAAAAGTTAGTAAACAAAAGAACGAGTAAGTATCAAAACAAAAATAAAAAACTTAGACAAAATTCTAGTATCAATAATCGATTGGTAAAATAAACTCCCCGGCAACGGCGCAAAATTTGATAAGCTCAAATTTGCCCTGAGCTACTCTCTCAAATTAAGAGATCGATGTAGTACTTAGGGATCGAATCCACAGGGAATCAATTCATACAATCAATTATGAATTCAAATTAGGGTAAGCAACAATGTACTAATGTAAACAGACAGCAAAGTAAATTGTGAATGATGATAAAGTTCTTGAAATCAATTAGACAAAAGGTTAGGCATTGGGTAATTCGCAGGAATGACTTGAAATACGGCTGTGTCGATCGACATGGATGTCCGTGTTGATCGACACGAGGATAAAAACAGTTAGGATTTGTTAAGAACGATTCTAGAATTCAAACACGAATATAAAACCAATAAACTTTCATTGAAGAGATTATCTATGACTAAATCCCTAAATTCCAAATTTCTTTGTAAATTCAGTGAATAAAGACAATCATTAAGTTCAAGTTCAATTGTTCACAAAATTACTAAGCCAAATTTCTTTGCGAATAGATAATTTTGCTCATCTAAGATTATGTCTGGTTGTTAATAATACTTTTGCATCTATTAAAGCAACCTAGGATATCCAATTTCAGTTGATCAATCCTAAAATCAGAGTTAAATCAATCTAGATGAAGAACATAAAGATAAATCCTAACAGGGTTTCAATCTTACAAATTTTTCATCAAACCATTGAATAACCTTAAACCTAACAAACAAACTACTCAGACATAGATGCAGTAAACATTATGAATGAAATAAATTGCATAAAAGAGATAGAGTAAGAGATACAAAAAATCAAAATCTGAAGGTCTGGAAGTCCTGAAATCTCTCCTCTCTCAAGTTCCAATTAAAAACTTGATGTCCCATGAAAACCTAAATAAAAACTATATATAATGTCTAAAATTCGGAATGGGCTTTTCTGTAAACTTCTGGGCTTTATGGGCCAATCAAGGAAATTCTTCAATCTTCGCGTCAGACATACTCGTGTCGATCGACACATAGGACCGTGTCGATTGACACAGCCTTGAAAACTCAACTCCGACTTGATCACTTCGGCTCCTCTTTCCTCGATGTTCCAAAAGGCTCCAAAAGCTCCCATAAAGCTCCAATCATCCAATAACCTACAAAGACTCTAAAACAATAGGAAAATACCAAAAAGACTCGATAAAAAGGACTTATATCATGGTCGAAAACAGGTAGAAACCATGATATATCAATCATATAGAGAGCTTTGAGGATTTGGCATCTAGCATCAAGGCTAATGGGGTGTCAAGTGATTATCTGTTTTGCAAGCTTTTCTCCTACTCTCTTAGTGGAGAAGCTGCTTACTGGCTGAAGCAGTTGGAGCTGGGATCGCTTACTACCTGGCAGGATACGAAGAACACATTCCTCGACAATTTCTATGATGAGGCACGTTCAGAGGATTTGAGAGCGAAAATCTCGACTTTTAAGCAGGGACCGACTGAAGCATTCAACGCTTCCTGGCTGAGATTCAAGGCCTACCAGAGAGATTGTCTTCATCATGGGTTCAATGATGTTCAGTTATTGGGTATATTCTTCAGAGGGATTGATTGGAGGTACTAGATGGCTCTAGATGCTGCGAGCAACGGGAACTTCAACATTAGATATTCCGAGGATGCACTTGTGCTTATCGATAATTTGGCTGCTAGTAACAGTACCAAGAATGCAGACTTTGAGAGGAAGAGACTTGGTGAGAACATGGATGGAAGTTAGATTGCTGAGGTGAAGGCCAAGATAGATTCTGTGCATAGCCTTCTAGTGGGGAAGAAGTCTGTTCATTTGATGCATAAGTGGAGACTTTCGAGCCTGAAGAAAAGGATGTTTACTACATCAATGGAGCCGGTTATCAGGGTCAGAGGTTTGGTTGTCAGCAAGGGTATCAGAAAAATGACTTTCAGAAGCCATTTCAGAGCAACAACTACCAAAGGAATTATGGTTCTTCTTGTTACCAGACGCCTCTTGCTCAATCTTCAGATAGTGAGATGAAGTCTATCCTGGAGCAGATTATAGAGGGTCAACAGAAGATGATTGTGAGCTTTAATAGGAAGATGGATGCCATGTATTCTAATTTGAATGGTAAAATCGAGGCCCTAAATCTCCATGTGAAGAAGTTAGACACCCAAGTTGCTTAAACCGCGGAAAATGTTAGAAGGCAAGAGGGATTTCTCCCAGCTAAGACGGAAATAAACCCAAGACTACACCTCAACGCTATCACTTTGGGGAGTGAAGAGGAGGTTGAAGGAGTGGGATTTGCATTCCAGACACCGTGTCGATTGACACGGAAGGCTTGTGTCGATCGACACAGGTCAAAAATCGCAAAACTGGAGTTTACGCAGTCGGTGATTTTTCTCCCAAGATCGACACGAGGTCGACACAAAAATCTCATGTCGATCGACACAAGGACTGTGTCGATCGACACGGGTCCCAGACGAGTCCAAGCACTTCGAAACCTTCAGCCATAGTAGAGGAAAGGGTCTACAAGCCCAAGATTCCATACCCACGGGCTATTAGTGTCAAAACACCAGAGGAAAAAGGGAGACATGCTCAACCACCGCTGAGGAAGTTGCAAAAGATACCGAATCCAGGGATGTTCATAGGGATGTTCATTGTTCCTTGCTCAATCAAAGGTATGAAATTTAAGAATTCTCTTTGTGACACTGGAGCTAATGTGAATGTCATGTCTCAGTCAGTTGCAAGGAAGCTGGGGATTAAGGATCTGCTACCTTCAAAGATGTCTCTCGAGCTTGCTTACTCAACTTCAACATTTTCGAAAGGGTTCATTCCTGACCTGATGCTTCAAGTAGGAGATTGTATGGTTCTGGTGGATTTTCACATTATGGAGACGAAGAAGGACAGCGAGAAACCATTGATTCTTGGGTCATCATTCCTTGCTACTGTGGGTGCGATTGTGGATTTTTCCAATAAGAGAATCTCCTTCTCTAAGATCAACAAGGATGTCTTCTACCTCGCAGTTCGTGTAAAAGAGAATTCTTGTATGACCGTTACAAATGGAGAAAAGCGGAGTTCAGACCTTGGAGATGACACGAAGAAGATCCCATGTGCTATACCTTTGACTTCGCCTTCTTTGAGATATGATGGAAACTTGACTGCCTGCAAGGTGAAGCGCAAAAAGACTTCCAAACCTTTCTCTAGGTTTAGAATCATCCTTCCCATAGAGCTAAGGGAGAGAGGAGAGAATGTTATCAAAGAGATGGTGGGAAACACTATGAAGCTCTTTCCCGGTGTTGTTCCTTTCACTGACCCACCCGCTGCCTGAGCTCTAACACGGTCAAGCTAATGACTGAAAACAAGCGCTTAGTGGGAGGCAACCCACTGGTAAGTGTACATTAGTTAGATTTTTTGTTTTGTTTTACTAACCTTTTAGTCTAAGTGTTTTAGGTTTTATTCAAAAAAAAAAAAAGACGAGACGAGGAAAAACCAGTGTGTCGATCGACACACACTACTCGTGTCGATCGACACACCCTGCAAAAGGTAAGTCTCGTTACTTTCAATTGGTGTTTTCTTTTTCTCTTCTGTTTTTTCACCAACTTCAGGCTTGATAACACTGGGGATAGTGTTGTTTAAATCTGGGGGAGGTAGTTGCTAACTTTGTGTTTGTTTTTGAGAGTTAGTCCAAAACGTTTTATTAAGTCAAAATAGTCAGTTAGAAACAATGATCCTTCCTTTGGTTTAGTGGATTATCTCTTTCAGTTGTGTGACCATTTTTCCAAAATCGATTTCAAAATCAGACTAATGGGAAATCCTAAGGCTGACCAGTTAACTAGAGACGTCTGTTACTTACAGCTTAATCCGCCCAGGGTCGAGCTAATTATGCGGTCTCCTCGGTGATTGGTGTTCATAGAGTTGGACTCCTCATTCATACCTGACAAGTGCATCTTTTAGTGAACGTAATGGTACTCCTCTCCTTTGTTCTAAACAAAATATATAATGATGATTGGGGTGAAATGATAGTTCTTAAGTATAAGATGAGGAAATAAAATTCCAGTGACTCAGTACTCAAGAAATGATCACCCGGAGCTCAAAAGCAGCAGTCTGTGTCCCTTAGAACGGATATAGAGGACGAGCGATCTCACGACCCTGTCTCCTTACAAGGAACAACAGTAGTGAAAGCACTGATTTTGGGTCTCAGCAGTCTAAAAAAAAACTCTAGAGAATCAAATAAGTCTGGGGGAGAGAAAGAGTACCAAAGGTTATATGGTTCACTAGTCATGGTATAGTATGGGAATGAGTCTAGAAGGTTCTTGGCATTGAGATCTGGGACGAGACCCAGCAATGAGGACTAGCGGGTTATGTTGAGAAGTCGTGGATGAATTTGGAAGGCTGCAAATGTGTATGGAGAAGTACATGGTGGTCTGATTTTGAATTGGTTTTGCATTATGTAGATTACTTGTTGAAAAGGTCGGTCCGGTACTCCAAGGAAAGGTAAGTTTCTGTGTTTTCAAACCTCTTTCACATTCTTGGTTTATGTTTTGCTTGAGGGCAAGCAAATGCTAAGTCTGGGGGAGTTGATATATCATGGTTTTTACCCATTTTTGACCATGATATAAGTTCTTTTCATAGAGTCTTTTTGGTATTTTTTGAGTCTTTTTGAGCCTTTGTAGGTTAAAGGACGATTATAGCTTAATGGGAGCTTTTGGAGCATTTTGGAGCATCGAGGAAAGAAGAGCCGAAGTGATCAAGTCGGAGTCGAGTTTTCAAGGCTATGTCGATCGACACGACCTTGTGTGTCGATCGACATGCCCGTCTAACATGAGAAGATTACAAGTTTTGAGGAAATTTTGTTTTTGCCCAAAAAGCCCAGAAGTTGTACAAGAAATCCAATCCGAATTTTAGACTTTATATATAGTTTTTCCTTAGGCTTTTAAGTTTTTTTTATCTAGTTTTTAATTGAGACTTGAGAGAGAGGAGATTTGGAGAGCTTTTTGATATCACAGGTTTTAACCCTATATAACTACTGCAAGTGCACAACAAATCGAAGTAGTAAATCAGGGATCGAATCCACGAGTACCAAGTATCACACTACGAATCTCAAGAGTGAAACTAAGCTAAGACGAAAATATGATTTTGAATTGCAAATGAAAAACGAAAAATAGCAAATAAATTGATGTAAAGTTATGGATTAAAAGCGTTAGGCTTTAGGATATTCGCAGAAAATCAGAGATCATGAACCAGACAATTATTCAGGGAACAATTAAGCGCAGTTTCGAACTCAAACATGAAGATATAACTAATCCACTGTCGTGGTATCAGAGACTTTATCTAGCAACCTAGAATTCTAAACTGTCGTTTGAACCTAGAATTCTAGACAAGCATTAACGAGCAGGTTTGATATGTTCACAAATTGTCTTAGCATCAGCTTTCGTTGGCTAAGGACAATTTGCTCACCTATGTTCTATCAAGCAATCTATAACACTTTTGATGAATAGATTAAACCTTAGATCAGAGACTAAGTGATCAATTTAGCCTAAGCAGTGAGTTCAACGATAGGTGAAAACAACATATGATGAACCCCTATCTATGTCTGATTCAATGATAGATTTCTTTGAAACCCTAAAACCTAACTAGAAAACTACTCAGGCATGATAGAAATCAAATCAAGAGAAGAATTAATGGAAAAAAATATGAAATCAATAAATAAACAAGAGGGTTCAGAAATCTTCTCCAAATTGTCAATAGGATTTAGAGATATTCTCCCAAAAGTTTAGAAACAAAAAGTATGGATAAATTTCAAGGGTTCTCTAAAAATTGGCTGAAAACTAGAATTAATAGGCTAAATCACGTTTTTGGTTCAAACCTAGTCAAAATAGGAAAATCTGCAATTTCCTTAATTTCCAGCAAACCAGTCGGTTAAGGCAGACATGCATGTCTTCACTAAAACTCTCATAACTTTCGATCCCACCGTTGGAATAACTTCATATTACTTCCAAATGAAAGCTAACTCGCCTCTCTATCTTGTGCTCAAATTTCAGCTCGATCCAATGGCGGAAAGTGACTCAACGAATGCCAAACTTCTGACCATTTTCTGCTCATTTTCTTCTAATCCTTGCTATTTTGCCTTAGATTCCATCCAAACGTGTTTAAACCTGAAAAGACTCTAAAGACATAGAAAAGACTCAAAAAACCTTTGAAAACATTGGTTAGAATATGTCAAAAACGCAATATATCAACTCTCCCAGACTTAGCTTTTTGCTTGCCCTCAAGCAAAACAGAAGACTAAACTTGTGAAAGAGGTTTGAAAACGTGGAAACTCAGCTTCTCTTTTGGAGCGTTTATTGACCACTAAATTCGTAATCCACGTGCTGCAAAGATGAATCAAATCGAACCACCATGTACTTCTCCGTAGACATTTCCAGCCCCCCAAATTCATCCCAAGATTTCGCAACACTGTCCACTATCCATCATTGCTAGCCTCATTGATAATCTCAGTGCCAAGAACCTTCTAGATTCGTTCCCGTACAATACCATGACAGATCACCAATACAACCTTTTGGTACTCTTCCTCTCCCTAGACTTATTTTTTTAATAACTCAAAAACAGTGTTTCTCACTTTTATGTTCCTTGTGAGAAAACATGGTCGTGAGGATGCTTCCGTTACAGCTTTAGAATAGCGCTCACTACTACTGTTCCTTGTGAGGAGACAGGCTCGTGAGGACTCACTATTGTTGTTCCTTGTGAGGAGACAGGGTCATGAGGATCTTTGCACTATTCTCAACCTTATACCATTTATAACTTAGAAAAAGGGAGAGGAGTACCATCACTTTTTCACACAAGGTGCATCTCTCCAGTACGAACGAAGAATCAAGCTCTATAGACACCATTCATTCCAATGAGGGTGCAATTAGCTCAAGCTTAGTGGACTTTGCTGGAAACAAGAGACGTCTCTAGTTAACTAGTTAGCCTTTGGATTTTTCATTAGTCAGATATGAATTCATTCTGCAGCAATTGTCACTTAAATGAAATAGTCAATAAACAAAGAGAAATGTTACATCATAGTTTCCTAACTTCAATACTCTTGACTCAATAAAATAACTTGGACTGACTCATGAAAAACATAGACCCAAAATAAACAAAACAAAGAAAAATGGTGTTAGTAAACGATGAGTACCTTCCCCCAGACTTAATTCACACCGTCTCGGTGTGAAAATAAATCAAGAAAAAGGCAAAAGAGACTCAAAAGAAGTAAAATAAAATGAAAAGTTTTTTTTTTTTTTTTTGCACGTACTATGCATGGGTCGATTTTTGGCCGGATCGGCCGATCTGCTGCTGGAACGAACGATCCTCTCTCCTCTGGTCGATCCTCAGGTCATCCGATGGTGTCCCAGTTTTGCACGAAATATATATATATTTTTTTTGTAACAATGAAAACCAAAACTAAAAGTTAGAAAGTGGGTTGCCTCCCACCAAGCGATTGTTTTAAGTCTTTAGCTTGACTTATGAACACATAGGTTAATCATGAGAATCAAAAGGTTGGGCCAATGCATCTTTTGTCCTTCTCCTATTAGTAAGAAGAACAAAATATGCAAGAGAACACATCCATGGTAAAGTGATAAAACTCTCATCAATGAACTTTACTACCAATGTAGCATATATTTTTGAATCTTTCCTAGTTAGATGCTCATGAGAATCAAATGCATTAAATGGAAAGACAAAATCAACTTCATGTGTAAACGAGTTCATCACAAAATAGTCAACTTCATTCCCATCAATCATGTAGAACACAACATTCTCATCCCTAGAATCCACCTCAACCTCAGGGTTCTCAATCTCATACAAGATATTATCTATATTAAGCACATCTACTAGACAAGAACTTTCAAGAAGAAAACTAGATTCCACTAGCATTGAAACCTTAAACTCGAGATCATGAACACTTAAAGCACACAGATGATTGATATCAAAGCATACTTCATGATAATCCCTAGCAAGCTTTTCTACTTTTAGAGTATCTAGTTTTTGAGTCCCACATATTAAATCATAAAATTCCTGATGAGCATGGGAGTTTGCAAACTAGAAGCTACATCTTCACTACAAGGCATGAGACTTTCCTTATTATCATGAAAATCAAAAGGTGACTCGTATGTACCTTCTAGTTGGCATGGTGGAACCCAATAAATTACCTCTTCAAGTGCATGAGCTACCGTAATTTCAGAAAATGTGAGTTCCCTTCCTTCAAGTGAAGCCCGGTGTGAGATGAGATTCACCCGGATCATAGCCGCTAAGTCTCTTCTTGTCAAGGTTGGATTTTCCTTGTAAAGCTCATCCGACTCCACTTTTTGTTCTAGTGTAAGAACACTCTCATCAAATGGAGGCTCCACATAAGGCTCATCTTCGAATGTGTCTTCCTCTTCTTGTGGTTCATCATTGAAGTCCATGGCAATCACTTTAGAAACTATACAAAAATAAAATTTAAAAGGTTAATGTCTTAGACTAAATTTCAATCCCAAATTCGAAGGCAATGTAATTGGTCCCTGACAACGGCACCAAGAACTTGATATCACAGGTTTTAACCCTATATAACTACAACAACTGCACAACAAATCGAAGTAGTAAATCAGGGATCGAATCCACGAGGACCAAGTATCGCACTACGAATCTCAAGAGTGAAACTAAGCTAAGATGAAAATATGATTTTGAACTGCAAATTAAAAACGAAAAATAGCAAATAAATTGATGTAAAGTTATGGATTAAAAGCGTTAGGCTTTAGGATATTCGCAGAAAATCAGAGATCATGAACCATACAATTATTCAGGGAACAATTAAGCGCAGTTTCGAACTCAAACATGAAGATATAACTAATCCACTGTCGTGGTATCAGATACTTTATCTAGCAACCTAGAATTCTAAACTATCGTTTGAACCTAGAATTCTAAACAAGCATTAACGATCAGGTTTGATATGTTCACAAATTGCCTTAGCATCAGCTTTCGTTGGCTAAGGACAATTTGCTCAACTATGTTCTATCAAGCAATCTATAACACTTTTGATGAATAGATTAAACCTTAGATCAGAGACTAAGTGATCAATTTAGCCTAAGCAGTGAGTTCAACGATAGGTGAAAACAACATATGATAAAACCCTATCTATGTCTAATTCAATGATAGATTTCTTTGAAACCCTAAAACCTAACTAGAAAACTACTCAGGCATGATAAAAATCAAATCAAGAGAAGAATTTATGGAAGAAAATATGAAATCAATAAATAAACAAGAGGGTTCAGAAATCTTCTCCAAATTGTCAATAGGATTTAGAGATCTTCTCCAAAAAGCTTAGAAACAAAAAGTATGGATAAATTACAAAGGTTCTCTAAAAATTGGCTGAAACCTAGAATTAATAGGCTAAATCACGTTTTTGGTTCAAACCGAGTCAAAATAGGAAAATCTGCAATTTCCTTAATTTCCAGCAAACCGGTCGGTTAAGGCAGACAGGCATGTCTTCACTAAAACTCTCATAACTTTCGATCCCACCGTTGGAATAACTTCATATTACTTCCAAATAAAAGCTAACTCGACTCTATATCTTGTGCTCAAATTTCAGCTCGATCCAATGGCGGAAAGTGACTCAACGAATGCCAAACTTTTGACCATTTTCTGCTCCTTTTCTTCTAATCCTTGCTATTTTGCCTTAGACTCCATCCAAACGTGTTTAAACCTGAAAAGACTTTAAAGACATAGAAAAGACTCGAAAAACCTTTGAAAACATTGGTTAGAATGTGTCAAAAACGCAATACATCACTTTTGGGAGATTTCAGAATTCAGATTTCATCGGTTTCAAACCCTTTTGTATCTCTAACTCTATCTCTTTTATGCAATTTGATTCATTCATAATGTTTACTGCATCTATGTCTGAGTAGTTTGCTTGTTAGGTTTTTGGGATGTAAAGAGCGATGAGAAGAAGAAAAAAATGAAGGCTGCAGTTTCGTTAGATTCCGATCAACCCCCCGCAAAAAAAATAGTAGAAAGCTACGAAAAAACAGGAAGTAAGCAACAATGAGATTTTGTTGCAGCATAGTAGTTACAAGGATATGGGGAAAGAGACGGATTTGACGACCGTAGTCAATGTCCTGGAAAACTTGTCAGAAGATTTGACAAGTTTGACAACTTTGGTAGTAGAATAGATAGTGTTGAGTCGCAGTTAAACGCCTATAACACAAAATTTGGAGAGTTGTCAGATTTGAAGAAGATGATTGGTGATACAGTCCGAGCTGCTGTGGAAGAAAGAGTTGCATCTATTGAGAATGATCGGATGCAAATGAGAGAGCGTCTGAATGCTCTCGAGGCACGGAACAGTACTCAAAAGGATGATAACCAATCAAAAGTGAACAACATACCGCAGAAATCCGTTAATAGTCCAAAAGTATGTTACAGTTGAGTTATGTTTATTTTTGACGACTGAGTTATCCTTATTAGTCTCGGCTGAGTTGTGTTTATATGTTAATACAGCCGAAGAAGGACGAGTTTAAAAGTCCTGAACTAGTCAACAGCCCCCTGCATAATGTACGTTACAGTTGATTTATGTTTATTTTTGACGGCTGAGTTATGGTTACTTTTGACGGCTGAGTTATTACCTATTTGACGACTGATTTATTACCTATTTGACGGCTGAGTTATAGTTAGATAGCGACAGATTTATTCTTTTTATTTTGGCTGAGTTATGTTTATATGTTAATACAGCTTAAAAATACTGAACCAGTTCATAAGACCAAAGAGAAATTGGCTGAGGAGTTCGATAATGACGAAGATGAAACAGTTGATTTTGTTACTGTTTCTCCTGCTAAGAAATTGGTTGAGGCAAAAAAACAGGAGACTGAGGTTAAAAAGAAGAAGGAGGCCGATGCTTTAAAGAAGAAGGAGGCCGCTGCTTCAAAGAAGGAGGCCGCTGCTTTAAAGAAGAAGGAGGCCGATGCTTTAAAGAAGGCTACTGCTTTAAAGAAGAAGGAGGTCGATGCTTTAAAGAAGGAGGCCGCTTTAAAAAATGAGGGGCAAGTAAGAAGGAGGTTAACGAGGAATCGTAAAGGCGATCCGAAACCAACGGAAGTGACTATCCCAGCAAAGAATAAACAGATTTTAGACGACAGTGAGATTGAGGATGTCACCAGCAAAATTGTCGTAGAATATAACGAACTGTTGCCGGAGTCTGATGAGGAAGAAGAGGAAAGAATTAGGTCTGACAGAATTAAGGCTTATCGGGAGTCTAGTGTGAAATTATCTCCTGATGGGTCTTCAGCGAGGCTAGCAAATGATCCTCCTCAAGCACGAGTTTTTCCTTATATTGGAGACAATGGAATGACGTGCATGAGGAAAAATTATGAACCTTCACCGGCAATCTATGATCCTCTCTCACCTGCTGATCCGGTTAAAGTGGATAAACTTTTGGATCACCTAAAGCCATTCAAGTATGACCCTTTAGAGCATGTGTTAATACAGCTATTAGCAATATTTGCCTAAACTAACTTGTGTTTAATTGTTTTAGGGACGTTCCACTTAAAAAGGCTTCTGAGGAGATCGAGTTCTTCAGAATTCTCATTACTGAGAAAAAGTATTGGCCAACTATAGATTATGGATGGCTGTATGATAATGTAAGTGTACTGTTGGGGCTGAGTTAAATATACTTAATGTCTGAATTATTTATTATATGTCTGAGTTATGTAGGCTTCAGTATGCTTTATGTCTGAGTTATATATTATATGGGGCTGAGTTAAATTTACTTAATGTCTGAGTTATTTATTATATGTCTGAGTTATGTAGGCTTAAGTATGTTTTATGTTTGAGTTATATATTATATGGGGCTGAGTTAAATATACTTAATTTCTGAGTTATATATTATATGGGGCTGAGTTAAGTTTAATTTTTGGGCTGACTTGATTCTCTTTGTACAACATATTTCCGCGTATCTAAGAATCCTCATAAAAAAATCCATGCTAGATCCCTGCCCATTATACTCCAAGCGAATTGGATTTTTGGACTCTTGGTTTACTGCACAATGGTGTATGGATTACAACCAGTTCAAGATCAAACCAAAGATGTTTAAGTTCAAAGGTGTTGGGTATGAGGATTTAGTAAACGGCAAAGTTCCGGCAGACCTGCAAACAATCAAGAAGTGGTTAGAAGATGTCGATCACTTGTACGGAATTGTACAGACTGGAGGAGATCATTAGGTGGCATTTCACGTGGACCTTCTTAATGAGAAGATCGAAGCTTACGATCCCATCATTGGACAGGTGACACCCGAAAGTGAACAGAAAATTCTAGATTCATTTAGGCCGTTTACGCAAATGCTCCCAGTTATGATGAAGGACTTAGTTCCTATCAATCTCCGAAAGCCTAGATTGAAGAAGTTTGGGTTCCGAAGGAGGAGAGGCAAAAACATCCCACAAAACGTCCAAGTTGGCGACTGTGGGGTGTATGCATTGAAGTTTGTCGAGTGTCTAGCGCTTGGCACTACTTTCGATGGGATAAATGATGCGAATATTCAGGGTATACGGGTGAAGATGGCATCAGATATCCTCGATGAAGGAACTTATAATATGTTTGGGGTTTAGGGTTTTGTGAAATAGTAAAGAGATTGTATTTTATTGATATAAAAAAAATGCAATAGCAACTCTTCGGTTACTGAGTAAAGGCTGACTTATGTGTCAGTCAGCTTTTACTCTCCTTAATAGCGACTGACTGATTGCGTAAAGAAGCGGCTGACTTAAAAGTGACGAATTCGGGGATTCGGCTGAGTTATGACTGACTGATTGTGCACGGCTGACTTAAAAGTGACGAATTCATGTTTCGGCTGAGTTATAACTGCTTTGTGCAAAAGAAGCGGCTGACTTATTGGTTTAAATATTCAAAACACAAATAACTAGCTTATCTATCCGGTTGATTTATACATGCAAAAAACAAAAGATACGGCTGATTTATACATTCAAAACACAAAAGATACGGCTGGTTTAAACATTCAAAAAACAAATAACTAACTAAAGGGTCTCATAACTAAATTACATTCAAAAACCAAAATTATCAGGGCCAAACTCTTCAAACATATCGACCATATTCGTCCAAACTATAGTGTTTATCCAATCTGGCTTCTCGCCACCATGCGCCCATATCCTCCTTAACGTGCGTATTCGAGTTCGAAATAGCGTTCTAGCCAGCACATTAAAATTTTTCCAAATCGTCAAAGTGTGTTTCGGTTCCCATCTGTATTTTTGCTACAAAATAAAAAAAAAGAGAAATATTATTGTTATTCATAATATGAACCCGAAAGAAAGATATTAGGGTTGGCTTACAGCGAGTGTAAGAAACCATCGTTCCTTAAAATAATCGGGAATGAAGCGGTAAGTCGGCCACTCATGAACCCAGCCTTCTCGAAGAATCTCTAGGATCGCCTTCGAGAGCTCGTGAAAAAATTTGAACCACGTGATGGTTGTTTTATCAATAATACCAATACCAGGGTTTAGAACAGGGAGGTGATTCCACTCAGCGGAGTATAATATGGCATCGACACTGCTGAATAACTTGGAACTACAGGGTGGGACAACAGACATGTCGAAAAGGAATATGAAACAGATAGATTTATGAGAAGCGAGAAAATAGTGTTGGATAGAATGTGATGGGAGAGACAAAGTTTACGAGAAGGTAGATATATATAGATATTCAAATACGAAACATCGCGAGACAAAATTTTACATTTGCGACTGACTAATGGCTGACTTATGCCACGTTTCGGCTGACTTATATGTTGAAACTCCTAGTTCACAAAAGATTAATCATAAAAGTTCCTAAAAGTTCAATCATAACTCCTACTTCCCAAAAGATTAATCATTACACCTAATATAGGAAGCGTCTCGAGAGTATTAATTTCAATATAATTACGTATTCAGAAAATCCTAGGTTAGCAACCAACGGGGCTCCTCACTTTCTCCTCTCTTGCGAAATAAAAACTTAAAATCTCAATCAATCACCTATAATGGCCTCTCCGTCACGATCCCCAAATTTGCAACCGGATTCTTCCTCTTCTACCTCTGAAACTCGATTCCCTAGACCCGAGAGGGTTGGATATTCCATTGACTTCAACGCAGATCCATGTAAGTCTCTTCGACTTCCCCTGTTCAAGATCTTCATGTTCTGACTTACTTCTCAGTGTCTGACCCCTTTTCTCTTTCCCTTTCTCTACGAACCAACGACAACCACTGAAGCCCCTCAGGAGATCGCTGACTACACGATAATGGGAGGAAATCTCTTGTAAGTTCCATGAACCAACCCTGTTTCTCGCCATTACAAACCTACACACTTCTAACTGCATACATGTCGATTCAAACACCAATCTCAAATTTTACAGCACTAATCTGAAATCTGTTTCTCTATTGCGAGATGACCAATCGACAGGGCCATCGACAATTATGCCCAAAAGATGTCACGAAACGGAGAAAGCTTTTTGTTCTATGAGGCAATTGTCGAAAGAGTTTTCAGGTAAATTCTTAGTCAATATGTGTATTGTATTGAATGTCGAATTCTGTCATTATGTGTCGAATTCTGCCATTATGTGTATTGTATGAGGCAATTCTCGGAAGAGTGTGCATAGAGTTTCCAGAGCATCTATGAAATGTCGAATTCTTTACAAGTCAAATTTTCGTTGTTTTCAACCTGGTGAAATTAATACTGTCAAACTGTGATGTTCCTTATATTTTGTTTGTTTATCATTGTGCAGGTACTACCAGAACTTTCTCGTTCAAAGGAACAGAGCTCGGTTCGAAGAGGAGAAGCCAAAAACTGGAGATGAAGGCGAATCATCTCGCCGGAGTCCAATTCAACCACCAAAGCCGAAGAAACACAGAGCCGATACCTCGCCGTAGCAAACCGGCACGCCAATTCGACTTTTATCTCAAGCTTTCTGTAAAAGATTGAACTTTTTAAGTTTTGTATGAAATTTCTCCTACTATATCTCTTGTTTTGTATGATAAGTCTGCTACTATATCTCCTGTTTGAAGACTTCCCTATCTCATCTACGAAATTATACACATACACATTGTTTTTAAACCCTAAACCCTAAACCTTAATTCCTAGAGGTATAGTGAAACATACACATTGTTCTCACAAAACTCTAAACGAAACCCTAAACCATAATTCCTAGAAGTATAGCAAAAGATACACATTGTTCTTACAAAACCCTAAACCCTAAACCCTAAACCTTAATTCCTAGAGGTATAGCAAAACATACACATTGTTCTCACAAAACTCTAAACGAAACCCTAAACCATAATTCCTAGAAGTATAGCAAAAGATACACATTGTTCTTACAAAACCTTAAACCCTAAACCATAAACCTTAATTCCTAGAGGTATAGCAAAAGATACACATTGTTCTTACAAAACCTTAAACCCTAAACCCTAAACCTTAATTCCTAGAGGTATAGCAAAACATATACATTGTTCTCACAAAACTCTAAACGAAACCCTAAACCATAATTCCTAGAAGTATAGCAAACGATACACATTGTTCTTACAAAACCCTAAACCTTAATTCCTATAGGTATAGCAAAACATACACATTG
The DNA here is from genome assembly GCA_964056655.1 of Arabis hirsuta. Taxonomy (NCBI): domain Eukaryota; kingdom Viridiplantae; phylum Streptophyta; class Magnoliopsida; order Brassicales; family Brassicaceae; genus Arabis; species Arabis hirsuta. The sequence goes on from OZ053305.1 coordinate 18,329,069, forward strand.
TTCTCACAAAACTCTAAACGAAACCCTAAACCATAAATCTTAATTCCTAGAGATATAGCCAAAGATACACATTGTTCTTACAAAACCTTAAACCCTAAACCCTAAACCTTAATTCCTAGAGGTATAGCAAAACATACACATTGTTCTCACAAAACTCTAAACGAAACCCTAAACCATAATTCCTAGAAGTATAGCAAAAGATACACATTGTTCTTACAAAACCTTAAACCCTAAACCCTAAACCCTAAACCTTAATTCCTAGATGTATAGCAAAACATACACATTGTTCTCATAAAACTCTAAACGAAACCCTAAACCATAATTCCTAGAAGTATAGCAAAAGATACACATTGTTCTTACAAAACCTTAAACCCTAAACCCTAAACCTTAATTCCTAGAGCTATAGCAAAACATACACATTGTTCTCACAAAACTCTAAACGAAACCCTAAACCATAATTCCTAGATGTATAGCAAAAGATACACATTGTTCTCACTAAACCCTAAACCCTAAACCCTAAATAATCATAAAATTATATAAATAATAAATCATCTATTCTCTATTATATAATTATGGCGTCTGAATATATGTACGTAATCGTTATGCACGCGTTTGGTACTTTCAATACGCTAAGCATATTAACTTTTTCTATGCTATTTGAGTAATTTTCTCTATTTTTTATAATATTTTTGGCAACTACGCAGTAACCGAACAGTTTCAGTAACCCAATAGTTTTTGTTTTTTTCTATAAATACCAAGTGAACACTCAGTAACCGAGCATTCATTTTTATTAACTTTGAACTTGTTTTATCCTTTTGCAATCTCAAATAAAAGTTAGTTTTTCCTTGTTCTCCACGTATATGTAATTCACGTTTTTGCAACTTGATTTGTTTATATGTTTATATGTTTACATTATATATTAACATCCTATTTTTGATATACATGCAGCGTCAATGGCAGAATCGAAGAAGATGATGAAGCGTCCAATGGAGGATGACCATGGACCAAATGCTGTTAAAAAGGCCAGAAGGGAAACCGAGGACCATTACAAGACGTTGATCCTCTCGCTCAAGAAACAGATTAATACTAAAGTTGAATTGCATGATGCCTTTGTGGAAGTTTTGTTTATTTCTGCGAAAATGGATTTGCTTGAAAAATTTATCGGGAAGGAAAAGGTTGACTTCCTTGCTGAGTTGGACAAACTTGCAGCAGAACTCGTTCAAGCCAAAAAAAAGATGTATAACGCCAGCATTGAAGAACTTGATTGGATAAAGTTTCATGCTAAGTATGGAAATATGTTTATCTAATGCTTATGTTTTAGTAGTCTAATGTTTTTATGTTTATATTTATCTAACTTTATCTAATGCTTATGTTTTAGTATTCTTCGTAATAACTCAGCCTTACATTTGATATAACTCAGCCTAACATCTGATATAACTCAGCCTTACATTTGATATAACTCAGCCTTACATCTGATATAACTCAGCCGAAACTCAGCCTAACATCTGATATAACTCAGCCGAAACTCAGCCTAACATTTGATATAACTCAGCCTAACATTTTATATAACTCAGCCTAACATTTGATAAGTCCGCCGTGTAGTTAGCCGTGAAGTTAACCTTAAGTTACACATTTTTAAATTTAAATAAATAGAGAATATATGATTTATTGTGGCGTCTGAATACGTAATCATAACCAAAATTAATACTCTCGAGACGCTAATCTGACGAGCTATATGGCGATTCCTATTTTATAGGTGTAATGATTAATCTTTTGGGAACTAGGAGTTAGAGCATGTACAACGGATAGAGACTTGATGAATCTCTAAACAATAGTATTATATTCATTTTCATTATTTGTTTAAATTTTAAATTAATAGAAAAACCTGGATCCAATAGAAAATGAACATATGTTCGTGGAGGGTATGGCTAAAACTGTTTCTCAAATGAGAAACTTAAGAACCTCAATTCCCTTCTCTCTCCAACTTTTTATTATTTTATACTTTTTTATTTGATGAGAAACTGATGCTAGAGACTCCGTTGTACCTGCTCTTATGATTGAACTTTTAGGAACTCTAATAAATAAGTCAGCATTAACACGTTTACGTCACTAATAACTCAGTCATAACTATTTAGTAACCGAACAGTTTTAGTAACCCAACAGTTTTCGTTTTTTCTCTATAAACACTCAGTAACCGAACATTCGTTTTTATTAACTTTGAACTTGTTTTCTTCTTTTGCAATCTCAAATACAAGTTAGTTTTTCCTTGTTCTCCTAGTATATGTAATTCACGTTTTTGCAACTTGATTTGTTTATATGTTTATATGTTTACACTATATATTAGCATCCTATTTTCGATATACATGCAGCATCAATGGCAGAATCGAAGAAGGTGATGAAGCGTCCAATGGAGGATGACCATGGAGCAAACGATGTTAAAAAGGCTAGAAGGGAAACCGAGGAGCATTACAAGTCGTTGCTCCTCTTGGTCAAGGAACAGATGAAAGCTAAATCTGAATTGCAAGATGCTATGATGGAAGTGAAATCTATTAATGCAAAAATGGATTTGCTTGAAGAAATTATGGGGGAGGAAAAGTTTGACTTATTTGCTGAGTTGGACAAACTTGCTCATAAACTCGTTGAAGCCGAAGAAAAGATGGCCAAAGTCGAAGTTCCAGAATCTGATTGGATGAAGCTTGGTGCAAAATATATGGCTGACTAAATGTTTATCTAATGCTAATGCTTATGTTTATGTAATGCTTATGACTCAAATTTTTATGTATTTTTAGTACTCTAATGCAGAATTTGTTTATTTTATCATAACTCAGTCTAACCTTTGACATAACTCAGCCTAACCTTTGACATAACTCAGCTTAAACTTCGTTTATAACTCAGCCGTATGAGACCCTGACCCTTTTGTTAGCCGCTTCTTTTGCACGAAACTGTCATAACTCAGCCGAAACACTAAACTGAGACGCTAAACTGACGGTCGAAAATGAAGAGTCGAGGAGTCGCTATTTTTTTTTTTGAATCTGTAAATACCATTTAAATACTCATTAACTAGTCATAAACCCTACTTGTTTTTCTACTCAGTTACCGACCAGTTGTTTTTCGTGACTACTCAGTAACCAAATAGTCGCTATTAATGAGAGTAAAGGCTGATTAACACATAAGTCAGGCTTTTCTCAGTAACCGAATTTTTAAATTTTTTAAATGTTTTAAATTGTAAAAAAAATTTAAATCTATAAATACCATTTGTTTAGATTTTCATTAACTTTAAATCTCTAGAGAAATACACACCATCTGTTTAGATTTTCATTAAATTTAAATCTCTAGAGAAATCCACTTTGTAATGGAAGTATTCCCTCTTACCGCCCTACCTGAAGAAATCCAAGCCTTAGTGGCCGAACGTGTGGCCGCTAACTCTGTTACAGATCTATATAGATTGAGAGCAACACGCAAGTCTATGAAGGAACTAACAGACTGGCCCGGAGTGTATGCATCTATAGATGTGTTTACCTTCCCTTCGTACATACATCTATCTAGCTTGGTGATGCAAGTTTGCTACGCTAATGGAAACCCGAGTACACTGTTCTTAGAGGGTGTACAGAAGTTCTTCACGTTCAACCTCCAAGATGAAGGCATTGCTTTGATTAAGAGAGCAGCAGATGCAGGATTCGAGCGTGCTTTGTATACATATGCAATGACACGCAAGGTATTTTGGAATACTGAGGAGTATTTATCTCTTTTCACAAGGGAATTTGTTCAGAGGATAGGCAAGATTGTTAGATCTCTAGACTGGGGTTGGGGAACGTCTCACACTGATGCGTTTCTAACAAAGAAGTATGAGTTCATGTCAAAGGAATTAACCTTGTTCTATAATTGCACATGTACTCCATTGGTGGACCGAGATTGGGATCTTTGGTACATTGAAGACAGTAAGGAGAAAAAATTGTGTGACCGATGCTTTTGGATCAAAGAGTTAGGTCTTTTTTATTGTGATTTTAAGCCGATTATATATTGGCCGGACACTAGGCTTTGGGTGTTGTAATATAAACTACTGTTTCCTCCTTTATAATGTAATTCAGATCAGTTATGTATTTTTGGTACTCTAATCCTTTGTTTCTTTGTTTAAGACTTCACTTTTGACACGCATGAGATAAGTCAGTACTCTGTTAAATATAATTCAGCCGTGTAGTAAATATAAGTCAGCCGTGTATTATATATAAGTCAGCCGTTTAGTATATATAAGTCAGCCGGGTAGTATATATAAGTCAGCCGTGTAGTATATATAAGTCAGCCGTATAGTATATATAAGTCAGCCGTGTAGTATATATAATTCAGCCGTGTATTAAATACTCCCTCCGTTTCGGTATGTAAGTAGTTTTGCTTAAAAGCACGGGTATTAAGAAATTTTAACATTTTCTAAAACAGCAATAAAAACGTTTTTTTGTTTATTGCAGACAATCATTTTGTCTGCACATTTAATTAGAGAGAGATTACTGTTCGTAATAAAATTAATAAAAATTTGAAAGTAATACCAACAATCTGAAAGTAAAACTAATGGAAGACAACACTTACGTTAGTATTTATAGTGAATTTACACTAATAAATGTTAGTTGACTAAACATTGTAAGTTGTGTTCAAAAACATTGAAGACTAACGACAAGGCATTTAAGTTCTTAGTGGAATACTGTTTATTTAAATTATTTTATTGCTTTGGGTTTTGAGAACACCTTATATTGTGAAACAAACTCATTTTGCTTAAACTACTTACATACCGAAACGGAGGGAGTATAATTCAGCCACTTATGTTTTAGTAGTCTTATGTTTATGTAATAACTCAGCCAAAATTCTTCGTAATAACACAGCCTAACATTTGATATAACTTAGCCAAAACTTCGTTCATGACTTCACTTTTACACGCATTAGACAAGTAACTATTTAATCATAGACACGAAAAAAAAAATCAGAACATATAAAATCTCCACCTTTGGCTTTTGTTTCTAAACCCTAGGTTGTGAAACAACGCGGCTCCTCTCTTTCTCCTCTCTTGCGAAACCAAAACTTCTGACTTCCTCTGCGAACTTCACGAAAGAAGATCCATGTAAGTCTCTTCGACTTCCCCTGTTCAAGATTTTGAACCATGTAGAGAGTATACTCCATAAGTATTAGGAGGATTACGAACAGCACTCATAAACTTAGGTTTTTTTTTTTTTTATCTTTGAAGCTCCTTTTCCAACTTCGACAATGGCGGATCAAGTATGTAAATCTCCTACAAACCCACATTTCTTTCAACCTCTTCTTCCCGGCTTCCACTCCCACCTCGTACGTAATCTCCCTTCTTCCCTCCCTCTCAATGTCTTTCTTCTTCTTTACGGTTTGTTGCAGAGCATTCCGGTGAAGTTCTTCTTGAAATACATAGAAGGAAGAAACGAAAGAAATATGATGGAGCTTAAGTCGGACGCGTCTGAGAAAACATGGAAAGTTAAGATGGAAGGTCGGACACTCACCTTTGGATGGAAAGAGTTCGCAGTTGCTCATGATTTCCGAGTCGGAGACTTCGTCATTTTCAGATACGAAGGAGATTTTTTTTCCACGTCACTGCTCTTGGACCTAGTTGCTGTGAGATTCAATATGTACAGTCTAGCAACAACGTTGATGATGATGATGATGTGGAGGGGGAGGAGGAGGAGGAGGAGGAGGAGGAGGACAAAGAGAAGAAGAGAGAAACCAGTGAGAGTAGTCAAAGTGAAAACCGATTTGTAACACTAACTGTCACACCAGCTAGTCTAAAAGATTCTAGACTTGTAAGTTTAAGTAAACTTTCTTGAAGGAGTTTTGTTCTCTTATTTTTTTCGTTATTGATGTTTTGTCAAGAGCTTATTGTCTCTTTCTTATGCAGCATATTCCACTGAGTTTCACTAGGCCTCACCAGATGGAAAAAGCAGGAGGGAAGGAGATTATTCTTTTGGACCAGCATGGAGTAGAGTGGCCAGTGTATCTATGCGTGCCAGACATACGTATGAGGTTGCGCTTTGGTTCAGGGGTTAGAGAATTCTTCAAGGCTATTGACATTAAGGCGTACGAATCTTTTGTGTTGGAGTTGGTTTGGGAAGACAAAGCATCTCCTCCTATGCTCAAGTTCTGCTCCAAGATCGAGGCATGATGCCTCTAGTTTCCTTCCACCAAGTTTTTCCCTCCCTCTTTTTTTTTTGTTTTGATGAAACTTTGGCTTGTTTTTTTTTTTTTTTTTGGATGAAACTATATTGCTTGTTTTTTTTTTCTTTTGGATGAAACTAAAGCTTCTTTTGGATGAAACTATTGCTTATTAAGTTATAACCTTATAGATTAAGTACAACAATTTGCCAAATTTAAATATCAACAGTGCCATCCATAGACTACTCGAGAAGTCTACATAACTCAGTTGTATTATAATTCATTTGACGGCTGATTTATCGATGTAACAAAAACAAAAATCAGCCCTTACTAAGACATACCGCAGCTCTGTCGTGTATATAACTCAGCCAAACCTCAAACATACCCTAAAATCGAGATAAATAATGTTGAGGCATAGGTTCTCTTTCAACGTATAAGTCAGCCGAAACGTGCCATAAGTCAGCCATTAGGTGCATATAAGTCAGTTGAAACGTGTAATTTATCTCTCGACGTTTTGTATTTTGGGCGGGAAAAAAAAAACTCAATTTATTCAATTTATCTTGCGACGTTTCGTATTTTCGGCGGGAAAAAAAACATTATTTATTCAATTTTATCACGTTTCGTACTCTCGAGACGCTATACTGACAGTTATATGGCTCCCTATACTAGGAGTAATGATTAATCTTTTGGGAACTCTAATCTTTTTTAAGTATTATTTGTTTTAAAATATTATGATTTGTTTTTAAAATATTACGCGGTTGGACGAGTTACCATCTTCATCTTCTTCCTCATCTAACCCAATCTCATCGTCGTTTACTGACAATCAGCCGTGTTGTAATCATAACTTAGTCGTTTATTGACAATAATTCAATCTTTACTGCTGATTTATCGCATTAACAAAAACACAAATCCATACATATCCAAACAACACTTTTAAATCGGACAAGTTTTTGCATTATGCCCAGACTGTTTACAACGGGAACATGCGTGTCGTTTCCTAGGACGTTTTTTGTCAAGGGCAACTTCTAAAGCAGATTTCATCCTACTTTTCTTAGGCTTTCCTGGTTGTTGACGCACAAGCGGGGGCAAACCCGGTTGGTTAGCAACGTTATTTGGAACTTAGAGCGCTGAATCTATCGGCATGATCGACTCAGCGTATGCGTTTACCAAATAACTGCTGTTGTAGTAAGGACTGCACAAGGATATACGACAAATTTCCTGTCCTCGGCAGCTACGATTGCATGCATGCATGGTAATTTCTCGTGTTCAAAGCGCCGACATGTGCATTTTCTCGTTTCCAAATTCACAATATGCAAAGACGATCCATATGTAACTTCCGTGTGATAAGGATCAATCCTCACCATGGTTTCAGTGATGTTCAGCTGTTGGGCATCTTTTTCCGAGGAATTGACTGGAGGTATCAGATGGCCCTCGATTCAGCTAGCAATGGAAACTTCAACACCCGATATCCGGAAGATGCTCTGATTCTCATCGAGAACTTAGCTTCCAGCAATAGCACCAAGAATGCAGATTTCGAAAGGAGGAAGCTAGGAGGTAACATGGATGGAGGCCAAATCGCAGAGGTTAAGGCTAAGCTTGATACTGTACACAATCTTCTGGTAGGAAAGAAGACAGTTCAGTTTGCTCAGGAGGTAGAAACCTTCATACCCGAGCCTGTGTCGATCGACACGGAAGGAGTGTGTCGATCGACACAGGAAGAAAAGGATGTTAACTACATCAATGGAGCTGGTTATCAGGGTCAGAGGTTTGGTAATCAACAAGGGTATCAGAAGCCTTTCCAGAGCAACTACCAAAGGAATTATGGTTCGTCTTCTTACCAGACGCCTCCTCCTCAATCTTCAGATAGTGAGATGAAGTCAATGCTAGAACAGATTCTAGAGGGTCAACAGAAGATGACAGTGAGCTTAACGGGAAAATGGATGCGATGTATCAGGATCTGAATGGGAAGTTCGAAGCTTTGAACAACCATGTCAAAAAGCTGGATGTTCAAATTGCTCAAACCGTAGAGACAATCAAGAGGCAAGAAGGCTTTCTTCCAAGCAAGACTGACACCAACCCGAGACTTCACGTCAATGCCATTAGTTTGGGGAGTGAAGAGGAGGTCGCAGGAGAAGACAATTGCATTTCAGAACCTGTGTCGATCGACACAGACGTCTCATGTCGATCGACATGGGTTGAACATCTGGATTCTGAAGTCTGTGCAATCGGAGAGTTTTCTTCTAAGGTCAACACGAAGTCTATGCCGAAGACTCATGTCGATCGACACAAGGACAGTGTCGATCGACACGGGTCCCAGACGAGTCCAACCACTTCGAAACCTTCAGTCAAAGCAGAGGAAAGGGTCTACAAGCCCAAGATCCCATATCCACGAGCTGTTAGCGTCAAATCACCTGAGGAGAAAGGGGGACATGCTCAAGCACAGCTGAGAAAGTTGCAGAAGATACCGAATTCCGAGATGTTCGTTGTTCCTTGTACGATTAAAGGTATGAAATTCAAGAATTCTCTTTGTGACACTGGAGCTAATGTGAATGTCATGTCTGAGTCTGTTGCAAGGAAGCTGGGGATTAAGGATCTGCAACCTTCGAAGATGTCTATCGCGATGGCTGACTTTTCTTCAACATCTTCGAAAGGATTCATTCCTGACTTGATGCTTCAAATAGGAGATTGTCTGGTTCCGGTGGATTTTCAGATTATGGAGACGAAGAATGACAGGGAGAGACCATTGATTCTTGGGTCATCATTCCTTGCAACTGTGGGGGCGATTGTGGATTTTCCTAATCAACGGATCTCATTCTCCAAGATCAACAAGAATGTCTTCTACTCTTCAGTCCATATCATGGAGAATTCTTGTCTGACCGTTACTAATGGAGGAAAGGTGAGTTCAGACCTTGGAGCTGACACGAAGAAGATCCCGTGTACACCACCTTCGATTCCACCCCCTTTGAGATCTGATAGAGCCTCAGCTGCACCCAAAGTGAAGCGCAAGAAGACTTCCAAACCCTTCTCCAGGTTCAGAATCATCCTTCCCATGGAGCTAAAGGAAAAAGGAGAGGTAGTTATCCAAGAGATGATGCAGAACACTATGAAGCTCTTTCCAGGTGTTGTTCCTTTCACCAATCCACCAGGAGTCTGCGTCCTGACACAGTCGAGCTAATGACTGAAAACAAGCGCTTAGTGGGAGGCAACCCACTGGTAAGACTACTTATTTTCGTTTTTATTTTTATTTTGTTTACTAACTTTTGGTTTTGTTTTTAAGTGTTAAAAAAAAAAAAAGAGAAGAGCGAGGAAACGTCAGTATGTCGATCGACACACACACTCGTGTCGATCGACACACCCTTCACAGGTAAGTTCCCTTTCGTTTTTCTTTGGTGTTTTGTTTGTTTTCTTTTCTTTCCAAACTCCTGCTTCAATCACATTGGGGACAGTGTTGGTTAAGTCTGGGGGAGGGAAACTACTAACGTGTTTTTATTTGTTTTGGTTTATTTTGAGTCAAATTTTTCATTTTTATTGAGTCAAAACAGTTGGAAACTATGACTTTTCTCTTGATCTATTGGATTGTTCTTTCAGTTGTGTGACCATTTTTCAGGATCAATTTCAGAGAAGACTAATGGAAAATCCTAAGGCTGACCAGTTAACTAGAAACGTCTGTTACTTCCAGCATAATCCGCAGGGTTCGAGCTAATTATGCGGTCTCCTCGGTGATTGGTGTTCGTAGAACTTGACTCCTCATTCATACCTGACAAGTGCAATCTCTGTTGAAAAGGACGGTACTCCTCTCCTTCATATAAAAAAAAAAAAAATTTTTGAATGATTTGGGGTGATATGATAGTTCTTGAGTACTAGATGAGGAAATGAAATTCCAGTGAGTCAGTACTAAAGAGGTGATCACCTGGAACTCAAAAGCAGCAGTCTGAGTCCCTTAGAATGGATGTAGAGGACGAGCGATCTCACGACCCTGTCTCCTCACAAGGAACAATAGTAGTGAAAGCACTGTTTTTGAGTTTCTGAATCGAATAAGTCTGGGGGAGAGAAAGAGTACCAAAGGTTGTATGGTTCACTTGACATGGTAAGTCAGCCAAAACGTACTAAAAATCAGCTGAAAATAGAAGTCAGTCGCAACGTACGAATAAATAAGCTGTAATATACAAATAAGTCAGCCTAAACATACTAAAAAATCAGCTGTACTATACAAATAAGTCAGCTGCAACGTACTAATAATTACCTTTACACCAAAATGCTTATTAATAGTTATTCCGACACTCTTAGGTCGAACTGACGGACCAACATCGCCGAGATAATCATGTACAACTGGCCTAAAATATCTGGTGTTGCTTGTCGAGATCGATTAGAACGCTCAGTTATAGAACATGTATGCTCCGAATCGTAAATACGAACATAAAATGCCGGTAATTCCTCTTGTGTAGAACCACGAACTCTCCAGAGACATCCATCAACCCAACACTTAACAATGAGTGTGTCCGAATTGGATACGTCTACATCAAAATCAAATTGATCTCTCACCGTAAGAAGTTTCAGTCGTTTCTCCAAATCGGCTTTACTCTCGTATCGTTGCCTTACCGCGAGGTTTAGCGAAGACATCTCCAACCTTAGAACCTCTGGATTCCTTTCCGATCCGCTCACCGACATGTTGTGAGCTCTCTTCTTAGGCAGTAGCGTCAGTGAATCTTCGCCTTGTGTTGGAGACTCACCGTATGAACTGAAGTTATCATCTTCAGATGAAGCACCATCCGAGTCGTTGATATATCATGGTTTTTACCCATTTTCAACCATGATATAAGTCCTTTTCATAGAGTCTTTTTGGTATTTTTCGAGTTGTTTTGAGTCTTTGAAGGTATTGAACGATTGGAGCTTTATGGGAGCTTTTAGAGCATTTTGGGAGCATCAAGGAAAGAAGAGCTAAAGTGATCAAGTCGGAGTCGAGTTTTCAAGGCTGTGTCGATCGACACGGACCTGTGTGTCGATCGACATGCCCGTCTGACACGTGAAGACTTCAAGTTTTGGAGAAATTCCAGTTTGGCCCAAAAAGCCCAGAAGTTTCCTGAAAAGCCCAGTCCGAATTTTAAACCTTATATATAGTTTTTATTTAGGATTTTATGTTTAGATCTGGTTTTCTATTGAGACTTGGAGGATCAGGGATTTGGGGAGACTTCAGACTTTCAGAGATTTCGAAACCCTTTTGTATCTCTAACTCTATCTTTAATGCAATTTATTTCATTCATTATGATTTCATCATTTATGTCTGAGTAGTTTGCTTGTTAGGTTTAGGGTAGTTCTAGGGTTTGATGAGAAATTGGTAGGATTGAAACCCTGTTAGGATTTATCTTTATGTTCTTCTTCTAGATTGATTTAACTCTGATTTTAGGATTGATCAACTAAAATTAGATATCATAGGTTGTTTAATAGATGCGAAAGTATTATTGATAACCTGAAATAATCTTAGATGAGCAAAATTACTTATTCGCAAAGAAATTTGGTTTAGGAATTTTGTGAGCAATTAAACTTGAACTATAAAGCTTGATTTAATTCTCTAGGTTCGCAAAGAAATTTGGGATTTAGGAATCTAATCATAGATAGTCTTTGCAACGAGAGTTGATTGATTTTACATTCGTGTTTATGTTCTAGAACTGCACTTAACTAATCCTAACGTTTTTATCTCTGTGTCGATCAACACAGACATCTGTGTCGATCGACACGATCGATTTTGATTCATTCCTGCGAACAACCCATTGCCTAACTCCTTGTCCAATTGATTACTTGAAACTTTATCATCTCTCATTTGTTTACTTTTTGTTTTCTACTTCATTCATACACTTTTACTTAGCATAATTTGAATTCACGAATTGGTTGTGTTATTCGATTCCCTGTGGATTCGATCCCTAAGTACTGCATCGATCTCTTAATTTGAGAGAGTAGCTCAGGGCAAATTTGAGCATATCAAATTTTGGCGCCGTTGCCGGGGAGTCGATTTAACCAATCGATTTGTGATATTAGAATTTTGTCTAAGTTTTTATTTTGTTTATTTTACTCACTTTTTCTTTTCTTTTTGTTTTGTGTGTTTCAGGTTTATGCATCAGTGCGTTACCAGAAGCAACCAGAAGAAAGAGCTACTTGATCTCAATCCTGAGATTTTGAGGTTAGAACGAGCCAAGAGAGCAGCGACAAGGACAGCCAGAATGAATCCATTAGTATTGATCAGAGGTAAAGATGTGTTCTTTGAGGATGCTGAGGGTCGCAGACGAAATGCTCAAGGTCAGCGGATTGATGAAAACGGGGTTGTTATTTTTGAGGAGCCAGCTGGGCGTGGGCGTACTCTGGGAGAGTACAACAGGCCCGATGAGTTCTATGCCAACAGGGCAGCAATCCGACCTCCAGCATTCCCGAGGAACGATTTCGAGCTGAAGCCAGCCTACTTCTCACTAGTGGCTCAGCACCCCTTCCACGGTTTGTCATCTGAGCACCCTATGGATCATCTAGAGAGGTTCGAGGACCTAGCATCCAGCATCAAGGCAAATGGAGTTTCTAGCGACTACCTCTACTGCAAGCTGTTCCCATACTCCCTTAGTGGAGAAGCAGCATACTGGCTGAAACAGTTAGAGCCTGGATCGCTAACCACTTGGGAGGACACCAAGAACGCCTTCCTCAACAATTTTTTTGATGAGGCTAGGTCAGAGGACCTGAGGACTAGGATTTCCACCTTCAAGCAAGGTCCTACTAAAGCATTCAAGGCTTCCTGGGGGAGGTTCAAGGCCTACCAGAGAGACTGTCCTCACCATGGTTTCAGTGATGTTCAGCTGTTGGGCATCTTTTTCCGAGGAATTGACTGGAGGTATCAGATGGCCCTCGATTCAGCTAGCAATGGAAACTTCAACACCCGATATCCGGAATATGCTCTGATTCTCATCGAGAACTTAGCTTCCAGCAATAGCACCAAGAATGCAGATTTCGAAAGGAGGAAGCTAGGAGGTAACATGGATGGAGGCTAAATCGCAGAGGTTAAGGCTAAGCTTGATACTGTACACAATCTTCTGGTAGGAAAGAAGACAGTTCAGTTTGCTCAGGAGGTAGAAACCTTCAAAGGAATCACACATCCTCTTGAGAGATCCATATCCTTTAAAGTATATGCAGGGAACCCACTATCCCCTGGAGAGAACCTTACTGTCCCCTCAAGTATATCCAGGAGACCCACTATCCCCTGGAGCAATCACTCTGTAATGCGCATCATAAGCACCTGTCGACCGAAATCACTTCTCGTGGTTCCATCCTGACATTCTCTATCCAGGAATATCACCTCATGACCAATCACCAGGCCATCTGGAACAACCCAATCACCAGGGTGTTTCCATCAGAGTCCCTAGAAAAGACAGTCCTAACTCACATAAGACTTCTGTTTCCAGACTCCCCCTAGGAAATAGATAGGTTCTAACTCACATAAAATCTCTATTTCCCAGCGCCATCTAAGAATAGCCAAGTCCTAACTCACATAGAACCTCTATCCCCAGATACTCCTTCTAGGACATAGACAAGCTCTAACTCACATAGAACTTCCACTCCTAGCCTCACTAGCAAATAGACAGTCCTACTCACTTAGAACTTCTATTTCTAGCTCCTTAGCCGATAGACAAGCTCTAACTCACATAGAGCTTCTATCACTAGATATCCACATGACCCCACCGGTCATAACAACACATGACCTACCAGTTATCATAACACATGATCCCACCGGTCATAACAACACGTGACCTCACCAGTCATAACAACACGTGACCCCATCGGTCATAACAACACATGACCCCACCGGTCATCGTAACACATGACCCCACCGGTCATAACAACACATGACCCCACCGGTCATGATAACACATCACCCCACCGGTCATAACATAAGAACACACGTCTTATAACCACATTTAATAAGAAACCCATCTTATTAAATCACAACAATGTATAATCGTTACAACACAAACGAAAAATACATCCAATTCATAGCAACATGCTATTACAGACACTGAAAACCAGAAAAAGACAACTCAAGTCTCCACTTGCTTCTCGAACCACTTTGAGAACTTTGTCTTCATCCTCGCTTCTGGTTCCCAAGTCTCCTCATTGATACCGTCACAGTCCCACACGACTCTCACCAACGATATCCTCTTCCGGTGCATCACTTTGACTCTTCTCTCGAGAATCCTCACAGGTCTCGCCGCCAACATCATGTTGGCTGAAGATCCTCCGGAATCCTAGCCAACACCACCTCATACTCATGTAGACACTTCTGCAGCATCAAAACATGGAAGACTTTATGAAAAACCTTCATACTCTGAGGCAACTCCAATCGATAAGCTACAGGTCCAAACCGTTCCACAACCCTGAATGGACCCATAAACCTCAGACTTAGCTTATTCTCTGAAATGGATCTGTTAGGACCCGTCAACATCGCTGCCTTGAGATACACCAGATCTCCCAGCTCAACTCCAGCTCTTTCCTCCTTTTATCGGCATAACTCTCCTGCCGATCCTGAGCCTCTCTCATGTTCAACCTTAAGACACGGATCTTCTCCGCCGTCTCCTGAACAAAATCCGCACCAAACATGCTCCTCTCCCTCACCTAAGTCCAGTATAATGGTGTAAGACATGGCCTCCCACACAGAGCCTCATATGGAGCCATCCCAATACTCGCCTGGTAGCTAATGTTATACGCAACTCTACCAGGTTTAGGTGATCCGCTAAATGACCACCGTAATCCAGCACACACATCCTCAAAAGATCCTCCAATGTCTGAATCGTCCTCTCAGACTGCCCATGTAACGCCTCGACCGCCGTCGAGCTATCAGTATGCAGGGGAAATCCTCATCCCCTCGAGAGAAATCCTCATCTCTCAATAACATACAGGGGAAATCCTCATCCCCTCAGGAGAAATCCTTATCTACTAATGGGCCCCACGCCCACTCTCGGCCCGTGGGCCCACCCTTCTCTGATGGTCGGTGCTCGAAAGACTTGTTTACTAACCCTGCAAATCACCACGTGATCTTTTCCCGTGTTTTGTCCTCACTCACACGGTACTGGTAATGACTTCCCAGTAGGTCACCCATCCTTAAATTGCTCCAGCCCAAGCACGCTTAACTCTGGAGTTCTCTCTGGATGTGTGACGGAAAAGATAAGTGCACTTTGGTTATATAGGTAGCCAAATCAATTCTCTTAAGTCTCTCCGCATGCACCACATATTTTCAGAAACCGGGATGTTACAGCCCATCCGTCTGAGGATGAAAATCTGTGCTCATATGCACTTTAGTGCCCATCTCAGCCTGGAATGCCCTCTAGAACTCTGAGGTGAACCTCGGATCCTTGTCTGACATAATACTTGCTAGGACCCCCTGTAGCCTCACTATCTCCTGCACCTATTTTTTAGCCAACACCACCGCTCCCTCGGTCTTCCTGATGGTAAGAAAATGTGCTGACTTGGTCAGACGAGCCACAATCACCCAAATCGCATCGTAGGTCCGCGACACTGGAAACCCCGTCACAAAGTCCATGTAATCATGTCCCACTTCCACTCTGGAATAGGCAACTCTGCAACATACCACTCGGAACCTGATGCTCAACCTTCACTAACTAGCACACGTTGCATGCTGCAACCCAGTTAGTGATGTCTCTCTTCATCCTGACCTAGTGATAATACTGCTTTAGATCACGATACAT